>CAWUFW010008315.1:0-600000 GCA_963921515.1 Calotriton arnoldi
GTCAACCGGCGCCAACGTTATTTCAAATAGAATGTCGCGGATTTCCTATGGATAATAGGTTTTAACTATAACTATCTACTGGCGACCGCCAGTAGATAATAAATATATATATATATATATATATATATATATATATATATATATATATATTTATATATATATATATATATACACAAATACACAAACACACATATATTTGAACTGTAATATATATTCAGATATATTTGGAAGTGTTTTAAATAATGTTATTTTATTTAACATTATTTGCTATGGGGTTTTATTTTAAGTCCCTACTCCCAATATTTTCTATGGGAGGGTGTTGTAGTACCAGTGTTTGGCCATGTGTAGTGTTTCACAGTAAGTAAGTAACATTTGTATTGTTTCCCGTTATTAAAAATCATCACAATATAAGAACCACTAGCAAAGTAAAACGCTTAGGGGCCGATTGCGATGCGGCCCGGAAAGGCTCCGACCGATGGTCCGAGCCTTCCTGGCTGCATCATAATCGGCCGCTCAGTTTACTTTCTGACCACCACATTATAATGCTGGCGGTCAGAAAATAAACCAGATGGTTGTTCCAACAGGCTTACGACGGGCTTATGGAGCCCGTCAGTCAGTCTGAGCCTGCTCGTAATCCCAAAGGGAGGGCCTTTCCGCCCTTGGGATTACGATGCACGGTTTCTGACATGGTTTCCATGCCGGCCTGTCTGACATGGAAACCATGTCAGAAAGCATGTTTGGGGGCCCCCAGCAGGTTCCCCTTGAGCGTGCGGCCTCCAGTTGGGGGCCGTGGGAGCACCATAAGTACCCCCCCTGTTGATCCCTGCACCTTCTGGCAGGCAACTTGAGGTGCCTGCCACAGGGTGCAGGGATGAACAACACCTCCCATTTCTCAATGTAACACAAGCTCCCATTGAGAAATGGGCGTATGCAACCGAACAGTGTTCGGTCACTTTGTAATTGGCCGGTTGGGACTGCCGACCGGAGGTCAGTCAGTCCCAGGACTGAGGCGGTGTCAGGCGGACGCAAGTCATAATCAGGCCCATAGTGTGAACATTCAATAAAAAAACAACACACAGCACTGTTGGGCACCGAGTTACATAAAGTGCAAGATGCAGTAATAATCACATATACAAAAAAATTATCAAAAGTGTAAACCAAGTCTAAGATAATAACAAATATGGACTGTCTCGAGAATCACTTTAATCTCTTCTAAGCCAGTTCATGATGCTATATTGTGACATACAAGCCCCACAAAGAATGTATCAAATCACGATAGCATGTGTCCTGCAAGTTCCCTTTCCTTTTTAACTCTCCCCCCCAAAAATACCCCCCAAAAATTCACAGTAAACTCAAACCCCTGGTCCATTTATCGCCGTAGCGAAACATCATGAGGAGTAGATATTAATCATGGCATCTTGGGGTTCCTGGTCTTGATCAAGTGAGACCATGTACATTTATAATCAAAAGGGACTTCTAGATATGAGTAGGCACCTGGACACCTGGTTTGCCACTTGCCTGTAGCCTTCAGTTCCTGCTTGTTCCAGACTGATCCAATGACACCGCAGCTGCCCAAGTTTTCCCGCTGGGGTTTTCCTGACCAGGGTTTTTCACTCACCATTCTTTCTACCAACAGAAGCCCTGCCCGCCCAAAGACCTACTTATGCAGGCCACAGCCACAGCCCAACCGTATTGTGGACACGAGCAGTGGACGCGCCGCTGGCGAGCTCCTGGCACACCAAAGGCAGGCCTGTCTGTGCCCATTCGCACCTGGACCATGCCCAGCACCATGATCCCTGGCCCTTCTGCCCCTGAAGATACTCATTCACCGAGCTCTACACCCTTGATCCCGGATGCCACAACAAACACTACCACAGTGCAGACAAATACTCAATGGTAGGACCTTTCACCTGAACCTACTGCCACTTCACCTGCCACTGCACACACTCCAGCCCACCAATCAGCCCCACTACAAACACACCAAAAACTCTACCTGAACAAAAACACCAACCTGCATGTGCCCTTCTCAACACATGCTCACTATGCAAGCATTCCACTGAATTATGGGACCGCATCGCCACCCTCGCACCCAACATCATCTTCATCACTGAGACCTGGTTCAACCCCACATCCACCCTAGACATTGCCACAGTGATTTCCAACAGATATGAATTCACTCACCTGGACCACACCAACAAGACGGGAGGAGGAATACCCATCATCCACAAAGAGACTATACAGTGTACTATCACCACCGACAACACCATCATCCCCATGGAATATCTCAACTTCAAGCTGCACACGGACAACAAGACAACCATCAGAGGCACCATTGCATACCAACCTCCAGGCTTGTGCTCCAGCTTCTGGAACACCATTGCAGACTTCATTGTGCCCCTAGCCTTAGACTCCAGGGACTACATCTTCCTCAGTGACCTAAATTTCCACATCGATGACCCTAATGACAAAAACACTGCACACCTCTTCGACAATATGAGCAGCCTTGGATTGACCTAGGTCATCTATGACCCTACCCATACTGCATGACACACACCCAGACCCAATTTTCACCTCCATCAGCCGTGAGAAATACAGCTATGTCACAGAACTCACATGGGCCAATCACTTCATTGTCCACTTCAGTATCTCCAGCCCCTGCACCTTCACCCCCAAGATAACCAATGCCCCCGACCAGAGGTGAAAAAAAATATCAAAGACCAGCTGAGTGAACGCCCTCAACACCAGGAACTCTGCTACCACCAACAACCTCGAAGAGGGAGTGAAAAACATAAACACCTGGATCACCAATTGTGCAGACAGCATCATCCCCATCAAAAGCAACATCCAGAGAAAATCCTCCCAAAATGCCAGCTGGTGCACCCAAGAACTCAGAACAGTGAAACAGGACAGCAAACAGATGGAAAGGAGATGCGTGCCAGCAAAGACTCCTCCAACAGGATAGCCTTCAAGACCTCCCTCAATCTCTCCCACCCCCTGCTGAGGACAACAAAGAAGACTGCCCTTGCTGCACACATCAAAACAAGTGCCAACAACACCAAAGAACCTTTCAACATGGTTAAGGAATTCTCCAACCTGACAGCCAGTGAAAACAGCATCATACCCTCACAGGAGCTGTGTAACAACATCACCCACTTCTTCCACAGCAAGATCGCAATCATATACAGAAACTTCGAACCCCAACTCGGACCTGCAGACTTCCTTGACAGATGTGCCACCACCATAATCGACACGATCCACACATTGACCACCTGGAACATCCTCTCCACCCAGGTCACCACCTCCTTCATGAAATCCATCCACTCTGGAGCTCCCACAGACCCATCTTCAACCTTGGAAACCAAAGGATTGGCCAGGAACTCGCCACAATACTCAACACCTCTATCATCTCCACAACATTTCCTGACACCTGGAAACATGCCGAAGTCAAACCACTAAACAAGAAACTCTCTGCCGACCCCAGTGAACTCAAAACTACCAGCCAATCTTCCTGCTCCCATTCCTAATGAAGGTACTGGAAAAGATCATCAACAATCAACTCATGACACACCTGGAGCAGAACCAGCTACTGGATGTCTCCCAATCCGGCTTCCGCAGCAATCACATCACTGAAACCACCCTGACCGCAGCAATCGATGACATCTGAACCCTCCTCAACTGAGGGGAAACAGCAGCTTTGATCCTCCTCGATCTCTCTGCAGCCTTCAGCAATGTATGCCACCACACGCTGATTGAAAGACTCCACCACATCGGCATCCAAGGGGACTCAGATGGATCACCTCCTCCCTCACCAGAAGAACCCAGAGGATCCACCTCCAATCTTTCGCCACTGAACAAAAGTGATCACCTGTGGTGTCCCCCAGGGCTCATCCCTCAGCCACATGCTCTTCATTGCATACATGACCCCGCTGGCCAACATAGTCTGATCCCACGGTCTTAACATAATTTGCTATGCAGACAACACCCAACTCATCCTCTCACTCACCGACAACCCCACCACCACCACCAGAACCACTTCCACAGTTGCATGACAAACACGGCTGACTGGATGAAGAACAACTGCCTTCAGCTGAACACAGACAAGATGGAATTACCGATCTTTGGCAGCAGAAGCAACACATGGAACGACTCCTGGTAACCATGAGACCTAGAACCTGCACCCACTCCCTTCAACCCCGCCAGAAACCTTGGAATCATCATTGACAACAAGCTCACCATGAAATCACAGCTCAACACCTTCTTCTCAGCCTGCTTCCTCAATCTGCACATGCTATGTAAGATCTTCAAGTGGCTACCCCTACACACGTGATGCACCATGACACAGGCCCTCATCACCAGTCAACTTGACTACAGCAATACCCTCTAAGTAGGAATCGCTGCACACCTCCTATAGAGACTTCAGACCATACAGAACGCCACAGCCAGACTCATTCTTGACATTCCCTGATGAACCCACATCACACCCTAACTAAGGCAACTCCACTGGTTACTCGAACAGAAGTGATGCCAATTCAAGCTATTGACACATGCACACAAGGCTCTACACAACCAAGGACCCATATACATTAACCACAGCCTTAACTTCCACCAACCGTCGAGAAGAAGACTACGCTCCACCTCCCTTTTACTTGCCCATACTCACTGCATCTACCGAAGAAGAAGTGGAGGACGCTCCTTCTTCCACATCACCTGGAACAAAGACCTGGAACAGCCTCCCTACGCACCTCTGGACCATCACCTCACTTCCTGAATTCCGAATGGCCTAAAAGACCTGGCTGTTCGAATAAGTCTCTGGGAACTGCAAGCACCTGAATACCCTTTAGGGTGATTCGCTACACTTTATAAACCCTGTTTGATTGCTTGATTGAAGGAGGGCACATATGAAAGTTTCCCACCATTGATGTGTTGTGTCTTTAAGGTGGTACATGTTTTACCGACAACCATCACATGGGATTTAGTGGTGTTTGTCTCTAAGCCGAAGCCATTCATAGAAAGATGGAACCTATTCAATAATTTTTGTTAACTTATTCCTTTTCTTGCAAATAAGACACAATCATCCACATACAAGAGAGTGGGTAGCTATGTGGAGTCACACTTCGGAACATCAGCCTCTTCTACATAAAGAAATTCCTCCATGTCATTGATGTATAGGCAAAATAGGTAAGGGGCCAATACACACCCTTGCCTTAAGCCCATTTAATTCCAGTTGGGACACTCAGTTCTCCTTTCTACCCATACTTCACACAGGTCATCTCTCCATTATGCATACAGGCAAAAAAAGCAGACCAGTGCGGAATCAAAACCCATATTCAACATCTAAGCCCATAATTTCCCTCTGTCCACCCAGTCAGATGTGGATGTTAAACTCATAAATCCAAGATGGATAGAACCACTTTTGGCCATGGTATATTTAGATATAACAAAGTGTAGATTGAGGCACTGCTCCACGGTACCTTAACCCTGTTTAAACCCATAATGTATTTCAGAAAATCACCCATTATCATTGACCTACACTTCCAAGTGTTTGAGTAAAATTCAGCCCATACGTTTACTAGTGATATCTATTAAAGAGATTAAGTGGTAACATCGTGGTTCAGATCTGTTACCTTTCTTAAAAATGGGTATTATGTTTGGGCCAAGCCATGATTTAGGGGAAGGCCCTCTATGGTCACACTCCTCAGAATGTTTGCCAGGAGTGGGGCCCACAAGTCAAGGTCATCTAAGAAGAGGTCAGCTGGTATGCCATCAAGGTCTTGTTGCTCTGGATGCGATTCAAAGCAAGGACCACTTCACTGTAACTAGGTGGATTTATCTTCAAGCAGCCACCTATTGTTGGGGTAAACCTCATTCAGACTGATTTATGGTTATGGTTGCATGATTACAACTATGCAGCTTTGTAAAGTTCTCAACCCAATTTTTAGGGGGTTTTATGACATCTATATGCGTGTTTTGATCATCTTTCAGAAAATGGTCATTTAGAGTCTTCCCGAGCAGGTAGGTATCATTATTTAAACTAGCTACATATAATTTTTCCCAAGCTTCAGCTCTGAGATTGTTTTTCCTTTGTGCAATGTCCTGTTTATACTTGTGTCTGCACAATATCACCAACCCCTGGCCTTGAGGAGCTTGTGTTAGAGCATGCATATGATTTCTAAGTGACTTAGAGCAGTTTCCATCACACCATCTGTGCAGCCTACTTCCTCCCTCCTTCCTACTCTGAGTCGTGAGGAGATTGGTGGATGACTGCCAGATTTCCTAAAATGCATTTAACATGATTTTAGGTTGAGCTCATTGTCTAAACAAGCTAGTACTTGACCCTCATTTATTTTTAAAAGAAACAATTGATGGACGGAATGCTGGACAATGCAAACATTTACCCCCAGTCACAAGGATCTGGGATTAATCCATCATTCTTTTGCTCACCACACCAACCCAGTTTGGACCCAGCCATATGCAAATAAGTCTTGACCCTGTTCCTTATGGGAACAGTCCAGCCCAAACTGCCAAGCCAGGTCCTCCCTGGACCAGAAACAAGCATCCTGGGACCGGTTTCAGGGCATCACCATTCAACAGCCAGGCTAGCTTGAATCCAGTGGTGTAGTGAGCACGAGACCCACGTCTGGGCATACCCTTCCCACTTAGGGCGACATATGCAAAAGAAACAATTGATGGACGGAATGCTAGACAATGCAAACATTCACCCCAGTCACAAGGATCTGGGTTTAATCCATCATTCATTTTCTCACCACACCACCTCAATTTGGACCCAGCCATATGCAAATCAGTCTTGACCCTGTTCCTTATGGGAACAGTCTAGCCCGAACTGCCAAGCCAGGTCCTCCCTGGACCGGAACCAAGCATCCTGGGACCGGTTTCAGGGCATCACCCTTCATCAGCCAGGGCAGCTTGAATCCTGTGGTGTAGTGAGCACGGGACCCACGTCTGGGCATACCCTTCCCACTTAGGGTGACATATGCAAAAGAAACAATTGATGGACAGAATGCTGAACAATGCAAACATTCACCCCCAGTCACAATTATGTGGGTTTAATCCATCATTCTTTTGCTCACCACACCACCCCAGTTTGGACCCAGCCATATGCAAATCAGTATTGACCCTGTTCCTTATGGGAACAGTCCAGCCCGAACTGCCAAACCAGGTCCTCCTGGACCGGAAACAAGCATCCTGGGACCGGTTTCAGGGCATCACCCTTCATCAGCCAGGCTACCTTGAATCCAGTGGTGTAGTGAGCAAGGGACCCACGTCTGGGCATACCCTTCCCACTTAGGGCGACATATGCAAATGAAACAATTGATGGACGGAATGCTGGACAATGCAAACATTCTCCCCCAGTCACAAGGATCTGGGTTTAATCCATCATTCTTTTGCTCACCACACCACCCCAGTTTGGACCCAGCCATATGCAAATCAGTCTTGACCCTGTTCCTTATGGGAACAGTCCAGCCCAAACTGCCAAGCCAGGTCCTCCCTGGACCGGAAACAAGCATCCTGGGACCGGTTTCAGGGCATCACCCTTCATCAGCCAGGCTAGCTTGAATCCAGTGGTGTAGTGAGCACGGGACCCACATCTGGGCATACCCTTCCCACTTAGGGCAACATATGGAAAAGAAACAATTGATGGACGGAATGCTGGACAATGCAAGCTAGCCTGGCTGATGAAGGGTGATGCCCTTGCACAAGTCGATGGCGGAATATGGCTCACTAGATATTTTGCTTATCAGGAAGATGCACCTTCATGAACGAATAAATTCCTGCATGAGACATAGGCACCCTTGCTCCATGGTGCAAGGGTACCTGTGTTGACCCGAGAAAGCATAAAAAGCCCCAATACAGGAAGGAAGCCAGAAATGATTTGTATACTATTAGATACAGCACATTCCTTCTAATTGTCGTGTAGTTCCTATAAATCTATATAGGATCTGCGCATTTAGACTACAAAAATTGTGGGATTGGTGTCCAAACTGATTCCAGACACCCCCACTGAGTATGTTTGCCTGTATACCAGCTAGCTCACAGTGCCACTGTAAACTCCTCTTACCAAGGAGAGAATAGTTCCTGGCAACTATAGAACATGACAACCCTGTCCCATCAGGAAGTGTGGAAACAGTAAGGGACTTTTCCCTCAGTCACCTGTGCTCAATTTGCCTCAGAGTGATTCACAGAATAAGCAGTGGGGACATTTTCAATAAGCATTTATTGAACCAGCATCATTCTAGTGTGAAATAGGTGTGCTGAAACAACCATAAGACAGAAAAAGATATAAATGATTATAAGCACCAACAGAGTAAATGGATGGTAGATTTATACCATAGTGCTAAAATAATGAATATATGCAAGCATATAAAGACATGACAGTAATAATGCGCACTCCTATGATGAAACCCTAACTAGATGTACCTAAGTGTACCTAGCATGTATGTAGGTGTAGAGCCAAGAATCTCCCTAGGATAAAGCCAACCCCATTACCTGATGTGAGAGAATGAATGACCCCATCTTGGTCTTCAGATGGACACCCTGCATGTGATGTAAGACCACTGCATGCTGGAGTGTCTGCGTGCAGGAAACTCCGCGTCTCGTGTCAGTGTGTCAGCATGGAAGTCTTTCTCCTCTGCCTGCCCCAGCAAAGATATGGTGTATATTTACCCGAAAGGTACCCTCAGGGGTTCTACCTTGCTGTGTCATGTCGGCTGAGGATGACGGAAGGGATGACCCTTATACATAGTTATTATGCAGAAGATGGTAATCCTTCCATGATTCTGAGATTCCTACTGTATAAAAAATTAGGCTAGTTTTCTGGGAAAACCACACGACATTTATGCACTACCTAACTAGGTAAAAGGTCAATCCCAAAAACTGTTTTGTAGTACAATGGCAGGGAAATGTAGGTGAATGGTTAGGTGACTACCCAGGCCTATATTGGGGTAGGGAAACATCCTTTACCCCGCATGCGTTAGCTCCGCGTGCCATTACCCCGCATTTTTACACCGCAAAATCTTTTACAACGCAGGGCTTTACACCGCAAACTATTACAACGCATTCCCCAAAGTAACGCCCAGTGGAGTTAGAATAGTAAATTGCGTTGTAATGGAGAATGCATTGTAATGGATTGCGTTGTAAAAGATTTTGTAGTGTAAAAACTGTGGGGTAATGACACACTGAGTAAAAGTGTGAGGGGAAAGTGTCCTATTCTTGGGTTAAATTACAAAACATAACACAATTTTGCTTTCACACTTATCTGGACAGTAGGCTGACTAGGCTCACTATATGTGCTGCACTGTATGGCCATGCTCAGTAAATGCCACTCTGTTTACTGGTACAGGACATTAGAGGAGCAATACATGCAGTGCACACACTCCTTTTGGACTGTGCTAGAGTGTGTGAAGGTGCAGACACACTACCAGCACACATACATTCACAATGTGCACACTGTTCCACATTTGAACCTATGTGTTGTGTATGTCTTGCACTAGCACATGAATTCTGCACATGGTTTTACTGTGCATACGCATATTGATCAACATAATGTTGGGCAGGAGTGAGTGTAAGACACAGCAACTGACCTTTTGAAGGGGTGAATGTGGCAGTAAACCTCACTGCATTGAACCAGGGTCACATGGCCATGTTTACCTGTACTGTTTACTAAACATTATGCTACACACTCCACTTTAGCTCTGTAATACTCCAGGTAACGGGAGAGGTAGTACATCTAGTCTGTGGGCAGGTCTTTTTGTGGCCCTCCTGGTTAAAAAAGACTGCAATCCATAACACAGGCCTATGTAATGACACACACTCCAATGTCATATCCCCTTTGGGATAATACAAGTTTTGTGATCCCCTCACTATGCACTTGAACACTCAGGGCAGCTGTTAACCACTCTTACCATGCAGAGGTAAGTGTCTATCCCAAAAACTCCATTACACCGTGAGATAGTGTATGTGAACAGCATATTACATAGAGGACCTAACCTAGCTTTATGAATAAGACATGGCTGCCTGACAAACACATATACAACATTGGATTCATACCAGATGGATTTGCAACACTTAGTAAACCTGCATGCTGGATGGCACAAACGCTGTAGTATGGGTGAGCCAGATTGTCTCTGTGCTTCCCTAAGTGTGTGTTGCATCCGTGACACATCACATAAAAGGATTCCTGACACATTGCATGTATGAAGAAATTGGGCAGAATAGGGAATATAAAAGAGTGGCCCATAGGTCCCAGGAGCAATCTTCACATAAATATATGACTGTGGGGGGACATCCAGATGTGTGCCCTGGTGACGGCTGTGACAACCAATGTGTCATCATACAGATCATGGATCCTGCCTTGCTGTGCTACCATGCTGTGTGCTGTTACCCTGGCTGGGTAATGTAGAATGCACATGCAATTGTTGAACCCAGACTGACTCCACGGGCAGTCTGCCAGCCCACCTGTCATGGATTTGCAGGGCTTAGGACCACCCAGATTCACCACCAGGACACTGCCCTCTGTCGCACAGACCTGCCAAGTGATGCCACCTATGTCCTGAAGCAATGGATGTCTGCCCAAGGTGTGTAATCCAGCATTATCAAGTCCTCTACAGTACAAACTACACATTGTTCCATTTGCGTGAGACAGAACCCGCACATTGACCCTGTTGCTGGGTGCATTGCACCACCTGTGCGGGTCTTCAACCACACATTGAAGCCAGTGCATGGAAAGCACTGCAGAAGTGATAATACTCTGTGCGTTCTTCACCCAATGGCCATTTGAGAAATAATGCAACATAAAAAATTACGCCATTGTCAAAAACGGGTGGGATACGCCCAGGTGATGATGCAACGGGTGTGGCAGGCTGCATACTATTAAGTGTGGAGTTACTTTCACTTTCTCTTACTCTCTATTAGTTTGTGCTGATTGTTGGAGGTGTATTTGAGAGTGCCTGTGTTTTAATTTTGGTCTTGTCAGTGTCTGGTCTGTCCCCGTCTTGTGTGTTTGTGAAATTGTTTTGTCCTTTAATATTGTATTGTTGATATATTTGTCTGTGTATTATTGGGAGTTTGCCACTTCAGGGTTTACATTTGTTGGGGTACTTATTGTCATTAGGGGTGTTATTTTGGGTTGTACTGTGTCTAGGAGGGATAGGGAGATGTCAGGCCAGGCGAAGAATTTTTCAAAGAGAGAGTTGGGTGGCCTACGTTGGCTCATATGTCATTACCTGCACAGGATGCTGGCCTCTGGGGGTAGGGTCGGCCAGGGGTAACCACCCAAAGACAAAAAAGACAGGTGGGAGCATGTGCACTGGAATCTCAATCAGACCTTTGGGCTGGATCGGACCGTCTGCCAAATTAAACATTGATGGGCTGACGTGGTGGCACAGGAGGCTGATCTCATTGACCACCTGGAACTGGAGATAAAAAGAACAGTAGGTATGTATGTTTCATCTGCATGTAGTAATGTATCTCTAGCAGTAATGCAAATCTTTAACACGAAATGGACATCAATTGTTTAGTTGTATCTTCGCATTGCAATATGAAACTTGTCATTCACATAACTTGATGTAAGGAAATCAAGCTACCTAAGGGACCTTTGTGTGCCCCAGAGTGGCAATGACTGCATTGCCAAAGCCTGGCACAATAGGCTTTTCAATGGGTTGTAGGCAGTTGTTTTCTATGAAAATGCATGGAATTATGAGTATTCCCTTATGTAACATATGTGAATGACCAGGGGATGCTCCAAAATTGCCAGAGTACCAATGTTGGTGGCTAAGCAGGAGATAGATGTCCAAATTCAATTCCCAAAAAATGTTCCATGTGTGCTGCGTTGTGCTCCATATGTACACAGATTAATATGCCTTTTTAAAATGTACATGTGCAGAACAGTGGGTTTTGCAGGGCCACACTGAAACCTAATATCTGCTGACAAGACATGCATCCTTGCACAACGTTGGACGGTACCAAGAATTTCGCTAGTCAGCATTCTGTGTACCACTTCCATTAAAGCCTTATATGGCTTTTATGATGTCACAGTGCCTGCCTGTCCTTTACCATCAAAGCATTAGTTAGTTCTGCCAAGAATCAATGTTGTCACCCATGTATCATGGTACAATGGAGTCATACATGATGCTGGTCATCATTACTGAACACATCACATGCCTGTGGTATGCTTCAGCAACGTAATGATAGATACCTCAGACCTTCATCATTCAGCCAGCTTAAGCCTGCAAGCTGAAAAGCTGCATCACATATTAATGTACTATTGAGTTATGTGTGTCAACGCTGTTGGGTATATCTGAAATTCTGGGATGCGATAGTGTGTAAGATATGAATTTAGCCATTTGTAACAACCCTTTTTACATGCTACCAGTAAGTGTCATAAGTACCTGTATGCAGCATTTTGACTTCTGTGTGGGATCTATGTGAATTGTAACAATGTGATGTGTTCTAGGAGGTAATACTCACCAACTACAAGTTTGCAGACAGTGTGTCAACACAACAGAACCTGTACACAGATTCATTGATAATGAACAAGGAGGAATTTCATTGAGAATTTAGGGTGTATGTAAGCAGGCCCACAGGATCTAAGCATATTTGCATTTGTGTTCATGTTAGCAGATCTATAGCCATGGTGCTTTTGGCACAGTAACCATCATCTCCTGCATAATCTGCATGTGTTCAACACAATCACATTAGGTTGTACAACAAATAGCACAAACCAAATGATTAATATTTCTACATATGTAGCAGCACAGTCAAGTGTCTGTTGCGGAGCTTCTCTGGGCAAGTTTCTGCTGCATATGTCTAAAATTGTGTATGACACAGGTGCTGGTGATGTGCAACATTAATACACAGACAATGTTACCAAGTATGAATAGGCAGGTATCATAAAATCAGAGCCAAAACACACTGTTTGTTAAAATGCCACATATATTCCATCAACATGCAGCATACTATGCTCATACATGCTGCATAGTTTGGAGCTCTCCTGCAACACCATTTCATTGTGACTATAAGCATGGTCAAATATACTTACTATGCTACACTTAAGTTGTTTGTAAACAGATACCTTCCCCTGTAGTACCATGTCAAACCAAAAGCGAAATGGCAAAAACATGTATGACAGTGTCAGCAGGGTAGCCATCTAACCATTTTGAATATGATAGATGCTTCATATGTTGTTGTAATGGGCCAAAATATTCATAATTAATGGATGTGACCAATGACAGTATCAAAATAGGGTAAAAGCTCATGACTACATATGTGTCTTTGCGTGTGTTTGTATATTATCATACGTACGTCTAGATCTTCCACTTCTTACTCTACCCCGAGGTACGGCTGTCCTAATCCAGCATCAGGGGTACTTGAGCCTCCCTCAAAGTAGGCCATGTCATCACTATGTGGAATGGTGTGACATAGGAACATTTACACTGATGCCCTGGAGGCAGTAGGGATGTATGCCTGCTACTTTAGGTAACCATGGTGTTGTCTAGATCACTCCCTCAATTACTGACTGATGAGCAATGTGGATGCACTCGTGGCAATGTTGTGGCATAGTATTTTCCGGGTCTTAACTGGATGTCAGGATTCTGGATTCAAGGCTCATTGTGTAAGTGCTGTGCTGTGAAGACTATGTCAGTGCGCCTCATTGCATGGATTCAGTCTAATTGGTATGCAGTGGCAAGATGGGCAAATGCACTATCTCCACATAAATTGGCCTTTAAATGCCAAACTCATACCCTGTAAATCCCTTTATGTCCCTTTTCTGGAAGGCATTTATATACTTCAAGGTAAACTGTAATGCTGCTGCACTGTGTAGACATTGACATGCAGGAAGGTACATACAGGTGGGCTAAGTGAGAGTGGGTGGCACCACTGTTTTCAACATGCATCATGGTGCATGGGACCCTGCATTATATGTCACAAAGTTCTTGTTCAGATTAGTACTCCAGCATGCATACACACACTACAGACATGCTTAGTGCAATCTAAAAATGTGTGCAGACAAATGCAGCCCTGGGATTATGTGTCTACAGGAATATGTTTAAGACTCAACATGTGTTTTTGCTACAGGTGTGAACCAGAAGTTATATGTCACATTGCAGTGAATTTGCCTGAGGGCATATTGTTGAAATGTAACCCAGACATATATTGCAGGAGATAAATGACAACCCTCTATCCATGTATTGGCTACCTGACACTGAGTAAGTGAAGTCAGCAATGTGTGCTGCCTTGAGTGACTCCAGATGGGGTATGCAACGCAGAGGCACACTACCTGGATGGTATATCGTTAATCACTTTTATGTATGTTGATGAACAAGTTTCAGCCCACTTGCATGATGCAATCCCAAAACCCAATATCTTGATTTCTGGACCATGTGTCCTATTTGAAATCAGCACATCATGAGTGTGAATCATTGTTGTGTATGATATGGTTGTAATTTCATTGTGACTACATCTCCATATTGTGCACCTACACAGACAACACCTGACTGAGGTTTCCTTGCTCAAGTAGGGAACGTCTTTGTAGTGACAGCATGTTGTCCATATCTCCATCTCAAAATCTGAAGTTGATCAGGACAGGCATATATGATTCTGTTACAATGTCAGCCTAATTTCACACATATAATGTACAAGTACAGCTTAAGCTAAAAGTTGTTTTTCATTACCACTCTAGAGAACATGACAGCTGAAGATGCCAAGACTTTTCACTTGCGACAAGAGCATTACCGACACATTCGGCATGTCTCTAGGTCCTTGAGAGAGATGGCAGAGCTGTACGAGCAAAATAAGTCATTGGGTTCCTGGAATAACCATGGCAGAAAAAAGACAGGAGCCAATACAGCTGCCAGAAAAACAAGCACAGGTTTTCTGAGCCAGCAGCAGCCACCCCAGGCCCCAGAGGCTACCCCGGCTACACCTGCAGTCTCACTGTCCTAAAGCACATGGGCCAGGAGGCCCAGAAGACACAGAGACGCTGTCTTCCACTACTACATTGTGAGGGAGTTGTGAAAAATTACAAAAAGGCTGGATGGCTTCCGGCAGGAGCAGGCCAGCCTGTGGAAACATGTCCACAACATGGAGGAGGCCCTGGTGCAGGTTGCCCAACTTCTTTGAACTCTCCCTTTGGACATTACCCTTCCCTTTTTTTTAAATTTGTTGTTTGCATTTATAGTCGTTAGACATGGAGTACGTTAGAGATTAGAATAGGTTTAGTGTAGTTAGGTTTTAGAGTTTAGATATTTTAATAGGTGTGTGTTTAGAGAACAGTTTCTAGGATTTTATGGTTTTTAGTGGGTGGGAGATAGATGTGTAGTGTTTGTAAAAGTAAAATAAAAAATAAAACATGTGTAGTTAGTATATGTTTAGGTATATTTGCTGCTTGTATTGTGCCAATCTATGTATGTTTAGGGGGGTGGGCGGTTGAAGTTTAACATGTCACTTGTGATCAATGTTTAAGATGGTTTAGGATAAGATAACTTAGTGTATGGTATTGATAAGGTTAGTTAATGTAGGGTAGGTTGGTGTAGGTAGTTTAGGATTAGTTTAGAAAGTTCAAGGTAGTATTAAAGTTAGTTAGTGTTGGTAGTTGTAGTTTGTTATAATATATTTTTTAGTATTAAACATTATTTTACTTTCACAACGTCGGACTCATTTCATAATTAAGAGTTGTTATCATTGAGTAGGTTGAGTTGAGAACATGATGTAGCTATTGCCCTGCAGTCTTTGAAGGTATATCTTTATTTATGAGAGGCCTAAGGGCAAGAGTTATTCTACCACACAATTGAGTCACTTAAGGACACTTCCCAATTTGCTGGGCACTGTAAGTGGTCCTCTTTGTGTGTTTTGACACACAACCCTACATAGGTAGTCACCTACTTTAGTACTGTGTGTATAAGAGATACAGCATGTATATTTGGGATGGTTTTTGTCACTACAGACTACATATTATTGGCTGTGCTAGGACACATGCTGCTGCCTGCCACTACCGCACACAGCATTGCATAATTGTGCAAGTGTGTCATTGTTGTTGGCTGGTTACAAGTAATGGATGTGTCCACACCTGCCTGAGTAACCTCCATCATTGTTGATATTGACTACTTGCTAAGTGTGGCTCTTCATGCATGTCACTTTGTATGACTACTTGCTATGTTTCAAGCACATGATTCTTCCATGTCTACTTCCCCTGGGAAGGTGTTGTTTTGTTCCTATTTCTGTGGTCTGTCTCCCATGCAGTAATATGTGTGTACTTTGTACAATAGATGTCATGTGTGGTTACGCTCACCCTCAAAACATGTGGGGCCTCTCAGGGGCAGAGGAACAGATTTACACTACGTATGCCAGTGTAGCTTTATATACCAATTATCAGTTGACACAGAACCCCAACAATAATCCCTTGCATTTCTTGCATACTGATATCCAATGTATAGGACTGCTTAGTACATCCTTGTGTGGCGCAGGTATGATGCTAATTATGAAGGAGTATGGGCATGAGTATCTGCCTATTACCAGTGCAACCATGATGATATATGCACTTCAGGATCTCTTCAGTGAGAGCATTGAGAGCATTGAGGCTGTCATATGGGGTTGATCACATTGTCATGTTCACTGAGCTAGATATATGTGTTATTGGCTCACATGCCGCACAGACCCCATTTTTATCATGTAGGCCTTTGTGGGCTTAGTAGGGCTTTTTACTGTGTGTCAGTCATGTAAATACACTTTATTGTCATACCCTGACATTCCATTGGGAAACAACACATTCCTCATTATTCCATTGCAGTGGGTGTACTTCTTGTTGATGAATATCCAAAGAGAGCAGGTGCTAGGGACTTTAGCTCACTCTACTTGAGATGCTTAGAAGAGGGTTCTGATAATACACATCCACCTTGGTATAATTAGTCCTTTCTGCAACAGACATATGACACTCTGGTTTATAGGAGTGAATTTATTTACAAATGTGTGTTACTCTGCAGCATGAGCTTTTTAGCAGTGTTTGGGGCAACAGCGCCAAAATTGATAGTGAACAAAGGATGTCCAGGCACAGTCCTTTTGGTCATTAGGCAGACATGTCATGTGACATGCAGAGGTGAGGAGAATTTCAGTGCGAAGGTACAAATGTCTATTAGAAAAGTTAGGCCTCTTCAACAGTCCACAAGTGGATAAGATAAACAGGTGCACACACAAAAAGAGACAGTGCTGTGTGACAGAGGAGGTGGCATGATGACAGACACAGGACCACTGGGAAACTGGCCAGGGGGCACAGACAAATGTCACCTGGCAGTTTTCCGACGGAAAAGTGGAAGTCTACATCTTACTCCCCTGATGGGTGTTGTACCTCCCCTACATTTGGGGAAGTTTGTGTGGGAGGCATCTGAGGCACACATACATCAAGGGCAGAGGTTGTGGCCCTCCTGTGCCTGTCAGAACTTGTCTGATGGTTTCTCAACAATGCAACAAAGTTGCTATGTAAGGCACCCATTTTTGCTATGTAGGAGTCCCACTTGCACTCCATAGATGACATGTTCTTAATGATTATCCCCTACTTGGTAGCAACCTCATAGGTGTCAGTTGTTGAGGCCTGTTGTGCTTCCCTTTGCCTCATGATACCAGCAATGTCAGCCAGGGACTCATCAATACTATGGAGCTATGGGTAGTGGCCTGTAATAGCCTCAGATGTATCCTTATTTGGACTGAGGTACCTACAGACTCCTTCTAGGGTACATGATATGTTCTCCATCCCCGTCCGCACCTCACCAACCATCCGCTACTGAACTCCTACAACTTGGGGGTCCCCAGAGTCCGCAGCAGGGCTTGGGGTTGGGCTGAAAGACGGGCATGTCCTGTGGGTTGCAGTTCCTCTGGAGATCCAGCGATGCTGTCATCCCTTGCCATGACTGGAGAAGGAGATTCTATGGAGTCCAGGAGTTGCTAGAAGGTGTCATTGTCCATGTGGGGAAGGATGTCATCATCAACAGGTTGGTCATCCAGGACAGGCTGCTGGACAGGAAGTGTTGTTTGTCACTCTACAATGAAATTGGAATAAGTGAATGATGATCAATGAGAGATGTTGATATAAGTAACTAAGGGTGACAAACAGACTTTATTTTCATTCTCTTTATGCTGTACATTGATGTGTAGAACATATGTTACTGAAAGTAAAGGAATCCAAGTTACACTATTGGTGCTTTTCACGTGGCAATGCCTTTACATTGTTCACACAACCACTGAGTAATAAGAGGTATTTTCTGTGTCATACCACACATTGCAATGCAGTTTCGCAGCTTGCTGGACTACCCTGCCTGAAAGTGTGAATGGCCGTAAAGCCCACATTTACCATGTTGGATAGCTTATTTTAGTTTCTGCCTATATTGATGTACTTTTCACTTATTGACACCACTAATGAGAACATTGAATCATGTCACCATGGTGCCTGCATTCCCTCTAGCCATTACTTAGCCCACATCTCCTGACAAAGTGGTGTTAGTTTGGTCACCTGTTAGATTTGGTCTAACACTCTGCCTTTCACACAGTACACCACACAAATCTTCCTTGCTGTGCTGTCTTGCATGCAGTTTGTGCATTCATGTGGCCAAGGGCTCATATTTGACACGCATCCACACAGCTTTGCCCAGCAAGCAACCTTGCCACACTGCAGGAATGGGTAAGAGCATGTACTTACCATAGTTTACTTATTACCTAGCACACACAGTCATCTCCAAAGTCCAGAGCAGTAGTCAAGGTGAACCATCTCTGAGGGGGATAGGCACTGTCACACTTGGAAATATGCAACTACTGAAGCTCACTCCATTTCGTCATTACCCAAGTCAGTCATCTGCAGAGTATCACAAATCTTTTCACTCAGCCCGGCTCACTTGTACCTGTACATGACTCCTCTGGCAATCATCATTTAGGTGCAGGGACTGAACATACTCTCATAAACTGGTGACACCCAGATCATACATTGACTCTCAAGAGACACCAAAACCACCATGTGTTACAATGTGCAGTTGACCAAAATGCCTACTTGTATGTGAGAGCTATGGCTCATGCTGAACAATACAAGATAGTAGTGATGATATTCTGTAACATGTATCTACCCTGGTTGGCCACACGACAATGCCCAAACTCCTCTCCCTCCAACCATCCCCAAAGTCTGCCCAACATACTGGACACCTAGCTCATCCTGTCACTTCACAATTACCTGTTTCACATTCTCCTTCTTTGAGATATGTAGCATAGTCAGACTTTTCTTCTTATGGCTCCCTCCCAACACCTACTACACCTTCACCCATGCCTACATCACATGTAGAATTTGGTGCACCAATTCCCTCTTCTACAGCATCCCTTCATAGCTGCTACACAAGTGTGATACTATCAAACACAGCAGTGCGTGACTATCACTCAGGCTACCTTGCGGCACACACATTACACCTCACCTCCTTGAGATTCAAACTCAGACACTCTGCCAGCTCAATGTGCTCAGCCATACCTACATGGCACTACACTACTAGTGGCCCACCAAGATCACACGCCATCTATGCTTCTAACAAACATTCATGGACCTCTGGTGTATATCACTTGATTTCACCGCCACCCCCAATATTCATTTGTACAAGACAGGAGGTAGTCTTGTCTCTGACATGGCAGACAACAACTGTGAGATCTCATCCAGCACATCAGAACAGCTGATTGCAATGTGACTGTATAGGCATCTCTTCACATGGTCCTAGTTGAATATGCTTTACATACTCAACACCTGAGTCCCCTTTCAGGTGAGAAGTTAATCATCTAGCAACCCCCCACCATCCCATTACTTTACACTCCACTTTTGGCTGTGTAGCTCCAAGTCAAGCACACTTGCCATACGGTGCTACAATTATCACGTCAGGTTAGGAAGGAATCCAAGGTCCAGCAATGATAAGCAGCTTCCAGTAATGGTATTCTGCTTCCTAGTTCTGGTCACTCATGTCATACCTTCCACTACAAGTTGCAGTATTCAAAGGACAACCTGGCCTGGGTCAGCACATCATGCATGCCATGGACCTGACATATTTGACAGGGCTGGATTGGTCTGAACAAGATGTTACTGGTCAAACTTAAATGTGTGCGAAGTATAGGCCCGGGCATAAAACTCCGCTCGGCTCACAGAGTTTGCAGAATTCGCCACTCTGCGCTCCACAGAGGAGCACTGTCACAATTTGTTTTGTGAGCTCTCATGCTCAGCACCAGGGGGCCGAAATGTGCAACTTTCCAGTGTTCTAATAAGCTTCTGGACCCACCCCTTCATGCATATACTGAATTCCAGCCATTTAGATACAATTTGGAAATTGACATCTATTCCCAATTCATGCCGGGTTTTGTGGAAGCCAGCCTGCTCATGCTTGAGGCCAGCTTGCTCATGCTTGAAACGCCATTACCTAGAACTCCCTGCTGACTGCTTTGTCTCCACCCCTGCAGGCCAAGGATGAGTGGAGGAATTCAGCTCACCTGTGCTCAGCCGCGGTCCATGCAAGTAACAGCGGTTCGGCGGTGGGGCCGGGTAAGGGGGGATTTCGAGGGACAATGCCGAGGGAAAATCAAATAAATAAATAATTTTTGCCCTGCATCGTCCCTCGAAATCCCCCCTTGCCCAGCACCACTGCCTCACCGCTGTTACATGCACAGACCACGGCTGCCTGTGCTGGCTGCTGGTCCCCTGGTCACACCTGAAGCATGTGATTGCTGTGAGCTATTTTAAGCTCCAGCTCCTTTCAGTCCAGTGTTGGTCATTGTAGTTGCGTTCCATTGAGACTGATCCTTGTTTCCTGGACTTTTGATATCCTTGTTTTCTGAGCTTTTGATATTCCTTGATTCCTGAGCAATAGGTAATCCTTGTCCCTTGATTCCTGAGCTATAGCTATTTTGTGTGCCTGAATTAGCACTGCCTGCAGTGCTACCTTGTTCCCTGAGTTTCTGAGCTACAGTTATTACTTGTTCCTGCTGCTGAGATGCAGTTATTCCTTGTTCCTGATTTGCAGTGCTTGCAGTGCTCTATTAACTACTTGTTTGCAGAGCTGTAGCTTTTTTCTGTTTCCAGAACTAGCACTGCCTGCCAGTTCTACCTAGATTCCAGAGCTATAGCTAGTCCTTATTCCTGAATTAGCAGTTCTTGTAGTGCTTCCTAGACTTCTTGATTCCAGAGCTATTGCTATCCTTGTTCCTGAACTAGCACTACCTTGACTCCTGAGCCTTAGCTAATCCTTGTTTCCTTGATTCCTGAACCTGTACTATTTTAGTGCACCCTTGTAGTCTCTCTCCTTCTGTATTTACCTTTCCCCAGTCCCTGCCTTTTTTCCATTTACATTTTGTTCCAGTTTCTATCTTGCTGTTGTCCTGTTCAGGTAGTCTTAGCTTCCAGTATCCTTGTGGGTTTTGTTTCATGCCTTCTGCCTAGTGTGCCTTTTGTTTTCCCTTCTTTGCTGTTAAGCAGTCCTCTTTGCTAGCCCCTTGTTTATTGTGACTGTGTATTTAGTTCTACACCCTTGCTGTTATTACCTTGCATGTTCCTGTTTGATCACCAGTATCCGTGGGCACAGCTGACAACCTTGGTGGTGTTTCGTGTCCATTGTCAGTATCGTCTGGAGTTACATTTATAACATTACCATAGGTATCAGCGCCAAAGACCCTGCCTTTTTCATGTATATCCTACATTTGGGTATTTGAAATCAATATCTGTAACAGCAATGTGGGTGAGGAACTTACTGAGCTTCAGTCTTACTGTGTGGAGCTCCTGAGTGCTTTACCCCACATTCCCCTCATTGTTAATGTTGTTCTACATACATATATATCTTGCACTTCCATCCTGGGCGTAGTTAATCTGAATCATAAATAACCTCATGAGTGCCTGTCCTTTCTGAGTCTTAACCATCTTGTTCTCTTGTGCAGGCTTCCCCTTTGAATACCACTTCTCCTCTGACACACTGTGTGATCCTGGGCATGGCTGTACTCGTCTTTCTGCTTACTTTTTTAACCCAGCCACCTGACTTTGCCCACTTCCCTGACTGTGTTC
Source organism: Calotriton arnoldi (assembly GCA_963921515.1). NCBI lineage: Eukaryota > Metazoa > Chordata > Amphibia > Caudata > Salamandridae > Calotriton > Calotriton arnoldi. The sequence continues at coordinate 22,070 of CAWUFW010008315.1, forward strand.
CAGGTATAGTCCCAGACAGTCCCTGACAATCGTAGAGTTCCTGAATTCCACATTTTGGGTGTGAGGCAGAGATTTTTCCTTCCAAATGCACTCTCGAGAGAGTTGTTTTGGCAATCGCTTGCGAGTGCCACAATACTCTTGGGCCGCTTGCGAGAGTGCATGAGACTTTGCTCTCCCTCGCACCGCTAGCAAGCTCCTGCGAGATTTAGCACTCACTTGCATGGCATCTGGCCAATGTAGTGCTGATCACAATCTCAAACATAGTGCTCGAGCAGCTTTTGTGCTCAAGATGCAACTCAGAGTCATTCTGAGTAGATTTTCTTCTACAACTGGCTGTTGGAGTTCTTTTTTGTGCAAGAAGCCTTTAAAAAAAAAAAAAAATTACAGCAAGAAGGAAATGCCCCAGAGATTCCAACTTCCTGTTCCTGTCCATCAAGCTATTCCCAGTGCTTTGTCCATCTCCTAGTCAATTTTCATTGAGATTTGGAGCTGGAAGGATCACTCTCCTTGTCTGAAAAACTGGTCTATAAGTGTGTTGTTTGTTTGATTGGGGGCATGCACCAGGATTTATCTGTACTTTTATTATATTTTTAACATTTATTGTGGTGGGTGCCTTGCAGTTTTAGTAGGGGCTTAGTTGTTTATTGCATGTAATTTTTCTTCTTTTGTAAAGGAAAAATGATGCACAGTTCAGTATGTGTTCTCCATGTTTTTTGATAAATTTGCAATATTAATTTAATTCACTATGTGGCCTTTCCACCAGTAGGCCCAGTAATAGGTAAGGGTGCATTAAACAACTGTTTCTGTGGTGTCTTTTGAATTGAAACATCTTTTAAGCCATGTATGACATTGGATTACATTACAAATTGTGTTTTTTGGGGGGGTATTTCTTGATTTATTTCTGCAAACAGTGTATAGGTGGGGTAATTATATTTGATACCTTTGGAGAATGAATGTTGTTCTTAGCCGAGTTAATTTTAATTTTTGGCATTGCTGAATTAATGTTCTTTTTTCTGTGCTAACATGCCTCCTTTATCTGGCCACTGTGTTTGCCATAGGTCACAATTCATCTTTGTTCCCCATGACATATGGCCAGGGGCCATTTTTAGTTAGCGTCCATAGGCCTGTATTTGTTCTTTGTTTTCCATACCTCCTGCTTGTTGTTATTTGACCATGTGGCTGGTGGCCATTTTGTGTAGGCAGTCAGTGTTCTTTTTGCCATAGGCCTACATCTGTTCTTTGTTGTGGCCATGGTTGTTGTTGTTGCTGTGACCATGTGGCTGCAGTAAAGAAACAGAGGTTCTGCCATGAAAGTAACAATTGCTTTCTACAGATAAATCTGTCCACAGAGATTTAGGACTATCAATCAATGATACACAGAAGCACACTACTGACCATAGATAATACTACACATGACAAATGACAACTACAATGTTTACTTGAAAAAGAGTGAACAATATATTAAAAAATCATATATCGTATGTGATGATACATACATCAATATTAAAAGACAAGCCTGATACAGACTGTGAACAATATTTGTGACATACAGATGTGCCTCATAAATTACACAGATACTAACGCAATGGACAATCAAAACATTGGACACAATTGACATATATACAAAAATTTGCTTGGGCGTCCAAATATACTAGTTGGCCCTAAAGAGACATATGATTTTCATCCTGTCATGGAAATGTCTATTTGGCATGGAACGCCTGTTCAACTCACTTCAAAATGTGGCTGGCAGCCATTTTGTGTAGGCAGCCAGTGTGCTTTTGCCATAGGTCTACATGTGTTCATTGTTGCGGCCATGCCTCCTTGCTGGTTGCTGTTGTTGCTGTCACCATGTGGCTGGTGGCCATTTTGTGTAGGCAGCAAGTGTGTTTTTGCTATAGGCCTGCATGTGTTCTTTGTTGTTTCCATGCCTCTTTGCTGGTTGTTGTTGTTGTGACCATGTGGCTGGTGGCCATTTTGTGTAGCCAGCCAGTGTGCTTTTGCCATATGCCTGCATGTGTTCTTTCTTGTGGTCATGCCTCCTTGCTGGTTGTTGTTGTTGCTGTGACCATGTGGCTACCAGCCAATTTGTGTAGTCATCCAGTGTACATGTGCCATAGTCCTGCATGTGTTCTTTCTTTCTCCCGTGCCTCCTTGCTGGTTGCTGTTGTTGCTGTGACCATGTGGCTGGTGGCCATTTTGTGTAGGCAGCCAGTATGCTTTTGCCATAGGCCTGAATGTGTCCTTTGGTGTGGTCTGTCTCCTTGTTGGATGTCGTTGTTGTGACCATGTGACTGGCGGCCACTTTGTGCAGCCAGCCAGTGTGCTTTTGCATTAGGCCTGCATGTGTTCTTTGTTGTGGCCATGCCTCCTTGCTGGTTGTTGCTGTGACCATGTGGCTGGCAGACTATTTTGTATGGGCAACCGATGTTCCTTTGCCGTAGGCCTGTTTGTGTTCTTTGTTCTTCAGTCTTTCTTGCTCAGTGTTGTTGTTGACCATGAGGCAACCAGCCAGTGTCCCTTTGCCACAGGCTTGCATGGAAGTATGAAATATAAGTTTAATAATATGCTTGAGGATAATTTCACTTAATGTTAATTTTTGTAATTTAATTTTTAAAGTTTAAGTTTTAGTAATTCAAATTTTTTTAAATTTAGTTTTTTAATTTATATTTTTTAAATTTTTTGTATTGTTATTTATTTTTTCCCATTTTGCCTTGGTCGAGCCATCATCCATCCATCTATCCAGCCATCCATTCACCATAGGCTCACAGCCACGCAACAGCATGCAGTTTTTTAGACTCTAGTATCATTCATTTCTTAAAAGATTAGTATTCCATTTAGCCATTTAGTTCCCTGAGTGCCACAGGTGTCTCCTTTAGAATCTATTGAACATAAAGGAAAGAGCTCTATCATTCTGTATATTGTTTCTTATATTCTGATAGGGAATTATGCTATGGTGGTGTGGTTTGACTTTAAAGTGGTTATCTTAGTTAACATAACAACCACACTAATATTGCCTTTGCCTATTCTAATTCAAACTGCAAACACTGCCACGTTTCTTGCTAAGTGATTTGCTTGTTTGCTTTTAGGTGTAGAAGAGAAGAGCCATCAACCGCAGTACTGCCAAACAGAAGGCCTGTGCTGTCACATGTCAGTCCTGCAAACATTTCCGCTTGCGCAGCTTGGTGCAACTGCTACCTGAGATCTTTAAGATGATGGCCCCGAAGAAAGATGCTGCCAATAAAATGGCCAGTGAGAAGAAGCAACTTTCCATCACTGGAATGACGGCCAGAACCTTTTTTGGCAAACATTTGCCTGCTGCACTGGCCTCCTGGGACCCAGCTGGGAGCAGCACTCCTGCATCAACAGCACCACCCCACCCTAAGCCCACAACCAAGTCGATCAGTGAGGCAGCCACTGCAATCATGTTGACACTGACGAGTAGTGATATTGATTTGGATGTGTCCCCTACGCAAAGTAGTGCACAACTGTTTCAGGAAACAGAGCAAAGTGGACAGCAGCCACAGCCAGCAATAGTACATTTTCCTGATGTTGGGGCAGAACAGGAGGTTGAGCTTCCTTTCGAACAAGAACCTCCTCTTGAGAATCATTGCCTCCCAGAATTCTGCAAGGAAATGGAAGGGTACTACTCCACCATCTTCTCCAAGCACCACTTTTAATGATGATGATAAGGACATGGAGTGAACTCTAGCGGAGTCAAGAAGACAACAGAGACAAGGAAAAATAAATGTTCCTGAAAGACATGGACTTATGGAAAGGGATGATGATGAAGATGTTGACAACGAGGCAGTCATTGTGGAAGGTGACACAGAGGAGTCTGACATTGCTATTCAACCTGCTCTGAGGGATGTGACATAGGTAGTACTGCCACACCAAATTTTCGAAACCCCAGCTGAGACCTGCACCAAGCCCTACCTCAGGAGAAGCAGAGAGGCAATAGACGACATGCCCACTTACCTCTAGTTCTTCTTCAGGCATTGGCAGTGGCACAGTAAAAAAGTACTTCTCTCCAGTTTTACAGTTATCAAAGAAGGGGGGCACATTGCAGTATGCAGCATTTGCTACATGAATGTTCGTCGAGGTAAGCATGGTACAAATGATGGTACTGGAGGTCAAACGACCAATATGAAAAAACACCACACAATCAGGTGTGAGGAGCACCTTAGAAAATTCCTGAACAGGGTTGTGGTGGTGAGGAGAACTGAGGAATATCAGCTACAAGTTCAATCAAATGGGTTAGGTGATGATGAGGAAGAAGGTGGTGTCATCTTCATGCAAAGCAGTCCTGTCCCAAGCAGTGCAGCAGCAGAATCACCCACCTCAGTGACTTCACAATGGCACAAGACTCTGAGTGAGATAGAGACACCACAGCATACAGTGACTGCCCCACGACGATGCACATTGAGTCTACCACTACCATCTACTTGTCGTAAGACGCCTGTGTCAGTGGCCCCAGAAAAGAAGAGAATCCAGGCTATTAATATGGTCATGTTTAGGCAGGAGGGGCCCTACGAGCAGAACCACCCAACCGCATGTTTGCACAATGGGAAGCAGGCAAAAATATTAGTCCTGGGCCTCTTCTGTTTTTCTTTTGTGGAAGGAATGGGATTCTTAGAATTTGTGGCAGCCTTAATAAAGGTACCATAGGACTATAGGGGTTTAATTCCCTGCTCCTATTTTTTAACTTTTTTACGCACTCAATCACTCCACACGGTCCTGACGAAGCGCACTGGGATCCGCTAGGGACCCCTTCCACAGCGCAAAACATGTCGACCAGGCCTCACTTTCACTAACACGCACGGGACTGAGAGCAGCAGAGTAATACCTCGACCTCTACCTTATCTGCTCACAAGAGGTGCCCTAGTCTCCCACACACTTGCTTTTTATCCATACCCCACGGACCTACAAATAAAATTCATTTTTAGGTACCGGTGAGGTATTTTTAAGATACCAGCACCACACCCTTCTTTTAGGCCCACACACCCACATGCACAACTGCGGCGTCTCCTAAAAGATCTCCGATAAAGAGCCCTCTTGCGGGGCCCGTGGAGGACAGCAGCGCCACCCCCACGAGGAGCAACACCCGATGATGAAGCATGACTCTCGCAAGAGTGTGTGAGGGCACTATTTTCCAAAGGAGAAATTCCCCATCTTCATCAGATCAGTAACACACTTAGAGACTATCCACTTACATTTGTTTCTTGCAACCAAATTGGTTGCATCCCTCTCTAATAGGAACAGTCACCAACCAGTGAGTACAGATTAACCCTGGGCAAAGCACTACGCTACGCTCGCGTAGTTTGCGAAGTTTGCGCTACTTCGCACAACGCGAATTGCACGTAGCACAGTGCAAACACGCATAGCGTAGCGTAGCGTAGTGCAGCGGTCATTTTTTGCTTGCTCGCGGTCCTCAACATCAAGTTGGCGACCGCGAGCAAGCAAAATGACATCCCGGCGAGACTTTTTCCTCGTTCACGATCAGCAACATCAAGTTGCCTATCGCGAGCGTGGAAAATAAACCTCCCGGCGAGATTCTCAACGCGGGGAGGTCAGGTTTCTCATTGCGAGTGGTCGCGTATGCTCGCGACCGCTCGCGATGAGAAACTACCAGTCCTCTTTGAGAAAGCTGCTGCTCGAGTAAAAATCTACTCGAGCGGCAGTAAAAGACAGCTCGCACTGTGCAAGATGCCGTTTTCAATGATTGCACAGTGCGGACAAGCATCCGGCACTGTGCAATCATTGCGAACAGTGCACTACGCAGTTCGCGTAGTGCTACGCGTAGCTCGCGTAGTGCGAACTGCACTTTGCGTAGCTTCACGTAGCGCTACTTCACGAACTACGCCCAGGCTTCGTACAGATACGTCTTTGGGAGCACTGGTACTGGACCTACTCTTTCTTAAACCGCTCCCCGTCCCTCCCTCTTTTAGTGTTTAGAGACCTCTTAATCATCACATGGTAAAACCCCATGAAAAAAAGATAGGCAATAGGCTATACCAAGGCTTGACACAAACGTTCGATAACACAGCGGCGATATCACTGAAAAACCCCAGAGATGCAGAGTAGAACAGGTGTCCTATGGAGAGAGATGGAAGTAAGAACAGACAAAAGATCCAGGTCATACCGGATACTGAGAGGGGTCAGAAAAACCCAAACTCTGTTAACCTCATAAGCATGTCCTCTCGGACTTGATATCTAGCTTACCACAGCCTGCGGTGTTCGAATTCCAGGGCGATAAAAGGACTTTGGCTGAAATAGGGGCCACCCAGAGCACAGCTCTCTAAAAATAAAAGAGAACAAGTGCCTTCGCCCGGATGGGATGGAGATGACAACTACGGGGGGAAAAGATTCTATTCCGCTGACACCAGCAAGGATGTACCTAAAAAACAAAACAAAAAACTCCGATACTGCTCGAGGACCCAAACAAGATAGAGTACTCTGGAAATAGTCCATTAAAAGATTAGGGGGAAAAAAGCCAGGATACCAAAAAGGGCAACTGCAATAATGAATCACGGACTGGGATGGTCCAAACTGGTAGGGGCAACAGAGATCCAAAATTGGCCCAGGGGCTGCTCACAGGGGAAGTTGGAGTTACATATGGAAAGTAGCGATGATACGAGGTTACCCCTGACCCGGTCGGCAAGTAGTTAAACAAGGGAACAAGAGGTAGCAGACTGGACGCTAAGGAACCTGAAAGGGTGCCGGAAACCAGGGTACCCGCTACTAACCTGATTGAGGCAAGATGTAGGGTCCAACATCCTTCCAGTCCAGACAGACCACGTCGCTGGGGGTCGTGATATGGCCCCCGCTGATGCATGAAATGCAGGAAGAGTCGCGAGCACTAAATAGCTCTCTGGATCATGTGGGCGTAGGCGTGGATGTCATCATTGCAGCGCACGTAAATGGGCACCATGTTTGAGATAGGCAGACAGCACTAGAGCGCACAAAGTAAGTATAGGGGAAAACAAAGTCCGCCATGTAAAGAGGGCAGGCCAAAGCCGCTATCGTCAGTACATTGAGGGCCTCAGGTGCTCCAGTGGAAAAACCACCCTTGCCCAGGGCTAGCGCAAAACTACGGGGGCCAAAACTCCTGTTCCAACTGGCGTGGAAAATATATACCACGGGGCCTCGGCGGGTGGGGTGGAGAACAATGAGGCAAAGATATCACACAAGCACAGGTATCAAGGCAACAAACCGGCCAAACGAAAATTGTCATGTTCAAATAACAGACCGCAACTACTGGGGTCAACTTCTAATGGGTCTCATAGGCACCGGGGGGGACAGGTCAAAACACATCTCCAGAGAAAAAGAGCGGGTACAGGGGCCCCACCACTAAATAGAGTGAAGGACTGATGGGGCAAGCAAGATGCAAAAAGGCCCACATTGACAGAATGGACTGAGGCTGCAGGGATCAACGCCAAGTGGACCTCGAGGGCCCAGGGTAGGCACTAATGAGATCCTCTCATGTGAGAGGAGGGCACGCCAAGGGGGGAGGAATTAGAACCAAGGGATTGGGTTCCATCCTAGATGAGAGGGTCTCTAACACAACACAGGAAGAGACACCTCGCCGCACCAAAGGAGAGCCAGTAAGTAAGAGACAATTCCAGGGAGGCTGGGCCGGGGAGACAAGTTACAGACAAGATAAAAGAAAGGATTAATGTACCAGGGTACAAAAACTATTCAAGTATAGCGTTCTCCCACGGGATTAGTTCGTTCAACCCCTTATGTCTGGTTTGAAGGGTAAAGATCCAGAAAACCTCTCTTTTCCTGCAAATAGCAGTGGTATCCCTGCTCTGTTGGGGTACGATTATTTCCAGGATTGACCACCTCAGATCGCCCTCTGTGTGGTTGGCTTCCTTCCAGTGATTGACTAATGGGGCGTATTGTTTAGCAATCAGGATGTTAGATTTATGTTCGCCAATCCTCTTCCTACATTCACAGCCTGTTTCGCCAACATATGCCAAGCCACATGGGCATATAATGATGTAAACAATGTTGGAAGAACAGCAGTTTGTCATCTCTTTGAGGAACACAGTTCTGTCATTTATCCTGATGTTATTAGCTATGATGGCATTGGGGCAGGCTTGACAGGAGCCACATTTGTGGCTTCCCTTAATGGGGTCTCCCCATGATGGATTTTTGGCAAAACTTGTCCGGGTCTGATCTCTTAGCTCTAACTAGGAGATTTCGAAGGTTCCTATTTCTCTTGAAGGCAAAGAGAGGTCTTGGCAGTTTCGATTCATTTTCGCCGATGTTGCGTAGGTGCCATTGAGTATTAATGGTTTGACGAACTTTATTGTCAATGTTGGAGTGTTTAGTAACACAAACCAGTTTGTCCTGCTGCTCTTTGTTGTTGGGTCTGAACATGCTCTCACGATCGTAGTATCCAGCACTCTTTAAGGAGTCTTTAATCAATTTGGTTGGGTATCCCCTACCAATCAGTTTAGTCTTGAGAATCTCTGCTTGGGTCATGAAGTCCTTGATAGTGGTACAATTTCTTCTCAATCGGAGAAATTGACTGAATGGGATTCCATCCTTCTGACACCGGGGGTGAAAACTACAGAAATATAGTAACGTGTTCCTGGCTGTGGGTTTGGTGTATAATGACACCAACAGATGGGAATTGTGGTGTTGAACACCACACATCCAGGAATTCAACTTTGACATTGCTGGTATGCGCTCTGAACTTGAGATTAGGGTCACACGCGTTTATCCATAAGATGAATTCCACCAGGGTTTCCTGGTCACCCCTCCAGATGAAAAAAATATCATCGTGACTAATGGAGGACATTTTCAAAAAACTGTGCCATTTCGTTATAGTTATGGTGAACTTCAAAGTGGCCCATATACAGGCAGGCAACACTCGGGGCACAGGCGAAAATCATTAACAATCCAGAAGCCATGCTTAAACGCAGTATTGTTAATATTGTGGAAAAAGCTGTTCAGGAGTGGCACTATCTGCAAAAAAGAAGCTGAATTTCTCACTCCCATACAAACTTGTATACCTATTATATATGGTGTCCCCAAGACGCACAAGGATGAGGAGAACCCTCCTTTAAGGCCCATAGTCTCCACCATTGGGACGGCCACCGAACCCTTATCCAAATATGTGGACACGTTCCTCAAGCCTATTGTTCACAAACTCCCATCTTAAGTGAAAGATACCGAACATTTTATTTCTAAAATAGCGGACCTCCCCTTCAATGATCAGAGGGAATTCCTAGTCACCATGGACTTGGAGGCCCTCTATACTAACATTCCCCAACAAGAAGCCATGAGGGTCATAGAGGAAGTCTTAAAATCAGAGCAAGGTTGTACCATTGCCACGTTCATCTTGGAATGTTTGGACCTGGTTCTCAGTGAAAACATTTTTTAATACAACGGGGACCTTTTCCAACAGATACAGGGGGTCAGCATGGGGGCTGCCTGTGCCCCGAGTGTTGCCTGCCTGTATATGGGCCACTTCGAAGTTCACCATATCTGTAACAAAATGGCACAGTTTTTTGAAAATGTCCTCCATTGTTCACGCTTCATCGATGATATTTTTTTCAACTGGAGGGGTGACCAGGAAACCCTTTTTGGAATTCATCTTATGGAAAAACGCGTGTAACCCTAATCTCAAGTTCACTGCGCATACCAGCAATATCAAAGTTGAATTCCTGGATGTGTGGGTTCAACACAACAATTCCCATCAGTTGGTGTCATTATACACCAAACCCACAGCCAGAAATACGTTACTACATTTCAGTAGTTTTCACCCCCGGTGTCAGAAGGACAGAATCCCATTCAGTCAATTTCTCTGATTGAGAAGAAATTGTACCACTATCAAGGACTTCATGACCCAAGCAGAGATTCTCAAGACTAAACTGATTGCTAGGGGATACCAAACCAAATTGATTAAAGACTCATTAAAGATACTACGATCGTGAGAGCATGTTCAGACCCAACAACAAAGAGCAGCAGGACAAACTGGTTTGTATTACTAAACACTCCAACATTGACAATAAAGTTCGCCAAATCATTAATACTCAATGGCACCTACTCAACATCGGCGAAAATGAATCGAAACTGCCAAGACCTCTCTTTGCCTTCAAGAGAAATAAGAACCTTTGAAATATCCTAGTTAGAGCTAAGAGATCAGACCCGGGCAAGTGTTACCAAAAATCCATCACGGGGGGTGACCCCATTTAGGGCGAACCACAAATGTGGCTCCTGTCAAGCCTGCCCCAATGCCATCATAGCTGATAACATCAGGATAAATGTCAGAACTATTTTCCTCAAAGAGATGATAAACTGCCATTCTTCCAACATTGTTTACATCATTGTATGCCCATGTGGCTTGGCATATGTTGGCGAAACTGGCCGTGAATGTAGGAAGAGGATTGGCGAACATAAATCTAACATCCGGATTGCTAAACAATCCACCCCATTAGTCAATTACTGGAAGGAAGCCAACCACACAGAGGGCGATCTGAGGTGGTCAGTCCTGGAAACAATCATACCGCAACAGGGCAGGGATACCACTGCTATTCGCAGGAAAAAAGAGGTTTTCTGGATCTTTACCCTCCAACCCAGAGATAAGGGGTTGAACAAATTAATCCCGTGGGAGAACACTATACTTGAATAGATTTTAGACCCTGGTGCATTCATCCTTTCTTTTATGTTGTCTGTAATGTGTTTCCCTGGCCCAGCCTCCCTAGAATTGTCTCTTACTTACTGGCTCTCCTTTGGTGCGGCTGAGGTGTCTCTTCCTGTGTTGTGTTAGAGACCCTCTCATCTAGGATGGAACCCCATCCCTTGGTACTAATTCCTTCCCCCGTGACGTGCCCTCCTCTCCCATGAGAGGATCTCATTAGTGCCTGCCCTGGGCCCTCGAGGTCCACTTAGTGTTGATCCCTGCATCCTCAGTCCATTCCGTCAATGTGGGCCTTTTTGCATCTTGTTTGCCCCATCAGTCCTTCACTCTATTTAGTGGTGGGGCCCCTGTATCCGCCTTTTCTGATTTTATCTAAGATATGAGCACGTGCCCCCGAAGAGCCTCTTTATCTTTGGAGATGTGTTTTGACCTGTGCCCCCGGTGGATATGAGACCCGCTAGAACTCGACCCCAGTAGTTGCGGTCTGTTATTTGAACATGACAATTTTTGTTTGGTCCGTTGTTGCCTTGATACACCTACGCCCACATGCTCCGTAGCGCTGTTTAGTGCTCACGACTCTTCCTGCACTTCATGCATCGACGGGGGCCATATCGTGACCCCCAGCAACTTGGTCTGTCCGGACTGGAAGGACGTTGGACCTTACATCTTGCCTCAATCAGGTTAGTAGCGGGTACCCTGGTTTCCGGCACCCTTTCAGGTTCCTTAGCGTCCAGTCTGCTACCTTTTGTTCCCTTGTTTAACTACTTGCTGACCGGGGCAGGGGTAACCTCGTATCATCGCTACTTCCCATTTGTAACTCCAACTTCCCCCGTGAGCAGCCCCTGGACCAATTTTGGATCTCTGTAGCCCCTACCAGTTTGGACCATCCCAGTCCGTGATGCATTATTGCAGTTGCCCTTTTTGGTATCCCAGCATTTTTTACCCTAATCTTTTAATGGACTATTTCCAGAGTACTCTATCTTGTTTGGGTCCTCGAGCAGCAGCTGAGGTTTTCATTTTATTTTTTAGGTACATCCTTGCTGGAGTCAGCGGAATAGAATTTTTTCCCCCGCAGTTGTCGTCTCCATTTCATCCGGGCCAAGGCACTTGTTCTCTTTCATTTTTAGAGAGCTGTGCTCTGGGCAGCCCCTATTTTGGCCGAGTCCTTTTATTGCCCTGGAATTCGCACACCTCAGGCTGTGGTAAACTAGATATCAAGTCTGAGTGGACATGCTTATGAGGTTATCAGAGTTTGGGTTTTTCTGACCCCTCTCAGTATCCGGTATGACCTGTATATTTTGTCTGTTCTTACTTCCATCTCTCTCCATAGGACACCTGTTCTACTCTGCATCCTCGGGTTCTTTCAGTGATATTGCTGCTGTGTTATTGAACATTTGTGTCAAGCCTAGGTATAGCCTATTGCCTTTCTTTTTTCCATGGGGTTTTACCATGTGATGATTAAGAGGGGACAAGTTTGGCTCTTCTATATTCACACTTTTTATCGTAACCACTGGTTCAAAGGTGTGGATGCACTTTTTCTCTCCCATCGGAATTTTTTGCCTTTTTATTTAACCTCACAATTTTCTTTGTCTCCCTCTGCACTGTTGTCTCTTGCATGTCTCCTATTTTTAAAAACGTAATTCTTATTTTTCTATCCACTCTTGCCATGTCCAAGTCCCCCCGTTCTCATCATTTCCGTTGTTATGTTTCAAGAATGTATCCTGTCATTTTCTAGGTACTGTATTTAAATAGTTGTTTTTATACTTCCCAGGTGCTTCTTCTTTCATCTCCCTCTGTCATTGTGTCCTAAATAAGGTGAAACCCATCATCGGGGTCACACACCAAAACGCACGTTGGCGCTGGAGTCTCTTTGTTCCTTTTGTCTCCCCCTCAGCTTTGACTTATGATATCTATAAAATTGTACAAATGAATTGTATTAATTTGTCATTTCAATTAATGAGATATGTTCTGTGTTGACACCATCTGTTCCATTATTCTGCACATTGAGGCCAACTTGGGGCTGCCAACCGTGTTATAGAGGGGGGCTATTATAAGATGTCACTCTGCAAGGCTACTGGATATGTTTAATTTCTTGGCATTTGTGAATGAATAAGTATGTATTGGGTCTGACTGTGTGAGTGTTGTTTTAGTATGTTCGTTGCGCCTGGGCATTTTGTTATATGTTATATTTATCTACTTAATATCATTATGACCTTTTGTGATTTGATATAATAAATTTGAGGAAACTTATTTCAAAAAACAGTTTGTGTCCTCCTCATCCTGTTTAAAATTTTGTGTACACCTATGTGTTCCTCCTGGGGGATTATGTGACCTTCTGTGTTTGTTCATCAATGGCGACTAGCTACCTATAACAAGTGTTAGCAGTGGGGTTTCTTCCTTGTTAGTAGTACGCTGTTTTTGCCTGCTTCCCCTGCCTACTTATTTGTTTCAGGGGCCCCCTTCTGTGTGATTGGTTGGCACATTGCATCAACCTGGTGGTGCAAGACTTCTTCAAAAAGAAGAAATTGTCAGCAACATACTGACCACCTGCAGAAGAATTTGCATTCATTTCAGCCATTCTTTTAAAGCCTGGAAGTAGTTGCAAATTATTCAGCGTAATAATGGAGAACCGGTTAAAGCCCTTATACAGGAGGTGCCAGCATGTTGGAACTCGAACTATTACATGTTGCAATGTCTGTTTGAGCAGTACAAACAGATCAATGACTGACTATGTCATTCTAAGAGAAGGGGATTTAGTTGAGAAAGCTGTGACCATGGATGTGGACAAATTGGACCAAGTCAAATGCCTGACACAGATGCTACTCCCTTTTGAGGTTTTCACACAGGAAGTTAGCAAGGAGGACAGTACCATGGGCAAAGCTATCCAGCTGTTGCATCTCCTACAGGACCAAGTAAAGAAGGTATCTGAAAGGGTTTCCCCCACAGGTATGAATGAAAACACAGAAGTACATGCCTTGGTTGAGAGCTTAATCCTTCGCTTCGCTTGTAATACAAGGCTGCATTATGACATCATCGCATCCAAAGAGTACATCTGTGACATATTACTTGAACCATGGTACAAAAAAAGAATTCTGCCCACTTTCATTCCATATTCTGAAGGTAATGTTTCAAAATACAAGAGGTGGATTGTAGAGCAAGCCAGAGATCTGGAAGAAGAATGTCTGGAACCCAGAGTCCCACCCCACAGTTCTGGAGTGCCACCTTCAACTTCTAGAGAGGGCAGTCTTGTCTCACAGCAGCCAAGAACACCATCAACCAGAACACTTGCAACAACAGCAATAGAATGACCAGACCCAATCTCTGCATTGTATTGGTTTTAATTGGCAGGGCTTAAGTCAAGTGTAGAGGGAATGGCAAAACAGGTTGATCAGGTGGCAGCACCAATGACCTTCCAGAGGATGTTCCAGGAGTATCCGGATGATCCAAAAGAGGTCTATGTGGATCATTATCCATTGATGCATTCATATGGGAAGATGTGCCAATGGCCAGAGCTCAGCAGGCTGGCAATAAAGCATCTGGCTTGTCCTGTAACTCAGTGTGTCTGCTGAGCGTGTGTCAAGTGCAGCTGGTGTGGTTATTACAGTGATAAGGACTAGTCTCTCACCTCAAAAAATTGCAAGAATGACTGTGATCAAAATGAGCCAACATGTTATACCAGACAATTACACCATTCCTGAAACAGCACAGGAGGAGGATGTTTGGTCAGAAATTTAATAAAGTGTGTTAGCTGATGAACTTTTGGGTGAACCATCTGAGTTTGAGGACAAACTCTATTTCCTGGACTAAGTGTGGCAGTGCCCCTATGGAACTTTTTAATTATTTCTTGTTGAACTTCTATCTTTGCAACAAAAAAAGCAGCTAGTGGAACATTATTACTTTTGTGTCAGATTTATGCTGCCCTACCATTTTTTATTCACATATATTGCCGGATTGCAATTGGACCAATGTGTATTGAAGAAGCCTCCACAATACCGTAATGACATTGTAGACACCGCCTTCGCCCTCTCTTGCATATTACATATCCATTTTAGCATCATTCAGCACTAGCAGGTCTGCTACAGAAGATCGTTGATTTACAAGAGTGTTGGTGATTGGTCCTTTTACACTTAGCCAGATTTAATTGCAGGGTCCTCTCCTTTTTTCTGGTTCTTCAAACACCAGAATAGTCACTTTAGTTAACAAACAAAAACCCATGCAAAGTACTGCAATTCTGTTTCTCTGTTTGTTCTTCAACAGCAGTGCACTACACATCTAGTATCTTGTATGGGATAACTCAGGGTGGGAGCTATGGGACTACCTCATCAACAGCTAGAAGCAAGAAGCTATTGACTTCAGTTCAAAGGTAAACCAAGAGTCTGAGGCCTAGTACTCAGCTATGTGGAATGGAGAGATGTGCATTTATTTGTGAAATGCCGCTGTGTGTTGGATTTGTGGCAAAAGTGAAACTCTAAGTCCCCCTCTTGCTTTTGTTTGCTCTGCCTCTGAGTCCACTTAACACACTCCTCATGAAGCTTACCCTCTTGCTGTCTTCCTTGACTCTAAAATACAGTTTCTGTTCTACAATCTGTAGGCCTTCTAGTCTCCTGCATGAATGACGAAAGATGAGATCAACACTCTTTCCTACTGGACCAGTCTAGACAAGCACCCAAGAGTGATGGACATTACCAAAGAGACGGACCACCTAATTTTACAATACAGTACATATTTCTTTTAACAATCATATTTGGAGAACTGGACGGGTGTGTTTACTCCCAACCTAAAAGACAGAACATTTAAACATCTGAAAACTTGAGTCTTGGGGCAAAAGGACTGTATGCAATGCATTTAACTGTACTCTGTCACTCTCATTTCTTCATTTCTTTTCACAACAGATTGATGATGAATGATGTGCTGCTATTTGCCCAGATTAATGTTGTCCTTGTGTAGTGTTTTTCTTTGTTAAATATTTCCCCAAATCCCCTTTCCCATCCATTCATCAAACCCTCTTCCCCTGGGCTGTGTGATTTATTGAGGTGTGGCTTAATTTACATCATCAATGGACCACACACTTGGTGGGATGGATGTGGTGAAAGCAACACCAAATTACTGCAGGATCTTCTAAACAATAGCCAACACTGGCCACATTTACCCACCTGTGCATTAAAAGTGATCAACATTTTAGATATAGAAAGAAGACATATGTCATCAGCATCATCATTCAATCCTTGTGTTGCGTAACCGTAAACGCCTAACCTAAGCGTGTCCACTCCAGACTTTAAGTCAATTTTTTAGGACTCAAGGATTTCATAAGTTACTATTAGGTCCTAATTAGCCAAAAAGTTCTACTATTGCTATTTTTTGTATTTTATCACTATCAGCAATTCTTGTTGTGTCATCATGTAGTACTCCAGTGTCAATTGTTTATAAGGTTTTGATATAACCCACTAACTCAGTCTTTTTATTTCAATTTAGTTTCCTACAATGGATAATCAATCAATCAGAATAATCCTACAGTTGGAGCTCACCTGGGTTGAACTAGAAGTGGGACCTATCTTGTGAAGTTGTGATGCCTTCCCTGTTATTGCTTCATCATCTACATTCAGGTAAGACAACTATGGAGTAAATTGAATTAGTTAACCTAGTAAGTAAGTAACTAACTGCTACTTTTGTTTATCTAGGTTGTTGTAGACAATATAGGTCATGGCAGCATAACCCTTAATGGTCAAGATAGTTAGAGAAGTATAACTCTATAACTGAGCGTTACACTTTCTCTTACAATCACATAAATGTCCAAAGAAAGTCAAACTTAGTCCCAACTCCCTTCCCACCCTCTCCACCCAGCCACAACAAACAAGGAGCTTCCCACCAAAACAACATTTTTTAAAAAGGGCTAGAAGAGGGCATTGTGGATATCGATCCGGAGCTGGTCGAGGCTCTGCTCCATCGTGGTGAGCTGGCTCTTGGTGATATTAAGCCATTGCAGGACATGGTGCAGCAATGGCCTGGTGTTGTCAGTGTGGAAGGGGTGGCAGCAGTTGATAATGTAAACTGGCGGCAGCGCTGGTGATTGGATGGCCTGGAGGCTGAGGGGGACCAGCTGCTGAGAGGCATTTGTTTCCTCATTCTCCTCTCCGGGGCCACCAGCCGCCAGTATTCTCGCTGGATACGCTTCAGCCACTGCCGCCACAGATGAGCCGCTATCTCCTGCCTGTTGGGTCCTATGTGCGGACCAGCAGGAGCAGCTATATAGAGAAAAGAAAAAGACAAATTATAAATAATGCTCTGTGCAAAAAATTGTTTTAAATTACTGGGTGGTACAGTAGCAGTACATTGCTGGTCCCCTAGGGACATTGGAATTTGATGAGATATGGTTAGGAGAGTTACAAGGTCAATTTACATTTTATCCACACATTGCCTTGCATAAAAACACAGACTGTGAGGCAGAAAAGTATTAAGGTTGATTAACACCGGAGTAAAAAGCAGTGATTTAATTTTTTCTGCTAAAGGCATTTCAAGAAACTATAAACATACACTTTGAGTGGAAAATGAACTACCTCTCATTAATGAGTAGGACATTATGCACTATGGAGTACAAGTTGTGTGTTGTGCTAAAATAATGGAGCTATGCTCATTGCTAGCCGACGTGTCCGGTAATTTGCTATTGTCTGCAGCTGGGGCAGCTGCAGTTGACAATTATCTATTTTTAATTTCAATGGCCCTGCTCTTTTCCAAATGCATTTATTTTTCTACCCCGACTGCAAATAGGCAGATGAATAATAAATAAGATATTACGTCACACACCTCACGTTTGAAATGTGGCTGTTATCCTGCCTATCGTAAGTAGACATTGGAGAAAATGATGGATTGCCCTACAGGGAAAGGAACAGTTGATATAGATTATATTTGCCTTGATCGTCACAGTGTTTCCCATACGCCAAACTTGGCATCGAATCATGCACTTACTCACACTTTACTCACTGGCCTCTCCCATCATCACATGTTATTTCCAACAAATTAATTCACTGGGATGTAAGCAAGGAAAGGAAGCTTGACTAACTCTTCTGCAGGGTAGGGTGCACTGAATCTGGCTGGTACACCGCACACACCGGCACACCCTAGAAAAAGTCATGAAAAACACCATTTCTGTTTTAAAAAAACATAAAATACACATACACACACTAATATAATAAACAAAAATGAGGGTTAGATAAGTTTTAAATAGGGATTATTAAAGAAATTAAGAGAGATTCTACAAATAGGCCCAGCACCATAACAAAGAGTAGAAAAACAACATGGCCTCATCCCTGTGAACTTGGTGGTGCTTTTTACACGTGATCTCCAATGAACATGAGAAACATGCAATGCCATTCACTTGCTATTTGCAACGTGAGAACTCACTCCGCGTTGTTCATGGCAAGGCGAACGGGTGCCTGGAAAGCTTTGCCTGCACGTGGAACTCTGCGTAGTACGGTGTTGTTTTTTAGCCACTTTGCGGAGTTCCACGTAGCAGAACTCTGTGAACTCCACCCAGGCCTAGTGATGAATGAATTGACATGTGAGAGACTACTGCCCTTTCCCTTGCACAGGGTGCAGTGCAGTACAACAAAGTGTCTTGCTGCACTGTACTGCATGACAGTTTTTACCATATTGTCCCTTGTTGACACTTACCCTGTAGATCTTCCTGGTCCTCGACCCCAGCACTGTCCTGTCCTTCTACTCCTGCCACCATGTCTGCTGGGATGATTGACAACACCTGTTCCTCCAAGGAGTCATGGTCCTCCTGAGTCTCAGGTCCTCCTCCTCTGGTCCACATGGCTACTCTCAGGTTCTTGGCCAGTTTCTCCTTTGGAGGAAGTGGTCATATACTTGGGTGGCACCTTGCATCCCATTGGTTAGGGGTGCCCCACTGCTAGACACCCTGGAGCTGTGAATAAATATGGAAGAGTTGCCAGGCAACTCATACCTGCTGCCTGAAACTACAAGGAGAAGAAGGACTGCCCTGTTGGAACCCTGGCCTGCACCCCAAATGATTTCACTCAGAAGGTCTGCACCTACTGCACACTTTGAAATACAGCACTAATGACTTACCTTTTGCTTCAAGAAGGATTAAGGAGATGACTCCCTGCAAGCTGCATGTTAACTGAGCTCACCTGCATCATCCCCACCAAGACGTCCCCATCCTAGAGTGCATCCAGTGGACTTTGAAGGATCTGGCTAGGTGAATTGTGGAAATTGTATTCCTAACATCCCAATGACCATCTCAGAGATTCTAGACCCCTGTAATGGTGTTGTGGACACTTTAAACCTCAAGGAGACTTTCTGGAAGAAGATCTAGAAGTTTGGGGACATTTGGTGAACGTTTTGGAAAAAAACTTCATAAGGTGACCTACTTGACGTCTAGAGTCAAGCTTGCTACCTTCAACAGCAACCCGGCCTGCATTTCAGGTTCGTCCAACTGAAAGCCTCAGTACTCCATAATTCCAGGATTTGACCGGGGCATCGCAGAAAATCCAGCCGATGACGTTGACTCGAATCCAGCTCATGGAGGTGTCTTGCTTGCAGTCCAGAGAAAAAGTTCCAGAAAAATGACTGAGTGTGAAGGTAAAATTTGGACCGAGGCCTCCAGCTTAGTGCATCCAACCAGGGCTTTATCGTGGTGGGCTCAAAATTTTACTTTCTCCCGGTCAAGAGTGACCAGATGCCCCAATTTGCAAACACAAAGAAAAAAAGGGTATGGGGCAATTATGACTGCACCTATCACCAAGTGGGGTTACAGTTAACTCAACTCTTAGGGTGCCAGGGATCTGAGGCTCAATACCCCTAAGCCTCCTAGGATACAATATCCCACAAATCTTGAAAAAGCAACCTGATCCAGCACTCCAATCGTTATAAATCAAGTATAATATTAAATTAAAAAATTCAAGCTCATTCAGCAGGTCTGGTTCCAATTCAAATTCTTCTTAAAACGACCGCAGCCAACGCGTTTCGTCCCTAAGGACTTCTTCAGGGCTTATGTTCTACGCTCAGTTGTTATGCCTCTACTAGAAGTGAACACAATAGAATGGACTAAATGGTTCCTTTTTGTTAACTTGATCCCACTATTTATTGAACAGGGTCATTCTTGTTATAGTCCGTTTAATAATGCAGATGATTAAAAAATTGAATGACGATATCTGTATTCTTCCTGATGTGACTTAAAATCCTTATTTTTCAATAAAATCCACTTGCTCTGCGCCCTTCATCAATTGGGTCTTTGAATAAGCGGTCCGACGCGTAGATACGCTAACCGTGGCGTTTCAAGAAAATATGAATAAAGAAGATTGGAACCAGACCTGCTGAATGAACTTGAATTTGGTGATATAGGTTTTTAAGCACAAGAAAGTGTTTATTTATTAAAAATTCATCTCTCTGGTTCCGTAAATTAGATTTGTTTGTTTTGGTGTCTATTTGTTCAAAAAATATAACCTATTCTTATAAATTGGAATTGGATTTTTATTGTGTGTTGTGTCTTAGTTATTTAATGTAGTGGTGTTTTTAAATGCTTCACACACCTGTCATTGATTGAGGCCTTGACTGACCCCTTTTATTGTGTTCATGGCCTTATTACTTGCGGTAAGTCACTACTTATCACTACTAATAATCCACCTTACAACACCTACTCTGTTAATCTTATCCACTATGGATTGCTAAATGACTTCTTTCTTCCTTAATGGCAATTTGGAGGTGACAAAGAGAAGGTGTTCATTTCTTGTCACCTCAGTTATTAATATTAGGTTCTCCTCTTCACTGAAATTACTCTTCCTCTTCCCCTGGGAGTTCTGTCTTGACATCTTGGCTGGTGTTGCGATTGCTCTTACTGCTACTGCTTGCAGCTCCTCCCATTTCTTCCTTTTGATGTATAGGCAACGTGTTTTTTTTTGCAATGTGTCACTTTTTGAGGCTTTCTGACCCATGATGCACTCCAATGTGATGCAAAGTTGATTTGCGGCACATAACGATTGCTTTATGACCCACAAATCAGCATACTGATACTTTGTCAGGAGATGCGTTACATTCCATTGTGCCTTCCGTCCCACAGATGAGTCACTATTTTTTGGTGCACCTTCGGACCTTACGACATGGTGCACCATACTATAAATAAGGCGCATCCATGTCACATGAATATGTCATACCGCAGCATAAATTTTTCTGACGCCTCGCTGCATTACCGCGGCGATGCATCAGTTCTCATAAATATGCCCCAGAATATCTGTGAGATATCAGATCACAGGATAGTCAAACAGCTCATTCAAATTTCGAATGTGCAATGTTCCCAGGTCAGCTCCAATTGGACTATGTCATGCCTAAATTCAAAGGCAGGAGTCCTATGTTGTGCTGAATTATGTTGAGTCTCGTACAATAATCATTTAACGCACTCAAGCCCAGATTTAATAACACATTCCAACATATCAAAGTGACATAAAGTGATGCAAAGGGGAGCAAAGCAATGCCTTGTAGTTACTCCCCAGAGCAAAAAGTATTTTGCGCTGGAAAGGTGCCCTTTTTCAGTGCTATAGTTGCTTTGAACTGCTTTGCCTCACTTTGAGCCAAATGAGTGTTACTGCAGTGTTAGGATGCAAACACCATTCAAAGCTTGATCTACTAGGATCCCCAGACATGGCTTTTCATCAACAAGTAGCTGATTTTCATCTGTGTCTTTCTTACTTCCACAATCCACTAGAGTTTGAGAATTTCTTTCATTATTTGTTTGATATTGGTGGTCCATCTGGCTGTTGCAGAGTGTCAAGATGTCCTTTTTTTTTTTTTAGAGGAATTCATGGTTTTATGACTGATCTTGTTTTATTTTAAATTTGAAAATGCTGATGCTGAATAATACATTTATTCCCGTCGCAGAGGAATGTCTGAAAATTACACCACTCCTTTGCCGGGAGGCCTGGTAATGATAAGCTAAAAACAAAAACTTTAAATACGAAGTATAAACATACAAATACATTATGCACTTTTTGAGCAACCTTTCAAATAGTTTTCTAATGTATGTATGTATTATTGATTTATCGTGAAGAACAAATATGAAATGTGAATCTGTTTCCTCCAACAAAAAAAAAAACACGAATACATTTCTGCCTATATTTTATTACATTTCATAAATGTGAATTCAATCTAAATTGAGGTCTTAGTTTATAGGAATAACCCCCAAATCTTTGTGTTCTAGCAACGCAGATGTCCATTGCATTCATTCCACCGAAGGAAATGGCTTATATGTTTGCACTGAGACATATAAAAATGTCACAGATACCTCAAACCCTATGGGAATAAAGTGAGAGCATTTATATTTATTTTCCTAAAATACTAGTAATAATCTTAATTGTGATTATTAAATTGTCCAAAAGCACAAATTGGCTCCTTTGTTTATAATCTCCCTGTAAAGTATGTTTGTTCTTTATCTAGGAATACTACAAAGGCATCAAAACTTTGTGTCCCAGTTGAGAAGGGAAAGAACACCCTTTGTTCAGTCATTAACAGGAGACGTTAAACATGATTAGGGATACTCAAAGAACTCCTGTTGCAAATTATTTCAACTTCACTTGTCTGACAAAGGGTTTTGTACAAACATTTTAAATGACAAACAAATCTTTTGTTCAATGATTAAGAACATTGATATTCACAAAATTGCGTCAACACTTTTAAAGAGAAAAAAGCTATTGTTGGATAGGAATTAAAAATATATCTTTACATTTCTTACATATTGTCATTTTATGACAAATCCTGCACATAAGCTGAAAAATCACAAAATAATGTGAAGTAGCAAAACAAAATTGAAAATTTGGCATTGCTAATTAAGTACATTAAATTTCATCGCATTCATCTCAAAGCAATACCCTGGGTAGTTTCCAAGTTTTATCTGGAGTGCAGGGTCTTTATATGAAACTCTCTTCATTTTTTTATTTTTATTAGATATTTTTAGCCATGAGTATGCTGGTTAAAAACAGCAGTAAAAAAAGAAAAAAAACAAAAAAACAAGAGTGAATGACAAAACTTTGGTCCATATTATCAAGAACGGCGATGACATTATCGCCGCTTTAGCGGCAGGAAACTGCAGCTAAAGCGGCGATAAGGGGCTTGATAATATGCCCTATAGAATTCCGATAGAAGCCCAGGTTTGATGTCCTTCACACCAGAACCTGGGCTTCTATTGGAATTCTATAGGGCATATTATCAAGCCCCTTATTGCCGCTTTAGCTGCAGTTTCCTGCCGCTAAAGCGGCGATAATGTTATCGCCATTCTTGATAATATGGCCCTTTATGTTTTCATTTGGTCAAATTAAAATAGTTATTACCAAGATAGGAAACTGAAAATGAGAGAGCATAGGGAAGGAAGTACAAGATTGCAAACAAATAATAATAAAGAGTAGTAAGTGACTAAACCCATTGTAGACCGGAGCAGACCCCATTGAGCCTACACAGTGCCCGGGGGCCTCTGGCCTTAGCCAGGGCAAACTCATATTCAAACACCTGTCTGAGCAATGCCCAGAAGTCTTTAACATTTGGACTGATAGGACTTATCCGTGATCTAGCAATACAAAGGCGGGCGCAGACAATGACAATAGAGAAAAAGGCCTTCTCATTCAATTCAATTTTATTTTATTTTGATATGGAACTCCGACGGAGGTCCACAAAAATACACAATAAGTTAAAAAAAAGGTACTTTGTGTGCAATACAAAGTACTTCCATATTCAACTATCAATATTACAATGTACAAAAGTTGCATTAAAAATTGTCTAATAAATAACCAGAAATGTTTTGAAAAAATGATAAATCCTAAAACAAACCATTTCATTTGGTGGGGACAAAACAAATGAGCGGGCCTCCTGGGCAGAATGAATATTATATTTGATAAATACTGGTCTTAAAAACATATACCTGGCCCTTTGTAACTTCTGACAAACAAATAACACAATTAAAATCTTGAATTTGAGAATGGCACATATCACAGATTCTCTCCTCACTAGGAATTTTGTCCCATATACCAGTGACATCTTTTAAGGGCAACAAATTAATTCTTAATAAGAGAATTAGCCTTCTAATTCCATGAGGAAGGTTCCAGGTTAAATAAAGCTGTGGTCTATTCCCCAAAGCACTCCCACTGACCACCTCATTGCGAGACTTGGTCTGACTTAAACCAATGTCTCTAGCCAAACTGATAGAGGATACGAACTTCTTTATAAACAGCTTTTGTGCAGTTTTTGGCATGGGGGAGTCGGTATTCAAGGTGAGCCAAAATGAGTCATTTGCTTGTACAAAGGACCTAATAAATGCTGAATAATCTTTCAATTTATCAAATATTTCTGTTCTCAAGGCAGCCCTAAGGGTGCCCACATCCCCCCAACACAGAGAATTGCCCCACCTCAAAACCGCTGCCAGGGATAAAATGTATGAGGAAACTAGACCAAATTCCAGACGTAAAACATGTGAGGCAGCCTGGGAATTTAGATTGCAAATTTGGCGAAGGATTCGGCCTTCAGCCTTATGGAATGAAAGCCAATATTTCATATCCAATACCTCAGCAGCGTATATTAATGAGGGGGGAATTTTAACCTTAAAAACTGACTAGATGTGTCTAAAATGGCGTTTCCCACAAATTTGATAAAATCTGTTTAAAGCTCCAGCCTGGGAGACAGCCTTGCTAACACAAAGATTATTGTGCTCTAGATCTCGCCCTGTTTTTGAAAAAACCTTCCCCAGATAAAGGTAAGAATCAACCAATTCCAGTTCTTCAGACCCCAGCGTCCACTTGAAACATCTCTTTATTTTAAGACCTTTCTTACGAAAGACCAAACTTTTGCTTTTAGCGATATTAATTTTCAAAAAGTGGACTTCTGCGTATTTAGTTAGGACGTCCAGACGACGTTGCAGACCAATGGGCATTAGATCAAAAACTGCAACGTCATCCGCATATAGTAAAGAGCCAACAGACATTGTACCAATCCTGGGGGCATCCCCCCGCACTGAGTTCAAAGCGCTGGAGAGATCAGATATATACAAAGAGAACAGGAGAGGGGTCAACAGGCAACCCTGCTTTAGCCCATTATACGTTTTAATCCTACATGATACCTCCAACGCACCTCCAATCAAAACTTGGCACCAAGTGTCTGTATGTAATTCTATAACAAGACCCAGAAGATGCTGTGGTATACCAAGATGGGAGAGCTTTCTCCACAGCGTTTGGCGATCCACTTTGTCAAACGCTGTGGAGAAATCAATAAATGCCGTATAAACTGGCATACTTCGTAAGAATACATATTTCTCTACAATGGTCTGGACAACCGCAATGTTGTCCAAAGTACCATGGTTCTTTCTAAAGCCAGCTTGCTCTGGAGGTAAAATGTTCCGATCATAAGCCCATTGATGTAGATGACATAAAATACTTTTTTGCAAATAACTTGCTCGAGGCATCCAACAGTGCAATCTGTCTGAAACTAGCTAGTGTGGTTTTCGGAGCCTTTTTATACAAAGGAACAATAATACTCCCCTTCCAGGAGGGCGGAATGTTACTCGTTCGGAAGCAGAAGTTAAACAGTGGCGCTAAAAGAGCTCCCCATTTAGCTGACTCCTTTTTGATTAGCGCAATTGGAATTCCATCTGGCCCTTGTGCGCCGGAGGTTTTGGCATTCTTTATAAAGCCTGCTAAGTCTCCCACTATAACCACCAGGGGACATTCTTCCCTGGTGGCTATATCATGAATATATAAAAAAAGAATACTCAATAGATGATCAAAGTTTCTCCCAGGAGGGATATAAAGATTTGCCACAAGGAAAAAAATAGGCCTACCAAGGTCTCCCAAACAAGCCAACTTCAAACATATACAAAAATTTGAAGGATGGCAAAAAACCTTCTGGTTCCAATTGATTGAGTTCTTAAGCAGAATGAAGACCCCCCCACTAGCGTGTCCTCTTTCAGAACGTCTAGCATGACAGGAGAAGATAAAATAACCATCACAATCAAACTCCTTGCAAGACCAAGTTTCTTGCAAACAGATGATTAAAGGGTTCATGGATTTAAAAAAATTCAATTTCGCCTCGTTCTGACCCAAGACAGCCATATTCCAAGACAAAAGTAACCCACCCCGGCTACCTCGAAGGAACGCTCCTTTCTGCTACCGGACAGATGTTATTCAAAGCACCTGCAACCCAGCTCCACTGGGCCAATTCATCTTCTAAGTGTAAGGCCTGGGATACAACTGCCACATCTAGCACCAGATTTATTGCGCTGCCCCTTCTATCCAAGGAGACCACAATATTTTTGGCGTTACCCAATGAATACTCGAAATCGGGGCCCATCGCATCTAGCGCCACAGAATTAAGGGCCCTAGAATCTTTCGAGCACTCCATTGGGAGACACATAGGGGTCGAATCCGATTCGGGCCGGAAAAAGCACCGACCGACTCGGAGCCGGAATTAATTCCGACCGACACGTACCTGTGGCGCCCGACCCGCCAAGTACGATGCAAAGCATGCAAAATCCGACCGACACGTACGGAACCCAAGCCGAACGACCGAGCCGCACGGAAAACAGCAATCCGGCCGGAAAAACACGTGAATCGAACCGACCGACACGCACCCGGAACAAATCCGACCGAAAGGTACCCGCGAACTCCAAACCGCAAAGTACGATGCAAGGCGCGAAAACCACGACCGAGTCGTACGGAGGACAAGCCGTACGACCGACACGCATACAAAACTGCGAGCCGAAGTAACACAAAACACCGCGACCGACGCGTACGCAGCATAGAAAATTGCACAAACACAGCGTGAACGAAACGGAGAAGACCGTACAAGACAACTGCAGGGTCCGACTCGGTCACAAGAACGTTTCCAACATGCACAGAAAGTACTAAGGGAAAATACACAAAAAAAGGCCAAACAAGCAATTACAAAGCCAATAAATACTGGGGGGGGGTGGGGACAGAGAACAAAGACACACCCACAACTCCACCCATATAAAGGACACAAATCCCAACCAGATCCTTTGCAAATGCTATTCACCTGCCAGCACTCAACAGACAGCAACCACACACCAACAGCTCATCCCTCACACAAGCCACACACCATCAGCACACCAACAAATAGCTACCTCACATACACCCAGCAAAACACACACTCACACACCTTCACCTGCACACCAACACACACATCACTCACCATCACCACCCATCACCATGCCCCCAAAGAAGAATCACAATTTCCTAGATTGTGAATTGGAAGTCCTGGTAGACGAGATCCTCAGGGTAGAGCCACAGCTGTTTGGCGCACTGGTCCAACAGACACCCATCTCCCAGAAAACAAAGATGTGGGAGAGGATCCTCAACAGGGTGAACGCACAATCACCATGTCTGCGTACAAAGACTGACATCCAGAACAGGTGGTATGACGTGCGCAGGAGGGTACAGGAGCTGCTGAAGAAGGACTACCTCCTGAGCCAATACACCGGCAGTGGCCCTCCTGCCAAACCAGTATACCTCAGGCCCTGGGAGGAGAAGGTGCGGGCCATCCTTCCGCCAGTGAGCGTCTATGGACTAGAAAACATCCCAGAGCCTGGTGAGTACACAACAAATGTACACAATATTCTCCCACAATACACACACACATCACTGTCAAGGGGAGAGTCAAACCATGCACTCTTAGCAATTACACAGCAACCAGAACAGAATCATCCCAAAATGTGTATGTCAGTCAGATAAACACAACACATGCCATCTCAAAGTTACATTTAACTGTGTCATCACATGTACAAACACAACTACAACTACAGCTAGGCAGTGGCACAAATATAACTAACAAACACATCCAGACATGTAGCTACCACTACAACACCAACACACAGTGAAGACCACTGAAAGAAAGGAATTCTGTGTATGCTGGGCAAGTCAGTGTAGCCAATAGCATCATGGGAGTCGTAGTCACAGATATTGCTCACCCCCACAACTGTCCCATCAACACCACCATGAACCATGCGCACATCACAGGGAGTGGAAAAGGACTCACAAGATGGCTGACACTGGCTACTGCTGTGGGGAGCACAAGGCCCTGCTGGCAACTGTGCAACAACCAACAGCAGGACACCACTGACTGACATCCTGAGAGACAACTTGCACTCCCTTCAATGGAAGCACGTTCCATGGTGGGATATCTGGCTGGGTGGGAAGGAGGACTCACAGCACTGACCATAGTCACAAGCACCTCCCCTCACACACCCCCTCAACACAAACTCCACATAACCCACCTGGGAGAATGCAATGCCTCACATCCTAACTCAAGATCCCACAAAGAACCACCACCCTGGGTTAAGTTGTGTGCAGCACAGGGACACTCTTGGGACTTTTAGCCAAACAACTGCCAGGACAACACTCCCAGCCATCCTGTCAGCACAGGCAGCCCACCCCACAGGGAAGCAGAGTCAAAAGGAAGGAAGGATGGGCATGCTGGGAAGGGGGTGGAGGCAATAGCATGATGGGAGTAGTAGGCACAGATATTGCTCAGCCTCACAACTGGCCCATCAACACCACTCACAACCATGCTCACATCACAGGGAGTGGAAAAGGACTCACAAGATGGCTGACACTGGCTACTGCTGTGGGGAGCACAAGGCCCTGCTGGCAACTGTGCAACAACCAACAGCAGGACACCACTGACTGACATCCTGAAAGACAACTTCCACTCCCTGCAATGCAAGCACGTTCCATGGTGGGATATCTGGCTGGGTGGGAAGGAGGACTTGCAGCACTGACCATAGTCACAAGCACCTCCCCTCACACACCCCTCAACACAAACTCCACATATCCCACCTGGGAGAATGCAATGCCTCACATCCTAACTCAAGATCCCACAAAGAACCACCACCCTGGGTTATGTTGTGTGAAGCACAGGGACACTCTTGGGACTTTTAGCCAAACAACTGCCAGGACAACACTCCCAGCCATCCTGTCAGCACAGGCAGCCCACTCCACAGGGAAGCAGTCAAAAGGAAGGAAGGATGGGCATGCTGGGAAGGGGGGTGGAGGCAATAGCATGATGGGAGTAGTAGGCACATATATTGCTCAGCCTCACAACTGGCCCATCAACACCACTCACAACCATGCTCACATCACAGGGAGTGGAAAAGGACTCACAAGATGTCTGACACTGGCTACTGCTGTGGGGAGCACAAGGCCCTGCTGGCAACTGTGCAACAACCAACAGCAGGACACCACTGACTGACATCCTGAAAGACAACTTCCACTCCCTGCAATGCAAGCACGTTCCATGGTGGGATATCTGGCTGGGTGGGAAGGAGGACTTGCAGCACTGACCATAGTCACAAGCACCTCCCCTCACACACCCCCTCAACACAAACTCCACATAACCCACCTGGGAGAATGCAATGCCTCACATCCTAACTCAAGATCCCACAAAGAACCACCACCCTGGGTTATGTTGTGTGAAGCACAGGGACACTCTTGGGACTTTTAGCCAAACAACTGCCAGGACAACACTCCCAGCCATCCTGTCAGCACAGGCAGCCCACCCCACAGGGAAGCAGAGTCAAAAGGAAGGAAGGATGGGCATGCTGGGAAGGGGGGTGGAGGCAATAGCATGATGGGAGTAGTAGGCACAGATATTGCTCAGCCTCACAACTGGCCCATCAACACCACTCACAACCATGCTCACATCACAGGGAGTGGAAAAGGACTCACAAGATGGCTGACACTGGCTACTGCTGTGGGGAGCACAAGGCCCTGCTGGCAACTGTGCAACAACCAACAGCAGGACACCACTGTCAGCCATCTTGCCATTGCTCTCACACCCACACACACTGAACTCCCCACAAAAGCAAGTAAGTATGGGAATGCTGTGAAGTGGGGTGGAGGCAATAGCATGATGGGAGTCATAGTCACAGACATAGCTCACCCCCACAACAGTCCCATCAACACCACCCTGAACCATGCTCACATCACAGGGAGTGGAAAATAACTGACAAGATGGCTGACACTGGCAACTGCTGTGGGGAGCACAAGGCCCCGCTGGCAACTGTGCAACAACCAACAGCAGGACACCACTGACTGACATCTTGAAAGACAACTTTCACTCCCTGCAATGCAAGCACAGTCCGTGGTGGGATAACTGACTGGCTGGGTGGGAAGGAGGGCCGGCTGTCAACAAAATACAACCAATGCAGACCATGTTCACACCCCAACAAATACATAGAAATGCCCAAATAATGCAGGACAATGTGCTACACCAATATCAACCCCTGACTGTGACAACTTAGGACAATGCAATGTACAGGCCCGCACCCAGAGGCACAGTCACAACTGTCAGGTGTGTCAACCATTGATGCCTGCAGAAACATAACATACATTGTGTGTGTCTCCCAAAAACAGGTGATGATGGGGACACAGCAGCAGAAGCTGAGGAGTCCCAGTCCCAGGCTCAAGAGGATACGGAGCTCACTGGTGTCGAACAGCCTCTGCCCTCCTAGGATGAAGAAGACCAACCTGGCACCTCCGGTGCAAGTCAACATGCAGCATCAGCAGGACCACCAGCTGCAGCACCAGCAGGACCACCAGCTGCACCCCCTGCACCCACCCCTCCAACGACTGTCACCACAAATACCATCCCTGCCGACATGGACAGAACAAGGAGCACCACCAGCACAGGGACCCTGGACCAACGTGGGGCCATGGACACCACCACCACCACCAACCCCCAAGGGGGACCAGGGTCATCTGTGCGCACTGCACATGTCGGCAGGGGTGGTGGGAGGGGTGGGAGACAGAGGTCGCTGCTTGCAGAGGTGTCTGGTGTGCATGATGACCCACAACTGGCACGCATAGCCGATGCGTACCAGTCCAGCACCGGAGATCTCAGCCAGGTAGTGGGGCTCCTCAGGGACATTAAACAGCAGCAGGCTGCCAATCATGCCCGCTTGGACTCACACATGTCCCGCGTGGAGTCCAAGTGGGACACACTGCAAGAGATGACGGCGGTGCATAGGGACATATTACAATGCCTCCGCCAGATGAACAGCAACCAGTCTACACCTCCCTGTGTGCCAAGAACATCTGGTGCTGAAACAACTGCAACTGCCACAGGGAGGGAGGATGACTCTGGCGGAGAGTCCCCTGCACCGCAGCAGCCTGTACTTGAGGGGCCCCCCCCAAAGAAGAGGGGTCGTCCGAGGAGGGGCAAGTGAGAGGCCGATGGCCAAGTGCAACCCCCAGGAAGCCTGAACCTGTTCTGGATGTTCACCTTTGTGCGCAAACTGTTCACCCTGTTGACGGCAACACAACTCCCACACATTGCATGGGGAGTACAAGTTGGACCAATGTCTCAGACAACTGTGGCCCCGATACTGGGGATTTTGTCTACCAGGACTTTCAATTCATCTAGGAACATCTGATTGCAATATAAATGTACAGCACTAACCATCCTATGCACTATTCACACAAATGTATCACAATAAACACACTAATACACCATACTTGCCTCTGTTGTGATTCCAACGTGGGTGCTGTCATGGGGATGATGAACTGCAAAATTACACTGTGTATGCGAACTGCAACAGCAAGTACAACACAGGCATGTGAGTAATGGCAATGTGACACATATGAGGGAGACACACCACCAGGGCTACACAACACATACACACCTAGGCCATCTGACTCATTGCCTACACTGATGTTGCCAGGAAAGACGGTGCAATGCACAGACACCACACCTATTCCCAGTTGTAGTCAAGTAGCCCACAGGTGCAGTAAGCAAATGGCAGTCAAATGTGTGACCACAGACAACGCACATCACAAAGTGAAGCACAGGTTTATTACACAGTTGCAACATGTCGTAACCACTACAGATGCAAGGTAATCCCACCTGGCAGCGGGCACACAGTCAACAACTGTAGAAGGAAGGAAGTCCATGGGTGTGGCGCACATCACCTGTAGGGACACAACAGCTACCACCCTGGAAGTACAATGACGTCGTCGGTGGACACAGTTGACCAAACGAATCTGAAAGTACCCTGTGAAGGACAGAAATGACACACAGTCAAAAGCAATGGAGAACAGGACAGAACAGCAAAACTCATGCACAATACATGTTACAAGATACCCACCCAGAACCAAGTTAGCATGTCAACACTGTTGGGGAGTACAGATCACCTGTAAGCACACATCGCTACACTCATCCAGTCAAGTAGCCCATGGACACACTCCAACAGCACCAGAGCACCACCTACACATATCATGCCAACTCACATCATTGACATGACACCTCAGGATACTCACATTCAGCTAAAGAAGTTGGTGATGAGCTGTGTGCGGACATCACCATCATCATCATCATCATCACTGGCATCGTGGTCCAGGACAGGATCCTCCACAGGTGGGGGATGTTGGTCATTGTCATCCTGGATGAGAGGCAACTCCTTCCGCACTGCCAGGTTGTGGAGCATGCAGCAGACGATGATAATCTTGCACACCTTCGCTGGGGCATATGGGAGGGACCCTCCTGTCTTGTCGAGGCAGCAGAAGCGGCTCTTCAGGAGACCAAATGTCCGCTCAATCACTCTCCTGGTCCGACCATGTGCCTCATTGTAGCGCATCTGGGCTGGTGTCACAGGGTTCCTGAGGGGTGTCAACAACCACGGCATGTTGTGGTATCCCGAGTCACCTACGGACAGACAAGTGCACATTAGCTGACTTGGAAAAGTGGGCGGAATACTACAGATCAGATCACACACAATGGCACAAAGTCAGTACATACCGACAAGCCAGGCACGCTGGTTCTGCATCTGTGCCATCATCCTGGGGATGCGACTACTCCTCATCACAAAGGCATCGTGTGCTGAACCAGGGAAATGGGCACACACGTGTGAGATGGTCATATCTGCAAGACACACCACCAGTGCATTGACCGAGTGGTAGTGCTTGCGGTTACGGTAGGCCTGCTCCTGGGCCTGTGGTGGTAACAAAGCCACATGTGTCCCATCAATGGAGCCAATGACATGCGGCATCCTCCCCAGGGCATAGAAGTCACTCTTCACGTCAGTGAGTCGTTGCAGTCTAGGGAAATAGATGTACCGGTTCAGGTATAGCAACATTGCCTCCAAAACATCGCGGAGCACACAGCTGAACATGGTCTGTGACATCCCACCAGCAGTCGCCACAGTATGTTGAAAGGGACCAGTGGCAAAGAAGTGTAGGGCTGCCATCACCTTCACCTTGGGGGTCAGCGCTGTAGGATACGGCCGGCCAGGCTGCAAATGTGGGGCCAACTGCACTGCCAAATCCTCAATCAGGTGCCTGGTGAAGCGGTACCGTCGGATGCTGTCCCGTTCCACCATCGTTGCCAGGTCTGGGAATGGTCTATGGACAGCAGGAGCCCTGCAGTGCAGAGGAGAAGAAAGCAAGATTGTCAGTCACCCCACATATGCAGCATTGAACACACTCAATATCACATCATACATCATTATGAGGCACAACTACATGAAGTGTGCAGTTCCGTAAGGACATGTATGGTACATACATGGCCAACATCTGTCATCACGGTTCAACAAGTGGCATCAATAAGTCCCAGGTTGGCCCATTGGATATCATGAGGACGTGTCACAGTTCCCATCTCCTGCTGCCATGTCACAATCACCCCCCACAGTGACATGTGAGGACAGATGTGCCCCAGGCATCACAGCTCAACAACAGGTACATTCCCAGGGACCCTGTATTGCCACATGGACACTGGCATTACATGGAGTATCATGTATACACCACAGCAAAACAACCATGACCCCCACAGGTAGTGGTTCCACTTGCCTCTGCAGGACAGACATGGACGTCTGTGACACACACACGCACAACATCAAAGTCCATGCACACACAACGTGGATGTGGAGACTGTCTCCCATTGTGCACATGAAATCAGAGACATTGTAAACACTACATGCACACAGACTGTGGAGGACCATCACTATTGTGCCACTGGGTCACCCTGGCTCAAACATACCGTCCCACATGGGACTCACGGGGTATGTGACATGACATACACATACACCACCGTGAAATGTGACCATGGCACATGCTCAGATATGAACAGTTGCACATCACAGTGGTCATGTACACGTAACACCCAGGATCCTGTCCCCATGAACACGTGCACAGCCTGGGGGTGGCTGCACCCAGGTGACACCCACAGGACAACATGTACACCAACATACACACAATAGGAAATGCAGCCTTACATGCCTTATGATACAGTTTGGACAGGCTGTGGTGTTGTAGGTGTGCCCCTCACTCCCTGGGAGACATTTGTGGCTGGCATATGTTCATCTGAGACAGGCATGGTGACATATGCCAGTCACTTGTACAGGGATGCGTTGAACAGCAATGGACCGATCGGTGTGCCCGGCCGGCCCATTGCATTCAATGTGTGCGGGTACGCGTTGTACCCCTGTACGCGTTGAACAGCAATGGACGGATCGGTGTGCCCGGCCGGCCCATTGCATTCAATGTGTGCGGGTATGCGTTGTACCCCTGTACGCGTTGAACAGCAATGGACCGATCGGTGTGCCCGGCCGGCCCATTGCATTCAATGTGTGCGGGTACGCGTTGTACCCCTGTACGCGTTGAACAGCAATGGACCGATCGGTGTGCCCGGCTGGCCCATTGCATTCAATGTGCGGGTACGCGTTGTACCCCTGTACGCGTTGAACAGCAATGGACCGATCGGTGTGCCCGTCCGGCCCATTGCATTCAATGTGTGCGGTACGCGTTGTACCCCTGTACGCGTTGAACAGCAATGGACCGATCGGTGCACCCGGCCGGCCCATTGCATTCAATGTGTGCGGGTACGCGTTGTACCCTGTACGCGTTGTACCGCAATGGACCGATCGGTGCACCTGGCCGGCCCATTGCAATCAATGTGTGCGGGTACGCGTTGTACCCCTGTACGCATTGTACCGCAATGGACCGATCGGTGCACCTGGCCGGCCCATTGCATTCAATGTGTGCGGGTACGCGTTGTACCCCTGTACGCGTTGTACCGCAATGGACCGATCGGTGCACCCGGCCGGCCCATTGCATTCAATGTGTGCGGGTACGCGTTGTACCCCTGTACGCGTTGAACAGCAATGGACCGATCGGTGCGCACCCATTGTCAATGGCCTAGCCTGGCAACGGACGCGTTTTCGAAATTCGAACGAGTCGGTTGCTGGAAATTCAGTTGGTCACCCACAACAATGTTGCAAAATCATGTATGTCATGAAGTTGAAGATTTGAAGGATGCTGTGGGCGTGTATTGGTGCTGCTATTCCATGGATTGGCCAGATTCAGAAGATGCTAACGACTTGGACCTATCACTTTGGACACATGGGACATTATCTGCCTCTGCAGCACATATATATTGCTGGCTGTTCCCCTGAGAGCTCACTTGCCTGCACTACATGCTCCAGGACGACATCTGCCACTGCACTGCTGCTGTCTCTGCCCCCTCTGGACCCTGCAATGGCACGTACTGTGGAGAGAGCCCCAGCCTTCAGCCTTGAGGAGAACCAGGCCCTGCTGGACAGCCTACTTCCACAGTACAGCAAGCTGTATGGGACACCAGGGGAGCAGGTGAGTGTTCTGTGCACTGCCTTTCTGAATGTGCATTTTTTGTCTGACTAGCAAGGCTGAAAGTCTGCACGCCACTGGCTAGCAGGCTCACTGAGTAGTTGTCACCCCCCATAGTGTGTAGTGACATGCACTGGACAGGTATGGTGCAGTGACAGTGCATTTGAACAAGGTTTTACTTCCCATGCAATGATATCATGTAGTGACTTCTGGCAAACTGTCCATGGGCAGCGTTGCACTGCCTGTGTACATCATGTGCCCCTTTGATTGAGACATGTATATACAACTGTGTCATGCACGGATATGTTGCATGTGTAGTAATGGCCTTTTCACTTTGTCATCCTGACAGGTTAATGCCCATCGGAAGCAGGAGATCTGGAAGGACATCATCCAGGCTGTCCGGTCTGTGGGGGTCTACAAGCGCTGGATCCGCTACTGCCAGAAGAGGTGGCATGACCTTCGGGGCTGGACCCGGAGGATCGCACGGGTCCAGCTGAAGCTGTCGCCTCCTTGCAGGAGGGGCGGAACACGGACCCTGACCCCCCACATGCTCCAGATCCGTGCGGTGGTGTTTCCAGACCTGGATGGGCAGCTGAAGGCCAGACAGCAGCAAGGAGGGGGTGAGTCAAAGACTGCACTGTGAACTCTGTATTACATGCTATGTGCCCTCCTCTGGCCTGGTTAAACTGCCACAGTACAGCAGTCATGTTGTCCAGGAGCCATGTCCCTCTATTGTGCACTGCCCACTCCTCATCTGATACCCAGGTGTGGCCCTTACATTCAGGGAATTGTGTCACTTGGGACTGTGTCCTTGCAGTTTGCTTCACTCAAGGTGGGGGACAGCATCTGTTTCCCTAACTCTGTTGTGGGCATCATGGGTGGGTCCATTGTTCACACAATGCCTGTGTTCGGACATGTAATCTGCGTGTTGCTTTGATATGCGGTCCACTTGCTGAATTGAGCCACCACATGTGCCTGGGGTATCTGGCACACACCCATGCAGCTGGTGGGAACAATGTTTGGGCCCCAGGAGTGTGCAGATTACGTGTGTCACACATACATAGCCAGCTATCCACTGTCCAGGGCTCATCCCTCATTCATGTGGGGCAGGACAGTCATGCCTACTCCAGCCCATCCAATACACCTGTACTCCCACTCCCGTGTATCAGCTGACACGTTGTGCGCAGTGATTTGACCCCTCAGGTGTCTGCCTCTGTGTCAGTGTGCTGTGGATTTGTTGCCAGGACTGCTGGGGTGTTTCTCGGTAGGGGCTCAGCATGCCACTGGAGATGTGACCATAGGAGACGATACTTGTGTGTCACATAGGTGTTTGATCAGCTGCCCGTGCAGACTGGGGTATGTGAATGTGAAGTTCAGGCAGCTGTTTCCCATTCACAGCAGATTGTGAGGGGCTCAGGTTCAGAGGGTAGTGTCACAGGTCTCCCATATGTCCAATCGGTATGACCTGACAGATGAGGGTTAAGATGATGTGTTGTGTGGGGGATGTACATGTGCACTTGTGCAGCTCCAGGACTTGCATTCCCCATGACCTACTATTGTGACACAGTGCAGAGTGTTGTTGTCTGGCTGCCAAGTCATACATCACTGAGACAGTGATGTATGACTTAGCAGTCATGCCTCCGCCATGGCATGTGTCTACTTATTGGTGATCCTGCAGGGGAGTGACATGTGCTACATGCACACCATTGTGGCGATGGCTATCAGGACATGGGTGCATCATGGTGTCTGTCGCTGGTATGCATCACATGCATTTCCTATTTGACTCTGGGCATCCCTTTCATCCGGAAACCTGTACTGACTCAGTGGCAAGAGTTGTGATGTGTGCATGTCCACATGCTACACCGTGTCCTCTGCACTGTCCAACTACTGTGTAGGTGGTGCATGTGTCCACACTGGGGTGTTGCTATCCAACAGACACCAGACAGATGGGTGCAAGGCCATGTGGGATGTGAGTGCCATGGTTGGCATCAGACTGACAATTGGCTTCTCCTGTTTAGTTAGGGCACTTTTAGCAATGTTCAACTAATGATGCCAGGGCTTGCTCTGTAATGTGCTGTGCTCACAGTGGTGTGTGCGTTTGGTGCAGGTGACTGATGTCTGTCTGTTTCCCCATTGTTTGCAGATACATCCACGGCCACGGAAGGGGACAGCTCCACGGACCAGGAGGAGCCGGAGAGCCAGACTGGGTCAGCAGCCGAGGAGTGGTCGGAGGGACCCAGTGGCACGGAGGGCGAGGGGAGCCACACCGAGGAGTCCTCAGCAGCATCCACCTCAGCTGAGGACCACAGTGGCTCGGAGGATGACTCCCTTATGGAGGCGGGTGTCAGCAGCCACCACACCCCAGCTAGTGTTGCTGTCCCCGCCACCACCAGCACCACCACCGCCCTCCCATCGGCTCCCATTTCCCAGGTCCATGGAGGCTCCCATGTTCGGGAGCGTGTCTCCTTCGGGCCAGGCACCGCACCCCCTGCCCCTGTGTCCCCTGCTGCCCTGAGTGAGGAGTCTGTGTACCTCCTTCACCAGCTCCATGTAGGGCAGACAGCCATGCTGAGTGTCCTCCATGCGCACTGCTCTGTTGACTCAGCTGGTGTCGTTCATGGAGGGCATCTCATCGGGCATGTCTGACCTACAGAGGGGCAATAGGTCCATGGACTCCTCCCTGACGGCAGCAGTGTCCCTCCTCAGACAGTCCCTCACCCCTCCTGCCTCTGCTCCATCCACACTCCCCAGCACCTTACCCTTCCCAAGCACACACACACCGGCACAGGCACACACCAGCACACACACGTCCAGCACACAGACACACACGCCACAAACAAAACGCACATGCGCGCACAGTCAGGGGACTGAAACCAGACTCACAGGGGATGGGGCCCTGGAACACACACACGCATCCACAAGAACTGGGCAGTCCTCA
The DNA here is from genome assembly GCA_963921515.1 of Calotriton arnoldi. Taxonomy (NCBI): domain Eukaryota; kingdom Metazoa; phylum Chordata; class Amphibia; order Caudata; family Salamandridae; genus Calotriton; species Calotriton arnoldi. The sequence goes on from CAWUFW010008315.1 coordinate 60,297, forward strand.
GTTGCCTCTCCCTCCAAAGCACCCTCCCTTGCCTCACCTGCAACCCCAAAGTCACAGCGGCTCTTCCTCTGTGACCTCGGTCTCATCCCCTACGATCCAGCTGCTCCAGCATCCAGGGGGAAGAGGAAGCCCACCCACACGGAGCAGAGTGCCCCTTGCCCCCAGACACCCTCCCCCAGGCGCAGACAGACTGAGGCCCCCACCCGCAAGTCCCCCGGAGTCGTAAGAGCAAGACCCCGCCGCCGCCCTGCAGCTCAGGCACCAGGTCTCCTTCCTCCATCCCTCAGGCCCCCACTCCACAGGTGCCCCACCACACCCTGCCCCAGGTTCCCCCACCCACAGATATACCATCCCCAAGAGGATCCGGCCTTCTCCCCCTGCCACTTGCTCTCCCGGCACCACACCCCCGCTGAGCTTGTCAGTGCCACTGATGTGGTGAGGGTGTCCTCCCCCTCTGTCCAGCCCACCTTGCCTGTTCCCCATTCTCCTCCCCTGGAGGTAGGCACTGCAGTGGAGTCCACTACCACCCTGTCTGACTTGGGCACTGCAGTGGCGGACCTGTCCACTCCATCTGCAGGGTCCACTGCAGTCGTGCCGGCACCCACAACATCTGAGTCATGCCCCCCAGTTGTGCCGGCACACACCATGTCAGACACCTCCACTGCAGTTGTCAGTGGCTCTCCAGCACCCACCACCCCTTCCCTGCCTCCTCCTGGTGAGCCCTGATCCTGTCCCTGCGGTGCCTGGCCTGCCACCCCGGTTGCCCCTCCTAGTGGATTGTCCCTGGTTTTGTGCAGTGCAGGCATGCCTAGGGTGACATCTGCCACTGTCACCCTGTATTGACTTACTTGATGGACTGGCCATTGGCCATTGTTGGAGCATTACTGTTCTCTGAGTTTTTGAACACACATATGCTGAATAAAGCAACTTTCTGTTCTCTAGTGCTTATGCTTCTGATGTACATGTTGTTGATGATGCTAACCATGCCCTTGCTGCAGTGATGGTGATATTTGGTCTCATGATAATGAAGTGTTACTGTGCAGGAACACATGTGGTCCAGGGGAATGTGTCCTATCCTGTGGTGTATCCATGTCATCCTTAGCAGCATCTGAGGGTGTCATGTGTTCAGTATTTGGCAATGGGATTTCCTACTTACATTAGCAATTTCACATCTGTGGCTTCCACCCCTGCACATCTGTTGTGCCTGCCATTGTTCAATTCGTCTACTTCCCTGACCGTGTGGCCATCTCCACTGGACATGCAGGTTTGGGCATCAATGGGGAAGGACTCATCTGTGTTGTCAGTGCAACATTGCTATACAAGTGTGTTGGATCTGTGCTGATGATTTCGTTGGCACTCCCATGACCAGGCTGATGTGACGGGAGCCTTCATTTGGTGCTAATTGTTGATTGTGTGACCAAGTGCTCAGCTGACATGATGGGGCTCTACTGAGGCAACATATGGCACAGCTTTCCTCACACAGGAGTGGAGTCCCCTCATGGCAGTGTGTACTCCTGTGACATTGCCTGCGCCCAAGGTGTGTGTTGTATGAGCATGTCTGTGTGTTCGCTTCCGTTTTGCTGTGCATGCTGGGATCCCTAGTGTTGTACCTGTTTGTGATGCTTGCTGAGTTGACCTATGTTCCCCCAAAGTCTTCTCCTGGGTTCTCTGTGATGTGGGTGCATGGCACATTACTGGTCATCAGGGTGTCACCCATAGGTGTGTTTGCTGTCAGGGCTGAGTTTGTGGGCAGACGCAGATGGGTCACAGTCAGGTTTCCCCTTGGCACTTGTTGTTTACACCTGTCATGTGATTTCCAGTTTGTGTTATCTTTCAGTGATTGTGACACGTTGTGTGTGTGACTGCTGGCACTCCTCAGGGTCCGGGCTGCAATGTTGGTTGTTGTCTATGTGTGTTCTTTGTGGGTGACCTTGGCTTCTTCATTGGTGTGTGACTGTGGCTGGGATCCCATTGGTTGGTGTGGTATTGCCGTCATGTCCATGTACAGCGTAGTGTGCAGTGTGTCAGACATTCAGGAGTCTTGTTGAGTGGCCATGTGTGATGTGTTTCTGCACCTTGGTTCCCACCCACCACCCTGGGATTGTCATGGGTGCATGTGCAATGTCACCAGTGCATGTGTGCTTCACTGCTGCACATTGTTGGAGGTCGAGGTGTGTGGTGTTGAGTGTGTGCAGATGAGAGTTGTTGCCCGGCTAGACCCCTGCCTCCATGTTGGCCTTGGCTTACTGGCCGTGCTGATTGATTTGTGCTTGTGTAGGTGTGATGGTAGTTTGTTGCTCAGGACACATGACTGTGGTTCACAGTGTGAACGACATTTAGCTTTGTCATCACAGTGGGATTGTAATGCAGCCCAGGGTCACCACATTGTGGGGGCCCTGGGGGTAGTGCTGTGGTGTGTCTGTGTCTTGCTGTGTCAGTTGCTGTTCCTACATGCTTGTGTGACATGTGTGATTTGTGCTCCCTCTCATCTGACAATGCCTGATTGCCCACATAGGGGATTTGGATCCATGAGTTACCTTTGTGTGGCACTGTATGCACATCTGTGTAATTGGTATTCAGGCCTCCTCATGTGTTGTGTGGTTGCCTGGGGACACTGGCACCCCCCTCACCTATTGTGTTTGATGTGCAGTGTGGGTCTGCCTGTTTGTGTTTGTGCATCTGCACCACTGCATTGGCATATCTTAGGTGTGCCATTGGCTGTATGTTGTTTGGTGGGTTTCCCCTGCTGTCCCTGGGACTCCTAGGTCATCGGTCAGCACAATGATCATGGTTTGTGTGTCCCATTGCTGCCATGGTATGGTATCTGTTCACCTCACATCTACAGTCTCCACAGGGTATCTGCATTTGTGTGCCCATTGGTGCAAATATGTGGGTCTGCATTCAGATGGTCACTTCTGTCATTGTGTCATTGATGAATGTTGACTGTGTCAGCCCCCATGGGTGTTGTTTGTCTGCACATGGCCAAAGGTATGTCTTATTTGCACTGCAGTATTTGCCTCCCCCAATCTATGTTGCAATGGGTCACATGCACTACTTTGCCACTGATGTGTTTTATGTTCTGTGACCAGGAATCATCCATGCAGTTTGGTAGTTGCAGCTTTTTCTTTGTCAACACTTGCATTTTGGTCACAGTGATGATGGGGGTTTGGACCCCATTGCCACAATGTTCAAAATGTGCTTTAGCTATGGACCCCACACTTACCTTTTGGTCACTGTGATGATGGGGGTTTGGACCCCATTGCCACAATATTCAAAATGTGCTTCAGCTATGGACCCCACACTTACATTTTGGTCACTGTGATGATGGGGGTTTGGACCCCATTGCCACAATGTTCAAAATGTGCTTCAGCTATGGACCCCACACTTACCTTTTGGTCACTGTGATGATGGGGGTTTGGACCCCATTGCCACAATGTTCAAAATGTGCTTCAGCTATGGACCCCACACTTACATTTTGGTCACTGTGATGATGGGGGTTTGGACCCCATTGCCACAATGTTCAAAATGTGCTTCAGCTATGGACCCCACACTTACATTTTGGTCACTGTGATGATGGGGGTTTGGACCCCATTGCCACAATGTTCAAAATGTGCTTCAGCTATGGACCCCACACTTACCTTTTGGTCACTGTGATGATGGGGGTTTGGACCCCATTGCCACAATGTTCAAAATGTGCTTCAGCTATGGACCCCACACTTACATTTTTGTCACTGTGCTGATGGGGTTTTGGACCCCATTGCCACAATGGTCATGGCCTGCTTGCATTGTGGGGGCCACACACATATATGTGTGGCACATGTGATAGGGGGTCACATTGTATGTTCAAAGTCATGTTCAGTGTTGTAGGCATTTGACACAGTCTACACACGCTTGTCATGGTGTTGGGGGATGTCTTTTTCTTGCATTCCCTAGGTTGTGGTGTGCTGGTTGTGTCATGCATTGTCCATCCTATGAGTGGGGGTGGTGTTGGTGGTAGGCATCCAGCCCCCCATGGGTAGAGGTGGTAGTAGTGACAGGCATCCAGCCCCCATGGGTAGAGGTGGTAGTAGTGGTAGGCGTCTGGCACCCCTGGGTAAGGGTGGTAGTTGTGGTAGGCATCCAGCCCCCTGGCTAAGGGTGGTAGTAGTGGTAGGCATCTGGCACCCCCATGGCTAAGGGTGGTAGTAGTGGTAGGCATCCAGCCCCCTGGCTAAGGGTGGTAGTAGTGGTAGGCATCTGGCACCCCCATGGCTAAGGGTGGTAGTAGTGGTAGGCATCCAGCCCCCTGGCTAAGGGTGGTAGTTGTGGTAGGCATCCAGCCCCCTGGGTAAGGGTGGTAGTTGTGGTAGGCATCCAGCCCCACAGGCTAAGGGTGGTAGTAGTGGTAGGCATCCAGCCCCCTGGCTAAGGGTGGTAGTAGTGGTAGGCATCTGGCACCCCCTGGCTAAGGGTGGTAGTAGTGGTGGGCATCTGGCACCCCCTGGCTAAGGGTGGTAGTAGTGGTAGGCATCCCGCCCCTGGCTAAGGGTGGTAGTAGTGGTAGGCATCCAGCCCCCTGGGTAAAGGTGGTAGTAGTGGTGGGCATCTGGCACCCCCATGGCTAAGGGTGGTAGTAGTGGTAGGCATCCAGCCCCCCTGGGTAAGGGTGGTAGTAGTGGTAGGCATCTGGCACCCCCATGGCTAAGGGTGGTAGTAGTGGTAGGCATCCATCCCCCTGGCTAAGGGTGGTAGTAGTGGTAGGCATCTGGCACCCCCATGGCTAAGGGTGGTAGTAGTGGTAGGCATCCAGCCCCCTGGCTAAGGGTGGTAGTAGTGGTAGGCATCTGGCACCCCCATGGCTAAGGGTGGTAGTAGTGGTAGGCATCCAGCCCCCCTGGGTAAGGGTGGTAGTTGTGGTAGACATCCAGCCCCCTGGCTAAGGGTGGTAGTTGTGGTAGGCATCCAGCCCCCTGGGTAAGGGTGGTAGTGGTGGTGGGCATCTGGCACCCCCATGGCTAAGGGTGGTAGTAGTGGTAGGCATCCAGCCTCCTGGCTAAGGGTGGTAGTAGTGGTGGGCATCTGGCACCCCCTGGCTAAGGGTGGTAGTAGTGGTAGGCATCCAGCCCCCTGGCTAAGGGGGTAGTAGTGGTAGGCATCCAGCCCCCTGGGTAAAGGTGGTAGTAGTGGTGGGCATCTGGCACCCCCATGGCTAAGGGTGGTAGTAGTGGTAGGCATCCAGCCCCCTGGCTAAGGGTGGTAGTTGTGGTAGGCATCCAGCCCCCCTGGGTAAGGGTGGTAGTAGTGGTGGGCATCTGGCACCCCCATGGCTAAGGGTGGTAGTAGTGGTAGGCATCCAGCCCCCTGGCTAAGGGTGGTAGTAGTGGTGGGCATCTGGCACCCCCTGGCTAAGGGTGGTAATAGTGGTAGGCATCCAGCCCCCTGGCTAAGGGTGGTAGTAGTGGTAGGCATCCAGCCCCCCTGGGTAAAGGTGGTAGTAGTGGTGGGCATCTGGCACCCCCATGGCTAAGGGTGGTAGTAGTGGTAGGCATCCAGCCCCCTGGCGAAGGGTGGTAGTAGTGGTAGGCATCTGGCACCCCCATGGCTAAGGGTGGTAGTAGTGGTAGGCATCCAGCCCCCTGGCTAAGGGTGGTAGTAGTGGTAGGCATCCAGCCCCCTGGGTAAGGGTGGTAGTTGTGGTAGGCATCCAGCCCCACAGGCTAAGGGTGGTAGTAGTGGTGGGCATCTGGCACCCCCATGGCTAAGGGTGGTAGTAGTGGTAGGCATCCAGCCCCCCTGGGTAAGGGTGGTAGTTGTGGTAGGCATCCAGCCCCCTGGCTAAGGGTGGTAGTAGTGGTGGGCATCTGGCACCCCCTGGCTAAGGGTGGTAGTAGTGGTAGGCATCCAGCCCCCTGGCTAAGGGTGGTAGTAGTGGTAGGCATCCAGCCCCCTGGCTAAGGGTGGTAGTAGTGGTGGGCATCTGGCACCCCCTGGCTAAGGGTGGTAGTGGTGGTGGGCATGTGGCACCCCCTGGGTAAGGGTGGTAGTAGTGGTAGGCATCTGGCACCCCCATGGCTAAGGGTGGTAGTAGTGGTAGGCATCCAGCCCCACAGGCTAAGGGTGGTAGTAGTGGTAGGCATCCAGCCCCCCCTGGGTAAGGGTGGTAGTAGTGGTGGGCATCTGGCACCCCCATGGCTAAGGGTGGTAGTAGTGGTAGGCATCCAGCCCCCCCTGGGTAGGGGTGGTAGTGGTGGTGCGCATCCAGGCCCCTGTGTGCATATGTGGCATTGGTGATGGGCATCCCGCCCCTATGGTGCTGCTGTTGCTGGTGTAAGTAAATTCTGCATCCCTCTGTGTGTGTGTGATGTGTCGTGTACGTGTTGTATGTTTTTGTGGTTGGTGTCTGACTTACCTTCTGCGCCGTACGCGTCCGTGCCTGTTCCGGTAGTAAATGTAGAATATTGGTAGGATCGGAACGAAGGGATTCATGGTTGGTTCGTCTTGTTCGTCTTTCTCGTTGCTTTGCGTCGTCCTCGTCGCTGGTGTGTTCGCCTCGTAGCCGTGGATCGTGTTGTGGCGCGAATCGGAGCTTATGTGCGCCTCTCCCGGAAGCTTTGACGTGCCGGACGTATCGACGGGTTCGGCGCGTACGGAAAGCGCATCGTACTTGTCCGGCCGGACGGGGCTGCATTTTCCCTTCCGTGCGACTCGATTCGGCGTTTCCGGATTCGCCTCGGTCGGAGAACAGGACCTGGATTGGGTGAGTACGACTCGGCCGGATTCTATGCTGTTGTGCGCATCGTACTTACTCGTTCGGAATGATGTACGGATCGGTCGGGAAACAGGCATTCGCATGGCTTTTTTCCCGACCGAATGGTATTGGGTGCGCCTCCGACCGAGATCGGAATCGGCCCCATAGTGGGATATTCCTCATATTCGGAGACGGGTGCTATGTCAAGCCCTCGTTTCAAGAAATGCTCACAATTCTGCATAACCAGATTGGCAATGATCAAAGAGGAAAAGGTGACTCTAGAGTAGGAGAAAGTGTCATGTAAATTAATCTTCACATTTAGAATATCCCTGCTTGATATCAACTTTAATGCCTCTATTTCTAGAAAAAACTAAGAATGGATCCTCGATTTACCGGCTAGGCTTCAATGTCAAATAACCAAGTGAAGACCACAATGGGAGATAGAGCACTCTGCACCACACTGAGTTTCTTTGCAGCATCCCTTGGGGGGATCCATAGAGGGACCCTATCGCCACAGCTAACAACATGTGGACCGTCATTGGGCTGAGTATTCAAGTACGACACAATGGTGGTAGTTGGGACCTCTAAACTTCCGTTAGACAAAGATGTATTCCCTATAGGAGCTCTATTCCACCCAGCCTGCTTAATGCTCCGAGTTTGGTACCCCTCCTCTAAATTATCATCCACCACAGCCCCAGGAACCCCAGACAGAGTCTGGTGCATGGGAACCCCACCTCCCATTAACATTTCCCTTCCAGAGTGATCGACCAGCTCATTAATCAAGGGAGCATGAAATACTTGAGGGAACTGCGACATCAGATTTGGTAAAGATCCATAGACCACCAATCCCCCAGCCGACGATGTATACACTGTATAAGGCTCCATAGGAGCACCCACGTCAGACGGGGGTTTAGGGTCTCCCTCCCCCATTATTACTTGATTATCACTCTGGCTTCCAAGAACCCGTGAAAAATGCCATTTTGACGCTTTTCATTTAGAAAATCGCCTCGTCTTTTTATGTTTCTTTTTCATATTATCCCCATTTATTACAGGGCATCCCTTCTTCCTTGTTTTTAACCTTCCCTTCTCAGACGGGTTTGAGAGATGAGCCTGGGAGGTGGAGGTAGTTGGAACCTCCCCCTGTCCCTCACCCACTTGTTTTACAGAGCCCGTAGTTTTCTCAATTTCTCTAGTACCCCCTTTTTTATCATTATTAAACAAAGAGAAAGATTTTATTATAGACTTTTTCAAAGGGGGACCCAGTACGGCCTCCCCAAATAGAGTACTTAAACACAGCTCTTCTTTTTCAAGATTCCACAAGGGTTCAATAGGGGGCAACAGATAATGAGGTATTCCCGCTTGAACGGAGACATCTCTCGACTCTCTCACGGGAACAGAAGGTGGCAGCCTATCATTTACCAATTCTTCCGTGTGGGGATTTATCGTAGACATGGGTTTGATAGAATCGAACTTAGTTACCTTTTGTACTTCGAACAACATTACAGAGATCATTTCCAATATATGGTCAGAACTTAATGCAGATTTCTCTAGTAAAGACAAAATAGAATTTAAGATTCTTTCAATACAAACAAGTTATTCCGAAGGCACAACATCCCTCTCATTTCCCAACTTCGGTTGGGTACAGGGTAAAAATACGTCATGGGCAGACTCCAAAGAAGTGCCAATCAGATGACTTGTGCTACAATACAAAAGAGGCAAAGAGAAGCGCCTAGGAGAGGAGCTTACAATTGGGGTATTTTTTCCCTTGAGTCCGCTTGTTGGGAGATCATCCTTGTGGGGGACTTCCCAGCCCCTTGTATGGGCTTCTATATCAATGTCGGGGAGTGTAAAGTCTTCCCCTGGGTATAACCTTTCACATACATTTGACTTCCCAACCATAGAGAAGACATCTCCCAATATACCATCCTGGCCACCATCCCCACTTATTCGCTTACAAATATCACCCTGAGTGGATGAAACAGCTGGTAAAACAACAGGCATACAGTCTGACTTTGGTCCATCCAAGGAGCTATGTTGTTGACTCTGTACATTAACTGAAGAGTCTAGACACAGATTTGCACATAAAAAGGCGTCAGGAGTAACTGGTGTGACAACAGACATACAATCTGGTTTTGACCTGTTCAGAGAGGACTGTTGCTGGCTCTGTTGGATATCACGAGAGACAAAACCCAAATTTGCATATGAAAGAACGGCAGAGGGCTGCCCACTGAAGCCATCCACGACAACTTCATTCATTAATCGGGGTTATATGCGCAGCTCTGATCTCCAATTCAACGTCCTGAGAGTCCTCAGGCCGGAACGGATGGAGTCAGACCCCCCCGCCTTGACGCCAGCAGCACCGACGCTCTCTGCAGCCGTCCTTGGCGGCCCAGTTCCACTGCTGGAAGTTAGCATAGGAGGCTATTATGGAAGGGTATTGTGGTGCCTGAATGGGGCTAAATTGCTCAACACTCGGCTTGGAGCAAACTTGAGGGCTTAGCTGGACTGGACCCGCGGCTCGCGGCTCGTGGCTGCTTCCAACCTGCGTCCGACCTGCTCCTACTCCGATGGCTCCTCCCCTCCTCTGCGTGCGTCTCACGTCTCACAGGGAGTCAATTGCTAGCAAGTCAATGTTGTGTGCAAATTCACCGGCAACGTCCGTTTCACGCTCTCAGAGTTATTAACATTATACTTAAGACCAAGGAAAATGTCTTTATCAGTAAGCTGGAACTGGCGGCCGCGTTGTGCTGCTAGTGTTGTACAAACATGTTGCCAGTAAGTCTTAAGCTTTGGACAGTCCAAAAGCATATGCTTTAGCTCTGCAGCATATAAGTTGCATTTAAGGCAGAATGACTTATCAGGGAATCGGGATGTTGTCCACTTAGAGATGAGCTCGGGAGTATAGTAGAGCATGAAAACAGTTTTATGTTGTTGCAATTTTAAAATGATAGAGGTGACTGCTCTATCTAAGGTAACAAGTGACTCCTGCACTTCTTCGACCGTGATATCAGTATTCACAAGCCGGCTCAGTTTAATAGATATGCGCAGGTTGTCATCAAGAGCAGATGCCATGAGTTTCTGATATATTACACCTATGGCGCCTCTACCAGTGTTCTCATAAATACCACCCAATAACTCCGATGTATATGGTGCACTGGGTAATTTTATCCCGTTTAAGAGATAATCTCTTACCTGGAGATATTTAAAGAAAGAGCTATGAGGAAGCCCAAACTCATCTCTGAGCGCTATAAATGAGCGAAAACCCTGATTGTCATATAGTTGACCCAACCAAATCATGCCTGAAGACTGTCAGATTCTTCCAACTGAATCCTGGAATATATCAGGCAGGGTTGGATTGCCCCATTGAACAGTATAATAATGCAGGGAAGGCCAAGAGAATTTCTTAGAAATCTCACACCAGATCCTTTTTATCTCCCTGATCACCTTAAATTTGACCCGCTTGTAATAGTTGAGATCAGAGGTTTTATAAAGCGTAAATCCTATAGTCTTCCCGCAAGCTAATTGATAAGCCAATGATGAAAGTCCAGCTTCCTGCCCATTCAACAGACTCTGCATCCGTCCTGTAAATGCAGCCCAAAAGTAGAGTTTAAAGTCTGGGAGACAGAAGCCCCATTGTTTATAAGGCAACTTAATGCAGCTGAGAGCCCTTCTGGTGCGTCTATAACCCCATATAAAACTACTTATATTGCTTTTCAGACGCTTAAAAAGGGAATTCAGAATCCAAAGAGGGATTGAACGAAAAACTATAAAAACTTAGATAAGATATTCATTTTAATTATAGTGCACCTGCCGATAATACTAAGGGGGAGCCGATGCCAGCTGCGCAATTTGGCAGTGACGACTTTAGGGAGTGGTTCATAATTTAAGGCGATGAGCTCGTCTACCCGACTACAAAGACAAATACCAAGATATGTAGCGGTATTAGTGACCCCCAGAGATGTTGGCGAGTTATCGGGCTGGCAGTTAAGGATTGTTAGAGTTTTTGATAAGTTCAACTTATAGCCAGAGAAGGAACCAAAATGTTCAGCTTCGTCTTTTATGAGGGCTACCGCACCAACAGGGTTCACAGAGTAGACAGCAATATCGTCTGCATATGTAGTGAGTTTTAATTCCATACTATTCAGGCTTACTGGGAGGGTACCAGTATTTTGCAAGAGATGCCTTATAAAAGGCTCAATGTAGAGTGCAAAAAGTAAAGGGGATAGTGGACAACCCTGATGAGTGCCCCTTTGGACAGGGAATTGTGTGGATGATAGGACATTCACATTAACAACCGCAACTGGATTATTATATAATTTCTGAATAAACTGAGTCCCCTGTCCAAATTCTGACATTGTCCCCCAGAGTGCCTCCCAGGCTACCCTGTCAAAAGCCTTCTCGGCATCCAGCATGATCATTCTGATCGATGTTGCTAGTTTGCCAGATACGTTGAAGGCTGCTATGGCAGTATTAATGTGTGACACAGTATCTCTACTGGAAACAAACCTGTGTTGCTGTTGCGAAATAAGCTGGTGTATATTAGAAGCCAAGCACATAGCCAAGATCTTTGAAAATATTTTGGCACCCGAGTTAATCAAAGAGATGGGAAGATAGGAGCCTCTATCTTCCGGCGATGTTTGCTTCTTAGGAAACACGATAATAGTAGTCAGACTCCATGAAGCCGGAGCTTGCCCTCCGTTAGAGATGTGAGTGGTAAGATCCATAAACACTGGAGCCAAAATATCACCAAAAATGTTATAAAACTCCAGAGGAATGGTATCCTCGCCAGTGGCTTTACCCAAGGGCAGAGCCTTAATTGCACCCTCCACCTCAGCTAATGATATATCTCCTTGAAATATCGCTGCTTCATCGACATTGAGACGTGGAAGATGACTCTCTCACAGATAATCTGTAAGCCTACTCTTATTTGACATTGATTCACCATATAGTTTAGCGTAGAAGACTCCGAATTGTTCAACAATCTCCTGAGGATGAGTGTTGAGGAGCCCGTCCTCCCCTTTTATTGATTTAATATTCGATTTTGCCTTACTGTCTGTTATCTGTAAAACCAAAAGTTGACCAACCCTCTCCCCGTATTCATACTGTTTAGCCTTGTATTTATTAAAATTGACAGCAATTTTCTCCATAAGTCTTCTATTCAACATAGACTGTTTTGCTAACAACTGTAGATAGATCTCCCGTTCAGTTGTATCCCTGGACTCAACTGCCTGTGCATGCGGTTGTTCTAAGCTAATATAATCATGGCAATTTTGTTCTGTCTCTTGAGCTAAATGCCTATTACGGGCCAGAATAAACTGTTGAGTTGCCCCTCTAATAAAAGCCTTCATACAATCCCAAACTATATGGGCCACAGCAATGCCCTTAATATTACCTAAATATTCACCAAGCGCTGCCCTCAAATGGGTACAATAATCTGGGTTATTAAGTAAGTGCCTAGGAAATGAGAAAGATCAACGGGCACCCCTTACATTCTGCTGCCACCGTAATGTTAACACCAGGGGGTTATGAACAGATGTTACTTTGGGACAGATTACCATTTGGGCATTTACCAAAAGTGATCTCTTAGCAAGGATCATATCGATATGTGAATAATATTTGTGTGGATTAGAATAGAACGCGAACCCTGGAAGCGCAGGGTAAAGCGCCCCCCAAACATCATCGAGTTGATAAATACGCATTAGCTTGAGGATTGCAGCTCGGGTTCTACGCATTCTACCCGGTGTCTTACAGTTTGTAGCATCGATTTTCTGATCCATAATACAGTTAAAATCCCCCATAACGATCAGATCTTGGCCCCACCACAATAGTTCAGTACTTAAAAAGTAAAAAATGTTAGGGTTATCAATATTGGGGCCATAAAACAAGCAGACGGTGAATGTATGACCGGCAATTGACAGCTGTACTATGGCCCATCTCCCCTTAGGATCGGCTAGAGTTCACAACACTGATACATTTAGATTCTTGGATTTCATCAAGGCAACCCCCGTATCGAGACTGTTTGAGAGGTGCAGACTAAAACATCAAACCCTAATTGATTCAATATGGACCTATCTTTATAGGCCAAGTGAGTTTCAGTTAAGCCAAGAATCTGTGGTTTGAGGGCCAGAAGTTCCTCTCGCACTAATTGTCACTTCCTAGCTAGGTTTAGTCCTGCAACATTCCAACAGATAAGCTTTAACTGAGACATTACGTAATCTTCCCTCTGCTACCTATGCTACCTTCTCTTTTTGCACTGTCTCTTTGCTGTGTAGGACCTTAATAAACAATTCTGACTGTACCCTGGCTATTAACTCCCCCAACCTACCCTCCCCCCGAATTTGCCACAAAAGAAGCTTAATGCTAAGTTCTGATAGAAAATAAAAACCCAAACCCACTAAACCCAACCCCCAGTTCCAACAGAAAGGAATCATCCCTTTCCTTGCTGTCGCTGACTGACAGCTTATAGAGAGCAACCACCCAAACTCCCACCCTCCCCCAGCCCCCTACCCCCGTCCTCCCCCGACCTCCCCACCACCTCCCACAACCATATTAGACCACCACCAGCAAAGAAAAACAAGCATTTGCAATGCAATAGGATTTGCATTTACGCCAGACCTATTGCATTGCAAACGGGAGTGCGGGAGGGAGGGGGCAGGGGGGCGAGAAGGCACGGACAGCGGGAGTGTGGGGGCAGGGGGTGCGAGAAGGCACGGGCAACAGGAGTGCAGAGGAGGGGGAAGAAGGCACGGGCAACGGGAGTGCGGGTGGGGGAGGGGAACAAATGGTGCTCTAAATAACACATCCACACAGTGTAACACTCAAAGTAAAGGGGCCCATAGACATGGGAGGGTACAAATGATGACATGGCATAATAAGGCGGGACTAACAAGCCTCATAATCAATCAGAAGACTTAATTTACAAAGGACAAACACAGCAGCCAATGAAAAATATGGGTAGAGAGTGAGGGCAGCTTGTCTCCCATACTCTACTACTGCATGCCTCGCAGAGCGAGCAGCGCATGCGTGCTGACGCTAAAGCTCGACCTAAAAAGAAAAGGGGGGGGAGAGAATGTTTGAATTCAGAATAGAGAGGAAATAGAGCAATAAAGAAAAAGACCTACGGGTCTATACAATCAACAAAATAGGCCTTCTCACAAAGCTCATCTTAACCGTTGGAACATCCCCCCATCAGATATCCAAAAAGTCAACCCCCAACACTAGGTTGGACCACTAAACTCCCATCAGGTTAAAGCTTGCTTGGCGTCCACCTCAGTATAGAAAAAGTATGACCGCCCATCTTTATATACTTTCAATCAGGCGGGTTCCTGCAGGAATACTTGTATGCATACTGTCTTCAACGGATCTCTCAGCTGACGGAGCCTCCACCGCCGGTCCATTGTAGCCTTACAAAGATCAGACCTGCAGAACATAGTCATTGAGTCCAGTTTGACGGGAGGAGTAGGGTGGGCCTTAAAAAATAGCGCTTGTCTGAGCAGAAAATTGCCTTTATATACCAATATAGGATGAGGATGGGATGGCCTGTTTGAGGCTGTTGAGGGATGAAAGGAGGTAGCCTATGAGCCAGCTGAACATGCGAGTTTGTATCCCAGTCAGATAAATCAGGGAATGGCTGCTGGAATAGGCTGACTATGTACGTCCTGGGGTCTGAGCCTTCCTTCCCTTCGGGAACTCCAAAGACCCGCAAGTTGTTGCATCGCTGCCGGTTTTCCATATCTTCGACCTTGACTTGTAGAGCTGTTATCAAGGCCTCTTGATTCTTGACAGCACCTTGCAGTAGCGGTGCTAGATTCTTCCATGGTCACGACCCACTGCTGTAGATCAGAAACGTCTAAGGAAAGTGAAGCAACCTTAGTGGTGACATCCATCAGCGTCTGTTTGAAATACCGGTTGTCAGCTGCGGCTTGAAGATAGAATTCTTGAGCTTCCACTCTCTGGGCAGTTAGGGCCTGCAGGATCTTAGATAAAGAAGGTTCCTCATGGTTATCGGATCTCGCACTGTGGCCTGACGACTCGGCCATATAGTCCGACTGATCTACAGATGCTGGAGTAGGAGGTGAAGAAAAAGCCTGCGTGGGTATATTGGGGGACCCACCAGGGATTACACCATTGTCTTCAGATTGAGCCAGGCCCAGTTTTGTAATCTCATAATTAGTATGATCAGCTTGAGGTTGTTGGTGTATCTCCTCGGGTAATTGAACCGGGGCATCTACTCGGCTGTGACTAGACAGTCTGGAGATTATGGCTTTAACTTTGCCCTTAGAAGCCACCCATCTACGTAGGGGGCTGGGGTGCAGCCATCCTTAACTCGAGCTGGGGCTGTACTTTTGAAGCGCTCCTCGGTGACAGTGAGACCAAGCTTTGAGCCCCCGACCTCACCCTCCTTTGCCCCCTCCTTTCACCCCCCTGGCCCCTTCAGATCATTTCCCTCCTGAGGATTTGTCACCAGCATGGACTTAACTGCGGTAATGGGCTTGTTAAGCATGATAGGTTGATCTACTTGTTCTGAGTCTGAGTCAGGTTTAGCAGGTTCGACAGTGTTTGAGGTGTACAGTGGGGTGGCCGATGTCCCAGGATGTGCCCCAGATCTCTCCACCAAGTCTGCCTACGGATTTGTAGAAGGCACAGAAGAGGTCAATATTTATGCTGCTGTCTGGCTAGAACCCCCATCGACC
This sequence comes from Calotriton arnoldi, assembly GCA_963921515.1. NCBI lineage: Eukaryota > Metazoa > Chordata > Amphibia > Caudata > Salamandridae > Calotriton > Calotriton arnoldi. Next base: position 75,717 of record CAWUFW010008315.1, read on the forward strand.
GAGTCGTTTTTACCATCCTGCAGCACTGGATTTATGCCCGCAAGGCCGGATTGTAAGCATGTAGTTGATGTAAGTGGAGATGACCCTTTAACAAGAAAGGGGGGTGCTGGTTCTTTAGAAAGAACAGAGTTAACGTTAGAGGGGGAACTCCCCCCTCAGTGTCCCCCAAAGCTTGCAATTTACTGCTTACAGTAAAATCCCCCATAACAGGCCTGGCTGGGTCATCTGCAAAGTTTGTCCAATCCCCCTGTGCTGGTGCTGCTGCTGCTGCTGCTGCTTCAGTGTTCAGGGCCTCAACCAGCTCATCACCCGTACTGGAGTCTCCAGCTCCGATGGACTTGAGTAGCCCACCAGCTCTCCCCGACCGGAGAAGTCAGAGGATTGGTCTCCCCAGCAAGGAATTGGGGGGCGCTCCTGATGCCTTTCCTAATCCCCCCTGTGTGGTCGGAAAAACTCTGCGCTGTTGCCGCTGCACCCTCTACGCTCGTTGCCGCAGGTGCAGGTTCCCCTGCTCGACCACGTCCCTTCTGATTCGGAAACTGCTGCAGAGCCATCCTGAATCCAGGTACTGCCTCAGTGAGGTCGGCGGGAAGGCCGCGCTGAAAGCCGTCGCAGCTGTTGAATGCAGATGACACCATAGATCCCCACCGCACCGACCTGCCTAGATGGATGAAGCCACGGATTAGCCTGCACATCTATGTTTAAGTAAGTAAGACGGTGTTGGATCTGCCCCGTACTCTTGTGTTAGTTACTCGCCATCAGGGGTGGGAACAGGGGTCGGAGAGCCAGAGGATCAGTAGGAGAGAGTCTGAGTGTTGCCTTCCCTGGCGGAGTTAATCCACCATCTTCCTTTCTCCAAAACCCCAGTCTAGCCGTGTCAAGATGTCCTAAGAAGAATAGGGGGAAGAATGTTGCAATGAAGCCACTATGGTTAACTATGCTCATAATACACTGATGGACATTGATTTAACAGGCATATGGTTTAAACCAGGTATGTATAAATTATCATTGGTTCAGACAGTTACCATTGTGAACTATGAAATGGATAGGCAGGAGGTCCCTTCCATTAGAGAATAAGGCATAGAGGCAATCATGTTGTGAATGAATATTGCTAGATAGGGTTTTTACATAATCACCTTTCTGTGCCCTAGATTAAATTTAGATTTGGAAATATCTCCCATAAATTATATTGGGTAAAATGAAATGGACACAGTGGAATAGACAAAGTAACACTTTGATTTGTGATGATTTTGTTGGAAATAAGAGGCATGTGTTTGTTTTGTTTCGCTTTCTTAACACTTATTTCATAAAAGCAAATCTATGTAAACATAATCAGTATTAAAAAGACATATAAATACCCACACTATTTTATTAGCTTGACTATATATTCTGTAGTGTTTTGAATTCCATGTGAACACTAAAATGATGTACTATAGGTTCCTCTGCTAAATAATGTATACTTTCTACTCTCTGTGTATTTTTTGAAATAGCAGGCAATCGTTTTAGCCAGATTGATAAAGAGACTCTTGCCAGAAGCAAGGCAAAATATATTGTTTCTGTCACAGCCTAAAGGCTGGGCATTGTTCACAGTGCAATGCTGAGCAATTTAAATCAATATCCAGGGATTGTCTTTACTAGAAACATAGGAAAGATGGAATGGAAAGTTGACAACGGTTTCTCCTAACAAGAAGTTTGCTGTCATATTCCCACATGCCACAAATTCATCCTTCTCACACCTAACACAGAGATTATCGACCTTTAGAGTACTTTACATTGTGGTTGTGTATAAATATTTGTTTATCTCTTTCTTAATTGAGGTAAGATAATAAGATTAATATATATATATATAGTAATTATCTTGTATATGTATATATTTATATATATGCACATACATACATTCACACATATATATACATGCACTTAATATGAGTGAAGTTACATTTATTCAGTTCTTTCCATCCCGTGCTATGCATTTCGGCTATTCAGCCTTGTTCGCACATGGGGTGGCTGTGCTATCAGTACACCATATATGCTTAATGAACAGTGAACAACAAGGTAGGACTAGTTAGTGCAGCATTCAGAAGATAGACAAACCTAAGCCGCCATCTTCGACAGTACATAATAAGATAATAGTTAAAGAATGTAAATGTAGGTCCTCAAAATCCAAAATTTAAACAATGTTTTGCCGATTAATCAAGTAATGCAGGGCATCACACAAATTCAAAATGTTTTTTGTACAATACATATAAATAAATCTATGGCAAATCTGATTAAATTAATTGAAGTGAAAAACCAAATCATATCCCGTACTCATCTGACCCTGAGGGGTGATAGATCTATGGTATAGGTGCTGTGCATTAGGGGTATGTAATCTCTTGTAACGGGGAGCTAGAAGAGAATCTGATGAATATCAGATAAAACTCCAATATAGCCATGGAGTGCCATGACTGCTGATGGGGTTACTGTGTGAGGCTAGCACCTGGGTTAGAATAAAGGGTTGAAGGTCAGAACGACCAGTTTCACCCTCAGCAGTATTGCCCAATTGGGCAGCCAGATAAAATATTAGTTGAATAAATTACGTGGTGTACCGTACATGCCACAATTATCCAAGAATGCAGCCCAGGTGGGCGAGAACCTGAATAGGCAGAATAACAAGGGGATAACATCCTAGTGGGTTGTCCAGCAGATGATAGGGTTACATAATATGTATTATGTTTACATAGTGATTAAACTAGTGGATAGCATCTATCCGGGCAGGATGGCAAGGAGATAACGCCACAGTGGGGTGTCAAAGATGAAGGCAAAATGATATGACATGCTTTTCGTATAATAATTATACTAGCCACATAGATTTAAAAGTCAAAAATGTAAATATCACCCAGTGTGTTCCAAGTGCTCCGGAAGAAAAGGATAGGGTGCCCCAGCAGGGGGCTTTCTCTTGAACCCAGCATGCCAGGTGAGAGTCCCTTCCTCTTCTCCCTGTAAAAAAATAAAAACATAATTTAGGTATTACGCATTGTTGAGGGAACATCAGGAAAATCCTGTAAACAAAACACAAGTTATGTAAGAGCCAATACCATACTATGCATGTCCCACATTATCACGTGCTTATGCAGATCTAATTCAAGTGGAGTTGAGACCATGGAGGGCCTCAGTGTTTAATTAAAAATGAGCCTAGATTCATATTTTCTCACTGTAGTGATCAGTTTCCCACTACAGGGATCTACCTTGATATGGTTGATCCCAATGAATTTCAATTGTTTCCTATCACTGTAGTAATGTGCTTTGAAGTGCCTTGATATTGGGTAGTGTTCATCATAGTCTGTAATTGCTCTGTTATGTTATGTTCTAGGATTCTTTTAAGTATTGGGTGTACTGTACTCCCCACATATCTAAGACCAAAAGAGCATTCCAGAATCTAGACAATAAAGGTTGTGTTACAAGTGATGAACTGTGTAATAGGTTTCACCTTGTTGGTAGCAGGAACCAAATCTCTTTACAATTGGTGGAATGCTTGCGGGCTTTACATTTACCACATATATAAAAGCCTCTCAGAGGGTCACCCAGTACATCTTGTGTGTCACCTACTGTATGGATATCCATTTTTATAGGCATGTCTCTAAGTTATCTTGTTCTACAGTAGGTTATTTTGGCCTTATTCGCCATCATTTCGGCTATCACTGGGTCACACCACAAGGGATCCCATTTCTTAATCAGAATCTCGGATATGTTACCTGATTCACCATTGAATATAGTGGTGAGTCTGGTTTCATTCTCTTCTTTGTCTATGTTACTCTCATCTGTCTCTTTGCTTTCTCTAAATAAGATCTGATTACTAGTGTGTGTAACTACTTTTTGGATGGCCTTGTTGAGTACCCATCTAGGGTATCGACGATGTGTAAACCGCTCAATCATATTTGCTTGTTCTGTTTGGAAAGAATTGTCATCACTACAATTCCTTTTAGCTCGTATCAATTCTGCAAATGGTATAATCCACTTGAGATGACTAGGGTGGCTGCTAAGAGCGTGGAGTAGGCTGTTTCCCACAGTCAATTTTCTATACAGTATGAAGGTGACACTCTTCCCTGCTATTACCACCTCGACATCAGGAAAAATGATAAATTCCCTGCTGCAGTTTACAGTAAAATCAGATTGAGATTATTGCTGTTGAAGTGGTCAACAAATCTAGTGTTTTACAGAATGAGCCTGAGACTTATAAAACCGCACCTATCACTTTAAGCGGATATAATATCAACAACAACAAATGGTGCTCAGATCTGAAAGATCAGCCTCCTAAACGTCTGCATAGGGATATAAATCCCCAAACTATTTTAACACAAATGGTCAGCACTCATTGTACACTCCTTTACAAAATGATTGTACATTTCATTTAATCTAGGTTACACAATGCACAGACTCCATTCCAGTTTGTTTAACATCTTTTTCTTTAATGTAGCCAATGTATGCTAATATTGGCTACATTGAAGAAAAATATGTGAAAAAGAATAACTAATAAAGGACTACAATTTCTTTTTTAAACTAACTGGAATGGTGTCTGTGTATTGTGTATCCAATATTATATGAAATGTACAATCATTTTGTAAAGGAGTGTACAGTAAGTGCTGATCATTCGTGTTAAAATGGTCAACAAATCTGTTGGCATTCTGTTCACTGCCCTGCCAGCTAAGAAAGAGATTGTCAATAAATCTCACCTAGAGCATGACTTTCTCCATGTCATCCTTGGACTCGGCTGAAGTGGAAACCTGCTCCTCCCACCAGTCCATGAATAGGTTTGCATATTTGAGAGTGAAGCATGTGCTCATCGCAGTCCCCCCACTTGTTTGTATTGTGTTTTGTTGAAGGGAAAGATTTTGCTGGTTAAGCGGAATGTCATCATGTCTAGGAGCATCTGTGTGTGAAAAAAGACTGAGCTGCCTGGCTCGTAGAAATGATTCACTGGCTTTATTGCCATTATGTGCTGAATGCTTGTGCATAATGTCTTGACATTTAAGGTCATCAAGAGGAAATCAGGTTGCCAATTGATGCCTTCAATCCTCCTGAGAAAATCATTGGTGTCAGTATTATGTGGGGGAAAAGTGCATACAAAAGGGATCAGGAAATGATCTATGTACTGCGAAGTGTTTCCTAGCAGGCTGCCGATAGACAATACTATTGGTTTCCCTGGAGGGTTTATAGTGGACTTGTGTACCTGAGGGGAAGGTACGGTGCTGGTAAACTGGATTTGAGGTTTTTCAAAATTGGTATTACTCCGTCTCAATCAAACCCTTGTTTTTTTATACAATAAATTTGTCCCAATAATGTGCACTGGTTTCTCTATATTCTGTCGTAGCGATATTAGTGAGCAATCCCCATTATTCAATGGCCTCAGTGCCTCAGGGGATTCTAGCATTTAGGGGCATCTCTGAACCTTACCTCTTCAGATTCAACAGTATAAAGAAGTAGACAGAAGACGACCAATGCCAGACCAGGAACTGAACTGTTGCAAACAAAACTCTGCAAGAACCCCACCACCTGCACCCGGTTTGACCACTGGAGCTGCTGTCCTTCCAGAAACTCTGCCTGACTTCCAAGAAATCCAAGAGGCCCTGCAACCTTCGCCAAAGCACCAACAACCTCCCTTTGGACTAGAGGCTTTAGTCCACGGTGGTACTATGGGTGAATTAGTGGGTGTGTCAGTGGGTGTCTGAGTGATCGAGTGGGTATAAGAGTAGCTAAATGGGTAAATAAGTATCTGTTTGAGTAGCTCTATGGGCGATTGAGAGGCGGATCTGACCCTCCAGAGATGTTGTACTTTTTTTGCTTTGGTGCTGTGTCGAGGTCTCTGGGGAGCAGCAAGTCGACAAACCGGAGTTCATCGGATCGATGCCTGCGGTGTGTGGGGGACTGATACCTTCACTGAAATGGAGCTTCTTGGCAATTTGTCAAAGGCTGGCACTGTGACAGGGTTCTTGGAGTGCTTTCAGGGTTCAGGTTGACAGAGCAGCAGCAATTGTCAAGTCCTTCATTCAGCTGACAGGGTTTTTGCACCGTTTCGTTATGCAGCAGAGCTTCTGTTCTCTTGTAGCAGGTCTAGTTTTTTTCTGGTCTTCTTTGGTCCGAATATTCTGAGGTTCACGTCTTGGGAAGCCACCTAAATACTGAATTTAGGGGTGCTACACAAGGGGGGACATTTAGTAGCAAATGGGCTACTTTCGTTTTAGGGTGTCTACACCCTCTAGGGACCACTTCCTGTGGGAAGAGGCACTACCCTAGCCCTGATTGGAGGTTTTCTCACCATCTCAAGATTGTGAAATTTTAGGTTCCCCTTGCCTGCCCCACCCTAGGCAGTTTTCAAATCATACATCACTGTACCATAATAATATCTCTTGCTCGTACCTCTTGAAAGGGTCTTTACACAGAGAGTACATTTTACAAACTTCACAACAGTATTTGACTCTCCAGAGGGAATTATGAAAACTTCCCATGCAATACACTCTTTTTTGGGTACAGGTCCTTCATCATAAGGATCATGCTGTTCCAACAGTGGCACTTCCTGCTCCTCACTGCCTCTAGTTGCCATTTTGTAGAAAAAAATCCCTAAGCCAAAGTTCTAATTAAAGTACTGTACTGAAAGCACAGGACAGCTCCAGTGAATGATCCTAAAAAAAAATGGAATATTAAAGAACAGAGAAACGGTCGGGGACTTTCTCTGAAGATTAAGGAAAACTCTCTCCTCCAATGATATCTATTTTTTTCCAGGTCACATTATCTTCTCGAATACAGACGTCATCATGACTACCGGCGTTGTTGCAAAAATGGGAAATACAACTTAAAAGTAGTCTACTTAAAAAATGATTCCAAATAGAGAACTGTAAACAGTGTATTAGTAAACAGCTATTGACAAAGATAGTTTAAAATATGTACATAAATGTGTTTTACAGTTTTTGCAAAACAAGCGGTCCTATGTATTGCGACAATTCACAACAAATTTGCGATGATAAAAAACACAGTTCATAACGCATTAAACAAATGACAAGTAGTGACAGAGAAATAATAAAATAAGTGGTCTATTTTTCAAGTGTATTATATAATATGCTGTACAGTTTTCGACAATGGCAGAATAATAACTATTTTCCCAGTAGAAAGTAACATAGATTCGTACACAATTACAAAAAAACTGTAGATCTTTCTTAAGACATGAAGATCTGAATCAGATGGTCATGTTCTTTTTACATAAATTAAACCAACTTATAGACCTGCTCAGAGAGTCAATCACCCATCACAAACCTACACAGGCACTCATATACCTACTCACAGATCCACTCCCACTCCCACTCCCACTCTCAGAATCAGTCAAAGACTGATGCTCCCACTCACAGACCTACTCAGAGACACATGCACACACTCACAGACCCACTCTGAGACACATGCACACACTCAAAGATCCAATGAGACACTCATACACCCATTCACAAATCCACCCAAAAACTCTTGCACCCAGTCACAGACCCATTCAGATGCTCATGCACCCACTCACAGACCCACCAAGACACTTACACACACACATATCAACTCACACCCACTCACAGACCGACCCACTCCGATTCACACACCCATTCACATACCCACTCAGAGACTGAAGCACTCAGTGACAGACCCACTCAGAGAGTCACACACCCACTAACAAACCCACTCATACACTCTGTCAGACACTCATTCACCTATATAGACACCTACTCAAACAGTTACAGACTCACTCAAACAGTCAGGCACCCACTCAAACACCCAGTGAGACACCTATATAACCAGTCCCAGGACCACTCAGATATTCAAACAGCCAATCACACACCCATTTAGACACTCACACGCCCACTGAGACACTAAAGTAGTCACTCACACACTGACTCAAACGTTACAGGTAATAGTTAGAAATTAAAATGGAAAAAACTTAGAAATTCACTTAAAAAATAAGTTTACAGGGATGTTATAATTAGGAAATACAATTTTTTTTAAACATTGAAATTCACTCAAAAACCAATGATTACAGGGAAATTATAGTTAGGAAATAGAATTTAAAAAACGTAGAAATTTACTGAAAAAACAAAGGTTACAGGGACATTATAGTTAGGCTCATATTTCACTCATACAAAACCAGAGAAATTCAGCAGTTATAGGTAACTGAGCTAACTATAACTTACGCCCCCGCAATGCACTGCTTATAACCTCTCATATTATATCACTCATGACATGGTCAGTGACATCACTGATGACAACTCAAATGACATTGTCCACAGAACCAGCCACACACTCACTCAGACCCCTATACAAACTCACATACACCCACTCCTACTCCCTCACAACCACTCACAAACCCATTCACAGACCCATATAAGTATTCACACATCCACTCACTGATTCATAGTCACTCACAAATCCACTCACTCACCTATACAGGCCCTCATACACCCACCCATTCACTAGTACAGCCACCACACATCCAGTCATACAGATAAAGACACTAACGCACCCACTAATACACCCATACAGCCACTTACACACTGAGTCAGTCACCAATACAGCTATTAACACACCTAATCACTCACCCATAAAGTCATTAATACAGCCACTCACCCACTTATAGAGTTCCTCACACACCCACTCACTTACTCATGCAGATACTTACACATGTACTTATTCACCTATACAGTCACTGCCAGAAGCATTTACTCACCCATCAGCCACTCTCACATTCTACTCACTCACACATACAGTCACTCACACACTCTCTCTCTCACTCACTCACCCATACACCACTTATGCACCACTCACTCACACATACAGCCATTCACTCATCCCATAGCTCATCTATATAGCCTCTTACATACCCACTAACCTACCCATATACCACTGACATACCCACTCACTCACCCATACAGCCACTCACATAGTCACTCACATAGCCAATCACTCACCCATACAAACACTTACAGACTCATAGAACCACTCAAACACCTACTCAAACATGGTTACACTCAGGCACACAGCCACTCACAAAATATGTATTACAAATAGGATCACTCTTTATTAGTATACAAACTATACTCATTTAACTTTTGTAGTATCTTAGTATATATCTAACACTTAGAAACCCTTAGAATACACTAAGAATCACTGGGGGATGTCAACAGTAATGTCATTTGAGATGTCATCAGTGATGTCATCAGTGATGTCACTGACCATGTTATGAGTGATGTAATATGTGAGGTCATAAGCAGTGCCTTGTGCGGGCATAATTCTAGTAAGCTCAGGTAACTGTAACTGCTGAATTTCTCTGGTTTTGTACAAGTGAAATGTAAGCTTAACTATAATGTCCCTGTAACTTTTGTTTTTTTCAGTGAATATCTAATGTATTTTTAATTCTACTTCTTAACTATAATGTCCCTGTAATCTTTGGGTTTTTTTCAAAGAATTTCTACAGTTTTTAAATTCTATTTCCTAACTATAATGTCCCCTTGATCTTTTTTATTTCAGTGAATATATATATATATATATATATATCCCACAGAAAGTGCTCCGATCAGTAAGCCTCAGACCCTGCAGGGCGGGCCAGCGTGGCGGCACCGGAGCCATCCGCCTTTACATCCACACAAAGCCTCCCTTCCTCTCAGAGAGGCACGCCGACACCAGATGAAATTGGAAAAATTCTTTTAATTCCATGCACGAAGCCTTTCAGGTCGTAAACACCCAACGCGTTTCTTCTCTTTCAAGGCTGATCACGGGTGGAAAGTTTCTGCCTTTGACGCACTGCGTGATTTTCACCACTGCCTTTATGTCTTTTTGCAGAAAGAACTACAAACAGGTGAGTTCGTTTTTCTTTTCATTACGTAGCATGGCAAAACTTTATTAACACTCCTTGCATATGCTACTCAATGTATGAAATGAAGAATGTTTGTAGATACATTGTTCCTTTAAACCTGTTAATATTCATGGCTACTCGTGCTTAGCATTTCGCACAACTTCCATCAGCATATGCTCCTTGCATAACACTCCTTGCATATGCTACTCAATGTATGAAAATCCATCTCACAACCCTTGCCTGCTCACCTTCGTTTTTCATCTGGGTTTTTATTCCGTCTTTTAACACTTGGTTTGCACGGCGGGCCGGGCTCACAGCAAAATTAATCCCACAGGAAGTGCTCCGATCAGTGAGCCTCAGACCCTGCAGGGCGGGCCAGCGTGGCGGCACCGGAGCCATACGCCTTTACATCCACACAAAGCCTCCTTTCCTCTCAGAGAGGCACGCCGACACCAGATGAAATTGGAAAAATGCTTTTAATTCCATGCACGAAGCCTTTCAGGTCGTAAACACCCAACGCATTTCTCCTCTTTCAAGGCTTGATCACAGGTGGAAAGTTTCTGCCTTTGACGCATGCTTGATTTTCACCACTGCCTTTATGTCTTTTTGCAGAAAGAACTACAAACAGGTGAGTTCGTTTTTTTCTTTTCATTACGTAGCATGGCAAAACTTTATTAACACTCCTTGCATATGCTACTCAATGTATGAAATGAAGAATGTTTGTAGATACATTGTTCCTTTAAACCTGTTAATATTCATGGCTACTCGTGCTTAGCATTTCGCACAACTTCCATCAGCAAGTGGAAAATCCATCTCACAACCCTTGCCTGCTCACCTTCGTTTTCTTGCATGGAATTAAAAGCATTTTTCCAATTTCATCTGGTGTCGGCGTGCCTCTCTGAGAGGAAGGGAGGCTTTGTGTGGATGTAAAGGCGGATGGCTCCGGTGCCGCCACGCTGGCCCGCCCTGCAGTGTCTGAGGCTCACTGATCGGAGCACTTTCTGTGGGATTAATTTTGCTGTGAGCCCGGCCCGCCGTGCAAACCAAGTGTTAAAAGACGGAATAAAAACCCAGATGAAAAACGAAGGTGAGCAGGCAAGGGTTGTGTAATGGATTTTCCACTTGCTGATGGAAGTTGTGCGAAATGCTAAGCACGAGTAGCCATGAATATTAACAGGTTTAAAGGAACAATGTATCTACAAACATTCTTCATTTCATACATTGAGTAGCATATGCAAGGAGTGTTAATAAAGTTTTGCCATGCTACGTAATGAAAAGAAAAAAACGAACTCACCTGTTTGTAGTTCTTTCTGCAAAAAGACATAAAGGCAGTGGTGAAAATCACGCAGTGCGTCAAAGGCAGAAACTTTCCACCCGTGATCAAGCCTTGAAAGAGGAGAAACACGTTGGGTGTTTACTGACCTGATAGGCTTCGTGCATGGAATTAAAATCATTTTTCCAATTTCATCTGGTGTCGGCGTGCCTCTCTGAGAGGAAGGGAGGCTTTGTGTGGATGTAAAGGCGGATGGCTCCGGTGCCGCCATGCTGGCCCGCCCTGCAGGGTCTGAGGCTCACTGATCAGAGCACTTTCTGTGGGATTAATTTTGCTGTGAGCCCGGCCCGCCGTGCAAACCAAGTGTTAAAAGACGGAATAAAAACCCAGATGAAAAACGAAGGTGAGCAGGCAACGGTTGTGAGATGGATTTTCCACTTGCTGATGGAAGTTGTGCGAAATGCTAAGCACGAGTAGCCATGAATATTAACAGGTTTAAAGGAACAATGTATCTACAAACATTCTTCATTTCATACATTGAGTAGCATATGCAAGGAGTGTTAATAAAGTTTTGCCATGCTACGTAATGAAAAGAAAAAACGAACTCACCTGTTTGTAGTTCTTTCTGCAAAAAGACATAAAGGCAGTGGTGAAAATCACGCAGTGCGTCAAAGGCAGAAACTTTCCACCCGTGATCAAGCCTTGAAAGAGGAGAAACGCGTTGGGTGTTTACGACCTGAAAGGCTTCGTGCATGGAATTAAAAGCATTTTTCCAATTTCATCTGGTGTCGGTATGCCTCTCTGAGAGGAAGGGAGGCTTTGTGTGGATGTAAAGGCGGATGGCTCCGGTGCCACCACGCTGGCCCGCCCTGCAGGGTCTGAGGCTCACTGATCGGAGCACTTTCTGTGGGATTAATTTTGCTGTGAGCCCGGCCCGCCGTGCAAACCAAGTGTTAAAAGACGAATAAAAACCCAGATGAAAAACGAAGGTGAGCAGGCAAGGGTTGTGAGATGGATTTTCCACTTGCTGATGGAAGTTGTGCGAAATGCTAAGCACGAGTAGCCATGAATATTAACAGGTTTAAAGGAACAATGTATCTACAAACATTTTTCATTTCATACATTGAGTAGCATATGCAAGGAGTGTTAATAAAGTTTTGCCATGCTACGTAATGAAAAGAAAAAAACGAACTCACCTGTTTGTAGTTCTTTCTGCAAAAAGACATAAAGGCAGTGGTGAAAATCACGCAGTACGTCAAAGGCAGAAACTTTCCACCCGTGATCAAGCCTTGAAAGAGGAGAAACGCGTTGGGTGTTTACGACCTGAAAGGCTTCGTGCATGGAATTAAAAGCATTTTTCCTATTTCATCTGGTGTCGGCGAGCCTCTCTGAGAGGAAGGGAGGCTTTGTGTGGATGTAAAGGTGGATGGCTCCGGTGCCGCCACGCTGGCCCGCCCTGCAGGGTCTGAGGCTCACTGATCGGAGCACTTTCTGTGGGATTAATTTTGCTGTGAGCCCGGCCCACCGTGCAAACCAAGTGTTAAAAGACGGAATAAAAACCCAGATGAAAAACGAAGGTGAGCAGGCAAGGGTTGTGAGATGGATTTTCCACTTGCTGATGGAAGTTGTGCGAAATGCTAAGCACGAGTAGCCATGAATATTAACAGGTTTAAAGGAATAATGTATCTACAAACATTCTTCATTTCATACATTGAGTAGCATATGCAAGGGGTGTTAATAAAGTTTTGCCATGCTACGTAATGAAAAGAAAAAACGAACTCACCTGTTTGTAGTTCTTTCTGCAAAAAGACATAAAGGCAGTGGTGAAAATCACGCAGTGCGTCAAAGGCAGAAACTTTCCACCCGTGATCAAGCCTTGAAAGAGGAGAAACGCGTTGGGTGTTTACTGACCTGAAAGGCTTCGTGCATGGAATTAAAAGCATTTTTCCAATTTCATCTGGTGTCGGCGTGCCTCTCTGAGAGGAAGGGAGGCTTTGTGTGGATGTAAAGGCGGATGGCTCCGGTGCCGCCACGCTGGCCCGCCCTGCAGGGTCTGAGGCTCACTGATCGGAGCACTTTCTGTGGGATTAATTTTGCTGTGAGCCCGGCCCGCCGTGCAAACCAAGTGTTAAAAGACGGAATAAAAACCCAGATGAAAAACGAAGGTGAGCAGGCAAGGGTTGTGAGATGGATTTTCCACTTGCTGATGGAAGTTGTGCGAAATGCTAAGCACGAGTAGCCATGAATATTAACAGGTTTAAAGGAACAATGTATCTACAAACATTCTTCATTTCATACATTGAGTAGCATATGCAAGGAGTGTTAATAAAGTTTTGCCATGCTACGTAATGAAAAGAAAAAAACAAACTCACCTGTTTGTAGTTCTTTCTGCAAAAAGACATAAAGGCAGTGGTGAAAATCACGCAGTGCGTCAAAGGCAGAAACTTTCCACCCGTGATCAAGCCTTGAAAGAGGAGAAATGCGTTGGGTGTTTACGACCTGAAAGGCTTTGTGCATGGAATTAAAAGCATTTTTCCAATTTCATCTGGTGTCGGCGTGCCTCTCTGAGAGGAAGGGAGGCTTTGTGTGGATGTAAAGGCGGATGGCTCCGGTGCCGCCACGCTGGCCCGCCCTGCAGGGTCTGAGGCTCACTGATCGGAGTACTTCCTGTGGGATTAATTTTGCTGTGAGCCCGGCCCGCCGTGCAAACCAAGTGTTAAAAGACGGAATAAAAACCCAGATGAAAAACGAAGGTGAGCAGGCAAGGGTTGTGAGATGGATTTTCCACTTGCTGATGGAAGTTGTGCGAAATGCTAAGCACGAGTAGCCATGAATATTAACAGGTTTAAAGGAACAATGTATCTACAAACATTCTTCATTTCATACATTGAGTAGCATATGCAAGGAGTGTTAATAAAGTTTTGCCATGCTACGTAATGAAAAGAAAAAAACGAACTCACCTGTTTGTAGTTCTTTCTGCAAAAAGACATAAAGGCAGTGGTGAAAATCACGCAGTGAATCAAAGGCAGAAACTTTCCACCCGTGATCAAGCCTTGAAAGAGGAGAAACGCGTTGGGTGTTTACGACCTGAAAGGCTTCGTGAATGGAATTAAAAGCATTTTTCCAATTTCATTTGGTGTCGGCGTACCTCTCTGAGAGGAAGGGAGGCTTTGTGTGGATGTAAAGGCGGATGGCTCCGGTGCCGCCACGCTGGCCCGCCTTGCAGGGTCTGAGGCTCACTGATCGGAGCACTTTCTGTGGGATTAATTTTGCTGTGAGTTCGGCCCGCCGTGCAAACCAAGTGTTAAAAGACGGAATAAAAACCCAGATGAAAAACGAAGGTGAGCAGGCAAGGGTTGTGAGATGGATTTTCCACTTGCTGATGGAAGTTGTGCGAAATGCTAAGCACGAGTAGCCATGAATATTAACAGGTTTAAAGGAACAATGTATCTACAAACATTCTTCATTTCATACATTGAGTAGCATATGCAAGGAGTGTTAATAAAGTTTTGCCATGCTACGTAATGAAAAGAAAAAAACAAACTCACCTGTTTGTAGTTCTTTCTGCAAAAAGACATAAAGGCAGTGGTGAAAATCACGCAGTGCGTCAAAGGCAGAAACTTTCCACCCGTGATCAAGCCTTGAAAGAGGAGAAATGCGTTGGGTGTTTACGACCTGAAAGGCTTCGTGCATGGAATTAAAAGCATTTTTCAATTTCATCTGGTGTCGGCGTGCCTCTCTGAGAGGAAGGGAGGCTTTGTGTGGATGTAAAGGCGGATGGCTCCGGTGCCGCCACGCTGGCCCGCCCTGCAGGGTCTGAGGCTCACTGATCGGAGCACTTTCTGTGGGATTAATTTTGCTGTGAGCCTGGCCCGCCGTGCAAACCAAGTGTTAAAAGACGGAATAAAAACCCAGATGAAAAACGAAGGTGAGCAGGCAAGGGTTGTGAGATGGATTTTCCACTTGCTGATGGAAGTTGTGCGAAATGCTAAGCACGAGTAGCCATGAATATTAACAGGTTTAAAGGAACAATGTATCTACAAACATTCTTCATTTCATACATTGAGTAGCATATGCAAGGAGTGTTAATAAAGTTTTGCCATGCTACGTAATGAAAAGAAAAAAACAAACTCACCTGTTTGTAGTTCTTTCTGCAAAAAGACATAAAGGCAGTGGTGAAAATCACGCAGTACGTCAAAGGCAGAAACTTTCCACCCGTGATCAAGCCTTGAAAGAGGAGAAACGCGTTGGGTGTTTACGACCTGAAAGGCTTCGTGCATGGAATTAAAAGCATTTTTCCAATTTCATCTGGTGTCGGCGAGCCTCTCTGTGAGGAAGGGAGGCTTTGTGTGGATGTAAAGGTGGATGGCTCCGGTGCCGCCACGCCGGCCCGCCCTGCAGGGTCTGAGGCTCACTGATCGGAGCACTTTCTGTGGGATTAATTTTGCTGTGAGCCTGGCCCGCCGTGCAAACCAAGTGTTAAAAGACGGAATAAAAACCCAGATGAAAAACGAAGGTGAGCAGGCAAGGGTTGTGAGATGGATTTTCCACTTGCTGATGGAAGTTGTGCGAAATGCTAAGCACGAGTAGCCATGAATATTAACAGGTTTAAAGGAACAATGTATCTACAAACATTCTTCATTTCATACATTGAGTAGCATATGCAAGGAGTGTTAATAAAGTTTTGCCATGCTACGTAATGAAAAGAAAAAAACAAACTCACCTGTTTGTAGTTGTTTCTGCAAAAAGACATAAAGGCAGTGGTGAAAATCACGCAGTGCGTCAAAGGCAGAAACTTTCCACCCGTGATCAGGCCTTGAAAGAGGAGAAATGCGTTGGGTGTTTACGACCTGAAAGGCTTCGTGCATGGAATTAAAAGCATTTTTCCAATTTCATCTGGTGTCGGCGTGCCTCTCTGAGAGGAAGGGAGGCTTTGTGTGGATGTAAAGGCGGATGGCTCCGGTGCCGCCACGCTGGCCCGCCCTGCAGGGTCTGAGGCTCACTGATCGGAGTACTTCCTGTGGGATTAATTTTGCTGTGAGCCCGGCCCGCCGTGCAAACCAAGTGTTAAAAGACGGAATAAAAACCCAGATGAAAAACGAAGGTGAGCAGGCAAGGGTTGTGAGATGGATTTTCCACTTGCTGATGGAAGTTGTGCGAAATGCTAAGCACGAGTAGCCATGAATATTAACAGGTTTAAAGGAACAATGTATCTACAAACATTCTTCATTTCATACATTGAGTAGCATATGCAAGGAGTGTTAATAAAGTTTTGCCATGCTACGTAATGAAAAGAAAAAAACGAACTCACCTGTTTGTAGTTCTTTCTGCAAAAAGACATAAAGGCAGTGGTGAAAATCACGCAGTGAATCAAAGGCAGAAACTTTCCACCCGTGATCAAGCCTTGAAAGAGGAGAAACGCGTTGGGTGTTTACGACCTGAAAGGCTTCGTGCATGGAATTAAAAGCATTTTTCCAATTTCATCTGGTGTCGGCGTGCCTCTCTGAGAGGAAGGGAGGCTTTGTGTGGATGTAAAGGCGGATGGCTCCGGTGCCGCCACGCTGGCCCGCCCTGCAGGGTCTGAGGCTCACTGATCGGAGCACTTTCTGTGGGATTAATTTTGCTGTGAGCCCGGCCCGCCGTGCAAACCAAGTGTTAAAAGACGGAATAAAAACCCAGATGAAAAACGAAGGTGAGCAGGCAAGGGTTGTGAGATGGATTTTCCACTTGCTGATGGAAGTTGTGCGAAATGCTAAGCACGAGTAGCCATGAATATTAACAGGTTTAAAGGAACAATGTATCTACAAACATTCTTCATTTCATACATTGAGTAGCATATGCAAGGAGTGTTAATAAAGTTTTGCCATGCTACGTAATGAAAAGAAAAAAACGAACTCACCTGTTTGTAGTTCTTTCTGCAAAAAGACATAAAGGCAGTGGTGAAAATCACGCAGTGCGTCAAAGGCAGAAACTTTCCACCCGTGATCAAGCCTTGAAAGAGGAGAAACACGTTGGGTGTTTACGACCTGATAGGCTTCGTGCATGGAATTAAAATCATTTTTCCAATTTCATCTGGTGTCGGCGTGCCTCTCTGAGAGGAAGGGAGGCTTTGTGTGGATGTAAAGGCGGATGGCTCCGGTGCCGCCATGCTGGCCCGCCCTGCAGGGTCTGAGGCTCACTGATCAGAGCACTTTCTGTGGGATTAATTTTGCTGTGAGCCCGGCCCGCCGTGCAAACCAAGTGTTAAAAGACGGAATAAAAACCCAGATGAAAAACGAAGGTGAGCAGGCAACGGTTGTGAGATGGATTTTCCACTTGCTGATGGAAGTTGTGCGAAATGCTAAGCACGAGTAGCCATGAATATTAACAGGTTTAAAGGAACAATGTATCTACAAACATTCTTCATTTCATACATTGAGTAGCATATGCAAGGAGTGTTAATAAAGTTTTGCCATGCTACGTAATGAAAAGAAAAAAACGAACTCACCTGTTTGTAGTTCTTTCTGCAAAAAGACATAAAGGCAGTGGTGAAAATCACGCAGTGCGTCAAAGGCAGAAACTTTCCACCCGTGATCAAGCCTTGAAAGAGGAGAAACGCGTTGGGTGTTTACGACCTGAAAGGCTTCGTGCATGGAATTAAAAGCATTTTTCCAATTTCATCTGGTGTCGGCGAGCCTCTCTGTGAGGAAGGGAGGCTTTGTGTGGATGTAAAGGTGGATGGCTCCGGTGCCGCCACGCCGGCCCGCCCTGCAGGGTCTGAGGCTCACTGATCGGAGCACTTTCTGTGGGATTAATTTTGCTGTGAGCCTGGCCCGCCGTGCAAACCAAGTGTTAAAAGACGGAATAAAAACCCAGATGAAAAACGAAGGTGAGCAGGCAAGGGTTGTGAGATGGATTTTCCACTTGCTGATGGAAGTTGTGCGAAATGCTAAGCACGAGTAGCCATGAATATTAACAGGTTTAAAGGAACAATGTATCTACAAACATTCTTCATTTCATACATTGAGTAGCATATGCAAGGAGTGTTAATAAAGTTTTGCCATGCTACGTAATGAAAAGAAAAAAACAAACTCACCTGTTTGTAGTTGTTTCTGCAAAAAGACATAAAGGCAGTGGTGAAAATCACGCAGTGCGTCAAAGGCAGAAACTTTCCACCCGTGATCAGGCCTTGAAAGAGGAGAAATGCGTTGGGTGTTTACGACCTGAAAGGCTTCGTGCATGGAATTAAAAGCATTTTTCCAATTTCATCTGGTGTCGGCGTGCCTCTCTGAGAGGAAGGGAGGCTTTGTGTGGATGTAAAGGCGGATGGCTCCGGTGCCGCCACGCTGGCCCGCCCTGCAGGGTCTGAGGCTCACTGATCGGAGTACTTCCTGTGGGATTAATTTTGCTGTGAGCCCGGCCCGCCGTGCAAACCAAGTGTTAAAAGACGGAATAAAAACCCAGATGAAAAACGAAGGTGAGCAGGCAAGGGTTGTGAGATGGATTTTCCACTTGCTGATGGAAGTTGTGCGAAATGCTAAGCACGAGTAGCCATGAATATTAACAGGTTTAAAGGAACAATGTATCTACAAACATTCTTCATTTCATACATTGAGTAGCATATGCAAGGAGTGTTAATAAAGTTTTGCCATGCTACGTAATGAAAAGAAAAAAACGAACTCACCTGTTTGTAGTTCTTTCTGCAAAAAGACATAAAGGCAGTGGTGAAAATCACGCAGTGAATCAAAGGCAGAAACTTTCCACCCGTGATCAAGCCTTGAAAGAGGAGAAACGCGTTGGGTGTTTACGACCTGAAAGGCTTCGTGCATGGAATTAAAAGCATTTTTCCAATTTCATCTGGTGTCGGCGTGCCTCTCTGAGAGGAAGGGAGGCTTTGTGTGGATGTAAAGGCGGATGGCTCCGGTGCCGCCACGCTGGCCCGCCCTGCAGGGTCTGAGGCTCACTGATCGGAGCACTTTCTGTGGGATTAATTTTGCTGTGAGCCCGGCCCGCCGTGCAAACCAAGTGTTAAAAGACGGAATAAAAACCCAGATGAAAAACGAAGGTGAGCAGGCAAGGGTTGTGAGATGGATTTTCCACTTGCTGATGGAAGTTGTGCGAAATGCTAAGCACGAGTAGCCATGAATATTAACAGGTTTAAAGGAACAATGTATTTACAAACATTCTTCATTTCATACATTGAGTAGCATATGCAAGGAGTGTTAATAAAGTTTTGCCATGCTACGTAATGAAAAGAAAAAAACAAACTCACCTGTTTGTAGTTCTTTCTGCAAAAAGACATAAAGGCAGTGGTGAAAATCACGCAGTGCGTCAAAGGCAGAAACTTTCCACCCGTGATCAAGCCTTGAAAGAGGAGAAACGCGTTGGGTGTTTACGACCTGAAAGGCTTCGTGCATGGAATTAAAAGCATTTTTCCAATTTCATCTGGTGTCGGCGTGCCTCTCAGAGAGGAAGGGAGGCTTTGTGTGGATATATATATATATATATATATATATATATATATATATCCAAGAAAGAAGTGACTCAAACAGATAGATTCACCAAAGAACAAAAATATATTTCAACTACAACGTTTCAGCTTCCGCCTTCCTCAGGTAGTACAAGATGGTTTGCTCAGTGGCTGCACAGATGACACAGCCATGTGTCATCTGTGCAGCCACTGAGCAAACCATCTTGTACTACCTGAGGAAGGCGGAAGCTGAAACGTTGTAGTTGAAATATATTTTTGTTCTTTGGTGAATCTATCTGTTTGAGTCACTTCTTTCTTGGATATTTTATTTCTTTGTGACTCATTGTATCCTTTGGGATCCAGATTTTTGCCCTGGCTGGCTGTTGTTTTCTTGTGATCCTCCATCTTCATATATATATATATATATATATATATATATGTATGCCGGGTTGCAGTAAACCGTAAAACACTGTCTGTCTCTCTGCCCTGTGTTTCCTAGTGGTTCTCCCCCGGGTGTTGGCAACTGTGATCTTCCCTCACTTGACACCCACCTAGCGTACAACAGCGTGGGTGCCCTGATGATGCCGGATGATTTCATCCCTCAGATTAAAATTCTCTTTTGGAACATCACCTGTCTACATAACAAAAAGGACGATGACAACTGGGCTGCACTCACCTCTAGCCATGATTTGATAGTTCTGCAAGAAACGTGGACCACAGAACTTGTCAGCATTGATGGGTTTGCTGCATATATGGTACCAGCAACTCTGTCACCTGATGGTTGGGCCAAAAATGGTTTAATGGCTTGCTTGCGAGTCACCATGGAATGTAAAATGTGCCCGCTACATTGTGAGAGCCCTGCTATTCAAGCCCTTTTGTTAACCTGGCCTACTGGTATTCATTTTGTTATCATCAACTTCTACAATGAACTCTTTGGAGCTGAGGCATGTGCTAAAACTTTTAAGCTATCAGGTTTCACATCAGGAGTTGAATTGGAACTAGCCCACCTGAATTTGGGGTTCCCCATCATGGTTGGGACTGATTTTAATACCAAACTCAGTCATCCACCCCAGGCCAATGAGTCAGCCATTCTGAATACAGCCTGTGTGAGGGGTATTTCCAAGCAGGGGGACCCGAAAGCCAGGACACTTCTGAATGCTATCAACACCTTTTTAACACTTGTGATGCTGTCGACTCAGCTCACCATTTGAATGCTACCTTTGTCAGGGGGTTATGGGACAATCATCGACTATGTATTTGTTTCCAGGTTTCCCAGGAGGTGGATTAAGTGTGGGGGCACCATTGTTACAGCCCTGAGTGAACACAATCCTTTGTGGGTAGGTCTCAGTATTCCTAAGGAGAAAGGTAAGGTGGGTAGCATTTCCTCTTGTTCCCTAACTGTTAAGTCCCAGGATATTCACCTAGTTTGGAGGAATGCAGATAAAGCGGTGGTATTGAAAACCCTGTTCACTAATTACCTATTTATACTACTTGATTGCCTAACATTTGGCTACCACATGTTTAATGGCCAATGATGTTGTTCAGTTGGGGTCTGCCATCAGTAACCTCCTTATGAAACCAGTTAGGCTGGCACCAGTTGGGGCAAACTGTTTGACTCCTCCTGCAGGAAGGCCTCAGCGATTTTGCATATAGCCCAAAGGAGAAACCCAGAGATAGTCTGTGTTGTACAAAAGGGCCATAAGCAGTAGACGCAAAGAGATAAAAATGGAGTACTGGGGAGGCTGGTACAGTCCTGTAGGAAGAAGGACTTTTGGAGGGCAGTCAAGGATATCAGTACTCTGCAAACTCATTACTTCCATTGCCCAGAGGCCTGGGTGAGCCACTTTTGCAGTCTATGTTCCTCTAACATGCCACAGGACACCCAGGAGGCAGAGGTGGTTTACCCAATTCCTGTGGGATTCACAATGGAAAAGGTCCATGAGGCCATTACTAAGTCTTCATCTAATAAGGCCCGAATGGGGTCCCTATTGAAATGTTTAATTCTTCCTCAAAACTGTGGGCCCCACTACTTTGTAACTGCTTCAAAGCCTTCTTTCGCTGTGGCCTCCCAGACTTAGGACGTACAGCCACCATTGTCCCTTTTTTCCAAAAAGGTGACCCACAGTCCCCTAGTTGTGATCACCAATATCCCTGTTGGACTCTGCAGTAAAGATCATTGCAAGGGTTGTATTGGACTGCTTGCTGTCCTGGGTCATGGAGTCAAACACACTGTCGGAGGTGCAGTACAGTTTCTGAGAGGGACTGGTCATGGTGGAGCAATGTCAATCTACACCTGCCTATTAGAAAGTACACCATTTCTAAGCAGGGCTCCATCTGCCTGGCCTTCATGGACCTGCCTAGTGCCTTAGACAGTGTGGTCAGGCCCAAGGTGCGGGAAATGCTGAGCGACCTGGGGGTGGATCCAGGGCTAGTTTAATTCCTGCTTGCACTACAGTTCGATCTATCAGTGTCTGTTAGGCATGGCCCTTCAGGAGAGTGCGTCTTCAGCTTCCCGCTGGAGATGGCTGTTCCCATGTTACTTTAGATGTATGACTCTGTCCTAATGGGAAAAACACATATGAGCTTAACCCCTTCGCTGCTAGGCCTTTTCACCCCTGCTAAGCCTTTTTTTGGCTATTTGGGGTAGTTCGCTCTTACACCCCTGTAACTTTCTGACCACATAAGGTATCCACGCCAAATTTGCGTCCTTTTCTTCCAACATCATGGGGATTCTAAAGGTACCCAGGGTTTGTGGATTCCACTGGAGGGGACCCAGAAATTAGCAAAAGTACAGCTAAATCTTGTTTTTTTGGGAAAAATAATGAAATCGCCTGGTTTCTTCCCTGCAAATGGTATCAACAAAGGGTTTGTGGGGCTGAAGTCACAATTTTCTCAGCTTTCAGGGACTGACATATTTTTGTCAGAAAACCAACATTTTTTACACAGTTTTGGCATTTTACTGGGACATAGCCTATTTTTGCTATTTTTTGTGCTTTCAACCTTCTTCCAGTTAATTGTAGAAATGGGTATAAAAGCAATAATAGATCCTGGAAAGCTATACATTTTAGAAAAGAAGACAACATTCTGAATTCAGCAAGGGATCATTTGTGTAGATCCTTCAAGGTTTCTTTATAGAAACTAACAGTTGAAAATAGGAAAAATTGAAAATGAGTTGAAAAAACCAGCCATTTGTGCAAACATTTTCACCTGTAACTTCTTCTAATTCTAACAGATGTTTGAAAGCAATATACTGTTACATCTGCTGCACCTTTCTGGTTGTGAGGAGATATAGGACTTGTAGGTTCACCAAGAACCCGATGAACCCAGAGCCAATAACTGAGCAGCGTCATGCAATGGTTTTATACTATGTACCGGGTATATAGCAATCAATTTGGGAAAATATATACAGTGAAAAATTGGGATGAAAGACACCTATGTATGATTCTGGTTAGGAAAACGTTGGATGGTCCACGCAAGCCATACCTCGCTGGACTCCCCCGGGTGTCTAGTATTCAGAAATGTGTGGGTTTGGTAGGTTTCCCAGGATGGCCACCGAGTCCGGGGCCAAAAACCCAGGTGACCCCCCCTTGCAAAACCAGGTTGTTTTGTGACAGGTAATTTTGATGTCTCCTCAACACGTTTTGGGCCCTTGCCTGTCGTGGTTACTTGACCCACCCACACGAGTGAGATACAATTTTTATTGGGAGACCTGGGGGAACGCTGGGTGGTAGGAAATTTGTGGATCCACACAGATTCCAGAACTTTCCATCACAGAAATGTGAGGAAAATGTTTTTTTTTTTTTTTTAAGTTTGAGGTTTGCAAGGGTTTCTGGGTAACAGAACCTGATGAGAGCCAGACAAGTCACCCCATCCTGGATTTCCCTGGATGTCTAGTTTTCAAAAATGTATAGGTTTGCTAGGTCTCACTAGCTGCCGGCAGAGCTACGGTTCAAAATATACAGCTGGGCAGTTTGCAAAAAAAGGGTCAGTTTTCAGTGTGGAAATGTGGTGTGCCCACGTTGCGTTTTCGGACGTTTCCTGTCGCGGGCACTAGGCCTACCCACACAAGTGAGGTACCATTTTTCTTGGAAGACTTTGGGGAATGGGGGGTGCATGGAATTTTGTGGATCCACGCAGATTCCAGAACTTTCCACCACAGAAATATGAAGAAAATGTGTTTTTTTTACAAAGTTTGAGGTTTGCAAGGGATTCTGGGTAACAGAACATGGTGAGAGCCAGACAAGTAACCCCATCCTGTATTCCTCTGGGTGTCTAGATTTAAAAAATGTATAGGTGTGCTAGGTTTCCCTAGGTGCGTGCAGAGCTAGGGTTCAAAATCTATAGCTAGGCACTTTGCAAAAAAAGGGTCAGTTTTCAGTGTGGAAATGTGGTGTGCCCACGTTGCGTATTCGGACGTTTCCTGTCGCGGGCACTGGGCCTACCCACACAAGTGAGGTACCATTTTTCTTGGAAGACTTTGTGGAATGGGGGGTGCGTGGAATTTTGTGGATCCACGCCGATTCCAGAACTTTCCACCACAGAAATGTGAGGAAAATTTGTTTTTTTGGACAAAGTTTGAGGTTTGCAAGGTATTCTGGGTAAGATAACCTGGTGAGAGCCACACAAGTCACCCCATCCTGGATTCCCCTGGGTGTCTAGTTTTCAAAAATGTATAGGTTTGCTAGGTTTCCCTAGGTGCCGGCAGAGCTAGGGTTCAAAATCTACAGCTAGGCACTTTGCAAAATTTGGGTCAGTTTTTAGTGTAAAAATGTGGTGTGTCCACGTTGGGTTTTGGGCCTATCGC
This sequence comes from Calotriton arnoldi, assembly GCA_963921515.1. Taxonomy (NCBI): domain Eukaryota; kingdom Metazoa; phylum Chordata; class Amphibia; order Caudata; family Salamandridae; genus Calotriton; species Calotriton arnoldi. The sequence goes on from CAWUFW010008315.1 coordinate 100,099, forward strand.
GGGTAGTAAGCCTGCCCAAACAAGTGAGGTACCATTTTTATCGGGGGTCTTAGGGGAATGCTGGGTGGGTGGAAGTTTGTGGATCTGCGCAGATTCCAGAACTTTCCATCACTGAAATGTGAGGAAAATTTGTTTTTTTACAAGGTTTGAGGTTTGCAAGGAATTCTGGGTAACAGAACCTAGTGAGATCCACGCAAGTCACCCCATCCGGGATTCCCCTTGGTGTCTAGTTTTAAAAAAAATATACAGGTTTTCTATGTTTCCCTAGGTGCCGGCTGGGCTACAACCCAAAATCCACAGGTAGGCACATTCCGAAAAAAAGTCAGTGCCTAGTGGGCTTTCTTCCGCCCTGGGGAGGGGGGAAATCGGGGTCTATTGCCCTGATATGCCCCTAAGGGGGGCATAAAGACTGTGGCTATTATTTTGGGGGGTGGGGGCATTGGGATGCCTATTCTGGGCAGCCCCTACGTATAAAAAAGCCAGCATAATCGCTGGCGCTTAGTGGACTTTCTAGCCCTCCCAGGGGCAGATCAGGGGCTTCTGCCCCCATCTGATTCCTGGGGGGCCAGAAAGGCTATGGCATCTTTTTTTGGGGGGTGGGGGCATTGGCATGCCCATTCTGGGCAGCCCCCACCCTGAACTTTGAAAAAAAAAATCCCTGGCGCTTAGTGAGCTTTCTGCCCCCCCGGGGGGAGATCAGGGGCTATTGCCCCATCTGCCTCCTGGAGGGGCAGAAAGTCTTTTGTTTTCTTTGGGGGATGGCGGGGCATTTGCATGCCCATTCTGGACAGCAGCCCCCACCCTGGGTCTATACAAAAATAATCCCTGGCATCTAGGGTGCTTTCGGCATGCCCCCCGGGGGGGCAGATTGGGGTCATGTATTCTGCAACTGACCACATTATTTCCAGGTATGAGCCATGCAAGAATATGGCCTCCTCCTTCACTGACAAATGAGCAGAGTCAGCAGTAGCCAAGCCCATTGCTGTGAGTGGCGGCTGTCCAGACCCACATGGTGACACAAGTAGCAAGCCACAGCTGACAATCCTCGTGAAAGGAGGACAAGCTTGCTGACCCTTCTCCCAGGGTCAGCGAGCAGCAGTCCCATGGAGGCAGAACGGAGTCCAGCACCCCGGGCGAGGAGGAAGGGAGTTCCGCAACCCTGGCGAAGCTTATCTTCTTCTCCAGCCTCTCACACAGCTCTGCTGGATGGAGAAAGGAAGTAGTGAGGTTGGGTCCATCTATGCGGCTTTGACAGCAATGACTGCCATTGTCTGTGAATTAAACCAACCCAGAAAGGCATCAGTAGCTTCCCAAAACTGTCAGGGGGATGCCAAGTTGGAAAGGAGACGTTTTCATCATGCACTGCGCTAATAAACCCAACAAAAATAGCTGGTCAGTGGTGCATGCACAGCCAGCCGGTAAACTCCGTTCCGCCGGTGATTGGCAGAGTTTTGGCTGCCAAACTTCACGCTCCAAGCAGAGTGCGGAGTTGCAAAACTCAGTGATCTCCACCAGCAAAGCGGAGCTTACCACCCAGGCCTATATACAGTCAGTAGAGTACCAGTGCAGCATAAGCGTACCCCACATGACAAGACGGTGGAGCAACTTGCCCTTTCAATCAGCCTTTCCATCGCTGCACTGCATTTCAGTGACAACACAATCACAGCCACAGCCAACCATAAGGTCGGGGAGAACGAGAAACTCCATGCACCATAGAAGTAAATGAAAGAAACCCATCCCCAACACCACATCACTAATGAAAATATGTGAGACCTGCAGTTCCCCTGCTGGCCAGCCAAAAATCACCATAAGTTACAATTCCTGAAGGACACAAGCATCACAATCTACTCAACAATTGCTCCAACGGCAGAGCTGCCTGTCCCTCTCACATCAACCATCTGCATTCAAACTAGAGGTCTAACTCCTCAAAAAACTCTACCTAGTGACTCTGGTGCAACGTTGATCCCCGCACCTGATCCCACTGCCAAAGAGTCTAACAGCATCCCAGTCATCACAAGGAAACTCCTGATAACACAGAAGATGCAGTGAGGGGGAGCCCCAGAGACACAATAGCGCAAAAAAGGAAGAGGACCTCAAGGTGGAGCTGAGCCCCGGCAAAAACAGCCCACATAGACAAGTAGTGACCGGGGGGGGCAAAACCCAGACTCAAGTAAATGCACAGCCCGCCTATGATTTGGAGAACCCCAACAGGACCCCCCAGCAATTTGTGGAATGAACTCCCTTGCTGCATGAAGAGGCTTTGCCCAAAGCCGACCCATTACACAGCCCAACTGGGGAGGCGAGGGAGGCTTAGGAGGGGCAAAAATCAAGGTACAAACCAATAAGCCCAAGACCCCTTAACCTTGGAATTGAACATTTCTGAATCAGAAGAGTGGAACAAACTGCTGGCTCCATACGCGCCAGAGAAGGACCACAAGAGTGCAGCTGAGGAAACCCAATCAACACCCAGGGGCTAGTCCCTGGAAATGCACCAAATCAAACTGATCAGTCAAATAACGGCATCTGGCCTTCCATGCTGAAAAATCAGTTAATGGTCGACGACTAGGTATACCATTCAGTCAAAATGGACATACAAATTGAGTTGCTGAGCACCGTAGCAGTCCATGTGGCCGATATCAATTGCAAAATTGGTCACTTGATCAAGCTTATCAAAAAAGCTCAAGATGATACAATGGAACTCACCCCCTGATGCACATGCTCCCCTGTCATGGAGAAGCTGACCACTCTGCCTGAGGTTCTGAAGGGGATTATTGAGGATTTAAAAGTGATCAACAAGGTAAAACAACATTGGAACCGACCTCACAGCAAAATGCAAAGCACCCACTAAGGAAACCTTGGCAACTGAACAAATAAACCTGCCAGTGGAAGATCCCATGCAGTCCCCCTTAGATCATCTGAGCAGCTTATTCTGTACCCCAACAGTGGGTAACCCCTCAAGGAAAGACGAGGAAGAGAGGAAAGTGACTATGTACAAAAGCGGACCAATCCGGTAGCTGACCACGGAAAGGATGACCCACCACAAAAAGCAATTGCCTACCAAAAAGGCACTAACCCCACCACCCCAACAGGATGCAAAAAAATCCAAATAAAGTCAGATATGAAAATCGTGAAACAAAAACTTTGCAAAGATGAACTGGCTATGGAACCGCACCATCTTTTATGACACAGGTCCGAGACAAGGATGAAACAACAGAGGCACGCCACTAGTGAATGGGGCAACATCCAAACAAAATATTATTGAAAAACAATAAACAATGACTTAAATATGCAGACATTGAAACCCAAAGGGTCCCCATCGGGGATCCCACCCTGCCCCCTGATCTAGACTATGAATCCCACCCAGCAAACAATGCAGAAGCGGACACTTCAGAAATCATCACACACCTTCCGGACTCAAACAATGACAAGCACAGGACTTTAGAAACTCTCAACCAGGGCATTGGCACCCCGGTCGTCAGAAATAGGAGCAATGGAAATGAAAAAGAAACTCTGAATCGACTCTCGAAACAAGGAAACCGGAAAGCACTCATGGCAGGACATGGCCTCTCTCAAACTGCTTAAGGGGGTGCACTTTGTTCAGCAGGAAAAAAGAAATTACAAGGATCCTGCAAGCATGGGAGGAAACTCAGAACCACCTAGGCTCGACGCAGCCCACAGGCTACCTCATCCAAGCAGATTGTTCCAACACAAGCCCACACAAGGTCCACCTACTCCTAGCAGGCTACAGGCCTATGGAGTTCCATCTTACTCAACATTGACTGACTGGAGCACATCAACGACCCTCCCAAAAAGATCGTCAAGCATCACCCTGTTTCACCCAAAATATCGCTCAGTGGGAAACTAAGACATTAAATACTGGAGGAACATCATCAGACTGTTAAAGTCTGGAGATCTTCAGTAACAGCCCAGAAAGTTTTAAATGAGAGCAAGCAATTATTGGACTGGGGGATCAGAGTGGAATCCTTTTTTGAACAGGGGTACCTGCATCCCCTGAGGTGGCTCAGAGAAACCAAGATGGAGAATTTGAACCTTTCGTCCATGCCATACACAGTCCTTAGGTATGTGAAAGGGGCATCACCACCAAAAGCAAACAAAGCCACAAGCTTGAATCTACACACCAATCCAATGACCAAACACAGTGAAGAGTCCCCAAGGAATTAATAGGGTTGGATCACAGGAATAATTAAACGACAGCCTCCACCAAAGTGAACTGATGCTACAGAAGGAGGCCCAGATCAAAGAACTTCCAATTTTAGACTCTGCTCATAGAACATGCATGGTCTGAAGGACAAGTTGGAAGACCCTGAACTACTAAGGTACCTCCAGTCCTTTGCTGTCCTAGCCCTGCAAAAAATAATGTGGGCCTCGGATCCAGTATTCATTTTCGTTTTTTCCCACAATTGGATCCCGACCACCAAAGATAGAAAACACGGCTGAAACAGAGGTAGCCTATGAATATATTTGTCAGGAGCAACCAAAGTAAAGAGCAAGAACTTAACAAACAATTCAAGGAATCTTTAAATCTTGCACCTGGTGTTAGAAAAAGGTGTGAAGGAACAGGCTATGACTCTAGAAATCATCTATGCACATCCCACGCGCGAGGATCGCAGTGAGACATCAAACAAACTGATAGAAAACATCCTTAAAATAGGGGACTCTCAACGTAGATCATCATAAATAGTGACAGGATTTCAAAATAAAGCTGCTTGGCCAACCCATAAAGATCGAAATCATAGAAGCACAGAAATGTCAATGGGAAATCCCTGAACAAGCACAAATAAAGCTAGGAAGGAGGGACTCAATGGGCAAAATATGGCATGGCAAACTGGAACATCTTGACTTGTGGGGGCAAAAATGGGCGATTTATAGGGGATATCCCTCCAGCCCTATCGTTTCATTCTAAATAGGGAAATCTACTAATAGATTCCACATTGGTATCCCTCCCCCTGCTACACTCTCTCCTCTCCTTTAGACTGGAGCCAAGACTGGAAATCGATGACCTCCGGCATGAGCTGGATCTCACCTTCAGTCTGACAGAAAACAAATGCACAGTAGAACCTGAGGGTTCCATCTACTCTTCAGATCTAAAAAGAGTGAAATGGTCCTCTGACATGTTAGGGGCTTTGGCACATACAAGCTGAATTGCACCTACTAAAGACTCACAAGCTAAAGTCCTCAGTTAGAGAACAATTGGAGGCATTTACCAACGGCTTCGCCAAACAGTTCGCCACTAGAGTAGAACCAGACAGGGCCCAATTTTTACCCACTCCCATGAACAGCCAAAATCTACACAAGGGGGGTGCCCTGAAACAACTAAAATGGAAAATCATCAAGGCCCTTCGTGCAGTTAGCCGGTCCCCTCTCAACAAAACAAACACTGCTAACCTTGTCCTTGTGTAAGCAGCTGGTGCTCATGAAAGCGCTCTGATACCCAATACCATTGGGTCAGGTTTGCGCTATATAAAACTCCGGAAAAAACACAAAACCTAAGGGTCACTAAACTAGAATTTAAGTTTAAGCGAGCAATCTGGGTGATCAAGAGGCAAAACACAGAGACCTTCTGGGCCAATCTGATCTGGGATCTGAAGCACCATAACTTCAACACTTTCTGGAAAAGTGTGAATGCTTTAAGAAATCCCACCCATTACAGGCTGTCATCCAGCATCTCAGAAGAAGTTTGGGCCAGTTACTTATACCTTCATTTCAATTCAGAAACTGGCACAAGTGTAATTCTGCAAGACACAGGAACCGACTGGTCAGAGGGAATTGCCTTGGTAGCGGTACCTGGCCCAGCCCCAGGGTGTATGTCCACCATAGTTGCCATTGACGTAATCCAGCAGGTAACAAAGGTGCACACCACAGGAGTACCAGGCCCAAATGGTATCCCCCAGCAAATGTACAAGACAGATCCGGCAAAATGGGTAGAAGCAATGGCCCCACTCTTCCATCACGCTCCATTAGGATCAACGATCCCAGCCTTATGAGAGGCTCTATCCTCTCCCCTATTTTCAAATGAGGCAACCAGCTTGAGCCTGGGAACTATAGGTTAATAACACTCATCAATAACGAGGCAAAATATTATACTGGAGTCCTACTGGAACAACTCAATGATTGGGCCACTACGAACTTAATCATCCCCGCCAACCAAACAGGCTTTACAAGGAAAACCAGAACCCCGACAAACACGATGGCTCTAACTCTCATTTTCAAATCCTCCAAAATTGCTAAGCTGCCTCTCTACCTCTGTTACATTGACTACCAAGCTGCTTTTGATTGTGTGAATTACATAAGGCTCCGGAGAAAACTAAAAGACTGGGTCATCCCCCCACCTCTCCAGAAACAAATTGAAAACCAATATTCCAGCACATGGATTAGAATCAAGCTAGGGAGTGGAGCTAATCTATCATGAGCCAATCTGACAACATGGGTGTGTCCTGGCACCCATTTTATTCAATCTTTTCCTGGCAGACCTATCCTCTAGCCTTAGACTCTGTAAACTTGCATGCTCCAAAATTAGGATTGATACAACTATCAAACCATCTTTACTCCAACAAGCTGGTACTACTAGGCTGAACCAGGTTTGGGCTTCAACGTCTCCTGGTAGCCACCCAAGCATACTGGTGAATGGGTTAAGAATAAATAACAAAAAAACTAAAATCATGATCCTCGCAAGGAGCACACTCAGAGGAAAGGCTAGCTGGCATCTTGATGAGAGCAAGCTAGAGGAAGCAAACAAATATAAATACCATGGCCTTTCATTTGATAACAACAGCTCATTCAAACCTCACAAGGAAGTAATTAAAATGAAAGTGATAGTCGTTATGGTAGGGCTTACGGTCAAGAGCCTCAATGGTTACTCGTTCAGCAACATACTAGAAATTACCTGGGCGAAAGTGGTCCCAACTCTGGCCTACAGCTACGAGGCTCTTCAGGGCAGGGACTCAAAAATTCTGCACACAATGATTGCAAGAATGTACAGGTACATCTTCCAGCTCCCAACACACATCACCAGCCCAGATAAGGCTGGAGTTTGGGCTCACAAAACAGGCCTATGCCAAGCGGGCCACCTTCGCCATCTTCTGCCATCAGCTAAAATCTGCTGAAGAAAAAACAATCAACTAGAGTGCGTTCGAGGAAATTGCCAAAACATCACACTCCCCAGCACACGACTATCTTGATTAAATTATCAATCTGTTGGGCTAAGAGATCTATGATAGTCCGCTGCAAGCCATCACACCTTTAAAAGAGCCGTTAATAAAGCAACCAAAATAATATCTTCACTAGAAAACAGAGAAAATCTAGAAAAATGCTTCCACGCCTGGTCAGTATTAAACAGCTACAAGGCCCTGAAACCGCATCAATATCTGGGAGTAGTTTTAAACTGCAGGATAAAAAACATTGCATGCCCTCAAACATGCACTCTTGCCTTGGCTGAGGGCAGAAGGCCACACGGCTGAAGACCTAGTGCCCATTATCTGTCTCTGCAACTCTATTCTCTATGTCAACAGTGGCTGCAATCACTCTGAAACCAGTTAGGTGTACGCTCCTGCAGACACTGGTCTGCCTCAACTCAAGTGACCAGAAAACATTTGCCCGGACTTTAAAGTATCTCCAAGGAGTTGAGGGGGACATAAACAGGACTACAGTTATTTAACTGTCGCAGAGTTAGAAATCAAACCATGCTCCTCTCGCAAACTGGCTTGCTTGCAATGGACATTTTACCTGAATTTTTTTAATTGAAATCTTAACCGTAACAAATCATATTCTCCATTTAAAGCACAATTTTAAAACCAGTTAATGCTTTTTTTGTTTGCATTTTAAATTTGCTCTTTGAACTGATCTTCTCCAAACGACAGCTATTTGCACTAGCACATTGTATTTTTGTAATGATTTTAATTAATCTAACAATAACGATTTACTTGAATTGACTGTTCCTTTTTAAAATGTGCACTTAACAGGCGAAAACAAGTGGCTTTTTATTGATTGAATCTGGGACTTCCTCGACAGCACCACCCCGGACGTCGCAGTCTTCACCGAAACCTGGACCAACACCACCTCAAGACCGGACATCGCCATCGCCATCCCCCAAGGATACAAGATCTCCAGGAAGGACCGCCGCACCTGTCCAGGAGGAGGAATCACCATCGTCCACAAAGCCAGCCTCCGCCTGAGCACACTCCCCGACGTGCCCACAGATCTGATGGAACACCTTCACTTCAAGATACTGGCCAGCCCCACCGCCACCCTCCGAGGAACCCTCATCTACCGACCCCCTGGACCCCGCGGACCCTTTGCCAACTCCATCACGGACATTATCTCCCCGCAGGCCATCGCCTCCACCAACTACACCCTGCTGGGAGACCTCAACTTCCACCTCGACAACCAACTGGACCCCAACACCACATCCCTCCTGGACAACCTCCACAACATTGGACTCAGCCAGATCGTGACCGAGCCCACGCACTCAGCAGGACACACCCTCGACCCCCTCTTCACTACAGGAAACTCCATCACCTTCAGCCACACCACCGAACTCCCATGGACCGACCATTGTTGCGTCCACTTCACCTTCAGAACACCCACCATCCACAGACACCAGCACTTGCTCCCACAAAGAAACTGGGCCAAAATCACTGTCGACCAGCTCACCTCCTCACTCAACAACTCCACCCCAACCATCGTGGAAAACGATGACCCCAACACTGCAGCTCGAACCCTGCATAGATGGATCTCGGACAGCACCAACACCATAGCCCCCCTCAAGAAAAACAACAATACCCGCGCCAAGAAATCCATATGGTTTACCACCGAACTTCGAGAGTCCAGACGCACATGCCGCCGCCTCGAAAAGGCCTGGAGGAACACCAAATCCACAGAAGCCCACAACAACTTCAGAGCCGCCACCAACGCCCACCATCAACTCATCAGAGAAACGAGGAAAAAGCGATTGAAGACAGAATCTCCACCCACGCGCACAACAGCAAGGAACTCTTCAGCATCATCAAGGAGTTCGCCCAACCCACCAGCGAGTCTACCGACATCCCTCCCTCACAAGACCTCTGCGACAAACTCAGCACCTTTTTCCACCACAACATCAAGAGCATCTACGACAACTTCGACGAAGACAACCAATACACTGAACCCTCACCAACCACCCCCACACCCGGAAACCAGCGATTGACGACTGGACAGCCCTCACCACCGAAGACACACTGAAGACAATGAAGTCAATCCACTCAGTGGCCCCCACGGACCCCTACCCCCACCACATCTTCAACAGAGCCGTCGACACCATTGCACCCATGCTCCGACACACCATCAACCGCTCCCTGGCAACCGCCTCATTCCCTGACGACTGGAAACACGCTGAGGTCAACCCCCTCCTAAAGAAACCCTCAGCGGACCCCACCGACCTCAAAAACTACAGACCCATCTCCCTGCTCCCGTTCCCAGCGAAAGTCATCGAGAAAGCCATCAACACCCAACTCGCCACATTCATTGAAGAACACAACATCCTCGACTCCTCCCAATCCGGCTTCAGAAAAAACCACAGTACGGAAACCGCCCTCCTCGCTGCAACAGACGACATCTGCACCCTACTGGACAAAGGAGAAAAAGTAGCCCTCATCCTCCTCGACCTATCAGCGGTGTTCAACACAGTCTCCCACCGCACCCTAATACGCAGACTCTACGACGCAGGAATCCAGGACAAGGCCCTCGACTGGATCCGCTCCTTCCTCTCCGGCAGGACGCAGCGGGTCAGACTCCCCCCTTTCCTCTCGGACCCTACACCTACCACCTGCGGAGTCCCCCAGGGCTCCTCCCTCAGCCCGACGGTCTTCAATGTCTACAAGGCTCCACTCGCCTCCATCGTCAGAACCTACGGACTGAACATCGTGTCATACGCAGACGACACTTAACTCATCCTCTCCCTATCTAACGAGCCCAACACCGCCAGACGCGACTTTCGAGAAGGTATGGAAGCCGTCGCCAAATGGATGAAAAACAGCTGCCTACAACTAAACACCAACAAAACAGAAGTACTCATCATGGGCCCAAACCCAGACGCCTGGAGCAACACCTGGTGGCCCCCCGCCCTCGGAAACCCGCCAACCCCCACGGACCATACACGCAACATGGGAATCATCCTGGACTCCGAGCTCAAAATGGACCGCCAGATCAACTCCGTCTCATCTTCCTGCTTCCACACCCTCCGCCTCCTTCGTAAGACCTTCAAATGGATCCCCTTCGAACACCGAAAGACCGTCACTCACGCCCTGGTCACCAGCAGACTCGACTACGGCAACGCACTCTACGCCGGAATAAACAAAAACCTCACCCGCAAGCTACAGAACATCCAGAACGCCGACGCAAGACTGGTCCTCAACCTGCCAAAACACTGCCACATCTCCCTGCACCTGCGCACACTCCACTGGCTCCCCGTCGAGGCGAGAATCACCTTCAAGATGCTCACCCACGCACACAAGGCCCTCCACAGCACCGGACCAGCATACCTGAACAGCTGACTCAAATTCCACACCCCAAAGGACCCTACGATCAGCCCAGCTCTCCTACGCAGTGGTCCCCCGCACCAGAAAGACCAGATCGGGAGACCGCTCCTTCTCCTTCCTCGCGGCCAAAGCATGGAACGTCCTTCCGCTCCACCTCAGACAGACAACATTGCTCCCCATGTTCACAAGAAACCTCAAAACCTGGCTCTTCGACAGACCCCCTCCTTGATGAAATGGAACCTGCACCCCCCCCCCCACCCGTAGCGCCTTGAGACCCTTACGGGTGAGTAGTCGCGCTTTAACAAACCCCTGATTGATTGATTGATTGATTGTAACTGTGTATTGGTGGCATATTGCACATGCTTTTATTCTGAATGTTTTATTATGTATTTATCTTCTCAATCAATGATTGACTGTGATCTGTATTTGTTTTAAGGATGCCTTGCATACTTGCCTTGTGCTTTTATGGCTGTGTTTTACTGCCGAAATAACTTTTTTTTAATCGAATCAAATTGACATACAATAATCATATGGGAAACTGAAGGACAATGAGTTGTTATGCAAATGACATGGATGTGAAAAATGAAAGAGGAGGAAACCGTACACTCATTCTCAGACAACTGTAATCCAAATATATTATACGGTTAAAGACTAGGCAGTCCTATGGCCTGACCAATGATGAAGAACCTCATGTCCAACTATGAGGCAGAGCCATAATGCCGTAATGAAAGTATAACAACATTAAAGGGCTACTTGCTAACGTGTCAAGACCACAGGCTGCAATAAAAGAACAATGATGCAATCATAACTCTAAATTTCAACATAATATTGATTACAATCTGATAAACTTATTCTGTAGACAAGATCAAGCATTTGATTGATTCGTTTTTTATGTGGTACTGATGATATACCTTGGTTGAAAACTCGAACATTGGGCCATTCTGTCCACAATGAGATCGGAGGGATGTGTACCAAACAGAGAGACATGAGCAGGATCAAAGGTGATCGGCATAGATGACATTGCTGATACCGATGACAAATCCACTCAAAGCGACAAGCAAACTATGAGAGCTGTACTTAGGGACACTAAACAATTTATTTAATATAATTAAACAATAATGAACGAATGAAAATTGTGGCAAACTATTGTTTGGAAACACTGTTTAATTGTTTTTCTGTTTTTCTCCTTCTGTCCCCATTTTCACTTCTAATGGACTGAGTGATTACACACAATACAATTATGTTTTAATAAACATGGACTGCAACTCCCACAATGCATCATAACAGCAGTAGTGGGACAATATATAAAGAAATAGGGAAGAAGGACTTACTTTACCGTGACCGTCAGGTTGAAACGCACTGGTGTTTTGCTCCCACTTTTGTCAAAATAAATAGCAATTGTTTTGCAAACTCCCAGAGTGCTTCACTTCTTTGGAAACAAGATATTTCAGGATTTGAACCTCCTTTGCACTACCACCAGCTGGAAGAGCGCACTATGCCATTTGGCCCAGTTCTATCATATGTATATTTTCACTGAATAAAACCAAAGGTTAAAAAAAGTCATGTTACAGTTAGGTGTGATAAACAGATCTGTTTTTGTTTAAACAAAAAAACTTTAGAAATTCACTGGCAAAAAGAAAGGTTAAAGTTATAGTTAGGTGAAAATGTCAGTGACAACATTAACGTTTCCAACTAAAAATACACAGAAATTCACCAGTTATAGTTCACGTAGCTACATATAGCTTACACTCCCACCATGCACTGCTTATGACCTCACATATTACATCACTAATGACATGCTCTTTGACATAATTTATGGCATCACTGATGACATCTCTTTAGGTGGATGTTGGGACCAGGTCCAAAGTTCCAGCAGGAGAAGTTCAGGAGCATCCCGCATCGTCAGGAAACAGAGGTGCTGAGGTCTTGGAAGCTGGTGCACAAAGACGAAGGGGGCGACTTGAAAAAGCACTGCACAGAGGGACATACAGGTAAGTCTGGAGGGCCTCCTCAGAGGGAGGAGGTTGCAAGGGCCTGGGGATCATGGGGGCAGGGCTGGTTGGTTGGTGCTGGGGCCGGTGGGGCTGGTAGCAGAGTGGACAGGTCAGCCGGGCATCGTGCATCTTGAGGTCCTTGTGGTCAGGAGCAGTTAACTTGGAGAGGCGATCTCTGGACAGCTGGGCCACTTCTGAAGTGGGTCTTCGGTGTCTCGACATTCCTCGATGGGTGCTTGCTTTTGGTGCTTTGAAAGTTTGGATTGAACAATCTTCTTGGTGTTTGCCAGTGCGGGTCCGGTACACGGGGTATTGGTACGGCACAGGTCTGGTAGGTCCTGGTGCCTCCAAACTTGGTGGAGAGGCAGATTCCATCTCCAGAGCTGTTGTATCTTTTCTTGCTGTGGTGCTGCATCGAGGTCACTGGGAAGCAGCAGATGGGCAAATCAGACTTCACAGGATTGGTGACTGTGGTGTGCGGGGGAGTGATACCTTCACTCCAAGGAAGCTTTACAACAATTACTTGAAGACTGGAGGTGCTCTGGGGTTCTTGATGTCCATTCAGGTTTCAGGATGACACAGCAGCACCAATTGTCGAGTCCTGGGAGCAGCAGGCAAGGATTGGTGCATATATCTTCTGCAGCAGGGATTCAGTTCTTGAGCAGTGGGTCTTCTTTGTCCTGGTCTTCTCTTGTCCATCAAATCTGATGTTCAGGTCTTGGGGTGCCACCTAAATACTGAATTTAGGGGTGTTACAAGGGGCGATAGCTAGTAGCAAATGAGCTACTTACCTTTAGGGTGTCTACAACCTATAGTGACCAATTCCTGGCTGAAGAGGCACTACCCTAGCCCTGATAGGAGGTTTTCTCACCATCACTAGATAGTGGAATTTCAGGATAGGGGTTCACCTCGCCTGCCCCGCGCTAGGGGTGGTGCAGGCTAAGTGGGAACACTCCTCCGAACGTAACTCATTTTCCTGCCTTCCTCCAATCAAAAGTGGAGCAGGAAAGGGGGCCTGGGCTCCCGCACTATCTGGAGGTTCCTGGGTTGGATTTCAAAGGTGGCATTGCTTTTGAAGCTTCCTGCCCAGGAAGGCCATCCTGTCTTGGAGGAGGTGTGAAGCACCTCCTCCCAGAGTGGGCTTTGTCTCTGTCTTTTGAGAGCACTGGCTCTCACCCTATGAGTTCAGAAACATGTCTGGTAATGGCAGAGTGGCAAAAACAAGTCAGGAATCATACCAGTGCTTGGTAGGTTTATAGTGGACACCCTGAAAGGTTCTCCTTTGTGAATTTATTAATAAATCCAACCCTGGCATCAGTGAGGATTTATTAAGAAAAGATGTTTGGTACCAAACACCTTAGTAATCAGGGAAGCCATCATGGAGCTAGGAAACTTGTGTTGACAAGTATCCAGCCCATGTACTCTTTATCGCTTCCCTGTGCACTTACAACATATCAGAATGGACAGGACCTTGCAGGGACATATCTGCTCATGCTGATATGCCCACACACAGGATATACTGCATCGTACCTTAGGGCTAAAGGCCTGCAGTAAGGGTGACTTACCTATATCCCATGAAGTGTATGGGAGGTATGTCACACAGGGCTGTGTGCCATGTCGACTCTTCGGATTTCGGTGCACCAAGACATGCAGCCTGCAATGGCAGAGTGCATAGCCTTGGTGAGGGGTCCCTGGGGTGGCACAGCCAGTGCTGTAGCCCCAGAGAACCCTCTTCAGTACCCATGCCCGAGGTACCAGGGTTACCATTTATTAGAGCCTTACAGAGGTAACTGAAGTTGGGCCAATCATGGTACAGTTTTTGGGAAAAAGATCTGGCACTGGGAACCTGGTTGGCAGTGACCCAGTGCACTTACAGTTCAAAATTACATCAGACATCAGGCACAAAGGGGGGGTAACCATGTCAAAAGAGGAACTTTCCTACATGAGCCCCCCAACAAAAAAGGATGAGAGTAACTTTCCCTAATGAGTCTTCATCATCTAAGTGGAAAAACCTGGAAAGTCCATCTGCATGGGACTGCAATCCCACATCTGTGTTCTACTTCAAAGTCTATTCCCTATAGGGATATGGACCACCTTAGCAGTTTTGGATTCTTACCTTTCATCTGCAGTAACCATCTGAGAGGCCTGCGGTTGCTTTTAACAATGAAGTGAGAGCCAAACAAGAATGACCTCAGCTTCTTCAGGGACCAGACCACAGCAAAGGCTTCCCTCTCAATGGCATGCCAATGCTGTTCACTGAAAGTAGCCTTCTATTGCTGAAAGCCACAGGCTGATCTTGACCTTGTTCCTTTTATTTGGGATAGGACCGCTCCTATCCCATACTCAGAGGCATCAGTCTGCACAATTAATTGCTTGGCATAATCTGGAGCTTTCAGAACTGGTGCAGAACACATTGCTTCCTTCAGAGTGTCAAAAGCCTTTTGACAGCTCACAGTCCAGCTCACCTTTTTGGGGATTCTTTTGGAGGTCAGTTCTGTGAGGGGTGTACCAATGGTGCCATAATCCTTCACAAACCTCCTGTAGTACTCAGTCAAGCCAACTAAGGGGCCGATTCCGATCTCGGCCTGTAGGGCTCCGAATCGGATTCGGCTTTACCGGATCCGATTCGGAGCCCTGTTTCCCGACCGATTCGTACGTGCGTCCGGGCGAGCGAGTACGATGCGAAATCTCCGACCGACTCGTTTGCGAGACCCAACCGCACCGACCGACTCGTACGCGAAAGCCGACCGCTCCGACTGACTCGCTCGGACACGCCTCGCACCGTGCAATGAAGACGTTCCCCGGCTGGGCAAGTACGATGCACGCCGCGAGCAGTCCGACCGACTCGCGCCGTCCGGCTCGAAGGAGCAGTCAGAGCCGTACTTTGGGGGTCCGTGTCGGACCCCCCTGTACGCGTAGCTGCGCGAGTCGCACACAGGGGGGACCCATGGGTCCCCCCTACCTGTGCGTGTACGGCGCGAGTCGCTTCACCGCGTACATGCTGTAGGGGGCGCCCTTGTTCGCCTCGTACCCAATGAGTCAATGGGAGCCCGCGTACGCGTTGTACGACAGGTTCCCATTGACTTCAATGGGAGTCCGACCGAATCGAGTCCGATGGCATACGTGCGCATCGTACTCGTTCGGTCGGGCTGCTAGGGTACGATTCGGTCAGAAATCTCTCCGAGTCCGGCTCGGTCGGAGAGATTTCTGGCCCGAATCGGAATCGGCCCCTAAGTCCCTGACTTGAGTCTGGGTTGTTGTGGCCACCTAGTCCAGATTGGTCTGGATCTTGGGTTGTAGTGTTTGAACCTGGCCCAAGTATACATTCTTCCCCTGACCTATCTGGCACTACTTGCCTTGATAATAATCAGCTTGCACTTCTCAGAGCCTCTAATACTTTCCCAAAGTGGATCAGGTGATCCTGCCAGGTGAAGCTAAAGACAACAATATAATTTAGATAACTTGCACTGTATTATTCCAAGCCAGTAAGGCCTTTGTTCACCAACCTTTGAAAAGTGGCATGTGCATTTTTCAGTCCAAAAGGCATCACAGTAAACTGATAATGCCCATCTGGGGTTGAAAATGCAGGTCTCTCTTTTGCTCCTGGAGTCAGACCAAACTGCCAGTACCCAGATGGGAGATCAAAGGTAGTCACATATTCTGCTGCTCCCAACCTGTCAATTAATTCATCTGCCCTTGTAATTGGGTATGCATCGGTTTTGCCCACTGCATTGAGGCCCCTATAGTTCACGGAAAATGTGATTTCTTTCTTACCACCCTGGGTATGGGGTTTGGGGACTAACATCACTGGGGTGGCCCAGGGGCTCTCAGGTGGCTCTATGACTCCTAATTCCAACATCTTGCTCTTTTTCACATGATCAGATTGCTGTAGATTTTGTTTTTGACAGGTAGGCTTTCACCAGTGTCCACATCATGGGTACACTAGGTAGTGTGACTAGGGGTCAAAAAGGAGAGCTCAGCAAAATGATTTAGGTCTTGCCTGCAATCAGTCTGCTGCTGGATGGTGAGGGTGTCTGATAAGACCACTCCTTCCACTTACCCATATTTTGGGTTGTTAGATAGGAGGTCAGTTGCTCAGTCACCATGGTGATGCTGGCACCAGTGTCTCTCAGGGCTTCCACCCTAACCCCATTAATAATAGGATGCTGTCTGTATTTTTGCACGTTAGTGGGCCAGACAGGTAAGGTGGCTAAGTCCACATACCCTACTAGAGTCGCCTCAGTGAGCTTTCTGACATGGTCAGTGCTCACCTGAGATCCCATCTGGAGATTGGCCACTGCATTTACTGCAGGTAGAGGCATTTGGTTTGTTTTTATAGCCAGGGTCTCCCGTTTGGTGTCCTAGTGCTCTACAGTCATGACACCAAGCCTTTTTGGGATCCCAGTTCTCACCCTGGTACCCTCCCTTGAGCTGTCATGAGTTTCTGGGCCACACTCTTTTGGTGGCCTAAAGAAGATTCATTTTTGTTTTTCCCTCTCTGATCACCATCTTTCCTTTTGGGGGGGTTGGCCTCTTTCTTTTGAGCTCCCCCACCAGCGGTAGATCTGGTCACCCTTGTTTTGATCCAGTGGTCTGCCCTCTTCCCCAACTCTAGAGGAGAACGCAGACCTAGCTTTGCCAGATGCTGATTTAACTTCTCATTGTAACAATTACTCAAAAGATGTTCTTTCATGGTTAAATTGCAAAGCCCTTCATAGTTATTCACATTGTTACCTGTTAACCAGCCATCTAGTGTTTTTACTGAAAAGTAAATGAATTCCACCCAGGATATCAGGCAAAAAGTGGGGGCTAACAATGTCTCTTTCCTATAGTAACTGAGTTGCTGTGTGAGTGGCTGTATGAGTGTGGGAGTGGGTGCATGAGTGAGTGAGTAGCTGTTTAAGTGTGTTTATAGGTAAGTGGGTGGGTGTGTGTGGCTATGTTGGAGAGTATATGTGTGAGTGGATATAAGGATGAGCGAGTGGGTGTGTGAGTGGTTGCATGCCTGTGTGAATGGGTATGTAAGTGGTTCTGTGGGTGTCTGTGAGTGTGTGACTGTCTGCAATAATGTGTGAGTGGGTGTCTGAGTGCCTGTATGGGTCTGTGAGTGACTGTGTTAGTGGATGTATGGATGTGTTAACGGGTGTGCAGGTAGCTGTATGGGTGAGTGAGTAGGTGTGTGACAGGCTGTATTAGAGAGTGAGTGGGCATGTGAGTGGCTGAATGGGTGACTGAGTGGATGTGTGACAGGCTGCATGGGTATGTGATCCGGTATGTGAGTGGGTGTATTGGTAACTGAGTTGCTGTGTGACAGTCATTATGGGTAAGGGAATGGGTATGCAAGTGGATGTATGGGTAAGTGAGTAGTTGTTCAAGTGTATGTATAGATAAGTGAGTGGGTATCAGTAGCTATATTGGAGAGTGAGAGTGTATGTGACTGGCCGTAATGCACAGTGAATGGATGTGTGAGAGGTTGTATGCATGTGTGAATGGGTATGTAAGTGGTTTTGTGGGTATAGGTAGGTGTGTGAGTTGTTGTATGGATGAGTGAGTGGCTGTGATATTGACTGTATGGGTAAATGAGTGGGTATCTGAGTGGCTGTGTGTGTAAATAAGTGGGTGTATGTCAAGTCAAGTCAAAACCACTTTATTCGGCTAACGAAAGCCATAAAAGTACACAACAAACAACATTTTTCATACAAAGAAATACATAAAATTATGTTAAAACATTTAGGGTTCAATAAAATATGCCACGTACAAACAGTGAAAGAATACTGGGAAAAAGTGGGTGTATGAGTAGCTGTATTGGTGAGTGAGTGGCAGTGTGATTAGCTGTGATGACCAAGTGGGTGTGTGAGTGGCTCTATGGATGAGTGACTGGGTGTATGAGTAGCTGTATGAGCCTGTGAACGGGTATGTGAGTGGTTCTGTGGGTGTGTGGGTATGTGAGTGGGTATATGAGAGGCTGTATGGGGGTGTGAGTGGGAGTATAAGTGATTATTGGATGCCATTAGAGATGTCATTTAAGGTGCCATCAATGATGTCACTGACCATGTCATGAGAAATACAATATGTGTGGTCATAAGCAGTGCATTGGGGGTAAGTTATAGTTAACTCAGGTCATATAACTGCTGAGTTCATATGGTTTTGTAGGAGTGAAATGGGAACCTAGCTATAACGTCCCTATAACCTTGTTTTTCAGTGAATTTCTAAGGTTTTCTAATTTTATTTCCTAACTATAATGTCCCTGTAACCTTTGTTTTTTTCAGTGAATTCCTAAGGTTTTTTAATTCTATTTCCTAACTATTATGTCCCTGTAACCTTTGTTTTGTTTAGTAAATTTCTAAGATTTTTTTTAAATTCTATTCCCTAAATGTAACATCCCTGTAACCCTTGTTTTTTTCTTTTTGAAGGTTTTAAAAAAATGTATTTCCTAACTAACCTGTAAGCTTTGACAGTCTGTATGTGAGTGGCTGTATAAGTCAGAGAGTGGTTGTGTGAGTGGCAATCTGCATCTGTGAGTGGATGTGTGAGTGATTTTGTGGGTGTGATTGGCTGTGTGGGTCTGTGAGTGGGTGTGTGAGTGACTGTATGCAACTGTGAGTGGGTGGTTAAGTGGCTTTATGGGTTGGTGACTGGGTGTGTAAGTGCTGTATAGATGTGTGAGGGGGTGTGAGATTTGTTTTATATGTGTGAGTTGGGGTCTCTGTGGGTGAATGGGTGTCTGTGTTGCATACTACTAAGATGGATGGGGCAACCCAAACGGGCTATGCATCCTAGTGATTTTGGACTTATTTCATGTTTTTAGTCATTGTAAAGGAGAAGAATGGGCTCGGCTCTCACCAGGAGAGGTCAAGAAAGACCCATTTGCCACAGTCACCACAGATTACGCTCTGATAGATGAATCATGCATTTGCCTTTACCAAGGATATCATATTTTTTTCAATGCGGAATTGCAGAAAAAACACACCATGTTTGCTTTTGTAAAGCACAGGAAGTTCAGATCATTTGTCTTTTACAAAACTGGAGCTTCAACTGGGACACCTGCTATGTTTATATTTATAAGTGCTTTCCGTTGAGTTTTAATTTCTGTGAAATGAGCTTCAGAGGCAGAAAGCAACATCAGCTGCTCGTTTATCCAACAAGAGTCCACAGTTTTGCATAGAATGTCTAACCAGCTGGAGTAGTTAATACTGGTTAATTAGTAAGTGCTGCCTCGTTTGGTAAATGCCAGGTGCATATTCTACAGTATAGCTGCATAATGGTTCATGAGGAAATGTCTCCAATGACCTTCTTTGCATTTTGGCAATGTTATTTTTCCTCATAACATCGAGACTACAAAGGGGTGAATCTCCACCAGACATGGGTACTTTATCCCAACTATATGAAGCATCTTTGTTTTGTGTTGATGTCCTCATTTTGTTGGGCCTTCAAGAACGTGGCAACATTTTCTTTGACATCAAGAAACACCTACCGCGAATATTCATAAAATCGGTGTGATTTTTAGAAAGTGAAAAAAACATATTTACACATATTGTAATTAATTATTGTGATCAGTAGTTTACTAATATAACATATAAAGCGAGATTTTCCTAAATAATGTTATGGTTGAACACTGTTTTATTCTATTTCCCATAATCGCAAATACGTCTGCATTCATGATGACGTCATGAATATCACATGACTATGGAAGAAAGGAATTTTATTCGACAAAACCCTTTTGATTATTCTAGAAAGGGGGTCCCCATCCAGTTTTCTTTTCTTCCGACTTCCAGAGATGAGATTGGAGGTTCACATTTCAGTACCTGCTCTTTTCAATTTGAATATTGATTTTTCTTATTTTTGGGAAATTATTTCCAAATAAAATGGCATCTTGCGAGTGGGAAGATCAGGAGCCACACCTTGATGAAGATAGTTCTGTGGAGGAGAAACCCCCGACAAAGCGGCAGTGAATTGTTTGGGACTTTTTTACTATTCCCTCCGGGGAGAAGAAAGTAGTTGCTAAGGATGTAAAGTGCTCAATATACAAGAAGACCCTCTGTAGGGGTACATCCAAGAAGTATTTGTGTGGCACAATGAGTATGTTATGTCATCTGAAGACGTACAACTCTAAGGAGTTGACCAGAGCACAGAGGCAGCAAAGTGCAGGCGATCTGTTTACCTCAACTGCAACACCAATTGCCCCTACCACCTTATGTCCAGCAAAGGTTCTCAAAGAACTCACCCAAACTCCAAAGAATTGGCACTTTTTGTTTGGATTACAAAAAAGTTTTAACGTTAGTGGAACAATCTGTTGCCGCATTTTTGGACTCTGAAAAAGTGCAAAAGTGTTATTTTTTTATGTTTTGTATTTTTGAATGCCCAGTTTTAAGTTTTTCTCCTAAAACATTTTCCAGATGTCATTTTATTCATAAAAAAAACAAAAAAACACAAAATATTAAAAAACTCAAAAAGTTCAAAAAAATCACAAATTAAAAGGTTCTTGTTAAAACCATTTTTCTTTGTTTTAAAAAAGGTAAACTTTATGTGTGTGTATGTATGAAAAAGTGTATGAGTGAGTGAGTTTCCATGTTAGTGAGTGAGTAGGTGCATGAGTGAGTAAGTGGATGTGTAAGTGTTTGAGTGAGTGGGTATGTGGATGAGTGAGTGGGTGTGACAGTGGCTGTATGGGTTCTGATATACCGTGTAAGTGCTTGTATGTGTATGTGGGTGGGTGTATCAGTGGCTGTATTGGTGAGTGAGTGGGTGTGTAAGTGGGTGTATGGATATGTGAATAGGTGCATGAGTGGTAGTTTGGGTGAGTGAGTGAAAGCATGAGTGTCTGTATGGGTGAGTGAGTGTATGTGTTAGTAGGTGTATGGGAGAATGAGTGGTTGTGTTGGTGACTGTATGGGTTTGTGAGTAGGTGAGTGAGTGGATGTATGGGTGAGTGAGTGTGTATGTCAGTGACTGTATGGGTGAGTGAGTGGATGTATCAGTGATTGAGTGAGTGAGTGGGTGTGTGACATGCTGTATGATTGAATAAGTGTGTGTGTTAGTAGCTGTATAGGATAGTGAGTGTGTGTGCATCAGTGACTGTATAGGTGTGTGAGGGGATGTGAGTGGCTGCATAGGTGAGTGACTGCATGTGTCAGTGACTATGTGGGTGAGTGAGTAGGTGTGTTGATAACTGTATGGCTGAATGAGTAGGTATGTCAGTGACTCTGTGGGTGAGTGAGTGAGTAGGTATGTTAGTGACTGTATCGGTGAGTGAGTGAGTGGGTATGTGACAGACTGTATGGTTGAGTGAGCATGTGTGTTAGTAACTGTATGGGTGAGTGAGTGGGTGTCTCATTGACTCTATAGGTGTGTGACTGGATATGTGTGTATCTATATGGGTGAGTGAGTGCATGTGTCAGTGACTCTGTGGGTGAGTGAGTGAGTGTTTGAGTCTCTAAGTGGGACTGTGAGTCAGTGCATGACTGTCTAAGTGGGTCAGTGAGTGGGTGCATGATTCTCTGAGTGGGCCTGTGAGTGAGTGCATAAGTCTCTCTGCGGCTATACGAATTAGTGCATGAGTCTCTTAGTGGGTCTGTGAATAAGTGTGTGAGCCTCTGGGTGGTTCTTAGAGTGGGTGCATGAGTCTGAGTGAGTCTGTGAGTGAATGCATCAATCTATTAGTGGGTCTGTGAGTGGGTGTGTGAGTGTCTAAGTGGGTCATCAATATGTGCATGAGTGTCTGAGTGGGTCTGTGATTGACTGCCTGAGTCTATGAGTGGTATTGTGAGTGGGTGTATGAGTGTCTCAGTGGGAATGTGAGTGGGTGTGTGAGTGTGTACATAAGTCTCTGAGTTGGTGTGTGAATGGATACAAGAGTGTCTGAGTGGCTCTGAGAATTGGTGCGTGACTCTCTCAGGGGGTCTTTGAGTAGATGCATGAGTCCTCTGAGTGAGGAGCTGCTGAGAGTGCACTGGGAGTAAGCACACTATCAGCTGGTGTGCAGCCAACCATAAATGCACATCATAAATCATGAAATCTAGGCTCCTCAAAGTCGGAAAATGTTATCATCACTCCCACAGTGCTACTGCCGCACACATGAAGCAAGCTATGCCTGGCAGTACCAGCATGAGGAAGTCTTAGGCAGTGGCACATCACTAGTGCCTGCCATGGTGATAAAAACTGTCTTCCGGATATAAGGAACTCTTACTCTTCCCTTCGGCCCTGGCACAACACAGAAGAATCTCATTAATCACCAAAGTGTTTTGATCTGGGGGCTTGGGAACATGCCTGTTATAATTTTCCAACAAGGTGTCTGTCCACTGTGAAAAGCCAGCTAGAGGCAGACACTCAGGTGGCGGGCAGCAGCTGCAAGTTTTTGTTTTTGCTGTTTCCCGCAGCCGCAGCTGCCACAGTGGCTCCTTTCTGCATGTGCAACACAGAGCTTGTGCTGTTTTGCACCACCTTACAGAAGGAGCTGTATAGCCCCAGGGGCCATGGCCAGCCCAGCCACTGTCTGGCAGACAACATAATAATCACCGTTGGATGAAAATACTGGAGGACCACCTTTGTGCCATGAATTGACTCCTCTGAACAGCGCAATACCACCAGGGCAGCACAGTAACAGTGAAATCTGAGATGCTGCCCGGTGCACAGAAACGATACAAAAGGGGATGATGGACGGAGCGCTTGAGCAAATCAAACACTCACCCCCAGTCAACTGATCTGGGTTTAATCCATCATAATTTTTTAGCTCACTCCACCACCCCAGTTCAGACATGGCCATATGCAAATCAGTCTGACCCTGTGCCTCATGGGAACAGTCCAGCCCGAACTGCCAAGCCATGCCTTCCCTGGACCAGAAACAAGCATCCTGGGACCGGTTTCTGGCTATTCAGCCCTCATCAGCCAGGCTATCTTGAATCCAGTGGCAAAGTGAGCAAGGGACCCACGTCTGGGCATACCCTGCCAACTTAGGGCTTGGCAGTTCGGGCTGGACTGTTCCCATGAGGCACAGGGTCAGACTGATTTGCATATGGCCATGTCTGAACTGGGGTGGTGGAGTGAGCTAAAGAATGATGATGGATTAAACCCAGATCAGTTGACTGGGGGTGAGTGTTTGATTTGCTCTAACGCTCCGTCCATCATCCCCTTTGGTATCGCTTTGTTCGCCCTAAGTTGGCAGGGTATGCCCAGATGTGGGTCCCTTGCTCACTTTGCCACTGGATTCAAGATAGCCTGGCTGATGAGGTTTTTGAACCTGAAACCGGTCCCAGGATGCTTGTTTCCGGTCCAGGGAAGACATGGCTTGGCAGTTCGGGCTGGACTGTTCCCATGAGGCACAAGGTCAGACTGATTTGCATATGGCCATGTCTGAACTGGGGTGGTGGAGTGAGCTAAAGAATGATGATGGATTAAACCCAGATCAGTTGACTGGGGGTGAGTGTTCGATTTGCTCTAACACTCCGTCCATCATCCCCTTTGGTATCGCTTTTATTCGCCCTAAGTTGGCAGGGTATGCCCAGACGTGGGTCCCTTGCTCACTTTGCCACTGGATTCAAGATAGCCTGGCTGATGAGGGTTTTGAACCTGAAACCGGTCCCAGGATGCTTGTTTCCGGTCCAGGGAAGACATGGCTTGGCAGTTCGGGCTGGACTGTTCCCATGAGGCACAGGGTCAGACTGATTTGCATATGGCCATGTCTGAACTGGGGTGGTGGAGTGAGCTAAAGAATGATGATGGATTAAACCCAGATCAGTTGACTGGGGGTGAGTGTTTGATTTGCTCTAACGCTCCGTCCATCATCCCCTTTGGTATCGCTTTGTTCGCCCTAAGTTGGCAGGGTATGCCCAGACGTGGGTCCCTTGCTCACTTTGCCACTGGATTCAAGATAGCCTGGCTGATGAGGGTTTTGAACCTGAAACCGGTCCCAGGATGCTTGTTTACGGTCCAGGGAAGACATGGCTTGGCAGTTCGGGCTGGACTGTTCCCATGAGGCACAGGGTCAGACTGATTTGCATATGGCCATGTCTGAACTGGGGTGGTGGAGTGAGCTAAAGAATGATGATGGATTAAACCCAGATCAGTTGACTGGGGGTGAGTGTTTGATTTGCTCTAACGCTCCGTCCATCATCCCCTTTGGTATCGCTTTGTTCGCCCTAAGTTGGCAGGGTATGCCCAGACGTGGGTCCCTTGCTCACTTTGCCACTGGATTCAAGATAACCTGGCTGATGAGGCTTTGGAACCTGAAACCGGTCCCAGGATGCTTGTTTCCGGTCCAGGGAAGACATGGCTTGGCAGTTCGGGCTGGACTGTTCCCATGAGGCACAGGGTCAGACTGATTTGCATATGGCCATGTCTGAACTGGGGTGGTGGAGTGAGCTAAAGAATGATGATGGATTAAACCCAGATCAGTTGACTGGGGGTGAGTGTTTGATTTGCTCTAACGCTCCGTCCATCATCCCCTTTGGTATCGCTTTGTTCGCCCTAAGTTGGCAGGGTATGCCCAGACGTGGGTCCCTTGCTCACTTTGCCACTGGATTCAAGATAGCCTGGCTGATGAGGGTTTTGAACCTGAAACCGGTCCCAGGATGCTTGTTTACGGTCCAGGGAAGACATGGCTTGGCAGTTCGGGCTGGACTGTTCCCATGAGGCACAGGGTCAGACTGATTTGCATATGGCCATGTCTGAACTGGGGTGGAGGAGTGAGCTAAAGAATGATGATGGATTAAACCCAGATCAGTTGACTGGGGGTGAGTGTTTGATTTGCTCTAACGCTCCGTCCATCATCCCCTTTGGGTATCGCTTTGTTCGCCCTAAGTTGGCAGGGTATGCCCAGACGTGGGTCCCTTGCTCACTTTGCCACTGGATTCAAGATAGCATGGCTGATGAGGGTTTTGAACCTGAAACCGGTCCCAGGATGCTTGTTTCCGGTCCAGGGAAGACATGGCTTGGCAGTTCGGGCTGGACTGTTCCCATGAGGCACAGGGTCAGACTGATTTGCATATGGCCATGTCTGAACTGGGGTGGTGGAGTGAGCTAAAGAATGATGATGGATTAAACCCAGATCAGTTGACTGGGGGTGAGTGTTTGATTTGCTCTAACGCTCCGTCCATCATCCTCTTTGGTATCGCTTTGTTCGCCCTAAGTTGGCAGGGTATGCCCAGACGTGGGTCCCTTGCTCACTTTGCCACTGGATTCAAGATAGCCTGGCTGATGAGGGTTTTGAACCTGAAACCGGTCCCAGGATGCTTGTTTCCGGTCCAGGGAAGACATGGCTTGGCAGTTCGGGCTGGACTGTTCCCATGAGGCACAGGGTCAGACTGATTTGCATATGGCCATGTCTGAACTGGGGTGGTGGAGTGAGCTAAAGAATGATGATGGATTAAACCCAGATCAGTTGACTGGGGGTGAGTGTTTGATTTGCTCTAACGCTCCGTCCATCATCCCCTTTGGTATCGCTTTGTTCGCCCTAAGCTGGCAGGGTATGCCCAGATGTGGGTCCCTTGCTCACTTTGCCACTGGATTCAAGATAGCCTGGCTGATGAGGTTTTTGAACCTGAAACCGGTCCCAGGATGCTTGTTTCCGGTCCAGGGAAGACATGGCTTGGCAGTTCGGGCTGGACTGTTCCCATGAGGCACAGGGTCAGACTGATTTGCATATGGCCATGTCTGAACTGGGGTGGTGGAGTGAGCTAAAGAATGATGATGGATTAAACCCAGATCAGTTGACTGGGGGTGAGTGTTCGATTTGCTCTAACACTCCGTCCATCATCCCCTTTGGTATCGCTTTGTTCGCCCTAAGTTGGCAGGGTATGCCCAGACGTGGGTCCCTTGCTCACTTTGCCACTGGATTCAAGATAGCCTGGCTGATGAGGGTTTTGAACCTGAAACCGGTCCCAGGATGCTTGTTTCCGGTCCAGGGAAGACATGGCTTGGCAGTTCGGGCTGGACTGTTCCCATGAGGCACAGGGTCAGACTGATTTGCATATGGCCATGTCTGAACTGGGGTGGTGGAGTGAGCTAAAGAATGATGATGGATTAAACCCAGATCAGTTGACTGGGGGTGAGTGTTTGATTTGCTCTAACGCTCCGTCCATCATCCCCTTTGGTATCGCTTTGTTCGCCCTAAGTTGGCAGGGTATGCCCAGACGTGGGTCCCTTGCTCACTTTGCCACTGGATTCAAGATAGCCTGGCTGATGAGGGTTTTGAACCTGAAACCGGTCCCAGGATGCTTGTTTACGGTCCAGGGAAGACATGGCTTGGCAGTTCGGGCTGGACTGTTCCCATGAGGCACAGGGTCAGACTGATTTGCATATGGCCATGTCTGAACTGGGGTGGTGGAGTGAGCTAAAGAATGATGATGGATTAAACCCAGATCAGTTGACTGGGGGTGAGTGTTTGATTTGCTCTAACGCTCCGTCCATCATCCCCTTTGGTATCGCTTTGTTCGCCCTAAGTTGGCAGGGTATGCCCAGACGTGGGTCCCTTGCTCACTTTGCCACTGGATTCAAGATAACCTGGCTGATGAGGCTTTGGAACCTGAAACCGGTCCCAGGATGCTTGTTTCCGGTCCAGGGAAGACATGGCTTGGCAGTTCGGGCTGGACTGTTCCCATGAGGCACAGGGTCAGACTGATTTGCATATGGCCATGTCTGAACTGGGGTGGTGGAGTGAGCTAAAGAATGATGATGGATTAAACCCAGATCAGTTGACTGGGGGTGAGTGTTTGATTTGCTCTAACGCTCCGTCCATCATCCCCTTTGGTATCGCTTTGTTCGCCCTAAGTTGGCAGGGTATGCCCAGACGTGGGTCCCTTGCTCACTTTGCCACTGGATTCAAGATAGCATGGCTGATGAGGGTTTTGAACCTGAAACCGGTCCCAGGATGCTTGTTTACGGTCCAGGGAAGACATGGCTTGGCAGTTCGGGCTGGACTGTTCCCATGAGGCACAGGGTCAGACTGATTTGCATATGGCCATGTCTGAACTGAGGTGGAGGAGTGAGCTAAAGAATGATGATGGATTAAACCCAGATCAGTTGACTGGGGGTGAGTGTTTGATTTGCTCTAACGCTCCGTCCATCATCACCTTTGGGTATCGCTTTGTTCGCCCTAAGTTGGCAGGGTATGCCCAGACGTGGGTCCCTTGCTCACTTTGCCACTGGATTCAAGATAGCATGGCTGATGAGGGTTTTGAACCTGAAACCGGTCCCAGGATGCTTGTTTCCGGTCCAGGGAAGACATGGCTTGGCAGTTCGGGCTGGACTGTTCCCATGAGGCACAGGGTCAGACTGATTTGCATATGGCCATGTCTGAACTGGGGTGGTGGAGTGAGCTAAAGAATGATGATGGATTAAACCCAGATCAGTTGACTGGGGGTGAGTGTTTGATTTGCTCTAACGCTCCGTCCATCATCCTCTTTGGTATCGCTTTGTTCGCCCTAAGTTGGCAGGGTATGCCCAGACGTGGGTCCCTTGCTCACTTTGCCACTGGATTCAAGATAGCCTGGCTGATGAGGGTTTTGAACCTGAAACCGGTCCCAGGATGCTTGTTTCCGGTCCAGGGAAGACATGGCTTGGCAGTTCGGGCTGGACTGTTCCCATGAGGCACAGGGTCAGACTGATTTGCATATGGCCATGTCTGAACTGGGGTGGTGGAGTGAGCTAAAGAATGATGATGGATTAAACCCAGATCAGTTGACTGGGGGTGAGTGTTTGATTTGCTCTAACGCTCCGTCCATCATCCCCTTTGGTATCGCTTTGTTCGCCCTAAGTTGGCAGGGTATGCCCAGACGTGGGTCCCTTGCTCACTTTGCCACTGGATTCAAGATAGCCTGGCTGATGAGGGTTTTGAAACTGAAACCGGTCCCAGGATGCTTGTTTACGGTCCAGGGAAGACATGGCTTGGCAGTTCGGGCTGGACTGTTCCCATGAGGCACAGGGTCAGACTGATTTGCATATGGCCATGTCTGAACTGGGGTGGTGGAGTGAGCTAAAGAATGATGATGGATTAAACCCAGATCAGTTGACTGGGGGTGAGTGTTTGATTTGCTCTAACGCTCCGTCCATCATCCCCTTTGGTATCGCTTTGTTTGCCCTAAGTTGGCAGGGTATGCCCAGAAGTGGGTCCCTTGCTCACTTTGCCACTGGATTCAAGATAGCCTGGCTGATGAGGGTTTTGAACATGAAACGGGTCCCAGGATGCTTGTTTCCGGTCCAGGGAAGACATGGCTTGGCAGTTCGGGCTGGACTGTTCCCATGAGGCACAGGGTCAGACTGATTTGCATATGGCCATGTCTGAACTGGGGTGGTGGAGTGAGCTAAAGAATGATGATGGATTAAACCCAGATCAGTTTACTGGGGGTGAGTGTTTGATTTGCTCTAACGCTCCGTCCATCATCCCCTTTGGTATTGCTTTGTTCGCCCTAAGTTGGCAGGGTATGCCCAGACGTGGGTCCCTTGCTCACTTTGCCACTGGATTCAAGATAGCCTGGCTGATGAGGGTTTGGAACCTGAAACCGGTCCCAGGATGCTTGTTTCCGGTCCAGGGAAGACATGGCTTGGCAGTTCGGGGTGGACTGTTCCCATGAGGCACAGGGTCAGACTGATTTGCATATGGCCATGTCTGAACTGGGGTGGTGGAGTGAGCTAAAGAATGATGATGGATTAAACCCAGATCAGTTGACTGGGGGTGAGTGTTTGATTTGCTCTAACGCTCCGTCCATCATCCCCTTTGGTATCGCTTTGTTCGCCCTAAGTTGGCAGGGTATGCCCAGACATGGGTCCCTTGCTCACTTTGCCACTGGATTCAAGATAGCCTGGCTGATGAGGCTTTGGAACCTGAAACCGGTCCCAGGATGCTTGTTTCCGGTCCAGGGAAGACATGGCTTGGCAGTTCGGGCTGGACTGTTCCCATGAGGCACAGGGTCAGACTGATTTGCATATGGCCATGTCTGAACTGGGGTGATGGAGTGAGCTAAATAATGATGATGGATTAAACCCAGATCAGTTGACTGGGGGTGAGTGTTTGATTTGCTCTAACGCTCCGTCCATCATCCCCTTTGGTATCGCTTTGTTCGCCCTAAGTTGGCAGGGTATGCCCAGACGTGGGTACCTTGCTCACTTTGCCACTGGATTCAAGATAGCCTGGCTGATGAGGGTTTTGAACCTGAAACCGGTCCCAGGATGCTTGTTTACGGTCCAGGGAAGACATGGCTTGGCAGTTCGGGTTGGACTGTTCCCATGAGGCACAGGGTCAGACTGATTTGCATATGGCCATGTCTGAACTGGGGTGGAGGAGTGAGCTAAAGAATGATGATGGATTAAACCCAGATAAGTTGACTGGGGGTGAGTGTTTGATTTGCTCTAACGCTCCGTCCATCATCCCCTTTGGGTATCGCTTTGTTCGCCCTAAGTTGGCAGGGTATGCCCAGACGTGGGTCCCTTGCTCACTTTGCCACTGGATTCAAGATAGCATGGCTGATGAGGGTTTTGAACCTGAAACCGGTCCCAGGATGCTTGTTTCCGGTCCAGGGAAGACATGGCTTGGCAGTTCGGGCTGGACTGTTCCCATGAGGCACAGGGTCAGACTGATTTGCATATGGCCATGTCTGAACTGGGGTGGTGGAGTGAGCTAAAGAATGATGATGGATTAAACCCAGATCAGTTGACTGGGGGTGAGTGTTTGATTTGCTCTAACGCTCCGTCCATCATCCCCTTTGGTATCGCTTTGTTCGCCCTAAGTTGGCAGGGTATGCCCAGACGTGGGTCCCTTGCTCACTTTGCCACTGGATTCAAGATAGCCTGGCTGATGAGGGTTTTGAACCTGAAACCGGTCCCAGGATGCTTGTTTCCGGTCCAGGGAAGACATGGCTTGGCAGTTCGGGCTGGACTGTTCCCATGAGGCACAGGGTCAGACTGATTTGCAAATGGCCATGTCTGAACTGGGATGGTGGAGTGAGCTAAAGAATGATGATGGATTAAACCCAGATCAGTTGACTGGGGGTGAGTGTTTGATTTGCTCTAACGCTCCGTCCATCATCCCCTTTGGTATCGCTTTGTTCGCCCTAAGTTGGCAGGGTATGCCCAGACGTGGGTCCCTTGCTCACTTTGCCACTGGATTCAAGATAGCCTGGCTGATGAGGGTTTTGAACCTGAAACCGGTCCCAGGATGCTTGTTTCCAGTCCAGGGAAGACATGGCTTGGCAGTTCGGGCTGGACTGTTCCCATGAGGCACAGGGTCAGACTGATTTGCATATGGCCATGTCTGAACTGGGGTGGTGGAGTGAGCTAAAGAATTATGATGGATTAAACCCAGATCAGTTGACTGGGGGTGAGTGTTTGATTTGCTCTAACGCTCCATCCATCATCCCCTTTGGTATTGCTTTGTTCGCCCTAAGTTGGCAGGGTATGCCCAGACGTGGGTCCCTTGCTCACTTTGCCACTGGATTCAAGATAGCCTGGCTGATGAGGGTTTGGAACCTGAAACCGGTCCCAGGATGCTTGTTTCCGGTCCAGGGAAGACATGGCTTGGCAGTTCGGGCTGGACTGTTCCCATGAGGCACAGGGTCAGACTGATTTGCATATGGCCATGTCTGAACTGGGGTGGTGGAGTGAGCTAAAGAATGATGATGGATTAAACCCAGATCAGTTGACTGGGGGTGAGTGTTTGATTTGCTCTAACGCTCTGTCCATCATCCCCTTTGGTATCGCTTTGTTCGCCCTAAGTTGACAGGGTATGCCCAGACTTGGGTCCCTTGCTCACTTTGCCACTGGATTCAAGATAGCCTGGCTGATGAGGGTTTTGAACCTGAAACCGGTCCCAGGATGCTTGTTTCCGGTCCAGGGAAGACATGGCTTGGCAGTTCGGGCTGGACTGTTCCCATGAGGCACAGGGTCAGACTGATTTGCATATGGCCATGTCTGAACTGGGGTGGTGGAGTGAGCTAAAGAATGATGATGGATTAAACCCAGATCAGTTGACTGGGGGTGAGTGTTTGATTTGCTCTAACGCTCCGTCCATCATCCCCTTTGGTATCGCTTTGTTCGCCCTAAGTTGGCAGGGTATGCTCAGACGTGTGTCCCTTGCTCACTTTGCCACTGGATTCAAGATAGCCTGGCTGATGAGGGTTTGGAACCTGAAACCGGTCCCAGGATGCTTGTTTCCGGTCCAGGGAAGACATGGCTTGGCAGTTCGGGCTGGACTGTTCCCATGAGGCACAGGGTCAGACTGATTTGCATATGGCCATGTCTGAACTGGGGTGGTGGAGTGAGCTAAAGAATGATGATGGATTAAACCCAGATCAGTTGACTGGGGGTGAGTGTTTGATTTGCTCTAACGCTCCGTCCATCATCCCCTTTGGTATCGCTCGGTGCACAGAAACAGCATGCTGCAGTGGAATGAACACTGTCCAAAGGCAAGGGCAGGCTTCCTAGCAGACACCTCAGTGACTTCAATCAGCCTGGCACAAGTCAGTCTGCATCCCCATGGTTCCCAGCACAGCCAAGCCCCAGTTCTAAGATGCTATCTGCTGGCTCAACCTAACTAGGCAGTCACCTCTGGTTGGTGTAGGCAAGTCAGTCTGACAACAGAGCACTGGACAGAGTGCAACTTTTTTTTGGTCTTTCAAATGTAGAAACTACATATAAAATTATGGTGCACAAACCTGTAATTTCTGATTTATGTTTCCCTCATCTTCATTGTTTGATTTGCTTGGCAGGTGCTGTGAGCTCCCGCCCAAAAAAATGAATCAGCTTTGTGCCGGAGTGGTCACCTCGGAACATTTCAGGAGCCGGCCCTGAGGGGTGGCAGTCCCCAAGGCCATAATTGGCGCCAGGAGGGTGGCTGCATGGCCACCTCTTTAATGTTAATTGCAGCTCTGTGGACGGGGTGGCCCCCAGGGTGGGGGGTCTGTGTGGACCCTCTTTATAACGTTAATTGTAGCCCCAGAGAGGTGGTGGTCCCTGGGGCTTGGTGAGGTCCATGGTGCCCCCATTCATTTTATTTATAGCCTCAGGGAGGTGGTGGTGGTCCCTGGGGCCTGGGTTGTCCATGCAGCCCCCGGTATGAAATTTAACATAGGCCCAGTAGAGGTAGTGGTCCCTGGGGCTCGGGGGTCCACGTGAGGTGGTGAAGTGGTTGTTCCCCAGTGGGGCGCGCGTCCCAGCATTAAATTTAACATAAGCCCTGGGGAGGTGGTAGTCCTCAGGGAATAAAAATGGCCATGGAGGGGGGCCCCTGAACCCCCCTTTAATTTAATAAATGAGGCATGCCCCTTGAACCTGGCCAACTCAGGGCTCAATTTAAAACAAGCAAGAGAGACTGCACTTGATTTTTTAAAACATTTACAGTGATATTTGTGAATATTTAGAGAAAATTGTAGTGAATAAAATAAATAAATGGTCCAAGTCCCAAGATAGATGCCTTCACTTCCTGGTTGAATTTTTGGCAGCCAATCAGAGCTCTGTAGATCTCTGCACGAGCTCGTTATTTAATTTGGATTTCCTTTAATATCTCGTAAAATACTGAACGCATTTACAACAAATAACAAAGAGCACAATCCGCGGACCAACAGCTAGCTTTCTGCCAAATTTGGTGTAATTCTGTTAAGTGATTCGGACTGCAGGGGTTTTTAAAGAGTCTATGGGAATTAGCATGGGAAAAACACTTTTTTACGTGAAATCTGTTTATCAAAGATTTAGAAAGGGAGACAGTCATCACCATGCAGAGCATAAGACATTGGAGTAATATAGCGAGGCTGTGGGGCCTCATACAGTAGCAGTGACATGAACATTGAAGGAATACCATATATCATATGGCACATTTGAATTGGAAGTTTAACATTAAACGAATTGCATAAGCTTATCGTCAGCAACAGGTGAGGCTGGACCCTGGTAATGACCAAGTAACACAACTGGGGGGAACAAGAAGGAACAGGGGGAAGAAATGTCGAAGTGATGGAGGGAGGGTAGGGAGAAAAAACGAGCCCAGGGCAGTATCAGCTAAGTAATGTGTATTACCTGGGGAGAGGAGGGTCCCTCGATGGACCCACGTGTCAAGGAGCCAGTTCGAGAAATCCCTTGAGTGTATGTCAAGAGAACATCCTCAAAAAGTTGAAGGGCTCACATCCAGGGGGGGAGTGTAGCTGGAGTGCTCTAGCATGAAAAAGTGATGGATGAGTGGCTGCCAGGTGTGGGTAAATTTGGTGTCGGTGTGGGCGAGTCTGTCAGTAATTCCATTGCCATGACATGCAGGAACCATGCCAAGATAGGTGGGGCGATGGGTTTCTACCAGTGAAGGACAATGGTTTGCTTTGCTTCCCCCAGCATCTATGCAATGAGGCACCAGTCGGAGTGAGTCATGTCAGCGTGCCGGGACGGCCTGATGCCCAGCAAAGTCACAATGGGGGAACTTGGTATGTGAAAGCCCAGAGTATCCTTGATGTGGCTCAAGACCTCCTTCCAAAACACTGTCAGGCTTGGACAGGACCAGCAGATGTAAATGAAGTCCACCATCGCTGACTGGCATCGCCAACAGAGAGGGGTGAGAGCCGGGAGATGTGTCATCAGTTTATAAGCCGATTCATGCTGGGGCATGCTCCTGTAGATTTTGGGGATGTCTCACCAAAGTTGTTCCCAGCTTTCTGGTGTTATCTCTTCCCCCAAGTCTGCTAGCCATTGCCTCTGATATGTGTGGGGGTGAGTGGGAGATGAGTGCTGTAGCACCTTGTATGTGCAGGAGATAAGGCCGCGGGTGCCCTCAAATGCTCGGACCAGGGTCTTGAAGGGAGTGAGTGATCTGGGGGCTCCCTGAATGTAGTTGGGGGTTGGCAGCCAGTGTCAGAGTTGATAGTATTGTAGCCTGGAGGATTCTGTGAAATGGAAGGATTTCTTAAATTGCTCAAAGGTTTTAAAGGTATCCCCCTCAGAGGTCATGAATTGTGTTGCTTTTGCCCTCCTCCATGATAGGAATGAATGTGGTTGTAGGGCTGGGGGAAACATGGGGTTGTGAGCCACTGGGGTATTGGGGGACAGGAAGGATGTTAGGTCACTTGGAATTGCTATATTGTCCCAAATGTCCAGGACCGTTTTTGTGGGAGTGGCTATATATGCACTATGGGGTTGAGCTGATCTGGGGAGCCAGTCCAAATCCCAAAGGGGTCTACAGGCAACTGCACGGTCCATATGACGAAGTCAGGTTAAGGCCCAGGTATCGGATCGAGTGGTTGGCCCAGTGCAAAGGAACAAGGGATTGAATATGATGTACCTCTGAGGTTGGGAGAGTTAGGTTTGGGGCTTTGGATTTGGCCATGTTGTTTTTAAAGACTGAGGCCTTTTCAAAAGAATGAAGGAGGGAAGCTAGCGCCGTTAAGGATGAATAGGGGCAGTTAGTGAGAGTAAGAGATCATCTGCAAATAAAGACACTTTGTGTTTGCGGCCTCCAAAGAAAATGCCAATATGTCCACCAATTGGAGTATAGCAATGGCAAGGGGTTCTACCGCCAGGGCAACGAGCAAGGGGGAGAGCAGGCATCCCTGCCTAGTGCCTCTGTGTATAGAGATCGAGGGGGTGAGATGGCCATTGATACGAATCTGTGTTGTGGGGGAGACCTAGGATGCCATGAGCTTGGAGAGCATGGCCGGACCCAGGCCTATTTTTTGTAAGACCGCACACAGAAATTGTCAGTCAATGCGATCAAAGGCTTTCTCTGCATCTGGGGATACCAAGCAGGCTGCAATGCCCCGGCGTTGGACCTTCTTGACGAGATGGGCAATTCGGCGGATGTTGTATGCTCCTGGGCTGTGTCGTGTGAACCCGACCGGATCTGGGTCTATCATTCTGGGAAGGTATGCTTCAAGGCAGTTCACCAGTATCTTGGTATAGATCTTGGTGTCCATATTAAGCAGGGTGATAGGTCGTAATGATGTGCTGAGATTGGGATGTTTCTCTGGCTTGGGGATGAGAACAACCTCTGCCTCTGACTTCGTAGGGGTGAGGCCCGATGTTTAACCCGTTCCGTGCTCGCGTCGGCCAACGGCCGTCGCGAGCACTACCTTGCTAGTGCTGCGCACGTCCTTTGGCCGACGCAGCCCCGCCCACTCAATAGAACTACCGCACCGCAGCGAAATTTGCGCTGCGGTTAAGGAGTTAAGAGAAGGTGTTAAAGAGGTGAAGGAGGTGGTCTTGAAGTTGGGGGAGAAATATGCAGTAGAGAAATGGGGAGACCGTCCGGTCCAGGGGTTTTCACAGTCAGGAGGTGTTTTAGTACCCCTTGTAGCTAATTTAACATGATTGGGTCTTCTAGAAGTTGAGCATGTTGGTGACTAATGGTTTCCCAAGGGCATGCGGTGAGGAAAGAGGATATTTCCTCTGGTGTGTGGGGGGTTTCAGTGTATAGATCCTCATATAAGGCACAGAATGCCTGCCCTTTGTCACGTTCGGAAGTGGCCCAGGAGATATCTTTGAGATATGGGCTTTAGTTGATTGGAGACAGAGACAGGCATGTCCCCACATTGTCTCACCCAGCATAGAACTTCTGTTTTAGTGTCACGAGTGACCATTCCGCTTTGTTTGTTAGATGGAGCATCAGCTTCCCCCGGAGAATGGCCAGGCATTTCTTATGTTGCCTTAAGGGTGTCATATGGTCTATGTGTTCTAATGTCTTGATGACCTTGGTCAGATTTGTTTTGACCAGGCGTGCCTCATGAGAGCAGGCTATGGCAATAGAGGAGATGACTCCCCGAATAGTCGCCTAGTAGGTGTCTCATCAAATGGGCTCGGGCAGGTCAGGGAGTACATTTGTGTGAAAAAAGGCTATAGTCTCTCAGCGTATCTCGGAAAGGTAAACCGGATCATGTAGGATATTTGCAGGTGCCGCCAGTGGATGGGGGAGCCATGGCACGCACCGGGGGACCAGAGGGTTACAGCTATGTGGGCATGGTTTGATATGGAAATATCTGAGATTGAAGCTGTTTCCAGGGAGCGTATCAGAGAGAGGGAAAGGAAGCAATAATCAATGCGCAAATATGAGTGGTGTACATGGGAGAAGATAGAATAGTCCTGGGTGTCTAGAACATGATATCTCCATGCAAGTCTGTGAGATCCCTCTTGAGGGCAGCCGACATTACCCCTGTGCCCTGATAGGAGGAGGCATTGCGGTCCATGTCTGGGTCCCAAACCAAATTGAAGTCACCCCCGAGGATCACACATCCATCCGGGTACAGCAGGTGCTCCCTCAACAGAGACCTCAGAAAGACATCCTGTGATTGATTGGGTGCATAGACATTGAGGAAGGTTAGGGGGTTGGGCAGCTAATTGTGTTTGAACCTTTAAATAGCGGCCGTCAGTATTCCGCACCACCCGTGGGGGCACAGATCCAAATCTGGATTTACATAAAATTGCAACCCCAGCTGACCTAGAGGGGCAGGATGCCCAAAACTGGCATGGGCTTGGGGTGGGCCATTAGGTGAGTGTCAGTAGATAACAGGTGAGTTTCTTGTAGAAAGATAACGTCAGGGTCTTGCATAAGCAAGTAGCACCAGACTTGGCGTCTCTTGTTAGGAGAGTTAAGCCCTTTAACCTTGAGGGATAGAAATTTAATAAGAGCAGTCTTGTACATGTTGATGGGTGGGGTGGTTAGATGTGGTGTTAGGACCAGGGTTAAGAGGGTTGCACTGCGTGAGGGGGGATAAGTGGAGGGAGAACGCTAAAAGCAGCATAGCAAGGACAGAACATGTGTTACTGCCAATAGGAGGTTCCCCTGGTGTGGGGAATGTATCAAGGGTATTACAAGGAGTGTCCCTTGTCAGGCTTGTTCCTTCCCAGGTATGAGGGTATGGGTGGGGAGAAAGGAAGACAGTATAATTAACACAGGGTGGCCAACAGGGCTTATAGAGTCTAATGTCGTCCTGGAATAGCGCAGGAGTCGAAAGGGCCATTCTGAAGAAGTCACTCTTCTAAAGGACCCAGAGAACGTAGGGGGCATGGAAGGCGGTATCATCAGTAGGCCGGTGTCTGCAGCAAAGCTCAAGAGAAATGGCGAAAGGCGCCAGCCACGGGCCCCCTAATGCCGAGTGAGTGGGGCTTGTCAACAAGTTATATCTCTTGAGGTGGATAATCAATACCAATGCAGATTCCATGTGGGTGATCCAGGGTGAGGTGAGTAGGTTCCAGAGAAGCCTAATAGGTCTTCAGTATGTTCCATGTATCAGGGCCCATACTCCCCAGCAGGCCAGTGGCGATACACAGGGAGGTCCGAGTAAAGTCGGTGTGGGACAGAGCGTTCGTTATTCTGAGGCTGCAGTGGATCCGGCCAGTGAGTGGGGCTCACTCATGGAGCAAAGGTGTTTAATGATGTCTTGTTTTGCATGGAAGGAGGCCTGTTCTTTGGCGTGAGCTCTGTGTTTGGGTGGAAGCACCATGTACCACTCAGGCCGTATTGGTTCTCTGGGGGTGGCCTGGGGAGGGGAGGGGCTGGTGTCCCTGGACAATGCCGGGAGTTTTGGAAGTTGCTTCGCAACTTGCAGAGAGCGGAAGACCTGACATTTGCCATCCCAGGAGAATGTCCGTGCAAAAGGGTGGCCCCATTGGTATTTGATGTTGAGGTCGCGGAGCTTATCAATAACTGGTTTCAAGTCTTTGCGCCTACGTAGGGTTACCGGGGCAATGTCCTGGAAGATCTGGATCGCGTAGCCATTGTAGACTAGGTCCATGATGCCTCGCACCTTCTGCAGAATAGCTTCCTTCTCGATAAAAAAGTGGACCCGCGCGAGAATATCAGGGATGAAGTCTGAGCGACCCTGGGTATTCGCAACGTGATGGGCTCTCTCCAGAGCGGGGGGAGGCATCATTGTCACCCCTAATTGTCTGAAGGAGATCTGCCGTAAAAGTCATGATATACAATACCTCTGCTCCCCGTGGGACTCCTCTGATGCAAATGTTGTTATTTCTACTCCTGTTCTCTAAGTCTTCCTGATTCAGTTGAATATCAATATGTTGGTCTTCCAGTGCCGCCATCCTGCTCCATAGATTTTTGTGAACTTCCGATCGTGCGTCAGCAGAGCGCTCAAGATCGTCCAATCGTCCCCCGATCTCCGTGACATTCGGCCAGAGCTCACGCAGACAGGCCTTAAACTCAGTTTTGAGGGATCCAATTTCCATTTTGATTTCTTGTAGGTAGGTGTTCATGTAGGCCTGTGTGATAGGAGATAGTGAAGGATCTCCAGCGGCCTGTGCCCCAGGGGGTTTGGAGGTAGATGGCGGAGGAGGGTTAGATTTAAGCCACAGTAAGGCCACAGGATTTTTTTTGGATGGGATAGACAGGGCATATTTGCCAGGTTTAGTGTGTGGCATGACCAAAGGGGTGTCTCCAGCTGTACAGTATCTGTATAGGAATCACTTATGTGGGCTGATGCAGAGGTGGCAGGCAGAGCGGCTGGGGTGGCACTTACGGCCCAGTCATTATCCGGGGGTGCGCCAGCGTCAATGTCGTAAAAGTGTTCACAGGTCGCCGGTAAGTTCAGCATATGATGGGGTTTTGTAGGGCCTTGCTGGTGACTATGAAGATTGTGCCTGCCCATGGTAGGGATCCAGAGATGGGAGGGTTCCCTCCACCCCCCAATTCAGTGGCAACAAGAGCAGGCAAGGTTCAGTCTACCAGGCAAGGAATTCAGTGTGGTGGTAGGAGAGGGGGGCATGGCGATCCCTCAGGACTGACCAGCCAAGAGAGCCCAGTGAAGAGAAGGGACCCCAAGTTCAGCCAAGGCAGCAGCGTGCACCCTCACACAACCAGGCAGGCCAGGCCCCAGGCCTCAAAGGGAAGGTCCAGGGAGAACATGCAGGGGAGGGGATGGGGATAGGATACCCCGCTGCAAGGCCCTGCAGCTGATCCCCCCTACCTCATGCCTGTAGCTGATGTTCACTTCACTGTAGAGGGGGGTGTCAACTGCGTGCAGAGGTAGCAGCTCCGGTTAGTGGATGGGTGTTCCAAAAGGATTCAGGCACCCAACCGTGTAGGAAAGCCTCGCATGCAGGTGGCGGCAGGGCAGCCTCAGGTCCAGAGTAGTCATATGCCTCACGGGCTCCGACCCTGTCTTCAGGGGCTGCCGCTGGGGCCAGGCCCGACCACCGGCACCCCAATCCAGCAGGGGGAGGCGGCTCCCAAGTGTGGCCAGCACTGGTCCAGGGGCTGGACGCAATCCTCCACCCACCTGCCTGGCCAGGCAGCCCCCAGGGAGTGACCTCCTTGATGAGCTCCGCAGGTCTTCAGGGCCTCCTCTGGGATTCGCAAAATGGTGCCACAGCCTAGGCCCACAAATGGAGCAGCAGCAGGCCCAGAGCCACCGCCCGAATCAGAGACTCCACTGGCCAGTCGGGGTGTGAAGAAGACACAGGGCGGCACCGCCGCAGAGTTCTAGAGCGCCGGTGGGTAGGGAGGGGATTTTCCTCCACGTGCCTCTGGCAGCAATTCCCAAGATTGCAGCCTCAATCGTGGCATCGGCCCAGATCCTGGGCGCCAGGTCCTCGCAGAGTGCCACCTCAACTGTTTTGCAGGCGCCCGGGTCTCCCCTCCGAGTTGCGGGTTCTAGAGCAGGATCTGCAGGTCATCAAGGGGTCCCTGAAGGGTGGCGGATCAACTATGAACGGCTGCTGAGGAGGTGAGACTCGGCAGCACACGTCTCACTCCATTCACCGCTTCGCCATGCCCCAGCGAAAAGCACTTTTATTGATCCCTCTTTTTCTCGGCCCCTGCTTAACGGATCACCTCCAAACTTTCCTTGCACCAATATGACACTTTTTTGGGGGACATTTTGTGAATATTTGTCAAAAGGCACCAAAGATATAGGCAAGTCAAAAATGCTTTTTATATAGAAACAAAGTCCTAACTATAACTACCTACAACTTTGATGCTTGTTGACAAATCCTCACAAAAGTTTCCAAACAAAGTGTCAAGTTAGGTCTTATTGTGCATGGAAAGTTGTTGGGTGATCCGTCAAGTGGGGGCTGAGTAAAAGAGGTGTAAAAAAGGGTGTTTTCCCATGTTAATTTCTATAGGACCATTAGACACGCCTGCAGCCCGAACTGCTGGACAGAATTACAGCAAATTGGCTGAAAGGTAGATTTGGTTACACAGATTGTATTATTTGTTATTTGGTGTAAATCTGTTATGTAGTTGTTGAGAATTTTAAGAAAATAGAGTTAGTGATATCTGTGGGCACATCGACTTCCCGAAAAATAATGAACTCGTGCAGCCATCTTGGAACTGAGCTTCAGCCAAGTCCCCAACAAATTTTTGAAAAAAGAAAAGGTGGCAGCATAGGAATACCCTGACCCCATAAAGTTGGTCATGGAGTCCCAGAGAAACCCCAACAAACCAAAAAAGCATTTTAAAAAAATACAGTGAAATCATGATATTCACGAATTTGGCTGAAAAAGAAAAAGGGAACAAGCATGAGCACCTGTGATTGTTTTTAATTAACCCCCGGGTAGGCCACGTCCAGGAGTCATGCCACTGAAATAGGAGGGGAGGTGCAAGGGGCCCCCCTCCTAGAGCTGATGAAAGTCCTGGGGACCACCACCTCCACTGGGCATTAATTTTTATATAAGTGTGGGTGCCAATGCGGCATCCTGCGTGCCGAAGGGCCCGCCACCTCCCCTGGGAAAATGTTTCTGAACAAATGCAGGGGGTCAGTCAGCCCACCTACAGCACCAGGGACTGCCGCCTCCCTGGGGCACCTAACAATAGGTATGCAAGCAGGCCTGTTCAGCGCATCTGCACCCCAGGGAGCTCCAACTCCCTGGGCAAATTATGGTAAAACAATGCAAGGGCCCACACAGCTCCCCACAGCCCCGGGGACCGCCACATCCTCTGGGCTAAACTTAAAATTAATGCAGGGGGCTGCACAGCCTCCCCGCAGCCCCAAGGACTGCCACCTCCCCAGGGCTATAGATCAAATTAATGTAGGGGCCTGTATGGACTTCCCCGCAGCACCAGGGACCGCCACCTCCCTGTGGCTACTTATAAATGAATGCAGAGGGCCCATGTGGCCCCCGCAGCCCCAGGGACTGCCACCTCCCCAGAACTGAAATCAAAGCCTCATGGCTCCGGGGACCACCACTTCCCCAGAGCTAAATTCTATGATGGAGGTGGGCCATGCAGCCCCACTCTTGGAGCCATGGGTGGCCCTGAGGACCACTACCCAATAGGGCCGGCTCTTGCTACCTCCCAAGGTTCCCATCCTTGGGAGGTAGCTGTTTGCATTTGCTTGTTGGGAGCTGACAGCTCTCACCAAGCAAAAGCATACATAACTCCACTTTCTGCAAGCTGGAGCTTGCAGAAAGAGGAGTTTTCATTTGCTTCACTGCATGCAAATATACGTGTAGTGAAA
The DNA here is from genome assembly GCA_963921515.1 of Calotriton arnoldi. Lineage (NCBI taxonomy): Eukaryota > Metazoa > Chordata > Amphibia > Caudata > Salamandridae > Calotriton > Calotriton arnoldi. The sequence goes on from CAWUFW010008315.1 coordinate 141,985, forward strand.
CAGATGAAAACATTTGCTCTGACAGACAGGGAGCTGCCTTTCAACAGCCCCCTGTGTGCCAGAGCAATGCTGGCCCCTGCAAGAGGCAAGGATCCAGAAGGGATCGCAGGTGAGTGAGTGGATGTGTAAGTGACTGCATAGGTGAGTGAGTAGGCATGTGAGTATCTGCATGGGTAACTGATTCAGTATGAGAATGGCTGTATGTTTGTGTGAGTGGATGTGTGAGTGACTGTATTGGTGAGTGAGCAGGTGCATGAATGGCTGTATATGTGAGTTCGTGGTTGTGTTAATGGCTGTCTGGGTGAGTGAGTAGGTATGTTGCTGTATGGGCCTGCGAATGGAAATGTCGGTTGTGTGGGAGTGGGTGTATGAGATGTATGGGATATAAGTGGGTGTATGACTGGTTCTGTGGATGATGTCATTGGTGATGTCATGAGTGATGTCATTTGAGATGTCATTAGTGATGTCATGATTGATTTCACTGTCCCTGTAATGAGTGATGTAAACGTGAGGATTGCATTGAGGGGGCATAAGTTATAGTTAGCTCATCTAACTATAACTGCTAAGTTTTGTGCGAGTGAAATGTGAACCTAAATATAACGTCCCTGTAACCTTTGCTTTTTTTCAGTGAATTTCAAAGTTGTTTTTAGTTCTATTTCCTAACTATAACGTCCCTGTAACATTTTTTTTTTGTGAATTACTAAGGTTTTTTAATGTTAATTCCTAACTATAACGTCCCTGTAGCCTTTGTTTTTTTCAGTGAATTTGTAAGGTTTTTTTTGCCCTATTTCCTAGCCAGTGGAGAAAGGGGGGGTCCTCCCACAAGCTCTCAGCAGTCCCACTGGGTGGGACTTACTGGAGGTAACAGGAGGGGTTCTTGGCCCCCAAGGGCCCTCAATATCCAAGGGGACTTCATCCCCCAACAAGTAGTGTGTCAGGAGGCGTGCTTGTAAAGTGGTGGAAAAAGGGGGTGGGGCCTTGGATGAGCTCTCATCAAACCACTGTGTGGGACTTACCAGAGGTAACAGGAGGGGTTGTTGGCCCTCATGGGCCCTCAACATCCAAGGGGACTTCATCCCCCCAACCCGTAGTGCACCAGGAGGTGCGTTTGCAGTGTGGTTGAGAAAGGGGGCCCAATGACTTCCTCCGGGGCTGACCTTTTTTAAAATTTATTTTTATGAGGGAAGGGGTCCCGCATGGCCCCCATCCCCGGGTGGCCTGGACTTTAAAAAAAATGTAGTTTATTAGGGGAGGCAGCTACATGGTCCCCTCCACTGGCTGATTTTGGCCCCAGGGACCCCATCCCCTAGGGCCTGGCCATTACATTATGGAGCGGGGGCTGCACAGCTTACCTCCTTGGCCGATATCAGTCACACAGACTCCATTCCCGGGGGCCCTGCCTCTTCATTCTGTGTGCCCCCAGGGTACCCAGTGACCTCTGTTAAGGACCGTGGGGGAGAGGTGTGGTACAACAGCCAGAGTGGCTGACTCCGGAGCATGGGGCTCACGGTTCGATCCCTAGCACCGGCGGCAGCTCAGCTCTGCATCATGTGACTCTGGACAGTAGCTCACTTAATCTCCTTGATAGCCCCCAGTGCCTTGAAACCTTAAGGGGTGATATGTTTGCACTTTACAAATATGGAATATTAATTATTATAAGGCCCCCATGGTCACTGCCAGCTCCCTACCTCCAGCGGGAGCCGGCATTGCTCTGACAGACAGACAGGGAGCTGAAAGGCAGCTCCCTGTCTGTCAGAGCAAATGTTTTCATCTGTTTCACTGCACGCATATTTGCCCTTCATCACCAACCTTCTCCAGGAACTATTTGGCCCTGCCTTGTCACCATTAATGACTGTGGAGCGAGCCCACTGATCGTTGGGTCCTAGACCAGCGCCCGGTCTGCCACCACGTCCCATCATCGCACGTCTACTTAATTACGCAGACAGGGACGCAATCTTAAGGGAGGCAAGAGCAAAGAGCCCTGTAGTCTACCAGGGCACCACACTGTCCCTTTTCCCTGATTACACCCCAACCGTGCAAGCAGCACGAAGAGAATTCCTTTCAACAAAACGGCTGTTTCAGTCCTCCTCTATCCCATATGCAATGCTGTACCCGGCAAAACTCAAAATTACCCATGACAGCCAGGCGCACTACTTCACTGATGCCAAATCTGCTCTTAAATACGCAAAGCACATCTGCCCCCGGAAGACGCAGCCTGGATCGCCCAAAGACAAGAACGTCTTGCAGTCACTTGATGATAATGACTAACATTGTACTGGTCTCTCTATTTCCAAGCCTATTAATACGAGACTGAAGGTCATTTGCACTGTTGGTTGTCCGCACTCGTGGGGTGCCTTGTAGTCATGTTTCAATTCTAGATATGTCAGGGGGGTCCGGTGGGTAGGCTACAATGTTCACCTTAGGGTTACAATGGGCCCTTGTTGGATGTCTGGGTTTGGCGGATTTGGGTTCATGCGGTTGCCATTACCCTTAGCCCGACCACCCTGCCTATAGGCGGGAGCCTGCAGTTGCTGCCCGTCCCCACAGGGAGATCTCCCATGTGTTTGCATTTTATGCACCAGTTCAAGGGTTGTTTTGTAGGGAGGGTGGGTAGATATTCTCGACCTGATTGGGAGGTTGTAGTGGGTGGGGGTTATGCTAATTCTTGCAGAAGGCATGATGGAAGCGAGCTATTGGCTTAGAATTGAGTATCATATTGGTCGCCCAAGGTTCACAGTAGATCATATCCAATGGCACGTAACTTCACTCACTAATGCCCTGCCTCTTTTATGGCTGTAGTTAACTGTTTAACATGGAACATACGTGGGCTTAACGATTGCAAAAAGGCTAGACTTGTACATTCATATTTGCGAAGACATCACGTAGAAATTTGTTTTCTGCAGGAAACGCATTTAAGCTGTGCTAGGGATCCCAGGCTCCAACATAGGCTTTGGGGCGAAATCCACTCGGCTACCTTTTCCAACTATGCGAGGGGGGTTTCCATATTGATCCAATGAGGGTTGGGCTGGACTACATTTGAAACACTCACAGATAGAGAGGGATGGTATGTAGTGATAACTGGCTGCCTTTATTCAACACGTGTCACTCTTGCGGCCATCTATGGCCCCAATACAGACGACCCACAGTTTCTATTGGAGGTTTGGGCAAAAATAGTACTTATGGGCTGTGATACAGTTATATGGGGAGGTGACTTTAATGTTGTGCTTGACAACACCCTGGATAGGGAAGGCATGGCACGTAACCCACACACCAAAGCGACACAGCTCTTAAATTCCATTATACAAGAGCACAGATTGCAGGACGCTTGGCGAGCACTCAACCCGCAACTACGAGAGGGAACTTGCATTACATCTTATCACCATGCCTGGTCTCGTCTGGATTATTGGCTGCTTTCAGTGGACGTGATGTCGTGGACGGTGGAGACACCCACCTACCGCGTACACTGTCTGACCACGCCCCGGTTTTGCTGCGTTGGTGCATCCCCAGTACACATCCCAGGGCCTTCCGTTGGCGGCTTCCCCCCCATGCCCTTTTAGATGCGGTATTTAGAGAAGAAATAGCCATGGATATAGAACAATATTTTGCCACCAATGAAGGCTCGGTAGACTCTGCAGCAACACTTTGGGAGGCATTCAAGGTAGTTAAAAGGGGCTCATGTATCTCAAAGGGTAAGGGAGTCTTGCATTCCATATGCACCACACTGACGAAACTTGAAAATACTATAAAAAATTTAGAGACTACCTTCTACGCCACACAGGACATAACAATATTAGCCTCTATTAGACAAGCCATTTCGGAATTTGAAGCGGAAGCTGAGAGGGAAACCCGATTTTTAGGAAAGGAGGCAAAGGCCAGAGGATACGGCGAGGGCGATAGACCGGGCAGGACCCTGGCTAACCTATTGAGGCAATCCGTCGCACCCACATTTATTTCTGAACTGACAGTTGAGGGTGCCCCGCCAGTCAGAGGCCAGTCGGACACACACGCTCACATGACTTCATATTACTCAACACTCTATACCGTAACGCAAGAATCCGCTCCTGCGGATCTTACGGAATACTTAGACGCTCTACAGCTTTTGTGGCTAAGTCCTGAGCATAGAGAGTATCTAGATCTCCCCTTCACTTTGGAGGACATCACACAGGTAATTAGAAGCCTCCCATCAGGCAAGGCGCCTGGACTAGACGGCTTAACCACGCTCTTTTATAAAACCTATGTCGAGACACTTGCCCCTCGTCTTCTCGATGTTTATCAGGAATCGCTGGAGATGGGAATCCTCCCCTCATCCATGAGAGAGGCGGTTATTATAACTCTTTTAAAACCTGACAAGCCACCTACAAATTGTGACTCATATAGACCCTTATCCCTGATAAATGTTGACACTAAAATTTTAGCAAAGCTTATAGCTAACAGGCTCCAACCCTTGATGTCCCTTATCGCCAGACCTGACCAATCTGGATTTATACCGGGATGATCAACGGCCCATAATCTCCGAACCTTTTTTTCGGTTATACACCAAATTGATCCCAAGCTTACAGCTGCGGTGTGTTTTTTAGATGCAACCAAAGCATTTGACTCCCTGGAGTGGTCTTATCTGTTTACCGTACTTCCCAGATTGGGTCTAAGTTACAACTTCATTAAACTCATCAAATTACTCTACACACGGCCTACTGCTCGCTTACTTACCAATGGGCTCATTTCGGATGCATTTGAGATTTCTCGAGGCACCAGGCAAGGGTGTCCACTTTCCCCATTGCTATTTGCAATAGCAATGGAACCATTGGCAGCGAAAATTCGACAATACCATTTGTCGTGAGGCCTAGTGTTTACGGACCATAATCTTATCACCTCTATGTATGCAGATGACATCACCCTATATGTCAGGCACCCAGATGAGAACCTCAATCCAATGCTGCGCGAACTGCTCAGATTTGGGGGCCTATCTGGTATCACCATAAATTGGAGAAAATCATCTATCTTAGCTTTAACCACCGCTCCCTTAAATAAAACCCTGGACTTCCCGCTGAGGTGGGAAGAGGACGCCGTTAAGTATTTGGGAATATGGCTCAGTAGAGACTTACAACTCATCTGGAGCTTGAATTTCGGGAAACAATTTGTCTGGTTTACAGACAGAATCAAGTTTTGGTCCACCCTTCCTCTGTCGTTGGCAGGTCGAATAGCGATATTGAAGATGATTGTTCTCCCTAAATTTTTATATTTATTTGTGAATATTCCCGTTCCTCTAACGCAGGCCTTTTTTAAACAGCTACGCTCTGCAGCGATCTCTATGGTGTGGGCAGAGGACCAGCCCAGAGTAAGCTGGGACATTCTAACGCGCCCGCTGTCACGGGGTGGCCTGGGTGCCCCTGACTTTGAGTTATACGCTTTAAGTGCACAAGCCCAATTTTTACATTATTGGATCTATCCCACCCCATTTCAGCCGCATGTGGCGGCGGAGCGAGATGTTGCTGATCGGATCCCATTGCATGCCGCTGTATACCACCCATATCGTAGGACCCCAAATGAAATTAATACAGTGGAAACGATCAGATGGGCCTGGGAAGGCCTGAGGCGTCACACTCAAATACCCCTACTATATGCACCGTCGGGGCCGGTGGCACATCATCCTCACTTTCCCTTTCTGCAGGATAGGGGAGCTATCCACAGGGCACGGACTATGGGAATCACTACTATGGGGGAGTTATACCCGGATGAGTCGTTTTTGCCTGAGCCTGTCCTGCAAATGGAGGAACCTATACCTATTTTGGAGAAACTGCTATTTTACCAATTCAAAGCGGCCTGCAAGAAACTAAATGCCTCCTTCCCGGCTCCCCCCTACATTACAATCTCTGGCAAACTTATTGGCCACGCCATCCCAGAGGAAACTGGTCACCAGACTTTACACTTACACACAGTCATACATGCCATGGTCAGACCCCGGGGCGCTCCAGCAGTGGCGCGGAGATCTCCAGGATCAACTTACAGATGGTCCTTTTGCTGTTCACAAATGAAATATCTACTCCCTAATTATAAGCTGCGATTAATACATTTTAAATTCCTCCATCGCTACTATCGCACCCCACTGCAACTTTTTAAGATAGGACTACTATCTACGTCCAATTGCTGGAAGTGTAGGCGCGAAGGGGCTGCCTTTCTATATATAGCCTGGGAATGCCCTGGGGTTTCTCAATCAGATGTGATCAGAGCAATTACTGGCCAACCTTTGGGGTGCTCTCCCCTGATCATGTTGTTAGGATATGTGGAACAATCTAAGCCTGAAGTCCGCCGCTTAACCACCATGCTGTTGATCCTTGCTCGCCGCCGTTTGGCCATACACTGGGGTTCACCGATTTAACCGCTAGTAAAAACATGGATACAGGATGCGGTGTTCTGTCAGGAGCAGTTGGCCAGCTATTGGGATCTAATGCCCACGGCGTCTTGTCCTAGGGACATCTGGGACCCCTTCAAAGAGTGGCTACGCCTCAGGGAAGTATCATCTGATGAGGCCAGGCCCGCCCTCGGGGTGAATGGTCCCTCTGCTTCAGTAGAATAGTTATGCAGGCCCATACTTCTACTACATTAGCCATATTTCATGATATGTACATTGTCAAAAGCCGTTGTAAAATGTGTTCGTTCAAAATTGCCTGATGTGTTTATAAACCGGTTCAGTCTGTTGTAACTTGCCATGGAATACCAACTGATATGATTTCAAGTATCATATATGTGCCGAGACCGCTTCCTCTTATATTTTAAGTTGTCAGCCAAAATATTTGTCTGCCTGTGCTGTATTAATGGACCTGTGTTTCATTATTTCAATGATCTCTCACGAAATGATAAATAAAGTTTAAAAAAAAAATTCTGTCCGAAAGTTCAAGCTGCAGGCGTGCCTAAAAATAATCCTAACTATAACAACTTACTGGATATATTGGATATATGACACTTCAGGTATTGGTTGTGTGCACCAGTCTGTCCTGACACACCATACTTACCATCAACATCATGCCAGAGTTTACAGCGTTCAATACATCACTGTGAGACAATAGTTACTTTCGCTGTATCTTGAGGTGAATTATGGGACTTGTAGTAAGGTGTGTGCAGGCACGTGACTTTATCACCAATTATATCACCTGGGACACTGCACACGTGATGTTGCACCTTTGATAAAGGCAATTCGCCGAAACGCGTCAGGTTCATCACGCTTGAATGTGTCTGCGCCAATTGAAAATAAATGCTGTTTTACCGGACCCGGGCTGTGGCAAATCTCTTTGGTTGTTTGAATAACGGGAATTGCTGTCTCCCGTCAGCCATGGCCGCCCTGCAGGGTCGGGGGCCCCCGACGACAGTGATGTTTGTGCTGGATATATATATATATATATATATATCCTCCGTACTCCTTTTCTTCCAACGTTCCACTGCTCAGAACCAAAAAAGGCACGAACTCCGCTTGATAAGTGCAATCTTAGTTTATTTTTCTGTGCATAGCCGCCATATATATATATATATATATATATATATATTCACTGAAAAAACCACAAGTTTCAGGGACGTTAAAGTTAGGTTGGCATTTCACTCATTCAAAACCAGTGAAATGCACTGCTGATGACGTCACATATTACATTACTCACGACATGGTCAGTGACACCACTGATGACATCACTGATGACATCTCAAATGACATCACTGATGACATCATCCAATGACTGAGTGTTTCTAAAAAGTTTAAGAATTTTATATATATATACACGCCAAGGTTTATTAAAGAATGAGTGGGTGTATGAGTGTCTGAATGGATGATTTAGTCGGTGCGTGACTGACTGTATGTGAGTGACTAAATGTGTCTTAGTGAATGCATGTATGAATGACTAATCTGTGTGACTGTCTGTATCAGTCTGTCAGTTGGTATGTAAGTGGTTGCATAGGTTGGTGAGTATCTACATGAGTGTCTATATGGGTTAATGATTGGTTGTCTGATTACCTGTATGGCTGCCTGAGTGTCTGTGTGGGTGTGTGGGGGTGTTTGTGACTCCCTGCATGGATGTGTGAGTGGGTGATTCAGCAGGTTTATGGGTTTATGAGTGCATCTGTGAGGGGCTGTATAGGTGAGTGAGTGTGCTTATGGCTGTGTTGGTAAGTAAATGGATGTCTCAGTGGTATATGTGTAAGTAACTACATATGTGAAAGGCAGTATATGTGAGTGTTGGAGTATATAAGTGACTGAATGTGAAAGTGAGTGATTGTGACAGTGGCTGCATTGATGAGTGTGTGCTTGTGTCAGTGATTGTAGAAGAGAGTAAGTATATAGTACTATCTGTATGAATAAGTGAGGTGGTGTGTGTGTATAACTGTGTAGGTGAGTAAATGGCAGTGTGATTGATTCTTTGGGTGACTGACTAGGTGTTTGAGTAACTCTTTGGGTGAGAGGCGGTGGGTTGAGTGTTTGTATGGGTGTATGAGTAGATATATCAGTGGTTGTATTGATGAGTGACTGCGTGTATGAGTTACTGTATGGGTTAGTGAGTGGATGTGTGTGTAGACCTATGAATCAGTGAGCGGGTATATACTAACTGGTATTGGTGTGTCTATGGTTTCGAGTTTGGTAGTCTGTATTTTAGAGTGGGTGTATCAAAGGTTATATTAGGGTGTGAGGAGGTGCATCAGATGATCACGTGGATGATGTCATCAGTGATGTCACTGACCATGTTATGAGTGATGTAATATGTGACGTCATCAGCAGTGCATTGCAGGGGCGCAAGTTATAGTTAGCTCAGCTAACTATAACGGCCGAATTTCTCTGGTTTTGTACGAGTGGAATGTCAACCGAACTATAACGTCCCTGAAACTTGTGTTTTTTCCACTGAATTTCAAAGGTTTTTTAAATGCTAATTTCTAACTATAACGTCCCTGAAACCTATGGTTTTTCAGTGATTTTCAAAGGTTTTTAAAAGCTAATTTCTAACTATAACGTCCCTGAAACCTATGTTTTTTTCAGTGAATTTCTAAGGTTTTTTAAATGCTAATTACTACCTATAACATCCATGAAACCGATGTTTTTTTTCAGTGAATTTCTAAGGTTTTCTAACTTGATTTGAAATTTTAAGAGTGGAACAGCAATGGCAGTACATGTTCAGCAATTTTTGTAAAATTGCAGTGTGTACAATTTACATTACGGATTAAAAACGCTTGTTCTAAATTTTTAAGCTTGTATAAAGCTTGTGTGATTTTTTATCCTTTTTAAAATAAGTATTTACATATTTTTTTTTTTTCATAAAACATTGAGATTCACGTACCCATCGCATACCAATCATGGTGGGTGCGTGAATTCAAGCAGCTCACCGCCATATTTTTTAAGTCATGCACGTTGCGCGTACGGTGCACGATGGGTGCGCGGTTCTCATTTTTCATGTTTACGAAATTTAAATACTTGATATATACTATATATTTATCAAATCTATTGTATATACTTTATTGAAAGAGTTATAAAACTGATTCAAACATAAATAATATGAAGATTAAACTTCTTATAATGAAGTTACGGAAGCCGCGACGGTCCCGCATAACCTCACGTATGTATTTCCGGGTTCGCGTCAGGTACGCGAATCCAGCGCAAGTTGTTTAGTTTTAAAAGTATATATATCTAACTTTATTATATATATTATACCAAGAGATTAATATATACAAGTGTAAATTTAGTATATTTGTAACTGGAATTAAGATATATTATTGTTAAATATATTTTTCGGGAATCGCGTCTGGTGCGCACTGGTTGTGCTTCGGGTACTCGAATCCCATGTGACTTCAAAAGAAAGCATTTCATTCTTTAAGAAGCTTTCTATTCTAGTACTTAGAAGGCCCCACCCAATGTTTTCATTCTTCCAGCAGTATCTTCAGAAGACACAGCTCTTGTGTTTTCTGCTCCTCTTTTTTTCATTTTTTTGGTGTTTTTTTATTCACCAAGAAAATGGCTTCTGCTAATCCACCACAGGACATTCCTGCAGAAGAAGAGGTAGTGGAAGAACCTGTCAAGCGACGCAAGGACAGTATTGTGTGGGCTTTCTTTTCTATACTACCTGGAGAGCAGAAGGTCAATGCACGGAAGGTAACCTGCACTATTTGTGGAAATATCCTATCTCAGGGATCCAAGAAAAAATATTCATACGGAACTTCATCAATGATGAGGCACCTACAGACCACACACCCGAATTGTCTTGCGCGAGAACAACATCATCGGCAACTCCAACAAAGTCAGCAAGATGATCAGGTCGCAGGGCTTAGTACTTCAGCAGGTTCTTCCGTATCCACCCACACTGGACAAATTATTCCAGAGTTTGCTGGACTTGAGCAGCACTGCATAAAGTGTAAAAAACTACTTTGTACTGGAGAGCAATCTCTTGAAGCTGTTGTGGTTGCTGCAAAGAACCACCGATGTTATTATTTTTTTTTTTCTTCCAATGGCTTTATAATTGCAAAATGTTTTGAAAAGTTTTTTCAGTTCATCCTGTTGATTTTTTTTATTTTTTGGTTAAAAAAACACCAAAGAAATTAGTAAAAGAGTGAATAAAGCACAAAAAATGTAAAAAGAAAAAAAAATGGTTCTATTTAGAACCGCCTATTTGGTTGAAACTAGACAAACTTGTATGTGTTGTATGAATTGCTGAAAGTGTAATATGTAAATTTTTGTATGAGTGCATGAGTATTGCCTGAGTGAATAAATGAGTACAGCAGTAATGCGTGGGTCATTGGATGAGTGCATGGATAGTGCCTGAGTTAATGGATAAGTGCATGGGTAGTGCCTGGCTTATTGCATGAGTGCAAGAGTAGTGTCTGAGTGATTAAATGAGTGCATGGGTAGAGTCTGAGTGCATAGATGAGTGCATGGGTTTTGCTTGAGGGAATGGATGAGTGCTAAAACACTGCCTGAGTGATTAAATGGTTGCAAGCGTAGTGCCTGGGTAATTGGAGGAGTGCATGGGTTGTGACTGGCTGATTGCATGACTGCAGGGGTAGTGTCTGGGTGATTGGAGGAGTGCATGGGTAGTGCCTGAGTGCATGCATGAGTGCATGGGAAGTGCCTGTGTGATTGGAGGAGTGCATGGGTAGTGCCTGAGTGATTGGATGAGTGCATGGGTGGTGTTTGAGAGAATGGATGAGTGCATGGCTAGTGTCTGAGGGAATTGATGAGTGCAATAGTAGTGCCTGAGTGATTGGAGGACTGCTTGGGTAGTAATTGAGTGATTGCATGAGTGCATGGGTAGTGTTTAGGAGAATAGATGTGTGCAATAGCAGTGCAATAGCAGTGCCTGAGTGATTGGATGAGTGCATGGGTAGAGCCTAAGTACATGGATGAGTGCATGAGTAGTGTTTGAGTGATTGGATGAGCGCATGGGTAGTACCTGAGTGCATGAACGAGTACATGGGTAGTGTTTGAGGGAATGGACAATTGCAGCAGTAGTGCCTGAGTGATTGCATCAGTGCATTGGTAGAGCCTGAGTGCATGGGTAGTGTCTGGGTGATTGGAGCAGTGCATGCGTAGTGCCTGAGTACATGAAGCAATGCATAGGTAGAGCCTGAGTGCATAGATGAGTGCAAGGGAAGTGCCTGTGTGATTGGAGGAGTGCATGGGTAGTGCCTGAGTACGTGCATGAGTGCATGGGAAGTGCCTGCGTGATTGGAGGAGTGCATGGGTAGTGCCTGAGTGATTGGATGAGTGTATGGGTAGAGTTTGAGAGAATGGATGAGTGCATGGCTAGTGTCTGAGGGAATGGATGAGTGAAATAGTAGTACAGCCTGGGTGATTGGAGGATTGCATGGGTAGTGCCTGAGTGATTCGAGGAGTGCATGGGTAGTGCCTGAGTGCATGGATGAGTGCATGGGTAGTGTTTGAGGGAATGGATGAGTGCAACAGTAGTGTCTGAGTGATTAAATGAGTGCATGGGTAGAGCCTGAGTACATGGATGAGTGTATGGATACTGCCAGGGTGAATGAATGAATGCATGGGTAGTGCCTGAGTGCATGGATGAGTGCATGGCTAGTGTTTGAGAGAATGGATGAGTGCAATAGTAGTGCCTGAGTGATTGGAGGACTGCATGGGTACTGCCTGAGTGATTGGATGAGTGCATGGGTAGAGCCTGACTGCATGGATGAGTGCATGAGTAGTGCCTGCATGATTGGAGGAGTGCATGGGTGGTGCCCGAGTGATTGGATGAGTGTATAGCTATTGCTGGAGGGAATGGATGAGTGCAATAGTACTGCCTGAGTGATTTGATGAGTGCCTGGGTAGAGCCTGAGTGCATGGATGAGTGCATGGGTAGTACCTGGGTGATAGGAGGAGTGCATGGGGTGTGCCCGAGTGATTGAATGAGTGGAAGGGTAGAGTTTAAGAGAATGGATGAGTGCATGTATAGTGCCTGAGTGATTGGATGAGTGCAAAAGTAGAGCCTGAGTACATGGATGAGTTCATGGGTAGTGCCTGGTTGATTGGAGGAGTGCATGAGCAGTGCCTGAGTGATTGATTGGATGACTGCAAGGGTAGTGTTTGAGGGAATGGATGAGTGCATAGGTAGTGTTTGAGAGAATGGATGAGTGCAGTAGTAGTGCCTGTCTGATTGCATAAGTACAGGGATAGAACCTGTCTGATGATATCTGAAAGTTTTTAAATAGTGTAAACATTCAACATTATTTTTATTAGGAATAAATATCACATAAATGAATGGTATCATGCATATTATGTTATGTATTCTTATCTTTTTGAGTAATTTAGATACATAACTCTGTTTTTAAAATAGTATTGTCGTAAACTGTAATAAAACACTTTTCAAACGTCACCACTAACTACTGTAAAGAAGAAGAAAAAAATGTTATATATTGCGATGTATTACATAAATTAAAATATTGCACTTTTAAGTACACAACATATTTTTAGAATACATAACATTTTCAGTTTCCCTTTTTGCTGTTCTCAGATTCTACTGAACTTCACCATACACAGTGATTTCAATGTAGTATCATTATACAACAGCGGGTAAAAAAACAATCAACGAGATTGTGAAAAAACCCCAAATTACCACAAAGCATTATTTCCAATATGTGTACCTATATGTTTACCTATCTACAGTTTCTGAATTATGACCAACTTGTACATTAAGTTGTTTATTACTCTCAAGTACATTTGCTAAAATGCATACTCTCATTTACATCTTTTTCAATATAGAAAACAAATATATAAACTATTGCTTTTAAACACAATTTTCAAAATGCAATATCAATTACCACAAATAATAACTCAAACACTAATTATAAATAGTAATTGTTTCAATCCTGTCCACTTTCTGTTCACATCTTCCTAATAGGCCAAATAATGTATTCAAAACTTTTGCTTGGTAAAAATTCAATATAAATTTGTTAATTCGTGTTCACATATTTCCAATAGGCCAAATAATGTATTCAAAACTTTCACTTAAAAAAAATCCAATATAAATTTGTTAATTCATGTTGACATCTTCCCAATAGGCTGAATAATGTATTCAAAACTTTGGCTTCAAAAATATCAAGTATGAATTTTGTAAATCGAAAGGCAATCTAGATTTGAATTGCAAGTGGGCATCATTGGAATGTGTCCATCCTTTATTACACTTTAAATGCACAGTATAATGTCCAGATGTTGTAGTAGGTCCATCATGGAAAATAATAGCCATTGCTATAAAAGTTCTTCCTGAAATAGATATTTGACTTGCAACAAACTTTTTTATTTTGGTCTCCAATTCTCTTCCATTTGCTCTACAATGTTGTAGTATTAAAATGAGATATTTTCCAAATCTTTCTATATGTGATGTAGACAACATCTCTGCTTTACAATGCGAACATTTCATATCCTGATTGGCTGTTTTCACTAATTTGTTAAAAGGTACTGATTTGCAATCTGGTACCGTCAAGGATATGAATCGTTCTGTGTCTATTTCAGTGCTGGAAGTAAATGAACACTGTTCACATTTATGATCCCATCTGTAACTTACTCCAAATACGTTTTCAATCTGTATTCCTTCATGTTCTAATACTCCAAGCATAAGCATTAGAAATTCTTGTGCATCTTGTTGAACATTAAGAGTGAATGTCAAAAACCAGAACATAAATCCAAAAGATGTCGAACACCAGAAGCAGTCGCGATTTTACTTCTGTCAGTTACCAATTGGTTAAATACATGACGTAATAAAGAACAAAATCTTTTTTCATGATTTCCCATAATTTCACAATGAAGCTCTTCTAGATAAAACACAACATTCAAAATCACATTAGCATAGCAGTTGATACCTGAACTGTTTTCCAACTGGTATCTTACAATCTCATCAACAGTTTCCATTTTCATTTTGTTTACATCTTCATGATTCTCTTCAATGGTTTTCTTTTTTTGAACCTCAATTGAATGTTTGACATATTTCCGTTTTGGACACACTACACGTTTCTCATATATCGGATATTCACCTAAATGAGGAGTATAAAGTCTTCTCAAACGATTGTACTCTCTTACACAATTTGCATCAGCACTAACCTTTTTCTCATTGAAATCAATCAAACACAAACCAGATAATGTTCTTACTCAAGACAATGCAATGTATGCCATTCCCTCTTTGAACACTGTACTTCCAATATTTACAAAAGCACTGTCTATACTTAAGACATGAGATTTATGAATAGTTACTGCATATGCTAAAGACAAAGGGAACTGTTTTCTGCGAACATACACGTCTTTTACAAGCAAAAAATGTACAACTTACCTCGTTAATCTGATCAAATTTTATCTTCAAAAATTCTATTCCATCTCTGTTCTGAAAATTTACAAATTCAACAACTTTTCCCATTGTTCCATTTACTAAACCTTCTTCTACATTCAAATTACGCCGTAAAATTACCAGACAGTTTATACATACATGTAAAGTATTTTCTAAGCCTACAGTCTTAGATACAGACTTTTCCAACAAATTCAATTTTGACTGTAGTCTCTCTGTGAGAAGAATAGTCACTCCTTGATGTTGAATTTTATTAATAGCTTCAATTTCCATTATTTGTTGTTTTTCCAGGGTTAAAAGTTCTTGATTAAATGTAGAACACTCTTGCAAAGTAGGCATTAGGCAAACTATAGACTTATTTTCTCCAAGCTTATTGTACCAAATTTCAGCCGCTGTGTTTCCATTAACCCTGGGCAGTAAAATCCGCTCGGCTCGAGGAGTTTGCAGATTTTTGGCAACTCCGCGTTCCGCGTAGAACGCGGAGTTACCGAAAACTCTGCGATCCGCGGCGGAGCAGAGTTTTTTTCTTGTTCGTGCTTTCAAAATGAATTTTCGCGCGCGCGGTAGCAACTTACCGGGATCCCTGCGTTTGCCGACGAGATTTCCTATCCATTCGCGTGCGCCACGAGATTTGGTAGCCGGCCGCACGGTCCTGCGAGAGTGTGCGATCGCGAACACGTCATTCGGACGCGCCATCTGACTTCCGGCGGAAGTTCAGTGAAGCTCGCGATGCCGAACACGCAAAATTTGCAATCTGGAGAAGAATATCTCTCGAGCAGCATAAAAGCTTCTCGAAAATGATGATTAGGATGAAAAAAACTCCTCAGATTGACATTTGGCTGTACTTTTTTGTGCAAGGAGTCCTTTTTCTTTTTTTTCTTTTTTTTGTAAGAGGAAGGAAGTGCCCCAGAGTCTCCAACTTCCTGTTCCTGTCCAGAAGGCTCCTCCCAGTGCTTTGTTCATGTCCTGTTCACTTTTCATTTGGATTTGGAGCTGGAAGGATCACTCTTTGTGTCTGCTGCATCATATATCAATGGATTTGAGGACTTTTGGATTTGAGATTTTACAAGTAAGTTGGAGAATTTGTGTTGTTTGTTTGATTGGGGCATTGCAAGTTGCAACTACATTTTTTTGTACTTTTCATCATTTAAAAAAATTTATTGTGGGAAGCCAGTAGGCCAAGAGCTACTCATGGGTGCATGAAACAACTATTTCTGTGGTGTCTGTTGAATTTAAACATCATTTAGGGCATGGATGGCATTGGATTGAATTGCAAAATGTGTTTTTTTGGGTATTTCACTTTTTTGATGTGTGTTAAATAAATGCCTTTGTTGGATGTGTGTGTGTGGTGTGGTTCTTGTGTAACTTGCAAACCTTGTTTAGCTCTGTGGATTTTCATTTTTGCATTTTCGCATTAAAGCTGTGTTGTTTAGCATGCCTCCTTTGCCTTGCCATTATAGACCTGCTTGAGTTCATTGTTTTCCAGGCCTCCTGCTTGTTGTAACTGTGAGTGACCATGTGGCTGGTGGCCATTTTGTGGTGGTAGTTTAGTAGTGTGCTGCTTTTGCCATATCGGCCTGCATTTGTTTCCGTTGTTCCTCTTGGCCTAGGCTTCTTGTTGTGGGTGGCCTGGCCATGTGGCTGGTGGCCATTTTGTGGAGCCAGCCAGTGTGCTTTTGCCATAGGCCTGCATTGTCTGTCTTCCCTTTCTTGTTGTTGTGGGTGGCCTGGCCATGTGGCTGGTGGCCATTTTGTGGAGCCAGCCAGTGTGCTTTTGCCATAGGCCTGCAAGCTTGTGGCCTAGTCTGCCAATAGGCCTTTCAGCCAATAGGCCAAGAGCTACTCATGGGTGCATGAACCAACTGTTTCTGTGGTGTCTGTTGAATTTAAACATCATTTAGGGCATGGATGGCATTGGATTGAATTGCAAAATGTGTTTTTTTTGGGTATTTCACTTTTTTGGTGTGTGTTAAATAAATACCTTTGTTGGATGTGTGTGTGTGGTGTTGTTGTTGCGTAACTTGCAAACCTTGTTTAGTCCTGTGGATTTTTGTTTTTGCATTTTTGCATTAAAAGCTGTGTTGATTAGCATGCCTCCTTTGCCTGACCACTATAGGCCTGCTTGAGTTCATTGTTTTCCAGGCCTCCTGCTTGTTGTGACTGTGAGTGACCATGTGGCTAGTGGCCATTTTGTGGTGGTAGTTTAGTGGTGTGCTGCTTTTGCCATATAGGCCTGCATGTCTTTCCTTTGTTCCTCTTGGCCTAGGCTTTTTGTTGTAGGTGGCCTGGCCATGTGGCTGGAGGCCATTTTGTGGAGCCAGCCAGTGTGCTTTTTCCATAGGCCTCCATTGTCTGTCTTCCATTTCTTGTGGTTGTGGGTGGCCTGGCCATGTGGCTGGTGGCCATTTTGTGGAGCCAGCCAGTGTGCTTTTGCCATAGGCCTGCAAGCTTGTGGCCTAGTCTGCCAATAGGCCTTTCAGCCAGTAGGCCCAGAGCTACTCATGGGTGCATGAAACAAGTGTTTCTGTGGTGTCTGTTGAATTTAAACATCATGTAGGGCATGGATGGCATTGGATTGAATTGCAAAATGTGTTTTTGGGGGTATTTCACTTTTTTGGTGTGCGTTAAATAAATGCCTTTGTTGGATGTGTATGTGTGGTGTGGTTGTTGTGTAACTTGCAAACCTTGTTTAGCCCTGTGGATTTTCGTTTTTTCATTTTTCATTAAAGCTGTGTAGTTTAGCATGCCTCCTTTGCCTGGCCACTATAGGCCTGCTTGAGTTCATTTTTTTTCAGGCCTCCTGCTTGTTGTGACTGTGAGTGACTATGTGGCTGGTGGCCATTTTGTGGTAGTAGTTTAGTAGTGTGCTGCTTTTGCCATATAGGCCTGCATGTCTTTCCTTTGTTCCTCTTGGCTTACTGCTTCCATCCCCTTTGCCAGCTGCAGCTCCCTGAATGACGTGATGCGCGAATTAATGCCAAACAGGTTCCACTTCCATTACATTTGTATTTTTGTTTTCGTTCTTCTTCTTTCCTATCCTTCCTGAGTGTACACAGTATACCATGAAAGCCCTTCTTGTCAAAGTCTCACAAATGGCTACACTGCTGTTATGGTTTTTTTTTTTAACTGAGTTAATAAAATATAATAATATAACACTAACAAGTGTGACCACCACACACTAAGTTATATATTATATTTGTTTGTTTGTACTAGTCGTAATTTAACCACAACAACAAATGCAACATTTCACTGATGTTCTTCTGGCTTCTTTGCTTTTAGGTGCACAAAAGACTGAGGAGGAGGTGTCATCATCACCCGTTGTACTGCCAGACAGAAGTCCTGCTGCGCACGACGTCACATGACATGTGACCACAGACATCTCTGCAACTTGTGCAACTGCGTCCTGCTGACATCGGAAGAATAAGATGGCCCCAAAGAAAGGTACCAGGTCCTCCAGTACCCAGAAAGTTGCCAGTGAGAAGAAGGAACAGAAGAAGGAAGTGGCACTTACCAAGACTGGTGTGCCGCCCAAGATGTTTTTTGGGAAACAAAAAATTACGCCTGCTTCAGCCGTGTCCGGGGACCAAGCTGGGAGCAGCACCTCCGCATCAGCGGGCCCACTCCACCAACCTAGGCCCAAGCCCATGAGTGTCGCAGAGGTAGCCAGTCTACTTGCGCAAACGCCAACGAGCAGTGATGTTGAAATTGACTTACCATTATCGCAAAGTAGTACCCAATCAACGCAGGTGGAAACTCAGCAGATAAGTGGGCAACAACAGCTGGAACAACAGCCGGAACAACAGCCGGAACAACAGCTGCAACAACAGACGCAACCACCGCCCACAATAGTAGTTGTTCCTCCCGAAGTAGGGGCAGTTCAGGAAATCGAGCTTCCTGCAGAGGAAGAAAAAGAGCAAGCCACTCTTTCAGAAGATCCATTGTCTTCCAGATCCCCGAGCAAGGAAAAGGAGGGTTAGACCATCAACTTCTTCTTCAAGCCCCCTTCTGATGATCTAGATGCCACCTGGAAGCCACCAGCTCAGTCTGAGAGTGAGGCACGCCACAAGACAAGGCTAGGGAAAAGGAAGGTTCCAGAAAGCCTTAAAGTTATGGAGGTAGATGTAGAAGAGGAGGATGATGACGAGCCAGTCATCATGAACATCACTCCCGCCCCAGTGGAGATGGAGACCGACATTATTATTACCCCATCCCAAATTGCTGTGAGTGATGTGGCACGGATACCACCAACACAGGTAACACCAACATCACCTACAGCTTCCATATTTGCATTTGCAAAGGCCCGGCAGGGACCTACATCCAGCACAACCACCACCTCAGTTGGTAGTGGTACTGTAACTGCACAGAGTCAAATTCCAGGCAGACTCTCCAGTTCATCCGGCATTGCAAGTTGCACCTCCAGCAGCACAAGAAAGTTCACCTCCCTAGTTTGGTACTTCTTTTTGGTCAGCAGTAAGGAGGAGAACGTTGCTATATCCTCAATTTGTCGACAAGGTGTTAGTCTGGGTATGCTTGGTACAAACTATGGTACCGGAGGCCAAACAACCCATCTGTGGGTGGTGCACCTTAGCACCCAAAAAAGTAAAACTGCACCCATTGCTGTTGGTGGGGATGAAGAAGTAGAAGAAGATATGATCGCGGTGGAAGGTGAAGAAGAGGGAGACGTTTTCTCTGGTACACAAAGTAGCCCTGTCCCCAGCAGTGCAGTGGTACCGCTCACATCCTCAGCAACATCTCAGTGGCGCTGTAGTAAGAGTCAGGCTGAGACACCAAGGCAACAGAGTACCGCAATGAAAAAAAGTGTGTTGTTGAGCCTAACAGCATCTGGGTTCAAGAAGTCACCTGCATCAGCGGCACCAGAAAGGAAAAAAATCTAGCCTACCATTGTCAGCATGCTTAGGTCAGAGGGGCAGAACGAACGCAACCACCCAACGGCACGTTTGTACAATGCGAAGCTGGCGAGAATGTTAGCGCTGGACCTTCTCCCTTTTTCTTTTGTAGAATGGGTGGGTTTTCTGGAATTTGTGACAGCCATCTGCCAAAAATGGAAGGTTCCCAGCCGGTTCTATTTCGCCAGAGTTGCTGTTCCAGCACTACATCACGACGTGCTGGAATTGCTTGGACAAGCTTTGCAGCAGAGTGCTGTTCACAATATCCACCTGACAACAGACATGTGGACTAGTTGCCAAGCCACTGATTACATGTGCATCACTGCACCCTGGATCTCTTTTGTGGGGGTTAGAGACAAGATATCTGCAGCAGGTGTTGTTGACACTGCTGAGATTTTTAATGCTACTCATAAACATGCAACTGTAGCCATGTTCGCCTTGGAGAAATCTCTTACTGCTGCAAACATTTTGGAAGAGTTTAACAGCAAGGTCTTTGAATGGCTGCACCCAAGAGGGCGTAACATTGGTTTTGTTGCCACGGACAATGGCAGTAATATAGTTAAGGCCATGCGCACTGGTGGCTATTTCAGGGTCCTGTGTTTGGCTCACTGCATTAACATCATTGTTCAAGACTTTCTGAAAAAGGAAGACCGAGTCAGCAACTTACTGAACACCTGCAGAAGAATATGCACACATTTCAGCCATTCTTTTAAAGCCCGGAAGCAGGTGAGAATCATTCAACGTCAGCATAGAATGCCAGTCAAAGCACTCATAAAGGAGGTGCCAACACCTTGGAACTCAACTTATTACATGCTTCATCGTCTGTTTGATCAGTACACACCAATCAATGAATATGTCATGCAAAGACTAGGGGATGCTACTGTGAAAGGCATGACCGTAGAGATGGACCAATGGGGCCTAGTTAAATGCCTGACAGAGATGCTACTTCCTTTCAATCTCTTCACACGTGAAGTCAGCAAGGAGGACTGTACTATGGGCCAAGCTATCCCATTGTTGCACATGCTAGAGCAACAGCTGAAGGTGATGTCTGAAACGTACACAGGTGTGGAGGAAAAAAAACAAGCATATGAGTTGGTGGAGAGCTTATCATTTCGCTTAGCTGAAAATACAAGGGTGCAAACTAGCATTGTGTCAGACAAACATTACATTTGTGCCACAATTCTGGATCCACGGTACAAATCAGCACTGAACACTAAGGCATTAATTCCTTTTTCAGAAGTGGATGTTGCCCAGTACAAAACTTTGATAGCTGAGGCAGCCTGTAAATTGGAAAAGGAACGGCTGGTAATTAAAGGCCCGCTACTCCAACCCACAACAAGTACTGCAGCAGGGCATCCGGCGTCAAGTTCAACTTCAGAGCCTGAGGGCAGTGCGTTTGGCTCACAGCAGTCACCAACACTATCAACAACAGCAAAAACCGGATCATCAACCCCAGTAAAATCGGCACAGGATTGGTATCTACAATAAGGGCTTGTTAGGTCCAGTGCTGATGCAAAGGCAAAAGAGGCCCAGCAAAGTGGAGCACCCCTGAGCATTGAGCGGATGGTCCAGGCCTATCTGGATGACCCAACAGAGGTCAACATTGATCAAAACCCATTGCTGTATTGGTATGGGAAAAGGGGCCAATGGCTAGTGCTCAGCAGGCTGGCGATAAACTATCTGGCTTGCCTTGTTGCAAGTGTCTCATCTGAGCGTGTTTTCAGTGCTGCTGGTGCCATTGTAACAGTGAAAAGGACCAGTCTCTCACCCATAAACGTGGAGAGGTTAACCATGATCAAAATGAATCAGCACTTTATACCACCGAATTACAAAATACGTGAATCACAGCAGGAAGATGAGGACAGCGACTTAGGTGATGGAAGTAGTGTGTTAGATGATTACCATAGTGTGTTAGACAGTTTAATATTCCCACTCAAAATCGCTTCGATAGACTTAACAATCTCGAAGCAGTTGATTGACTGAGATCAGAGGACCCTACTCAAGTTGTAAAATTCAGTGGCATGGATATTTCTCGCAATACGGGATCACTAATAACCAGATCTAGTAGCGTAACAGTCAAATCACCAGTCCAAGTAATAGCGGAAACCACAGAGACACTTAACACTACAACCCTAGATATGGAGGTTGCTTTGACTCAAACCTCCATGTCCCAAACTGGACTCATACCTTCGCCGGCGGAAGGAGGCGGGGAGGGACTGGTTGTAAAAGCAGGAAAGCTAATTGCCAGATTATGTTTTGGAATGTGGCTGGTTTAAAATCTAAAGTGACTAACAAAGTGTGGATTGACTATGTGTGTGTAATTATGAGATATTTAGTTTGCAAGAAACATGGGTAGAGGAGCCAATTTACATTAGTGGGTATAAAACATTCCACACCCCAGCAGTAAGATCGATCCATGGCAGAGTAAAAGGGGGTCTTTGCACCTATATTTCTAACCACCTAAAAATGAGGAAAGTTGAATTAGTTGTTAGCAACCGATATTATCAAATCATTAGTATACACATAGATCAGGTATCCTGTGTGATAATATTGAATTTTTACAACAATGTCTCTCCGGAAATGCTGGAGGGAACACTGAGAAATTTAAATAGAGATGTGAATAATTTGCAGACTCATTCAACTAAAGATGTTTTTGTTATATGGGGCGGGGATTTCAATTGTTCTCTATGCCAAAACAGTGACAAGGGGGTTTGTGGAATAACTTATGAAAAAGGTACCAGTCTTCCTCATTTTTCGCACACATTGTATGGAGATATCCTGAATGACATCAAGTTTTCATGTGATATGGGGTTTGCTAACAACTTATGTTCACCCGTGGTCCTTTTTAGCCCGACTTTTAATGGACAAGGTACCTTTTCTACTATAGATTTTATTTTGATATCGAGCAGATATTCCCCCCGTCTCAAGGATTTCATTACCCATGATATCGTCCTAAGCGATCATTTCCCATTAAGCATTGATGTCATGGTGTATAAACAGGATTTTAATACAAAAGGTAACTCTACGCAGTTCCTGAAGAATATTACCTTGAGTAGGCAAAATGGGTACGCACTGAAATGGGCGAAACTGGATCCGAAGGAATTTGTCACCAAATTAATGACAAGGTGTAAAAATATGTTTCTTGCCTACCTCAATGAAAATTCTTCTCATTTAGAAATCATAGAGAGCTTCTTAGCTATTTCAAAACAAATTAAAGAAACGCTGTGGGTAAATGTAAAAAGGAACGATAACCATAGCGAAGGGTGGTTTGACTCTCAATGCACTAAGGCCTATACTAAACTAAAATATGTATTAAAGGCCAGAGAGAAGGATCAGGACCTTATTAGGGAAGCCAGAAGAAATTATGAGAGGACATTATATGCAAGGAAGGAAAAACTAAAAGAGGAAGCCTGGAATGCCCTACATGAGGCTTCAACTAACCGAGACTCAGCTTCATTTTGGAAGGCGGTTAATGTGCCATTTTTGGCTGAGAAAGACAAAGCTACTATAGAGATCGCCATATCAGAATTAGAGTGGGTATCACATTACTCAAAGCTTTACACTAATCAACCGTTAGTTGATCAGGGAACTTCGGAGACTGAGGTCGACTCCGAGTCTTCCCCCACCTTCCAAAAATGTACATTGGATATTACTCTGAGTGAGGTTAATGTGGCCATAACTGCTAGCCTGGGTGGTAAGGCCCCGGGGCCTGATGGCATCCCGGTCAACCTATTTTAAACTAATATGGCACTGTGGGGACCACTTTTAACGCAACTCTTCAATGCATGCTGTTCTAGGGGGTTTTTATCATCTTGGTATGAATCTACAATCGCCCCCATTTTTAAAAAGGGTGACAGGGCGAACCCAGTATGCTATCGCCCAATTTCTTTACTGGATTCCACAGTTAAGATTATAGGGCGAGTGATTTTAGATAGATTACAGACGTGGGCGGGGGAGCATTCAATTTTAAGTGACCTACAATACGGCTTTCGCAAGGGCCTGGGCACAATTGATCAGGGCCTAAACTTACATATCTTATTAGATAAATACACTAAAGCGAAAAAGGAAAGGCTGTTTTTAACCTTTGTTGACTTAACGTCAGCATTTGACTGTGTTGTTCACGAGAAGCTTTGGGTAATTTTAGAGGGGCTGGGGTAGACAATTCTATAATTTCCTTTCTAAGGCAGCTTTACTCAGGGGCAAGGGCGAGGGTCCATTTTGGACAGGGTGGAGATTGCACCAAGAATTTCAGAGTATCAAGAGGAGTGAGGCAAGGCTGTGTCCTTGCCCCATTCCTATTCACGTTATATATAAATGACCTAGAATCCATCTTGGTCAAGGAGTGCAGGGACTTACCATTAGTAGCAACTCGTCCTATCCCTGCACTCCTTTACGCAGATGATGCGGTCCTGATGGCCCGTACACCCCTCGGTCTCCAAAGTCAGGTTCTTGGAGTCGGGCAATTAAAGCCAGAAGGCTGTTATTTAGCAAATCACTGATGGCATTAACAAATTTTAGCAGAAAACTAGGCAGACACTCTCCTGAGGAATTGCTACGCATCTGCAGGGCAAAATGCGTCACTATTGCCACTTATGGAGCGGGTATCTGGGGACATGCCAATGTCAACTCACTGCAGATAGCAGAAAATATTTTTTTCAGGTTTCTTTTGGCAGTACCGGACAGTACGTCAACATTTATCTGTCATACAGAACTGGGCACGCCATACTTAGAGGACGTGATTAAGATACAGCCTGTCCTCCTGTGGCACAGGATTTGGACCACTGATGAGTCCGCTTTTAACCGCCACATTCTGAAGGATGCACTGGGAATTGATGGGGTCAAACACATAAGATGGCTAGAATATGTTAAAACATTTCTATTTCAAATAGGCCACCCAGAATACTATAATGACCCCTACACTATGTGTGACGTGCCCAGGAATGATCTTAAAGGTAGTTGTATGCTATTCCTGAGTGAAAACAGAACTATGATTGAAATGGGCAAAACTACGGTCATAGCACACCATCTTACTCTGACATCTGTAACTACACAACCATATATTTTGTTAATTACTAGAGAATATGACAGATTTCTGCTAACACAATTTAGACTGAATATATTGCACAGATCTCTAAGTTTCCCTGAAGTAAATGATTGGTCGAGAACACTTTGTAATTGCCCATGTGATGACGTGTCCGCTCAGTCATCTATACATATATTGCTTTTTTGCACATTCTACTCTATACCTAGAAAAAGATGGATTATCCCTGTGCTAAAAAGATTGGGACTGAGGCGATGTCACCCTGCATTCTTGGCGTTGCATTCTCTGGATAATGTATTCACCATTGCCTCTGTTATTGCTTTTTTTAAAAATGTTTTTAAATCTCGCACATCAATTGTGATATGACTTTTATATGTTTTTAGCCCTTGTGTATAGTTTTTATTATGACTGTGGAATTCTTTCTGTGACCTATGAACTGTGCTTTTATGGTTATCTTTTTCATAGTAACCAAATAAAGTTCTTTGATTGATTGATTACCTACTTCTGGTTGAACCACCAGAGTTTGAGGATGAGCTATAATTCCCTGACAACTAGGCTTTGAACTTGTTGCTTTCTTTCTTCCTTATTTACTTTTATTATTTGTGTGTGTCTCTGTCTTTCTGGTTCGAATCACAGCAAATCCATCACCACCGTTTTCTCTTTTTATTGCCATATTGGAGTTACAGCTGTGTGCATTTAAGTCCACTCCTCCGAGTTCTGCTCCATCCTCCTCCTGACTTGCCCTAAATCCATTTCCCTCAAGCGAGATGATTGGATGGAGAATAGTACAAGAAATGTTGCCTTGTCGATTCCCTCCAAAAGAAGTGGAACATGATGACTATAGCTATCCTCCTTTCTGAGCCGAGAGAGACTGCCCCTTAACTTAAGATGAGAAGGAACAGGTAATGAATGGCATGCATTGGACGCTGACTCTGAGTGATTGGTGTTTGTGTTGTTGTTGTTTGTTGTGCATGAAGTGAAGTCAAAGTGTACTATTATTTAATTTACACACTAAAAGTGACTCAAGTCAATGTTTCTCTTCTTGTTGTTTAATAACAAAATTGTACTTCTACTGCAGGCCGATCCATTGCATTTGTGAATATGGAATCTGGACTCACTCGGTACACTGCAGACTGAGTTGGACAACACCATGATGATGACCACAGTGACATAGTATCTTCGCAGGCAGTCAGTAGGATCGGAGATGATTTATGGAATAACTCAGGGCGTTTTTCATGAGTGGCATAAAAGGTAAACAAGTCAAGAACAACCACAGCAGACATACATGTCTGTGTAGTGGTGGAGTCGAGTCACGAGTCTCACGAGTATAGTAGTGGTATGACTGACAGCTGTGCATTGATTTAGTTACTTACTTTGGAAAATGCTATGTTGCTGTATATGTGTGCTCTGTCTAGCTCACTCAAAATCTAAGCTAATTGGAGGTTGGCTGGGCACCGTGGGCCTGCTCTGTACTGTTGCTGTTGTAGGTTAATACTGGAAACAGACAACAGAGTAGACATGATTTAGCCATGCCGCCTCTGAAAGTGTTTGCACTCCTCCGTAATTTATGCTTTTTTTTCCTCCTTGATTTTTCAATATCTCTTTTGTTTTTCCATCTACACCTACAGGCCGGCCTTTACCCTGTGCTAAACAGAGAAAAACAACTCACACTCACCTACCAATCCGCATCAGGCAGGCAATGGCACCCACGATTGACGGACGCAGCTTCCATGGAAGGGAGGACCAAGAGGAATGCCGAGATGCAACTCCCCAATTTGACCAGGATCATACAGTAACATTAGTATCATCATCTTTTAAATAATGTAATTCATTTTTTCTCTTCAATCATTATGACTGTGTGTTGTTGTTATTGTTGCTCTTTGCTTATAATTGATCCCTACAGCTATTTTTTAATTTTCTTTGCTAGCTTTAAAAGGAAGCCCGGTACAACAGAACATAAAATGTATGCAATTTGGGTCTCTATGTCTGTACTGTCTACAACTCTAGTTAGCAAGTACTACTTATCATTAACCATCAAGTCATCATCATGCATGCATTTCCTTTTTCTCCCCTAACAGATTTATGAATATGATGGTTGTCTGCCAAGATTGTGTGTGTGTGTGTTGTTGTTGTCCATGTGTACTGTTTGTCTTTGTCATACCTTTCCCTCTTCCCCCGGGCTGTGTGATTTATATTGAGGTGTGACTAAATTAAATTTACACCAATAATTGATCACACACTTGCTGGGGCGGATGTGGTGAAAGCAACACTAATTCAATTTGAAGGCAGGGCGAGGATCTTCTTCTTCTGCTTGCCCACCCATGCTCAGTATATTTGCAAGTCAATTTTTTTTCCAAAGGAGCATAATCCATCATAATTAATTGCCAGCATCGATTGGATTCATCATCCTCCTTTTACAGCACTAAAGGTTACGCTTGTGTCGAGTGACTCGACACAACTACAGTTTGTAACTTGTTGTTGTACTAGGCTATCCCCGCCACCATTATGTTTTATTTTACTTTAGCATTGCTAATCAGCATTATTATGGTTTATTGTTTGGCAGTATTCTTGTGTACTGTACTGTACTTTGTTCTACTACTCCTTCCAGAGTCTCTTTCAGGCAACTGACTGTCTCATTTTCTTTTTTTGCAAATGCTACTGCCAGTGTCTACCAGTGTCTGCCAGTGTCTACTACTACCACCACAACCATGGCGTCTTGGGAAACCAAACCATCATCACCATGCAGCCATCGCTGTGCATAAGTTTAAACATCAATCACAGGTAAGAGAAGAAGTTTGGGGGAGGCATAATTAATAATGGAAATTAATTCATTAATTCACACACCCACACCCTTGAGTCCATTTGCAGAATGCATAGACAAGGAGGAGAGACTGACAGTACTAGTAGGACAAGTCACTCAGTGAGGGTACCGCATCTATCTGTTCGTGAGTTACAAAAAATCGGCAGATTATTTAAATCAAACACTGGCTGCGGCCCTGCAGCAGCAAAGGAAACCGTGTGACGTAAAACAGTAACCCCCCCACAAAACATTTACATCGTATGTAAAGTTTAAGTATAAATATAATTTAATCCCCTAACAAAAATAAACTATGTAAAAAATCGCACAATACCTGACCCACCCTTCTCCCTAACCCCAACCAATGTCCAAAAAGAATAGTCCAACCAATGTCCGTTCAAAAATAAAATTGTCCATATAACCCCAACTTTTCCCCAACGTGCGCCCAATGCCCACCCACCAAAAAAAGGAATAAAAAAGGGGCAATCCAACGGGATCTCTCTATCGGCGGGCTCGCAGTCGCTGGTTAACCGCCAGGACCTCCTGCTTTAGTTCCTTTACCTGCTCCTCTAGGCGCGCCATTTGGAGGAGCATGCAGCACTTAAAAGATCGACAATTGCATACACAGGGGGGGCAGCAGTTTTCGATGAAGTGCGGTGGGCGGGTGCCAGACTGCCGCGCAGTACCACTGGAGGGGCCTGGCTGGGGCCCGGGGCATTGGAGGAGGTTGCAGCTGCTGCTGCCTCCTCCTCCTCCTCCGCCAGAACCACCAGCCACCGGTATTCTGTACAGATGGCCTCCAGCTTCCGGCACCGGGCCATGGCTGCCAACTCCTTCCTGTCTGGTTTAGATGATTTTGGTTCAGAAGGAGTAGCTATATCAAGAAGAAAAAAGAATATTGTAACCAATATACTCTTAGCAAAACAGTAGGACAAATTAATTCTAAACATAGTGGCACAGTAGCACTAGCAAGCACAGTACATAACATTTGTGGTATCTATCCTCCCACTTCCTCGACCTCTAACATTTATGGGAGTTTCAGGCATTATACTAGCACTATGGACTCACTCGAGTACACCAGTCTTCTTCTTCTCTCTTGTTTAGCTAAATTAAGTAACCTTGTTGTAGCCGGCATGCCAGCTCAGTCAGCTTGCGCCCAAGACACATACTCATGACACAGACTCACGTTAGTTTTATTTACTACTGTCTGCATGTGGGGAAGTTGACTACTACACAATCATCTTATTTTTCTATTATGGGTGGCACTGGCCATACTCTGTTACATCAAGGGCAACTGCTCAATTTCACTTTCACCCAGCCCTGACTACTATACTACAACAAGGCAGATGATATCTGATCCAAATGATCATTGCTTATATATGGGACGACATGAGGTACTTTTTTTTTATTGTATTGTGTAACCATGCAGCCGATAGGCCACCCATGGCAGGCTGACACAGTCAAAAAGAAATTAACATAGGTAGGGAGTGGGCCTCGGAGTTGGGGGGAGGCGCTTGATAACAACATACATACACAATATATATGCTGTGCTTGCAAACTACTGTGAGTCAAGGGAGTATTCTGAAAATACAACTTCTATTCTCCTTGGCTTAACTACTCTTCAAAGACTCTTCATCCAGTGACAGTCTCCACCTATCCTATCTATGATGAATACCACCCAGGCATCCATCCATTCAAAGTAAACATGTCTATCATTCTTCCTAATCTCTCATCAAACCTTAGTTTGTTTCACCAACAACAAACATTTTTTTTTTAAACCACCACCCATGCGTTCTTCCTTCCTTTCTTGCCTTTGAGTTTGACCCATGAAACACCCCGGAGGATTCTTGCTATCCACCCATACAGTTTCACCCACCCAGGCAGGCATCTTCTCTTTCACCTTCCACCCATCCTTCAACCACCCATGCATCTGATTCCTATCAGCCACCTATGCATGCATCCCATGCATCCTTCTCTGCCAGTCATATATATTACATCTCGCCAGTCCTTCCTCCTTCCATCCTTCTTTCCCTTTTCGTTCAACCCATCCATCAAGGTCATCTGATCTGACTCTTAGGGGCATATTCTCAAGGACGTATCGCCGAGTTAGCTGCACTTTATCGCAGCCAAAGTGGCGATAGATTTATCGCCCTATTCACAAGCTGGTGCTAACAGCCGATATCGCCAATTTTCCTGCGATAGCAGCCGCAAAAAACATCGCCACGGCTGACACTGGCAACTAACGCTAATGAGATGCAGAGTAGGCGTTCCTGTGCAAAAAGCGGCGATAACACCACTTCGCAATATTCTCAACGACCGGCCAGATCGGCGATAAGATCCCAAAACAGGCGATAAGGCGCATTAGCAGCAGGAATTTAACACCTGCTCTTACCTGGTGTTAAGTCGGACGACAACCTCCACCACAAAAGGGAGCCCAGCCCAGAGCCACACCTGAAGAACAACAGATGCCATGGAGCTACTGATCATGCTGCTCGGAGCCCCAAGAGGGCCACAACACCCACCGCCACCACACCCAGGCCCGTCACCCCCCCAAACCCCCACCACCCCCCCGGACTACCACAGAGGCAGCGCAGACAAAGACAGCGGACCTTCAGAAAACACACCAGCCTCACAGACTTAACCCCAGAGGATGCATTGCCCACTACAGGCTCAAAAGGACAACCATCCTCCACATCCTGACCATCATTGCCCATAGGCTGACGGTACCAACACAGCGGACAACCAACATCCCTCCGCAGACAATGCTGCTGGCTGTGCTGCACCTGTTGGCCTCTGGTACCTTCCAACCAACAACTGCCAGAGTCGGAGGAGTCTCACAGCCAGCCCTATCCAAGTTCGTCACACATGTTTTGGATGCCATCATCAGCTTGGTTCACCAGTACCTTCACTTCCCCCACACTGCGCAGGAACAGCTGGAGACCAAGCAAGGCTTCTACGCCATAGCTGGCTTCCCGCACGTGTTGGGGGCAATTGACTGCACACATGTCCTACTTGTGCCCCTTGCCGCCACTGCACACAATTACCGCAACATGAAGCACACGCATTCTATCAATGTGCAGACAATAGTGGACCACCTGGGACTCTTCACCAATGTCGTCGCCAACTACCCAGGCAGTGTGCATGATTCCTTCATCTTCCGACAGTCCATGATCAACCAGCGCTTCGAGGCTGGCTCCTATGGGCATGCATTGCTCGTTGGTAAGTACCAAATGAACACACCACACACCTCAACTCCACAGTCATGCAACTCACGACTCTGGGAATGCACACGTTACAAACTCACATACAACATGCCAAACAACATGCCCACCTACCAGACACGACAGCACAACTTACTGTGCTAACCTGGGCTAGCCATGTACACAAGCCATCAATGGAATGGCACCTCAGCCACACAATAGCAGAATGTGGGGAGAGTTGGGAACCAGGCACGTGCGAAGGAGGCAAGTGACCCATGAATGAGAATGCACACAATGCCAAGTGTGGCGTGGATGTGCTGGCCAGACTGCAGTATGCAGACCACAGACATGTCCATGTCGACATATACTGCTGGTGTTTGGAGTGTAGTGGACAGTGGACGCAACCATGTCACCTCAGGCAGTGGGGAAGATCGCGGAAATGTAGCTTGTTACGTCCCCCCCTTTATACGTAAGAGGAGTGGACTGGGCCGGCGTACGCAAGTACAGCGTAGGGGTGTGAATGATTATCCCGGGGCTCTGAGCGTGGTTCAGTACTGGAAATGTGCAAATGCGTGTGTCTCTGTCACAGTGTGGGTGTCCGTTGGGGAGTGTAAGTGGTCCCTGATGGGAATTAGACACCCACGTATGTAATCTAGTTCGGCTGCCATGAGGTCGAAACCCACCCGCACCTGTTCAGTCACCTCCTTCTGGCAGTCTAACACCTGGCCTTGGAATGCGATGTGTGCTTCGGTGAGGTGCTGGGAGCCAGCCGTGGTGGTGGGTGCTTCCTGCTGTGTGGTCTGTGCAGGGGGTGGGGTCTCCTCGATGCAGCTGGGCTGCCCTGCTCCTGGAGGTGTGTTGCCTAAGATGTCCATGAGCTGTTGTAGGGCATCGGTGTCGAAGGTGTGGAGGTCCTCTTCATCATCACTGATGAGTTGTCTGGTCTGCTCTGTAGGAGGTGTTGATTGTCCCTCTGCAATGTGAAGGGGAGATGCATGTTAACATTGTGTTGACATGTATGTTCATGCATTGTTCTAGTTTACATACAGACTGCATGACAATGTACATTGGGACTGTTTGGGAGGAGCTGACTATTTGATGCGGGCCAGTGGACATTTGAACTACATCACGGATGTGAGGTTGTACACGTACATTTTCATCTCACAGTTTCCTGCTATGCCAGATGTGATTGGCCAGTTTCTATGCACAAGCGGAACTAGTTGTGTCCTCTGTTCTGTAGTGAAAGTGTTGCACTTTGTACCACATTGTCGTCAATGTTGATGTGCTGTCATTGCTATGTGTGTGTGCTGCATTGTGGGAGAGTCGCCCCTGCAGCTGTGATTTTGCTGCCCCTTACCCCTTTGAGGCGGTGTGCCTTTGACTTCTGTGCTTCTACAGTGCTGAGATGTTGCAGACTTGGCTAATTTTGGCTCTTGTTCGTATTTTGGACTCTTGTGCATGGTTTATCCGCAGATGTGTTGTTGACGTCAGGGGTTGTTTGTGCATGTGGATGTGTCAGAGTGTGACCTGCTCCTTTCCGGATGTGTTCCACACTCAGGCACCCCAGTGTCGTGGCGTGCACCATGGCATGATAATTGGACTGCAACCATGCTATTCGTCATGCAGTGTCACTTGCATTGTCATGGTGGCTCACAGACATGCAGCTTTGCTGGTTTTGACACGTGTGCATGGGTTGGTTGTGAGATTGGTGCTGTGTGGGGAGGGACCCCTTTCTGCCCGTAGTGGACGGCGGCCTACTTGCTGTTTGTATGTGTGCTGCAGTGTGCCAAGGGGATCAGGGACATGATCCAGAGTCATTGTGGGTGTGCAGTGTGCTCTACTTAATTGTGCATGTGTGCCATTGTGCCTATCTCCCCCGTCCCCCCAGTCCCTGTTCGGTACTCACCCTGGTGCTGTTGTGTCAGGTCATGTTGAGCAGTGTCCGGAACCCCAACTCCTGCCACCGTCTCCCCACTGATGACTGTGGCCACCATTTCCTCCATCTCATCCAGCTCCTGGTGTTCCGCTGGACTGCCACCTCCAGTCTGCATTGCTGCCTGATGGTTGTCAGCGAGTTTCTTCTTGGTTTTGCGCTTCGCATCATTCCAGCACCTCTTGACCTCTCCAATTGTCCTCCTCCTCACTCCGACTGCATTCACCTTGTCCAGGATGGACTGCCATATTGCATTTTTATTTGCCAATGACACGTTGGAGGTGACGAACAGTTGTTGGTGGTGTTCTATCACCTCTGTGATGATGATCCTGTTTTCCTGCGAACTGAACCTTGTCTTCCTCGTCTTCTTCTCCTTGCCCTTCCGTGACCCCGAGGCCCCAGGCTGGTCCTCCTGGGGGCTTGTGGGGTTATGGTCGTCCTCTGTACTTGCTCCGGCTTCCTCCATGGTGCTACGCAGTTTAAATTATTTTGTTTGTGTTTTTCGTTGCTTTTATAGTGCATTTTCCCGCATGACGCGTAGGAATTGCAGGCCTGTCGCTGGTTATCACTGATTTTTTTTATCGTGGTTGGCCACATCGCAACTTTTTTCGCGTTCGTGTTTCGCATTTTTTTGCCGTCACAGTAATTTTATCGCGGTCATTTGACGCGTTAGCGTGAGACTATCGCATGGTAACGCCGTGTTGAGAATACAACGTTAACACAGCGTTATTTTCACGCGATAGACTGCGATGTGCAAAGTTGCATTAAGCTAATTTTGCCATAATTATCATACGTTCTTGAGAATATCCCCCTTAGTCTTCTCCATAAAACTTTCACAGCTGAGTTGAAGTCAGATAGAAGAGGCTATTAATTACTCAACTACTCCCGCCGCTAATGCTATTGCTCTAATGCTTAGTAAAGGGAGTCTTCTTCAACCGTTGTTCACAACAACTTAGTCTCTCTCAACTTACACAACACCCTTGCAGCGAGTGTGTAACTATTGTCAATAAGTAAGGAATATAAGTATAACTTACCACCGCCCGCCACTGCTGCTGGCTCACCCACCCCTGTGGCAGCTGCCGCATCCACTGCTCCCTCCTGGCTGGCGTCGCCTGCCCCGCCGCTGGCCCCGGCACTGGTGGTCGTGGTCGGTTTTTAGATGCCATATACACCTCCCCCTATTTTTCACTAGCAAGATTGAAAAAAAAGTTAAAATACATACATATACCACATACATCACTACAAATCGGGTAGAGTAGACACTACTAGTAGTAGTATGTCCTATCCTATCAAAAATAGTAAAATATCTGGTTGGGCATTTTGTTGGTGGGAATTGTCAAAAAGCCTCTCAAGATTAAGAAGACTAGAAGAGGCCAACCCAAAGGACTGGACTAAGTGGCTAGAGCTATTGGTGAATCTGTGTTTTAATAAAACCTTTTAAATAAAGAGTGGCCAACTGGGCAAGCTTAGCTACAGACAGACTAATAATAGTAGTTTTACAGAGAGTCATAGCAGAGGCAGTTAGAGGCAGGGATAACAAGAATTTAGAAACAGATAGTCTAGATCGAAGAAGATTTGGTAAAAAATAGAATTAGGAAACGGAAATAATAGTTCGGAAAAAATAAGGTGCAGTAAAAGTTAGGGAAATATAATTATTAATATTAACAACAGGAAGACTTGCTGGGGCCAGCATCAGAGCCATCGGTAGAGGAGCGGTCCTGGTCCTGGCCCTGGCGTTCTCCAGCTGCTCCCGCCGACTCCGGCCCCATCTTCTTGCCCTTGGGTGCTGATCATGTAAGATATAATAAAGAAATAGACAAACATTGATGATTGGTGTGAAACAAAGAAAATATTTAAAAAAACGCTCCCAAAAACATTTTTGGGAACAACAATTGCAATAAAATTGACCTATCTAATCTGATCGACTGGTAGTATCGCGGGATTCGCGGACCGTCTAGTTAATATTTATGAACACTAATCCAGTGTTCCATTCTGATTCCAGAATACTACTCCTAAGTACCACCTGACCTAGCCCACCTATTCAGACGGGCCAATTGTTCACTAAGTCTGCATTTCCATTTATTTTAGTCCTCAAAAGTGCATAGATGGAGGACACATGCATACATTTTTGCATACACCAAATTGTTGGTTGGTTGCTGCTGATGTTCTGCTAAGCCTATTACTCCCTCACTAAACTAACTACAAAAGGTTCTACTAAGGACTGGAGTAAGTAGCACTCAACAGCACGTGACGTGACGGAGGATGCGTCACGCAGACCGCTTAAAAATTACCAACTAATACTAAGTAACTAAAATACCTATCCACCACTATCTTAGTGACAGGAGGACAAAGGAAGGACTAGAGTCTCTCTAATATTACCTAACTTATGTTCTCTAAAGTAAACTCTTACATAATCAGCCCAAGCGAGCGCAAAGTTGCAAACAACAAGTAAGATTAGTAGTGCCAAGCACCTGTGTCTAGAAGAATAACAATCACAGAAGATGTTTAAACTTAATTTACCTGCAATGTAAGCAGCAGCATTCTTGCTATTCAGAAAAAATCTATATTCGCAATAACAGTAACACAGTCTAAATAACACACAATACTACTAGTATTAGCTACTCACCAAGCTCCATGACCTCGACACCTAGCAGGTCCAGCAGGTCCTGCTCCCGGTCCAAGACGTCTGACCACCGGTGGGTCATCTGGTTATGGGTGCGTCGGACCCCAGAGCTGCAAAACACTGCCCGGCGCACCCTCGCCCACCGGTGGTGACGCTCCTGGGTAGCGTACCCGGAGCCAGGCCTGCCACCTGCTGCCTAGGTCAAGGGGAGGTGGCGCTGCACAAAAAAACAAGGGCGGCCACCTCCGCCTCGCTGAAAAGGGCCCGGGCCTGCACCCCTGCCAGGCGCAGTCTACCGCAAGGCAGACGGCTCTTTGGCACAGGCGCCCTGCCCTTGGAGCTGGTACCCTTTCCCTTAGCCATGGTTCTGGGGTGGGCGGGGGCGGCAAAGAAAATTTAGCAGGAAAAAATAAAGTTAGGGGAAGAAGTAGGAGAGAAAAAAATGAAGTAATATAAAACAGTAGAAAAGTAAAAAAAACGCAGTTAAAGTAGAAATAAAATGCAAAATATAGACTTAGGGACAGAGAGGGATAGATAATAAATAAAAAAGTTCAGAAAAATAGTGTAAAAAACAAAGGATTGAAAAGATTGGAGAGGGATTGAAAAACAATAGTTGGTTGTCGTAGTGGATCTTGTCTTAGTGGACCCGAACTTTGACTATCTTGAGAGCTGGTTCTAGCTATTTCACCTGCAATAGTAGTTTCTTGTTCAATCTCATCATTTAACATTTGTAGATAAGTTGGGAAAATTGTACATGAATGCTATCTTTAGTTGCATTAAAAGAATCTTCATAGTAGTCGAAATCTCCAAGTAATTCCGCTTCACTATGCCAAGGCTTGAACAGTTGCAGAAGTACTATATAGAAAAATTCCCCCTTATCTGGACTTTCACAACTGAGTTTTCTGTGGTTAATAAGATTTCCTTTGGCATGTTTTACCAAACATCCGTCACATCCAATCATTGCATATTTTTCTTCATTTATATTTTCTGTAACATTTCTCTTAAAGCTGTAATGTTGCAGTACTTCATAGAGACATAGGTTTTCCAGATGTGTACTCCTTTTGGGATAGTTCATATCCAACATATTAGTTTTAACAATATCTGTACTTTCTGGATCATTCAATGCTAAGTATTCGATTTCTTGTAGAGATTTCAATACTCTATTTCGTGTGGCGGCAAGACCTAGACTTACCCAAATGATTCCTCTTGACTTTGAATATAAACTGGCAGAGCTCAACCGATCCGAACATTCATAGGATCCAATTTCTCGGTGGGAAAGCATTTTCAAGCTAAAGCTGTGCAATTTATTGCTAAGACTCTTTTCCTGTGAAATTTCTTCCCACATTTCTTTCAACTCTGTCTTTTCAGATTTGGTTATATATGACGTAACATATCGAGCAACAGCAATTGAATTATCTGCAACATATTGAATATCCATGTTTGCATTCCACATTGTCAAAATCACTGAATTGTAGTCATTAATATACTTTGAATCTTCAGTTGTTTTTAAATTGTATGTATTCTTCGGAGATTTTCGAGTTATAGTATGCCTTACTGCTGACATAAAACTATTAACTCTTCCTTTTGAAATTATTGGACTTGGGAATCCAAAACGACATTTTCTTTAAAAATGTTCCTTTGACTTGTATTTTCATTGACAATATTTTCCACATCGATGACTTTGAAACCGTAAAACTTGTTGTCTCAAGCTGTTTTCTCCTCCTTTTTTTGGAATAGCACAGGTAACATACTCTTCGATGAAAGATAAAACAGTTTCATCAGTATCAGTTCCAAATGTTGGTGCATCCTTGATCCATAATAGCATGTGTATATGAGGAGCACCTCTGGCTTGGTACTCCTTTCTCCAAAAGAAATCAGTAACTTCTCCAAGAGGTGGATTATTTTTATTGCAGATAAAAGTCATCATAGCTTGAAACATATGATTAAAATATCTGCACACATTTACAGGATCCAAGGAACACAGTTCTCCAGCTGTCTTCAAATCAATGTTTTTTACATTTGAATTTGCTTGTCATAGATATTCAAGTAAATCGTCCCACGCATATTCAGCACAGCTAAGTGTAACAAACCATGTTGGGGTACCCAAGACTCTTAACATACATTTAAGTTCTCTGTGTCGATGATACCAATACTCATTGGTACCACGTTGACACGCCATCAAATTAACTAACTGAGATTCTAAATGATCGTCTCTTTGTTGAACTTTGTACATGAATTCCTTTGCAGAAATATGTGTAAGATGAACTCCTGTTTTTAATATGTGGTTCACTGCATATGAAAGTCCAGACAAGTCACTTTCAAACAGAAGACGAAATATATATGGAATACACTGTCAAAATCTTGGATCTTCTGAGTACAATCTTGTCGAGCGGTATTCTGAAGCTGGAATCTCTACTGCTCGTTCATTATATCGTCCACGTTCTCCAGTGGGCAAGAGCAGTGGAAAACAACGAGCTTCTAAACTTTTTTCCCATACACTCATGGGAGTTCCCTTCGCTTTCTTCATTTGAAATAATTCAATAGTGTTTCCTATCACTTCTTTTGAATGTAGAGGATGTATTCTGTAATGTTTGTAAATCTCTTCACTCCTGGACTTGTCCACTTTTTCTATTTGGCCAGTTGAAATTTCTGTTTCATCTTCTAAACATATTTCCTGTTCTTCCACATTTACAGTTTTATAATAAATATTGTTCTGTACAAGATATAATGTAGCCTTTTGAAGTGTGATTACATCTACTAACTCTTGCCATATTTTTCTGCCAGTTCCGGAAGAATAGCTACCAACTCTAAGTTGTTATGTACTGCTCTAGCTGGCATTTTGTTCTCTTCTAATTTGTTGTAACAATATTTACAAATACGTTGATCAGTACCCAACTCAAAACGACCTTCCACCAACAAATAAGCACCAAATTGCTCTCACTTATCTTTGTTTACGTTTTCATTTTTTAAATACACATCAACATTCCTAGTTTGACTTCTACAGTGAGTACGTTGACAACAAATACAAACCTTGGGGGTCATTAGCATGGCGGGCAGACTTTGTCCGCCCGCCATACCCCCGGGAAATGGGACCGCCCGCAATGCATGCGGCGGTCCCGCACATCCCATTAGGATGCGCCCGCCACACTGGCGGGCGCATCCCGCATTTCTAACATTGCGGCGGGCGGTGCTGAAAGCACCGCCCGCTGCAATGCCAGAAATGCAAGTTGTGCTTTCAATGCACAACGTGACAGGCACCGCGCGGTGCCTGCCACGTTGTACATTGAAATGTAGGTACCCCCCATGTGCACCACCCACCCCCCAGAATCCCTGGGGGCCCGCTACGGCCCCCAATGTAGAATACTGTATCCCTTTCCGTGGCGGCGTTGAAGCCGCGGAAAGGCATGTCCCCGCATGCTTCATAATATGGATGGCGGTGTCTACTAGACACCGCCACCATATATTAAATGCTTTTCCGCCCGGTCGACTCATCGACCGGGTGGAAAACCGGCGGACGGTCTTTCCGTCCGCAGGGGTCCCCCCCGCCATAGTAATATGGCGGGGGGTAAATGTGTGGTGGGCGGAGGGAAATAGCGGGCGGATCGCCACCGCCATACGGGCGGTGGCGATCCGCCCGTTATCATAATGGGCCCCATAGTTTGGTTTTTCACATCAAAGTATCTTACACTTTGTAATTTCTTCTGCAAACGTCTCAGTACTAATATCTTCCACCTGTTCTTCAACACCTACACTTATCAAGCTCTCACTTTCTCTACACTCCTCTTATGAACCAAAATTATGAAACTGTATCTCATCACAAACTTTTTTTACATACGATAGTGAACCATGCAAAAGAGCTGTGTTCATTTTACTTAAAGATAATGATGGACTTTTTACATAGTAGAGTCTCCTTACTAACTTCCGCATTTGTGAGTGATGTGCTGCTAACATTCTTAAATGATGGAAAGTACTTTGACACACTTTTCTTGAAAGACAAGCCAGAGAATGACCTTGCAAGTTAGTATATTTTCTTACTTTACATGGATCTAGTCCTTGTAACATCTTCATCTTCTGTTTAAGACTTTTTTTGGCATATTCTCGTAAAAAAACTCAGAATATGTCAATAGATTCCTGTTGAATACTAAAAATATTACTACAATCCCACTTATATACTGGAGCTAGTGTACACCATCCTTGAACTTCTTCACCTATTACTTCTTCCACATTCCTAGGAACCATCTTTTCTTTTTGAATTGGACAACCACCTTTCATTTCATAACAATGACCACTGGTATCAACAGCATGAACTAATGTATTTTGTTGAAAATAGCTTTCTTCATTAAAGAAAGGCTCAGTGCTAGAAGTGTGCTTCCATTTACCAGTAAAACATTTGCAGAAGTTACTTCTATTAACCAGTCTTTTTATTTTGCTTTTCTCCTTCATAAACAGCATTGTTTTATGTAATGTTTTAATTCTCTTCAATATCAATATAAATAATTTTCGTTTCAATTCAAAAGCTTTTTCTACTACACTCTCAATATGTTGCTTTTTCTTATAAGCTGCTGATCTCTTTTAAATTTTTTTACAATCTTTCAATAATCTTTGTAGTACTCTACTTTTATACATTCTCTTCCTAATGTCCTTATATTCGTTCAGCCTCCTTTCAACATGGATTGTTTTCCCATATAATGATTTTCTATTAATATGTCCTTTTTTTGTTTCCTTCCGATTGCTTGTAGAACTTTCCTTTCTCTTCTCCACATTTTGAAAATTCCTTACATTCTTTAAAAGTGTTTTAGCAAACTCTTTAGTTCTCTTACCAGAAGTCTTTTTGTTCAATGTATCATTTTTAATTTTGTCTAATTTCTGCTTTTCTCTTTCCTTTAAATAGTACTGCTTTTTTTCTTGTATTTTCTTTTGATCTTTTCTTGCCAAACTCAATCTTTCTTACTAATAATGGTGTTAGAAATGGGGGTCTCTCGTTGGCAGTGGCTGGCCACTGTCCAAGTAGGGACCCTTCTTCCTAAGTCAGGGTAAGAGAGCCACACCCTTTGATAACCCCTGCTCAACCATGTGGTAACGTAGCACGAGCAGCTAGGCTTATCTCAGAGGCAGTGTGTGAAGCATTTATGACCATACACAGTAACACAGTGAAGAACACTACAAAGGGACACCACACAAATAGGTATAAAAAATAAGTATCTTTATATATAGACTTAACACAAGACCAATAACGATAAAAAGCCACAATACTGTCAAATAGGATCACTCTTGGGATGCTGCAAAAATAGTTCAAGTGCGCAAAGAGGAGTTCAGTTCAAAGCAGTGGTCTCTGCGACCCTTTTACTTACAAAGTACCTGGATTTCGTAGCAAAGTCAACAAATTGTCGCAAAGGAGCTGTAGCGATGAATTTCTGCACGCGAGGCCGGCGATGCGTTAAATCCTTGCCGCGAGGGAGGATGATGCGCCGATCTGCTGATGCGTGTGGAGACGATGCGACAAACTTCTGCACGCTAGACCGCTGGTGCGATGACTCCTTGCCGCAAGGGAGGAGACGAGGCGAAGATCCTGTTGTGTGTGCGATCGGGTTGCGATGCGAAGAAATGGCACTCCGCGAGGGAGCGACGATCCTGATGCGATGCGATGAGAATGGCGGACGCTCGGCGTCCGCGCTGCGATGTCGTGAAGCGATGATCTCGGTGCGATGACTCGATCTTTGGTTGCGAGCACTCGGCGGCAGCAGCGTGATGATTTTTTGGGCGCTTTCGGCTGCAGCGGCTCGCAAACGTGCGTTAGCGACGATTTCAGCACTCTCTTCTCTGTAGTAGAACTAGAGTCCCTGGAACTCACAGGAGCCTCACCTGCAGATAGAAATCCTCGCTGGGAGGAATCAGGAGGCTGGTGGTGAAGTCTGATGTGCCTGAGACTTCAACAGGAGGCTAGCTCTCTCCTAGCCCTTGGGTGATTGCTTTAGCAAGATTAATAAAAGTTCTCTCAAAGTCCTTTTCCCTCTTCTTCCAAGTCCAATGGTAACCACTGCAGGCCAATCCAAGAAACAGCACACAAGCACAAGGATAGTCACCTCCTGCAGATTCCTTCAGTTACACGGACAGAGGTTCGTCTTGATGTCCAGGAGCAATACACTTTGTAGGGGTTTCAGCACAGATATTTATACCCCAAAAGTCTTTGTTCTCAAAAGCTACAAGTCCCTGAGCCTAGCCAGAACCAGTTCTGTTCAGTCCTGGAGCACTTTGTTTACCAGGCTGCATACTTCCTTTCAGGAAGAGGGGGTCTGCTATCAGACGCACAGTGGGAGGTGGAGCCATCATTCACCTTGCCAGGCACAGCCCTATTCAAGTCAAGGAGCTACCCCTCCCCATACTCCAAACACTGATCTCTCTATTCAACCCAGGTCTGGCTCAACCTGCCCTGTCCCTCCAAAACCAGACAGCCAATACACATAACAGCAGAGCACACTGGAAGGCTTAGGCAAGAAAATACCTACTTTCTAAAAGTGGTATTTTCAAACACAGAATATAAAAATAAACTTCACTAAAAGATGTATTTTAATATTCTGAGCTCAGGCATACTAAATTCGTTTTTCTACTATGTTCCTGGGGTCAGTTAGGACTATAGCCTGTAATAGTCAAACTGCCCATTCTGGCCTATGGGGAACAGGTAGCCTTACAGTAGTGAAAAACGAAATTGGGTGTAATTCACTACCAGGACATGCTACACACACCAAGGCATGTCCTACCTTACACATACAATGCACCCTACAGTAGGGGTGACTTACATGATGCCAAGGGAAGGTTCAGGGGCAGGGAAGTGGGTGCACTTCACAGCCAAGATGGCAGTTCTGGACTGCACACAGACTCTGCAGTGGCAGGTCTGAGACATCATTTACAAGCTGCTTCTGTGGGTGGCGCAAACCGGCGCTGCAGGCCCACCAGCAGCATTTGGTTTACCAGCCCTGGGCACACACAGGCCACGCTATTAGGGACTAACAGGTAAACCAAATAAGCCAATCATGGATATACCAATTCACATGTCATCTTTACACAGGGAGCATTCGCGCTGTGGCACTGAAGGGCAGTGGCACAGCGCCCAGAGCATCTAATACCAGCAAAAACAGGGGGACAACAGCGAAAAATGGAAGGGAGACCCATGCCAATGGTGCCAGGTCTAACACGTGTCCCCTCCAGCTGAAATGTGGGGAGAACTACCCATCCCCTTGGAAGTTCTCATCACTAAGGTGGAAAAATCTGGACAGACCATCAGCATTGGCGTGTTCTGTACCAGGGCGGTCTTCCACCGTGAAGTCCATACCCTGTACGGAAATGGACCACCTCAACAACTTGGGATTCTCACCCCTCATCTGCATCAACCATCTGAGGGGCCTGTGGTCTGTCTGAACCCGGAAGTGAGTCCCAAATAGGTATGGTCTCAGCTGCTTCAGTGCCCAGACCACAGCAAATGCCTCACGCTCAATTGCACTCCACCTCTGTTCCCGTGGAAGTAACCTCCTACTGATGAAGGCTACAGGTTGGTCTAGTCCCTCCTCATTTATCTGTGACAGAACGGCCCCCACCCCATGCTCTGAAGCGTCTGTCTGGACAACAAATTCCTTAGCAAAATTGGGCGCCTGGAGTACGGGTGCGGTACACATGGCAGTTTTGAGGGCATCAAAGGCTTTCTGACAGGTGTCAGTCCAGTTCACAATCTTTGGCTGCTTCTTGAAGTCAGCTCAGTCAAGGGTGCAAC
This sequence comes from Calotriton arnoldi, assembly GCA_963921515.1. NCBI lineage: Eukaryota > Metazoa > Chordata > Amphibia > Caudata > Salamandridae > Calotriton > Calotriton arnoldi. The sequence continues at coordinate 185,052 of CAWUFW010008315.1, forward strand.
AATGTTGCCATACCCCTTGACAAACCTCCTGTAGTAACCCGTGAGTCCTAAGAAGGCCCTCACCTGGGTCTGGGTCCTTGGGGGCTCCCAAGCCAGGATGGTTTCAATCTTGGGCTGCAGGGGTGCCACCTGGCCACTCCCCACCTGGTGTCCCAAGTACACCACAGAACCCTGCCCAATCTGGCACTTACTGGCCTTGATTGTGAGGCCTGCTCTGCGCAGCACCATCAACACTTCCCAGAGGTGGCGCAAGTGGTCCTCCCAGGAGGAACTAAACACTGCAATGTGATCCAGGTAGGCGGCACTGAAATCCTCCAGCCCAACCAACACCTGGTTGACCAACCTCTGAAAGGTGGCAGGGGCATTCTTCATCCCAAAGGGCATCACACGGAACTGGTAGTGCCCATCTGGTGTGGAGAATGCTGACCTCTCCTTTGCCCCATCAGTTAAGGCGATCTGCCAGTACCCAGACGTCAGATCAAACGTGCTGAGGTACCGGGCAGCCCCTAACCGATCTATGAGCTCATCAGCTCTGGGGATGGGGTGCGCGTCGGTCTTCGTGACCGAATTGAGACCTCGGTAGTCCACACAGAACCTAAATTCAGGGGTGGCACCCAATGTTCCCTCTAATTTTTTTCTTCAGTGTGCGGCAGTGTAAGGTCTCTGTGCACTGCAGCCACTGCTATGTGCGCCAGGAAACTGACTATGTGAACACAGCGACAAACATCAGTGGCAAATACCACTTCTAACTTTTGTTAAAAAATGCGAAAAGAAGGTGCATTTCCACATATACAGCATCCCAGAGGCATGCTTCATCGTAGAGTCCTGGATGAGGACTCAATGATGAAGCATACCATTGGGAGACCCAGTGGGTGAGAGTCCTTTTAAATAAATCGGGACACCCCTCTTATATGGCAAGGCAGTGAGACAACCCATGTACTACCAAGTGAGCTCTCTATCCTATGTTGTTGATTATTGAATTGGAAGTGATTAGAACCCACTGATAAAAACGTCTAGTTATCCCTTTTCCTGTTCTGGTAGATCACAGAAACTACCTAGTAGTTCTCATTCAAATAGAGAGACCTTGTTTTATTGGCTTCACACCATTGCTGTCTGTGGTATGTAGAGAGGCTAACATTTGGAGTTGGATTTAATCTGGACACCTTTAGGACCCACTGACAGGCATTGTGAGAAACTGGCACTGAATTCTGCCTCAACTCCAGAGCTCTCAATCAGTTCCCATCATTAAAACGCACCCACAGTATCTATCCAAGACACCTGAATGTGACTCAGTTCATAGTATGCACTGTACAAGAGTCATATGTTGCACAAAAAACGACATATTTACATGATCTGGAAAGTGCAAATAATCTTAAAATGCATAATGAAATAAAACATAGTGCATCCATGTTCCTCAGTGTATTTTGTTTCAAATGGACTGGTAATGGGGTGACAGAAGCCATGCAGCAGCCCCCAAATCACAGTTGTTCCTATGGCAACAGAAGAGCACAGTGCAGTGTGCTCAAGAAAATAAAGTGCTTGGAGCTATTGACCCAAAACGTTCGGTGATTCTCAGTTAAAAATTACACACTTTCACCACTTGCATGCTTGTGCCTTAGTAAACTTGTAAGGTAGTTTAGACGACTAACATACCCACTGTGGAGATCTGCAGCTTGCAGATCACATGCATGAAGAATGATACTCTTTTAAAATGCAAAACAGTTGGACAGCATTTTTGTAAACGTCTCCTCTCCTCATGCTGTAGAATCCTGAACATTACTTGGACAACAGTATAAATAATATGGGACCTGGGTATTTTAACACTTGATGAAAGTTTGTGTGTTGTGTATTTCCAAAAGACATGCATTTAAATTAGTATGTAGTGTAGAGTGTTTTTAAAGCATATACACTAAAATCTACTGTTACTGCTACTTTCATAAAGCAAACTGCATTTGTAAATTAAACGAATGGATAACTTTTGGATAGAAGTTTTACAATGTAAGCACTTAACACATTTGCTCTTTAGTAAGGTTTGGAAGTCAGTAAGTATAATTGTGGCCAAGGAGGTGTGCATGCGCCAAGAAGAGGTAGGTGAAAGGTCCTCCCCCCTCCCTCAGGCAGTGCAATTATGGTTTTCTACTGCCATGATGTGAATTTTAATGCCCTTGCTGCTACAAAAATAGACATAATCACAGAAACCTGGTATTGCTCCCCCTATCAGTACACACTTTAGACATCAAATATTTGCAGAAAGCACTTTAAAACATATGCTAGAGCTTCGCTGGACTAATAAGTGAGCAAAAGCACAAACGTTATGCTACAAATTAACAAAGGTTGTTTTAAATGAAGTTCCATTCCAGCAGCTGTCTTAAACATGAACAAATGCCTGGTATGTTTCTTCTGAAAAGGCAATGGAGAGGAGACAGTCTAATCGTGTGGGGCCTGTGCAGTGATGAGCAGTGATGAGCAAAGAGGGAGCAGGCTGATCTTTATCTCTTGTTATCACCAACTTTAGTGGAACAACAGAAGCCCTCGCTGCAGGAGCAGCTGGTGTCCGCTCATAAATAACATGCCCCAAAACAGATGATACAAAAAGATATTGTCTCCAAGTCGTGTATTATTTCTGCATGCATATTTTTTTGAATGCCGCACAATGCAGAGTATTTAATGGCCTGTAAAAATACTGGAGCCTTGTGTAATGCTTCTAGACGGCGCTGCTGCCCATGTGTGCTGAGGAGCCTCGCTCCTGTTCCTGAAATGAACGCAGCAAGTGGCATTTGCAAGAGTCACTTGCTGCGCAACTTGAGACCTTCTGCCAACAAGCAAATTCATTTTTTCGCGCCGCTGCTTTTAAAACACGAGCGACGCAAAAACGGAAATTTGCTTTTTCATGGTCTCTCACATGATGTCTTAGCGCGCTTTAGACTAGAGACTGCGCGCTTCAGAAAACATAGGTGCGCGGGTGTGCACGCGCGCACCCTACAGGGAACAATGGTGGCACCAGGCGTCGCAGCTTTTGGTACCAAGACCACAGGGCTGGACCAGGGGCTGCTAGAGGACTCAATCACCCCTAGGGCAAACATTTTGGAGACCTCCTCCTTAATGCAAGCCCTGACCCTGTCAGTCACTCTGTAAGCCTTGTGCTTGACAGGAGGACTGTCCCCGGTATCCACCTCATGGACGCACCAATCAGTGACACCAGGCACCAGGGAGAACAAATCAGAAAATTGCCCCAACAGTTGGTGACAATCTCTCTGCTGCTCAGGGGTCAGTGTGGTGGAGAGGATCACCCCCTTTACTGACCCATCCTTCTCTCCTGCACACAGGAGGTCAGGAAGAGGCTCACTCTCCTCCTCCATCCCATCATCTGTGGCAAGAAGCATGCCCACTTCAGACCTCTCAAAGTGGGGCTTCAGGCGGTTCACATGCAGGACCCGCAAGGGGTTCCTGGGAGATTGAAAGTCCACCAAGTAGGTAACTGGACTTTTGCGCTCCACCACCTCAAAGGGACCGGTCCACTTATCTTGGAGCGCACAAGGCTCCACTGGGGCCAGTACCCAAACCTTCTGACCAGGTTGAAACTCGACCAGAGTGGCATTCTGGTCGTGCCAACGTTTCATTTCCTTCTGACTGGCTTCCAGATTTGCCTCAGCAATCTTTCTGAAATGCCGAGTCTGGTTCCTGAAGGCCAACATGTAGCTAAATACATCTTGGGGAGGTTTCCTGGGAGATTGCTCCCAGCCTTCCTTGACCAGACTCAGAGGTCCTCTTACCGGATGGCCATAGAGCAGTTCAAAGGGACTGAACCCTAAGGACTTCTGTGGCACCTCAAGGTAGGTAAACAACAGGCATTGCAAGAGGACGTCCCACTTACGCCTCAGGGGCTCTTCTAGGCCCATGATCATGTCCTTCAAGGTCCGGTTGAACCTTTCAACCAGACCATTACCTTGGGGGTGGTAAGGAGTGGTGAACTTATAAGTTACCTGTGGTGATCTAGTGTTCATGGTTTCATGACATTATGTCATTGGAATGTAGAATGTCCTGTGAGGGTTGCTAAGTAAGGGATTCTATGTTGGGCAGTTACTCTGGGACATGAGAAGCTGTGGCTAATAAATACAATACGTGAAGAACAACTGTCTCCCTGAGTTTATTACAACCATCATCACCACAATTTGGTGACGATTTAGCCACAGCTAAAGACCCACGCAGAAAGAAGCACTACCTTAAAAAAAAAAAATAATAATAATAAGAAAACAACCGGGAAGAAGCCACCCCAGCAAAGAAATTGACGCAAACAGAAAGACAGGCTTGTATACTCTTATTATAAGCTGCAGTTAAGCGCTGGACTGAAAGAAACAGTATGAGCAAAGATTCTGACCCTTAAAGTGTTCAGTAATCGTGTTTCATCGCGTTCCCCTTTCACTTAAAAGTAGAGGAGTTGTGCCTGCTGAACTGGATGAACTAATCTGAGCGTGGATGTGGATGTCTCCCCTCCGTGACTGTTAAAACTGGGGCAGCGTGACGATATTATTTATTTTTTGGGGAATATCCCGCTGTGTGCGTGCTCAGCAACGTTTTTTGGGCAATTGGCTCCCTGCCGAGTGAGAGAGACGGACATCGGCAAAGAAGACAAAATTGTGATTGATGTCAGTATCAGGCATCCATTTGCGTAATCAATTGCGATGTGCAGAGTTCATGATTACAGAGTAAATTAGACACGCGCGAGGCTGCCATTAACCGTCATTTTAACGTAAAGATGCTGGAAGTATGTGAGCGCCGAGTCAAGCGCGAGGCAGAGAACGTATAAGAAGCCAGCCATGCGCGTCGAACCAAGCGCGAGGCTTTGAGTGCATACCAAGCCAGCCGCGCGTGTCGAGTCTAGCGCGCGTGTCGAGTCAAGCGCGAGTAAAAAAAAAAAAAAAAGTAAAACATTGAAGCCAGTGTGAAGCTGTGACAGCAAGTCAAGCGAGTACACCTCAAGCAAGTCAAGCGCGAACGCGAAGGCACAAATAAATAAAAAGACAATTTTTACTGATGTGTAGTCGAGCGTTGGGGGCAAAGTCAGCGTGTAGTTAAAAAAGAGAAGGTTGTGACACGAGGCTGAAAACTGTGAAGTGCTAAGGAAAAAAATAATGAGAGCAAAAGAAAGTACACAGCCACACGCAAAGCTCTGATTTACCTCGTGTTGGGGATAAACAGTTCTCACGCCCGTCTTTTCCTGCATATGAATAGAAGACGGACTACAGGAAGTACATCTCTTACAAAATACTGTGAACAGCTAGAACGCTGACTTACTGCACAAAAGAAAGCTCATTGGAGGTTATTTTGTTTGCCAGAATACAGTCTAAACTCAAGGAAGAGTTATAGGAGGAAATCCAAGTGGAAACTAAATAGAATGTTACTTTAGAGACCACATCTACTTATTTTTTTTTTGAGGGGGAGTTTCAAAAAGACAAGAGAAAATGTTTTTACATAACAAATTATTTAAAAGCAATCCAAAGTAATGATACACAGAAGGAAGTCATATTCACAGATTATTTTTTTTATATAGCAAATTTTTTATTCCTTTTAGGAAAAATATTAAGAAAATTTGCAAATCTGTGTTGTGCACACGCTTTTGACTGTGATGATTGTTTTCACACAGTAATATAAGTGTTAATTGAATTTTATTGATAAGCTGTGTACATTTAAAAAAAAAAAAAGAAACATATATATAAGTAGAAAGGAAGCAACATTCCTGTAAAATTGTTGACATGGCAACTATGCAAAATGTTGGTGCTCCTCCCCTTTTTCTTCAATCTCCTGGTGATCCTCCTGTACCGTGGAGAAATTGGTACAGAGCTTTTACAAAGTATTTAGGGGCCATTGGTGGGAATAGATATCGACCTGAGCGTAAAAGATTTTTATTAGAGCACAATTTGGGTTTCGAAGGTCAATCTATTTATGAACATCTCCCGCCGTATATCATTGCCCATGATCAAGAAGATTTAGATGAATTTGAATTAGCTGTTAAGAAATTAGAGAAACAATTTGATGTACAACCTAGTTTGATTGTGAATAGACATAAGTTATTTACAAGAGAGCAGCTACAGGATGAATCTATAGATACTTATGTTGCTGTTTTACGTATGTTGGCTGCAGAATGTGAATTTGAAAATTTTACAGACCAACTCATACGTGATCAGATAGTTGTACGCTGTTGGGACAAAAGAGTTCAGGAAAAACTTCTCACATTGAGAAATCCCAATCTCACTGAAACAATAGATATAGTTAAGGGGATTGAAGTTTCACGCAAAGCACTTAGAGAACTCATACGCAAGGAGACTAGTGGTGTGTCTGTGGTGAATGAAGGCACAACGTTTAAGCAGAACAATAGCTTTAAAAATTTCCCAAAAAAAAAGAGTATTAAAATAGTTTTTTTACTCAGAAGAACATTTGTTTTAGATGTGGTAATTCAAGGCATGGACAGAATGGTAAACCTTGTCCTGCAAGAAGTGTGAAATGCAAGATTTGTAATAAGATAGGGCATTTTGCTAAAGTTTGTCAAACACCTAGAGACAAAATTAATTCGGTCCCAGAGGGTGATGTGAGCGACAGCTCAGATGAAGAACAAAATTGTTCAAGAGGAATTAGAGACATGATTGTTGTTGTACGGGATGATGAGTCTGATTGTGTGGATCCGTATGAACACATAGAGGTGGATGGCAAGGATCTCAGACTTCTCATTGATTCCGGTGCTAGAATGACAATGATAACTGAAGAGCTGTTTGATGAGGTATGGGGAAAACGTGTGTTACTTCCCCCAGATAGGAATCCGGTAACATATGATGGAAGGAAGATTGAGTTGTCTGGATACTTTGAATGCCAACTCAAATTCAAGGGACGTACCATTTCTGGAAAAGTATATGTATCCAGGAAAGGGTTAGACATTCTTGGATGGTACCACCAAGGTCTATTTGGGATGACTCTTAGACCTGGCAGAGATGTGCAGGTTTCTTTAGTAGCTGATGCAGAAGAAAACAAGGGATCATTTGGGAAGTGTGAAAACAGTACAAAATGGGTTGACAAATTTCCTACTGTGTTTGGCGACAACTTAGGGAAAATTAAGGGGTTCAAACATAAGATTAAAGTTCAAGACAATGTTACACCTGTGAAACACAAATTGAGGAATGTGCCTTTCAGTGTACGTCAAGACTTAGCAGATATACTTAAAAAAATGTGTGTTGAAGGTGTGATAGAACCTATTGAGTCATATTTATGGTTAAGTCCATTAGTTATCGCAAGGAAGAAGAATGGGCAATTGAGAGTGTGTGTGGACTTGAGGAGTCTCAACATGGTCATTTGGGTTGACTCACACCCACTACCCAGGATAGACGACATTATCAGCACATTTTCAGGATCAAAATTGTTTTCAAAAATTGATCTAGCTTCCGCCTATCATCAGATAGTGCTTGAAGAAAGCTCACGACATCTTACAGCTTTTGTTTCACCTATGGGCTCTTATCAATTTAAACGGATGCCTTTCGGTCTTGCTTCGGCGGCGGCCGTTTTTCAACGTGTATTAGAGAATGTTTTGGAAGGAATTGAAGGGGTGGTAACATTCCAAGATGACATTTTAATAGCAGGAGGAAACCAATCCGTTCATGATAAACGCATGTGTGAAGTTTTAGAAAGATTAGAAAAATTTGGAGTTGTAGCTAATCGAGGGAAGTGTGGATTTGCAAAGCATACAATAGAGTATCTGGGTCATGTAATCTCAGAGAGAGGGATTGAACCAAGACCCGGTTTAGTTGATGCTATAACCAAAGCACCTACCCCCAAGACTAAGGAGAATGTAGCCTCATTTTTAGGCCTTTGTGAATTTTACTCAAAATGTATTCATAATTTCTCGGCCAAAACGGTAGTGTTAAGAGAATTATTAAAGAAAGAGAAAAAATTCTCATGGGAGAAAGTCTGTCAAGATGAGTTTGAAGGTCTAAAAAAGAAATTGTTTCAGCTGGAGTCCTTGCACCGTTCGACTCTTCACAAGAGTGTATTATAACTGTGGATGCAAGTAATGAGGGTTTGGGTGCTACCATTGCACAGATTAAAGGAAAAACTGAAGTGACAATAGGTTTCGCTTCTAGATCCTTGAGGTCTAATGAGAAAATCTTCTCTGTCATTGAAAAGGAACTTTTGAGTTGTTGTTGGGCAGTTGAAAGATTCAAATGTTTTATATGGGGTAGAAAATTTGTGCTCAAAACCGACCACAAACCTTTAGTCAGTATTTTGAGTGGGACAACTATCAAAGATCATACCCCAAGAATAGCAAGATTGAGCTCAAAACTACTACAGTACAATTTCATTGTTGAGCACATCCCTGGTGGTAAAAACATAAGAGCAGATTACTTATCTCGTTCACCTTTAAGTTTTACTGATTATTCTGAAAACAGTGAAGAAAATGACGAAGAATGCTTAATTGCGAGTGTTGACATTTGTCATGACACTACTTTTTCAGAACATGAATGGTTTTCAGAATCCTCAAAAGATATGGAATTAGAAAGTGTGAGGAAGTATGTTATGAATGGGTGGCCAAAGAAAAAGCACTAGCACAAGAATTACAACCCTACTTCAAAGTAGCAGATGAATTGTCTATTGAAGAAAAGGGGATGTTGGTACGGGGAGACAAATTCATTCCACCCGTTTCTTTGAGGCCAAGGATCATTATGTATGGTCACGAAGGACATTTAGGCCAAACCATAACTAAAAGAAAAATCAGAGATAGTTATTGGTGGCCAGGGATGGATTCTGCTATTATAGCCAGTGTTAGGGGATGTGTTGTTTGTGCGTCTAGTGACAAAGGACTTAAAACCGAAGCAGTGCCTTTACAGCCTGTTGAATTACCAAACACTGTTTGGTCTAAGCTTGCTATTGACTTTATTGGCCCTTTCGGTATTCTTCCACGAAAGTTAAGATTTGCTATTGTAATTGTTGATTACTACAGCAAATGGTGGGAAGTAAAATTTGTAGAAGAACCCAACACTCTCTCTGTCGTAAAATTTCTGAAAAATCTATTTTTAAGAGAGTGTTTTCCTAAAGAAATTGTCTCGGACAATGGTGTCCAATTTGTGTCTAAAGAAATGAAAAGTTTCCTTGACAGCAATGCCATCAAACACAAGTGCGTTGCTCTATATCACCCTGAGGCCAATGGTCTGGTGGAAAAGATGAATCGCACACTGTCAGAGTGTATCCAGTGGGCAATTCAGAACAAGTTTGACCTTTGCAATTCTGTTGAGGAAATGTTGTGGTCACATAGATGTTGTCCAAATGCTGTGTCAGGTCTATCACCATTTGAAATGTTACGAGGACGTCCACCTGCTTCTAGGTTGTGTCCTGCATGGTTAAGAGAGTGCCAGCATAAAGGTGATCACATGTCACTTATAGATCAAGTTGTGAGACCCAAAGTTGAAGCATCTCAGAGTAAAATGAAAAGTCACTATGACACTCTACACAGAGTTAAACCTGTAAGACAGGAATTATGTGTTGGAGATTGGGTTCGTGTCAAAGATCCTAATCATGTTCCTAAGGGGATGTCGAAATTCAAATCTCCTGTCAGAGTTGAGGTTGTTACCAGGAATGCGGTGAGAACCAGCAGAAATGAATGGTGGAACAAGGCAAGAGTGGTGAAGGTGCACTTTGATGTTCCTCCCCATGATTCTAGTGTTTCATTCTAGCCCTCTTTGCAATCTCGTGCTGTTCCTTCTTCATCCTCCTCTCTTGATATCGATGCTCCTGAGCCATGGTGTTCTTTTCATTCTGAACCTGAACGTAGGAGTAGTAAACGGAATATTACCAAACCATTAAGGTTTCGTGACTGATGCTCCTATTCAATTGTATATTTTACTGCATATTCTTGTATTTGTGTAATGTTATTCTATTCACTGATGCTCCTATTCAATTGTATATTTTACTGCATATTCTTGTATTTGTGTAATGTTATTCTATTCACTCTGTGTTCTGTTTCTGTTGTTGTAAAGAAGGGAGATATTGTGGTGATCTAGTGTTCATGGTTTCATGACATTATGTCATTGGAATGTAGAATGTCCTGTGAGGGTTGCTAAGTAAGGGATTCTATGTTGGGCAGTTACTCTGGGACATGAGAAGCTGTGGCTAATAAATACAATACGTGAAGAACATCTGTCTCCCTGCGTTTATTACAACCATCTTCACCACATTACCCCATACTCCTTCCACAGAGACTTCATGTACTGGGAGATGAAGTTGGTCCCCCTGTCAGACACCACCTCTCTGGGGAACCCCACATGGGAGAAATTCCCCATCAGTGCACGTCCCACCATGGGGGCCGTCACTGTCCTGAGCGGGATGGCTTCAGGGTACCGGGTGGCATGGTCCACCAAGACCAGGATGAACCTGTTGCCCATGGCTGTCTTGGGGTCCAGAGGCCCCACAATGTCAATGCCCACTCGCTCGAATGGGGTACTAACAACTGGAAAGGGCTGGAGTGGGGCCTTGATCTTCCCCCACTCTTCCCACTTGCCTGGCAAGTCTCACATGTCCTGCAATGAGTGTCTGAACTCTTGCGCATCTGGGGCCAATAAAAGTGGGTGGCCAGCCTTTCAAAGGTCTTGGTCTGCCCCAGATGTCCTGCCAATGGAATGTCGTGAGCCAACCCCAGTAGGAAGGCTCTGAAGCACTCGGGTACCACCAGCACACGGGCTGACCCCGGCTCAGCAGCCATAGGCTCGCTATACAGGAGACTGTTCTCCCAATAAATCAGATGTGAACCAGACATGTCACCTTCTGCCTGGGCTGCAGCCTGTCACCGCATACCCTCAAGAGAGGGGCAAACTCTTTGCTGCTCACAAAATTCCTCCCTGGTGGGTCCCCCTTCCTGCTGCCAATGGGTCAGCTCAGGCAGGTCCCCCAGTTTGGCGATCTGCTCCCCGGTAGGCTCCAGGGCATCCCCCTCAAGGTCTGCTCCTTCCTGGACCGTGGGAACCAAGGGGGCTGGCTTCCTGCACCCCCTGCCCCTTCTCTCTAAGGCAGGGATCTGGGCCATACTCTCAGGCTCCAGGTCCTTCTCAACACCCTCCTTGGCTGCCATGGACCGAGTGGTAGCACACGCCCACTCAGGCAGACCCAACATCTCCAAGTGAGATTTCCTCTCCACCGTAGCCCACGGGGAGTTCTCTAAATCATTGCCCAACAGACAGTCTACAGGCATGGCGGGCCTCACAGCCACCTGAAGAGTTCCTGAGACCCCCCCCACTCAAAGGGAACCTGAGCCACCTCACATTGGCTCCCTGAGTTGTCTGCGGACACTACTGGGTAGAATGCATGGGGGACAACCTGCTCCTTGGACACCAACCGGGAGCTGACAGCAGTTATACTGGCTCCTGTGTCTCTTAGAGCCTCCACTCTATGGCCATTGATGGTCACCCACTGCCTGTACTTTTTAGTGTTAGCAGGCAGTGCAGGCTTAGGGACCATCTCAAAGTCTCCTAATGAGACAAGGGTCAATTCTACGGGATCCCACCCACCTTGGGCACCCATCTCCTCCCCTCCCAGGGCTACACTAGCAAGCTGGCGGGGTGGTGCACGGGGTGGTGCATTGGTATCCCTCTGAGGACACTGGGGATCAAAGTATCTGTGGCCCACTTGACCACACTTAAAACAAGTAAGGGGCCCCCTCTGAACAGGCCTACCTGTCGGGGGCACTGGCTTCTTCTCTTGGGGAGGCTGGGACACCACTGCTTGGTTCCCTTGGGAATTACTTTGGGGCCCTCTTTGGAACTCCCTCGGTTTACCCCTGTCCCCCCCACTTCTCTGCTGGAGACCCTGCCCACCTTTGGCGAAGTCTCCCACTGGACCCTTGCAAACCCGGGTGCTCACCCAGCGGTCCGCCTCCTCATTAAGCTTCCTAGGGTTAGTCAGCTTGCAATCAATCAGGTGCTGGCGTAGCTCAGGAAAACAGTTACTAGATAAATGCTCCCATGCAATCAAATCATAAAGCTGCTCAAAAGTTTCTACTTTGCTACCTTTTACCCAGCGTTCCATTGCTCTGCAAAAAAAAGACATATATTCAACCCACGTGGTACCCTCTAGCTTCTTGCAGGTCCTAAACCTCTGCCTAAACATCTCAGGGGTCAAACCATAGTGGGTCATCAAAGCTTCCTTCATGTGGCCATAACCATTCGACTTTCTGGGGGCGGTTCCAACAAGGTATCCCTCCCCTCACTCACAAAGCGTCCCCACAACCCCGCTCCCCAATCCTTCTCAGGGACCCGGTGGGACACCATGGCTAATTCATAAGCGGCAAACCATTGCCCAATATCCTCACTTTTGTGGAAATCCTTAATAACCTCCTTGGGTATATACACCCTACTCTCAGGATGCACTACAGGTATGCTGCCACCAGAGGGGGAGATCTCTATACTCTTTGCTTTAATCTCCAACTCCCTCAATATTCTCTCATGCTCAAGTTTCATTTTCATAATCTCAAATTCTAACTTCTTGTTCTCTAGGTCCCTCTGACCATCCATTTTAAGCTTAGCCATCTCCATATTATGCCGCCTATCTCTCTCCCTGTCCTCCATCTCCTCTGGGGACAGACCCTTAGCGGACACACTAGTGCCCGGGCTGGAAATTGCTTTATCTCCTACCAAATCTACTACTTCACCCTGCTGCTCTCCTGCATTCTCTTCCCCCTCCACAGTCTCTCCCATATTCTTAGGGGCATCCCTGGCTTCTAGCCAGGCCTTCAGCGCCTTGTAATACTCCTCCCTTCTAATGAGGCCTGTGATAGGGACTGTGAATTGTTTGCAAAAATATTTGAGCTGCTTGGCATTGTAGGTTTCTAATTTCTCTTCTTCCCAGGAGAGATCCTCTGAGGCATTGGATCTGGGCTTGCCCATTGTAGCAATAACTGGCAATATTAATCAAAAATAGAATAAAAAAACCTCAAAAACGTATGTGGTTGCATTATGGTCTGCACTCACTAGTAGTGTACACTATAATTACTGTATGCGATCATAAATGCAAGTCCAGATCCTCACCGCTGTCCACCAATGTTAGAAATGGGGGTCTCTCATTGGCAGTGGATGGCCACTGTCCAAGTAGGGACCCTTCTTCCTAAGTCAGGGTAAGAGAGCCACACCCTTTGATAACCCCTGCTCAACCCTGTGGTAACGTAGCACAAGCAGCTAGGCTTATCTCAAAGGCAGTGTGTGAAGCATTTATGACCATACACAGTAACACAGTGAAGAACACTACAAAGGGACACCACACAAATAGGTATAAAAAATAAGTATCTTTATATATAGACTTAACACAAGACCAATAACGATAAAAAGCCACAATACTGTCAAATAGGATCACTCTTGGGATGCTGCAAAAATAGTTCAAGTGCGCAAAGAGGAGTTCAGTTCAAAGCAGTGGTCTCTGCGAACCTTTTACTTACAAAGTACCTGGATTTCGTAGCAAAGTCAACAAATTGTCGCAAAGGAGCTGTAGCGATGAATTTCTGCACGCGAGGCCGGCGATGCGTTAAATCCTTGCCGCAAGGGAGGATGATGCGCCGATCTGCTGATGCGTGTGGAGACGATGCGACAAACTTCTGCACGCTAGACCACTGGTGCGATGGCTCCTTGCCGCAAGGGAGGAGACGAGGCGATGATCCTGTTGCGTGTGCGATCGGGTTGTGATGCGAAGAAATGGCGCTCCGCGAGGGAGCGACGATCCTGATGCGATGCGATGAGAATGGCGGACGCTCGGCGTCCGCGCTGCGATGTCGTGAAGCGATGATCTCGGTGCGATGACTCGATCTTTGGTTGCGAGCACTCGGCGGCAGCAGCGCGATGATTTTTCGGGCGCTTTCGGCTGTGGCGGCTCGCAAACGTGCGTTAGCGACGATTTCAGCACTCTCTTCTCTGTAGTAGAACTAGAGGCCCTGGAACTCACAGGGGCCTCACCTGCAGATAGAAATCCTCGCTGGGAGGAATCAGGAGGCTGGTGGTGAAGTCTGATGTGCCTGAGACTTCAACAGGAGGCTAGCTCTCTCCTAGCCCTTGGGTGATTGCTTTAGCAAGATTAATAAAGGTTCTCTCAAAGTCCTTTTCCCTCTTCTTCCAAGTCCAATGGTAACCACTGACGGCCAATCCAAGAAACAGCACACAAGCACAAGGATAGTCACCTCCTGCAGATTCCTTCAGTTACATGGACAGAGGTTCGTCTTGATGTCCAGGAGCAATACACTTTGTAGGGGTTTCAGCACAGATATTTATACCCCAAAAGTCTTTGTTATCAAAAGCTACAAGTCCCTGAGCCTAGCCACAACCAGTTCTGTTCAGTCCTGGAGCACTTTGTTTACCAGGCTGCATCCTTCCTTTCAGGAAGAGGGGGTCTGCTATCAGACGCACAGTGGGAGGTGGAGCCATCATTCACCTTGCCAGGCACAGCCCTATTCAAGTCAAGGAGCTACCCCTCCCCATACTCCAAACACAGATCTCTCTATTCAACCCAGGTCTGGCTCAGCCTGCCCTGTCCCTCTAAAACCAGACAGCCAATACACATAACAGCAGAGCACAATGGAAGGCTTAGGCAAGAAAATACCTACTTTCTAAAAATGGTATTTTCAAACACAGAATATAAAAATAAACTTCACTAAAAGATGTATTTTAATATTCTGAGCTCAGGCATACTAAATTCGTTTTTCTACCATGTTCCTGGGGTCAGTTAGGACTATAGCATGTAATAGTCAAACTGCCCATTCTGGCCTATGGGGAACAGGTAGCCTTACAGTAGTGAAAAACGAAATTGGGTGTAATTCACTACCAGGCCATGCTACACACACCAAGGCATGTCCTACCTTACACATACAATGCACCCTACCATAGGGGTGACTTACATGATGCCAAGGGAAGGTTCAGGGGCTGGGAAGTGGGTGCACTTCACAGCCAAGATGGCAGTTCTGGACTGCACACAGACTCTGCAGTGGCAGGTCTGAGACATCATTTACAAGCTGTTTCTGTGGGTGGCGCAAACCGGCGCTGCAGGCCCACCAGCAGCATTTGGTTTTCCAGCCCTGGGCACACACAGGCCACGCTACTAGGGACTAACAGGTAAACCAAATAAGCCAATCATGGATATACCAATTCACATGTCATCTTTACACAGGGAGCATTCGCGCTGTGACACTGAAGGGCAGTGGCACAGCGCCCAGAGCATCTAATACCAGCAAAAACAGGGGGACAACAGCGAAAAATGGAAGGGAGACCCACGCCAATGGTGCCAGGTCTAACAAATGGTAAATATCTGAAAAAAAGAAAAGTTTAAATAGTTTCTAAAAATAATAATATATTTTTAAAATAATTATATACAAATATTTTCATCTATAAATAAACAAATACTTTCATTTACATTCCAAATGTCTCCATAACACATAAATATTTTAAATATTATACTTTACATATTATCAAACTTATAATATAGCCTTATAGCCTGCCGTAGTGGGCTATACCAGCTATTAAAGGCCCGCTCCAATGTTAAAAACCCAAGCCGAAGGCAAAACAGTGAGGTTTAAAACATGTTGCATGCTTTCAGGAATATAGTGATACATACAGCAGAGACATGCGAACGGTTGCTGGTTTATATTTCGCTAGGTCCAACACCCTGAGTAGTCGCAGAATGGTGAAGCTGCAGTACAAAGGTGAGGTTTAAGAAATGTTGGAAGAGGAATTAGTGATTAGGCTACTTTGTATGAGTCTGAGGTAAGGTACACTTGAAGTGGGCCGCATAAAAGTAGTTGTCTGTTTGAAATGTAAAGTGCAGTCTGTCATGTTTAAAGGTCTTCATGGTGTTGTGACTGAGGTATGTCTCTACTTCCACATGTGTTCTCATATGTGTTATGTATCTCAAGATGTTAGATCTATATAACACAGCTATACATCTATTTGTATGCTTCTTTTATATATGGTGTAACCAGCAAAAGGTACAGACATATGCATACTTGCTTTCAGGAATATAGTGAGACCTACAGCAGAGACATGCAAAGGGTTACTGCTTTCTATTTGGCTAGGCTCAACACTCTGAGTAGTAGTAGAATGGTGAAGCTGCAGCACAAAAGTGAGGTTTAAAACATGTTGGCAGAGGGATTAATGATTATGCTACTTTGTGTAAGTTTTTGGAAAGGTTCACTTTAAGTATGCTGCATAAATCTAAGTGTCTGTTTGAAATGTGAAGTGCAGTCTGTCAAATTTTAAGGTCTTCATGGTCTTGTGACTGAGGTATGTCTCTACTTGCACATGTGTTCTCATATGTGTTATGCATTTCAATATGTTAGCTGTATAAAACACAGGTATACCTCTATTTGTATGCTTCTTTTATATATGATGTCACTAGAAAATGGTACAGACATAATAATGCATGCTTTCAGGAATATAGTGAGACCTACAGCAGAGACATGCAAAGGGTTGCTGGTTTATATTTCGTTAGGCCCAACACCCTGAGTAGTCACAGATTGGTGAAGCTGCAACACACAAGAGAGGTTTAAGACATGTTGGCAGAAGGATTAGAGATTTGGCTACTCTGTATGAGTCTGAGGAAAGGTACACTTGAAGTAGGCTGCATAAATGTAGTTGTCTGTTTGAAATGTAAAGTGCGGTCTGTTATGTTTAAATGTCTGCATGGTGTTGTGACTGAGGTATGTCTCTACTTGCACTTGTGTTCTCTTATGTGTTATGCATCTGAAGATGCTAGATGTATAAAACACAGGTATACATCTTTTTGTATGTTTCTTTTATATATGGTGTCAGCAGCAAAAAGTACAGACAGATGTATGCATACTTTCAGGAATATAGTGAGACCTACAGCAGAGACATGCAAAGGGTTGCTGGTTTATATTTGGTTAGGCTCAACACTCTAAGTAGTAGTAGAATGGTGAAGCTGCAGCACAAAAGTGAGGTTTATGACATGTTGGTAGAAGGATTAATGATTAGGCTACTTTGTGTGGGTCTGTGGAAAAAGACAGATATACAACTATTTGTATATTTCTTTTATATCTGGTGTCACTAAACGAGGCGTTGAAGCGCTTTTTCGGTGAGTAGCACGCTACTCCGGAACCCATAAAGGATTAGTGTTGAATTAGTATAGTGAAATATGAAATTAATTTAAGTGGTGGATAGGTTAGTAAATTATTTGGATTCAGAAGGATAGCGGAAGGATAGAAGAGGGAAATAAGGTCTGTATTTATATAGCACTTGTTACCCCTGATGGGGTGTTGATGCGCTTTTTTGGCAAGTAGGCCGCTACTCCTGAAACCCATAAAGGATTAGTGCTGAATTAGTATAGTGAAATATGAAAGTAATTTAAGTGGTGGATATTAGTCAGTTATTTGGAGTGAGAAAGATAGTGGAGGGATAGAAGAGGGAAAAAAGGTTTGCATGTATATACCGCTTGTTACCCCTGATGGGGTTTTGAATTTGAAGCGCTTTTTCAGCGAGTAGCATGCTACGCCAGAACCGATAAAGGATTAGTGTTGAATTAGTATTGTGAAATATGAAAGTAATTTGAGTGGTGGATATGTTAGTCAGTTATTTGGATTGAGAAGGGTTGGGGAGGGATAGAAAAGGGAAAAAGATTTGCATTTATATAGCGCTTGTTACCACTGATGGGGTGTTGAAGCGCTTTATTGGCGAGTAGCACGCTACTCTGAAACCCATAAAGGATTAGTGTTGAAAATTAGTATAGAGAAATATGAAAGTAATTTGAGTGGTGGATATCTTATTCTGTTATTTGGATACAGAAGGGTAGCGGAGGGATAGAAGAGGGAAACAGGTTTGCATTTATATAGTACTTGCTACCTCTGATGAGGTGTTGAAGTACTTTTTTGGCGAGTAGCACGCTACTCTGGAACCCATAAAGGATTAGTGGTGAATTAGTATAGTGAAATATGAAATTTGAGTAAACACATACGTCATTACTGACACTATAAAGTAACTTAAACTTCACAGACTGGTGTTCTCATTTCAAAATAACACCTTGAGTGTTTAGTTTACCCAAATATAAAGCAGCAACCCTTAACATGTCTCTGTTGTAAGTCTCACCATATTCCTGGAAGCATGTATGATGTGTCTATACCTTTTGCTAGTGACACCATATATAAAAGAAATATACAAATAGTTGTATATCTGTGTTTTTCCACAGACTCATACAAAGTAGCCTAATCATTAATCCTTCTACCAAAATGTCATAAACCTCACTTTTGTGCTGCAGCTTTACCATTCTACTACTACTCACAGTGTTGAGCCTAGCCATATACAAAGCAGCAACCCTTCACATGTCTACTATATTCCTGAAAGTATGCATGTATATGTCTGTATCTTTTACTACTAACACCATATATAAAAGAAGCATACAAATAGATGCATAACTGTGTTTTATACATCTAGCATCTTCAGATGCATAACACATAAGAGAACACAAGTGCAAGTAGAGACGTACCTCAGTCACTACACCATGCAGACCTTTAAACATAACAGACCGCACTTTACATTTCAAACAGACAACTACATTTATGCGGCCTACTTCAAGTGTACCTTTCCTCAGACTCATACAAAGTAGCCTAATCACTAATCCCTCTGCCAACATGTCTTAAACCTTACTTTTGTGCTGCAGCTTCACCATTCTGCGACTACTCAGGGTGTTGGGCCTAGCGAAATATAAACCAGCAACCTGTCGCATACCTCTGCTGTAGGTCCCACTATATTCCGGAAAGCATGCAAGCATATGTCTGTACCTTTTGCTAGTGACACCATATATAAAAGAAGCATACAAATAAATGTATACCTGTGTTTTATAGATCTAACATCTTGAGATGCATAACACATATGAGAACACATGTGCAAGTAGAGACATACCTCAGTCACAACACCATGCAGACCTTTAAACATGACAGACCGCACTTCACATTTCAAACAGACACCTAGATTTATGCGGCGTACTTCAAGTGTACCTTTACACAGAGTCATACAAAATAGCCTAATCACTAATCGGTTTCCTAACATGTCTTAAACCTCACTTTTATGCTGCACCTTCACCATTTTGCGACTATTTAGGGTGTTGGGCCTAGCCAAATATAAAGCAGCAACCCATCACATGTCTCAGCTGTAAGTCTTACCATATTCCTGAAAGCATGCATTTTTGCTAGCAGCATCATATATAAAACAAATATACAAATAGAAGTATACCTGTGTTTTATACGTCTAGCATCTTCAGATGCATAACACATTTCAGAATACATGCGCAAGTAGAGACATACCTCAGTCACAAGACTATGCAGACTGCACTTCACATTTGAAGCAGATACTGAAAATGATGGGGTATATTTAAAGTGTACATTTCCACAGACTCATACATAATAGCCTAATCACTAATCCTTCTCCTAACATGTCTTAAATCTCACTTTTGTGCTGCAGCTTCACATATTTCAGTCACAAGTCCATAAAGGCCTTAAAACTTTACAGACTGCACTTCACATTTCAAACAGACACTTAGATTTATGCAGCATTCTTCAAATGAACATTTCCAAAGACTCATACAAAGTAGCATAATCACTAATTCCTTGGCCAACATATCTTAAACATCCTTTTCTGCTCCTTCACCATTCTACTACTACTCAGAGTGTTTATCCTAGCCAAATTCAAACCAGCAACCCTTCACATGTCTCTGTTCTAAGTCTCACCATATTCCAGTAACATGCATGCATGTGTCTCTACCTTTTGCTTGTGGCATCATATATAAAAGAAACATTAAAAAAATGTATACCTGTGTTTTATACATCTAGCATCTTCAGATACATAACACATATGAGAATACATATGGAAGTAGAGATATACTTCAGTCTCAAGACCATCCAGATATTAAAACTTGACAGTCTGCACTTTACATTTCAAGCAGACTCTGAAAATTATGCGGTATATTTGAAGTGCACCTTTCCACAGACTCATATACCTGTGTTTTACATGTCTAGCATCTTCAGATGGATAATACTTATCAGAATACATCTCCAAGTAGAGAGTTTCCTCAATCACAACAGTATGCAGACCTTAAAACTTCACAGAACACACTTCCTATTTCAAGAAAACTCCCAAAATTATATGGTGTATTTCAACTTTACCTCTCTACAGAATTTTACAAAGTAGCCTAATCACTAATACCTCATGTCAACATGTTTTAAACCTCACTTTTGTGCTGCAGCTTCACCATTCTACTAGTACTCACAGTGTTGAGCCTAGCCACATACAAAGCAACAACACCTCTTTGTTATACATCTTGAATCACCAAATGTATAAGACATATGAGAATACATATGCAAGTACATACATACCTAAGTTACAAGTCCATGCACACCTTAAAACTTGACAGACTGCACTTCCAAAATGAATGCAACACCTACAATTATGTGGTGTACTTCAATTGTACATTTCCACACACTAATCCAAACTACCATAATCGCTAATCCATCTTTCAATATGCACATATTACTATACACAATCTATTCAAATCGTCATTTAAGTTCAATAAAACAAAGTACAATACACATCTCTACATTCAATGGAATATTTGAAACATCACATTTCTTGAATAATTTTTAAAGTTTTAAAATAAAGCTAATACATAATACATCTCACAAATTTGTAACTCACCTTTCAAATAGTATTGTAGAATATGAATTATCAGAAACTCATAAAGAATTTTCTTTTCCACACAATCAATGTAATGCAACACCCTCAACAAGGTAAAACCAGTAATGGCAAACTATCCCTCTCTTCCTCCACACAAATAAATATAAGTAACAAATCACAATCCTTTCTACATTTTTTCAAATTGTGAAACACATTTCTATTGGTTAGACATATTAACCCTTACCAACTGACTTCTAAAAGTTCCCAAACTGGTTCAGTAGTTTTCTGAGTCGCTACTCCACCGCGGTACCTTAGTGAAGCATCGCGATGGAGCTGCAAATCCATACGGGAGTTCAAAAACCTATTACTAATAATACTAGTATTATTTTTTAAGAACAGACCACTTCTAAATATACTAGTGATTTGGGAAATCTTACATTAATAACATATCACTTACATATAAATTACAATTTCATATTTTAAAACCACAGTTAAATTTCAGCCCTTCCCCTATTCTGCTTAATCCCAGTTTCCATAGTAACAGTTTCTGCAACATTCAACTGAACTGGCAGGTCACAATTCAACACATTTTCAAGTTCAGCACAGCAGCTTACAAATGCAAATGGCAGGTGTGGTTGACTTTGCAAAATATGACCTAATCCTATTTACTGTACCTTTCAAACATTTTTTAATAACCAATAAGAAACATTCTTCTTTAACAAATTAACATGCATCATATTTTTCAGTGTACACTGTTAATGAACAGCCAATCAGGTATCTGGTTTTTCAAAAACAGCATCTTGTCCACCATTTTATATACCTCTCATTCTACCAACTGACTACCTCAGCTTCAGACATCTTTTTATTACTTCCAGACATTCCTTCAAGATGCTTACAGAATGGATTGTTGGGCACAGCTATGTTTTCTGGTGCAAAAGGTATTATGAACGTAGAGGTATTGACAAAGACCTAGCTTTGCAAAATGTGGATATTAAAATGGATTGCACAGAGAGGATTAAAGTGGCTTCACTTGATGCCTTTGGTTAAAACATTTTTGCATCTCCAACCCCCTGACCTCATGATTGTGCACTGTGGTGGCAATGACCTAGGCACAATGACTGGGGTAGGTCTGGAAATGCTAATGAAGGACACCTTTGCACAATTGATGTTGCTTTTACCTCAAACTGTCTTTGGATACTCTAATATATGCCAAAGACAGAAATGGAAGTGGTCAAATCAATTCTGTCCACAGATTGAGAAAGCTAGAAAGAATGTCAATAAAGCTGTTTCTGCTTACCTCAGAGACCATAGGATGGGCTCAATCTATAACAACAATCTACGTTTTGATATGGTTGACATCTACACAAGTGATGGAGTACACATCACAGATCAAGGGAACAGTCTTTCTCAACAACCTAAAGCTGTGCATCCGCACTTACATGTAGCTACAACAAACTCATAATGAAAACAAGGGCTCTTTTCAGAGCCACCCTATAACACAATAGTGAATCAAATTTTTTTAAACATACATGCTCTTTTTAATTTTTGGTGGATTTATGCACTCGTCACGAATCTGAAAAAGCATGAATTCAATGTACTACAACACAATACACTTTTCAGGTTTAACTTTTAATTTTTAATTTTATATATTTTTGCTAACGCTATCAAATTTAATCTTATTATCAACTTCAATCACACTACCTCTATAAACCAAGTTCACAAATGCAACACTACCTTCTAATAGCAGAAATAGAAACAAGAATACCACCTATGGAAACAGGACCAAACAAATCACCAAGTTCATAACATGCACCAGTGATTATGTTATATATGCACTGGAATGTCCTTGCGGCCTCAGGTATATCGGAAGTACTAAGTTACAACTGAAAACTAGAATTTTGCAGCACATGAGAGCCGTGACCAATCTAGATTTCAGCTATCAGGATCAGCTAATATATGATCCCACATGATATTGATTAACTGTCTATTCTGGTATGACAGTCTAATAAATGTGGCAGCAGTGCAATTTCCACTGACATCTCTATTTTAGTTAGTGACAGGACTTTGGGTGATTATTGTCTAACTTCCCTTTGTATAAGCAAACTAACTTTCACCAGCTCGGTATAACCTCCTCCTATGACCTTATATTTTTCAGTGAGCACATACACGTGATTATGTCTCTATCTTGTTGAATGATAATAATATGGTTCACATCAGGACAGTGACTCCCTTGCTATGAATAGAAACTTCACAGGCACTTGGGGGCGCAGTTGCAACAAGGTATAGATTATGTACATAGTGCACAAGTGTATTCTTCTGTCATCGGACAGTCAGTACATTACCTTCTGCTCTGATACACTGGTACATTACCAATTCATATTTGATAATTCATCACCGGATAGTCGGTACATTACCTTCTATTCTTTGATATACTGGTACAATACCAATCCATATGTGACATTTTTGGCAGTCGATTGTCAATTATATAAAGCATTTGATTTGGTATAAATATCTTATGATACCCTATCAACACAATTATGAGATTGATTGAATTTGTTGAAACCCATTCAGTTGGGTGCAACATCGTAGTGTTTCTTCACTGTCCATGAATGATGAATTGCAATTCTAATAGACAAATCTATCTATGTATTTGGACAGAATGAAATATAATGTGCCGCCATGTTATATGTTATATGCTATATATTTATTTGCTTTATGAAGTTGTGCAAATTTGCCATTTCATCATTGCAGTATGTTTTTACTGTCCATGAACCTGAATTTGTATTTCTAAAGGCGATAGATCACTGGTTTTTCACTTGAGAAAGGCTTTGCCAAAACACGTCCTTTGTTGTGTGCACAATAAAGGATATTGTGCTGTCCTCAGGTGTGCCCCTGTGTGTTCTTCTGGATTGTCCAGAACTACTTACGTTTATGAAATATTGACGGCAGCTGTCGCCGTCGTAGGCACCGGCATCGCTGGAAGCGGATCGGCACAGCGGAGTAACAGTTGGGAGATATATATATATATATCCAACCAATCTTACAAAAAAGGGTTACCAGACCTTTAAACACAGACTTCACAAATTGCACCCAGAATCTCTAATCTACGACCATACTTCTGAACATCTAAAGGAACCATAATAAATGATCTCATCTTCTACACACAAAAAAGAGCTCAATGGAGAAAAACCCTCAACTCGATGCTCTCTATCTCTACATCAAGAAAAACCTCACACAGCCTAAGAATATCTATAGCCCCCTCACCCGCCTTCAATGCAAAATTAACCATCACCATTTTTTTTTCTCATTTTTTTAATAAAGTTTTTATTGTTAACATTGAGGCAAGCAGTGTAAAATACATTGCATCACCTACAACCCCGGTAGGGCCGGCTGCATGTCCAGAATAAAAGATCTAAGAAAGCAGTACAGATGACACACAGCAAGTCGCCTACAACCACATTGGGCCGGCTGCGTTGGTATAGCAATTACAGTGTTGAAAACATTTCGCTAGGGGATATCAGTATATATGGCACATCCAATATTCCCTCGCTATGACTGATATGAAATGCATAAGAGACGCCCTAAACCCCTTGGGCATATGGCGGCAGATCCCAGAAGCTATGTCATAGCCCGTCACCCGACCATGGGAGCGTGATTGGTATTACGTTAATAGTGGCTGTACAGCCTCGTATGCAGAGGCATCTAGAAACCTAATGAGGCTTGTGAACTAAGGAAGAACATCTAACAAAATAACTTCCTACAGGTCGGAGAGAGTTCTGTCTATGTGATAGTGGTGAGGTGCGGAGTCGCACAGTGGGCAGGGAGGATGGGGCTCAGGCAATGGCAGCACGCGTGGGAGGTCCCAGGGGAGCCAAGAGAAGCCGCAGACCACTCAGGCTTGAAAAGCTGGAGTGCTCTAAGCTTGGGGGGGTTGAAGCATGTGAATTCTATGCATGTGAGATAGTGTGTGAGGGGCTGCCATATCTGCTGAAACTTATTATCGGTGTTAGCCAGGCTGTGTGACAGCTGCTCCATCGCCAGAAGGTGCCACAACCTAGCGAACCACTGTGCCACTGAGCCACTGAGCACATGCGATGAGCTGTTGTGTGGCCAGCAAGAGGTCATGCATGGGAGCAGGAAGCCCAAAATACCTTTAATGTGGCCCGAGACCTCCTTCCAAAAGGTTGTAATCAACTTGTAGGACCACGAAATGTGTCAAAGAGTGCCACCCTCCTGCCAGCAGCGCCAACAAACATTAGGGACCGTGCAGTAGATAAGTTGCTAGACGGGCGGGTGCATGATACCATCATAACATCAATTTATATGTAGTTTTGTGCGTTGCGATACTGTAATAGGTTTTAGGGATATCTTGCCATAGTGTTTCCCATTGTTTAGTGTTTATCCCCCAGGGGTATCATCTTGCCATGCAATCTGGTAGGTATGTTTAAGGGCTGAGGTTGAATGTTGGAGCAGCTGATAAGTTCTGGAGATCAGCAAAATAGAGCCATCAAAGGTACACACTAGCTTCTCGAAAAGGGTGAGGGGGCGCGTTGCTGCTGCGTATATCCCAGCATGTGTTGTAGAGTGCCACAGCTAGAGGTATTGGTGGCGAGTGGTGGCAGGGAGAGCAAACTCCGCCCTACAGGTCTCAAAGGACTTGATGGTGTCTCCTTCAAACAAGTCACTGAGTGTCTGGCAGTCCCTCTCTGCCCAGTGGCGGAAAGCGAGTGTCAGCAGGCCTGGGGGGAAGGCTGGATTACATGTTATGGGTGTGTTGGGAGACGGAAAGGAAGTGAGTCCCTCTTCAGCGCAATTCTGTCCCAGATATCTAATACCGTCTTAATCGGGGTTGCAACAAAAGCACTGGGCGGGCGAGCTCATTTGGACAGCCAGGCTAGGTCCAATAGGGGCTGGCATGCTACTGCCAGGTCCATGTGGAACCAGTGTTTCTCACTTTCGTGCATCACCCACTCGGAGATGTACCTCAGGTGTGCCACCCAGTAGTACTCTAACAGGTTTGGACACGCCAGTCCACCCCTGTCACGGGGCAGCATCAGTAGGGTATGGGCTATGCGGGGGGCTTCCCATTCCATATGAACGTGCGTAAATATTTCTGAAGACGTTGAATGTCCTCCTGCGGGATTGAAGTGGGCAATGTCTGAAAGACGTATAGAGCCCGGGGGGTATGTTTATTTTGATAGCGTTAACACACCCCAACCAGGAGATATAGAGGGGTTTCCATCGCTGCAGGTCCGCCAGAATCGAACTACGGAGGGGAGACCAATGAACGTGAGACCATGTAGAAAGATTGGGAGTAATACGAAGATCCAAATTCTTGATAGAGTCAGATGACCATTGGAAGGGAGTGGCGACTTGTAATGCCTTGGCCTCCGTGGTCAGAAGGGTAAGGTTGAGAACAAATGACTTAATCATATTGACCTTGAAGCCAGAAATAGCTGTAAAGGACTGTAGGCTTTCTATGACATTGGGGAGCGAGGCCCTGGGATGAGCATGGGTGAGAAGGAGGTCGTCAGCGAATAGATTGATCTTATGCTTCTGCCCCCGAAAGGAGATGCCCTTGATCCCTTCGGAAGCCCGAACATGGATAGCCAATGGTTCTACTGCCAAGGCGAAGAGCAGGGGTGAGAGCGTGCACCCCTGCCGCATGCCACGACCTAGGGGGATGAGGCTCGTAGTCCTCCCATTCACTCGAACATGAGCTGTTCGAGCTACATAAGACGCCATGATTTTGGAGATAAAGGTCTGTCCGAACCCAATCTTGTGGAGCACCACACGGAGATATGTCAAGCGAGAGAAGACAAGCGGGTATGTCAAGTATGCAAACTTTCTCTATTAAGGGGGCAATTCGCCGCACATTATTGGCCCCTTGTCACTGGCGGATAAACCCTACTTGGTCCAGGTTGATGAGGCCTGGTAAATACGGGTTGAGGTGTGTTGCAAGGATTTTAGTAAAAAGTTTGGCATCAGTGTTAAGGAGGGCTATAGGGTGATATGAGGAGCATTGTGCAGGTTCCTTTCCTGCCTTGGGGTTAAACGAGATCTCTGCCATTGCCATTGTGGGGGTGAGTCCAGTGTCTTACAAAAAGGAGTTGAAGAGGGTCAGGAGGTGTTCCTGTAGCTGGGGGAGGAACAGGCTGTAAAAGAGCACCGGAAGACCGTCAGCCCAGGGGCCTTGCCTAGGGGAAGAGCTCGGACTGCGTCAGGCAATTCTTCTGCAGTGATGGGGGCATCCAGGAGGGTTGCGTGTTGTGGGGATAGGGGTTCCCAGTCGCATTCAGTAAGGTATGTGTGAAGCCGTGTGAGGGAAGGGTCTTCACGGGAATAAAGTTGCTGGTAATAGGCTCGGAAAGCCTCCACCTTTTCTCTCTCTGCTGTTACCCAACCCACATCTTCCACCTGCAGTATAGCAATATGAGACTTAGCACACTGGTGGCATAGTTTACATGCCAGCAGCTTCCCTGTTTTATCACCCCCTCGTAGTATCTTTGGTGCAGGGACAGAAGGGCGTGCTCTGCTCTACCCGTGCGTTGGGCACATAGTTGGCCGTGTAATAGGGCCAGCTGTCTCTTGGTTCGGTGGGTAGGGGCTGCCTTATCCAGGTGCTCCATCTGCTTAATCTCTGCCGTGAGTTTAGTTTCTACTAACCGTGCCTCCTGTCCTCGCGCTATGGCTATGGTCGTGATTATGCCCCTGATAGTAGCTTTAAAGCCATCCCAAAGAGAAAGTAGGGAGATTTCAGGCAGAGCCTTCAGACAAAAGTATTCTACTATGCCCTTGCATATCTCTGCTACGTCCATGGGGTCGCGTAATAGGTGTGGGGGAAAGCGCCAGCATGGGGTGTGGTCATGACAGGTACCGGCGTCCCAGTTGAGGGCTAAGTGGGCATGGTCGGATATAGAGATATCGGAGAGCTCTACTGTGTGGAGGTGGCGCAGAATGGAAGATGTGACAAAAGCGTAATCAATGGGGGAATAGGAGGTGTGGACATGTGAGTAGAAGGAGTAATCCCTCACGCCAGGGTGCCTATATCACCATGCATCTATCAGTCTGTAGCCTTTGATATCCGGTTTAAGATTCGCAGACATTGCACCTGTGTTTTGGAATGTTGTGGCACTTCTATCAAGTGAGGGGTCCCAGAACAGGTTAAAATCCCCACAGACTATGATGTCTCCTTCTACCTCCCCAATTATTTCATAAGTTACGTCTAATAAAGGTGTCTTGGGAGGTATTGGGAGCGTATATATTGAGCAGCGTGAGTGACTATCATCCCCGGAGCAACTGAAGAGATAGAAAACGGCCCTCCCTGTCCCATGTCTCTTTGATCACAGTGGTATAAAAGCTGGCTTTGCATAAGATGCCTACTCCTAGAGTTTTGGAGGTGGCGTATGCCCAGTGCCATCTGGGGTACTTGGGATGTGTCATGCGGTGTAGATCAGCCTTGGTCAGATGGGTCTCTTAAAACATTAAGACATCTGGGTCTTGCTGCAACACATAGTTCCAGAGGGCAGGAGGAGAACATGGCGGCCGCTAGTTGAGCGGTCGCTTACTACCGGAGGTACTCACGTCCCGAAGTTTGGATGTTGGCGAAGTTTGAGACCCACGGTGCTTTCGTTTTCTTTTAATCTTTTATTATTTATTTTTTTGCTGGATTCTTTGAGTTTTTACTTTTTTTTTACATTTCTGGTGTTTTCCGAGCCGTATCCCTTCCGTTTGTGCTAGGGGATGTGTGTTGGTGCGTCCCTGGATCTGCCGCGCTGGTCTGCCGCCGCCCTGGAGCTGAGGAGGGGTCGCAGAGCAGCGGCTCGCGGGCTCCTCCGGGTCGATACTGGAAGAGGCAGCACAGGACGCCTTCCGTCAGTATCACGAGGTGAGTTCTCTGAAGCAGTTGTATGCGCTTCCAGAAGACGAAAGTTTTCAAATTTTGCAGCCATCATTATTGCCGCCGCAGCAACAACCTCAATTGCAGCAGGATCAACAAAATCAGGTGCTGGAAGGGCAAGAAGGGAGGTTGGCAGGAACGGTAAGTGCTACATTGTCAGCGGAGGGGGGCAGGCTTGTATTTACGTCCACACGACTTCAGTTGCTGCCACAAAGGGTGGTTAACCATCTGGAACAGGAGGCACAGAAAGGGGGAGGAAAATTCATCAGTGTTATTAATAATACTGCCCCCACAGTACCTCCAATAACAGGAGGCAAAAAAGGGCAGAGGCAAGGTGGTAGGGTGACGAAGGCAAAACAAGCTAGCAAAATAAATAAGTGTTGTCTAGAAGGAAAATTGGGTACAAGCAATAATCAAAATCAAGTGGAGGAGGAAAAGACTGGCGTAATCCCTGAGATAGGGACTGCCACTGGCTATTCTACCTTTGAGTATTGTGAGGTAAAAAATAGAAGAATCAAGTCAGATAGAGCTAAAAAGTACTCCCTGGATTCGAGGATTAAGATCACGCCATCCCTGCGGTCCTACTTCAAAGTCCAGCCATTGGTGGTAGATGTGACCGAACAGGGGGCGAACCTAAGAAAACGTGTAAGGGAGTCAACACCCACTCAAGAGAGAATGGAAGAATTGAACAGTCCTCCTCTTACGACACAGCTTTCTCCCGAAATAGCTTTGACAGCTTTGGGGCCCGATCAAAGTAAGGCAAACAATGGAGACCAGCGAGAAGTAAATCAAGTTAGAGTAGAAAATGACAGTATAGAGCTAGTTGAAGTCTCTGAGGAGCAAGGAAATGCAGGATCTTTAGCACCCTCTATGGAGGCTCTTTTCTCTTCTCTATCTGTGGATATTAGGAAGGGGTTCTCTGTCTCCGAAGCAAATCAAGGGGAGATTCGGCTGTTTTGTGAATCATTAGAGAAAAAGATCGATCTCTTAAATTCCAAAACAGTGGCCCTAGAAAGCTCGGTGGGTGAAATAAGAGGTGACCTGGGGGTTGCCAGATCAGAAATTGTACAACTTAAGAAGGATGAGGTATCACTCCGGGACAGGCTTGAGACATTAGAAAACAACTCACGAAGGAATAATCTCCGTCTTTTGAATGTTCCGGAGGGCAGAGAAGGAGATGACATCAAGTCCTTCATAGTGACCCTTATAAAGGAGTCGATACAAATAGAAGAAACAGAGGAAGACTTGAAAAGGGACATACAGAAGATCCAC
This sequence comes from Calotriton arnoldi, assembly GCA_963921515.1. Lineage (NCBI taxonomy): Eukaryota > Metazoa > Chordata > Amphibia > Caudata > Salamandridae > Calotriton > Calotriton arnoldi. Next base: position 214,905 of record CAWUFW010008315.1, read on the forward strand.
AGAGCCCCTTTTAGGAAACATCCAAACCGTCCCAAACCAAGGAAGATCCTTATAAACTTCCTCACGTTTTCTTTGAAGGAAAAAATCTTAAATTGCGCTCTGAAGCAAAAAATCATTGAAACCTAGAGATTTTTCCTATGAAATTCGCTCTGACTTGGCCCGTGCTACGTTGGATAGACAATGGGAGTTAGGGAGGAAAATGGACGAATTTAAGAAATTTGGTGCGACTGCTCAGTTGAAGTTCCCTGCGCTCCTGAAAATTATGTACAACAATAAGATGTACAATTTAAAATCAGTTCAGGAGGCAGATGAGCTTCTGGAATGTCTAGGCAAGACTACAAAATAGGTTTTTTGGAGAGTTTGGTCCTAAGAGAAATAGGTAGGACACACTGATATATTAGCTATGGCTAAGCCCAAGTTTGTGGGGTTGTATTTCGAACCCTAATTTAAGCTTAAATCCTTAAAACCTCAAAATCAAAGAAAACTGGAGCTAAAGTTTTTTTAAGGGGGGTCTTAGTACATCGTCACTTATATATAGTATCTTGAGTATAGAGGGACTCCATGGGTGCCCCGGTAGTAGAATCTGGACTATTAGTCCAGGTAAATGGGGGTTGGGTTCTCCAGGGAGGGAAGAGGGGTGGGGGTTTCTGTAGGGTTTGGGAGGGAGCACAGGGTGGGGAGCATAGGGGTAAAAAAAGAAGAAAAAAAAATCCTCATTTGTCTTTTGGTTTGATTGATTTATATTTATTATGTTGGACAGGCTGGTTGTGCTCATCTTGTGAGCGGTGTGGTGGGAGATGTTGCATCTTAAAGTTCTTAACCTCTAAACCACCATGAATAATATATTGTTTTTATCCTGGAATGTAAATGGCCTGCGAGTAAAATCTAGAAGGGTAAAGATCTTACAATACCTTAAAGATTCTCCTTCTCAGGTCATTATTTTGCAAGAGACTCATCTTTTGAAGGAGGAATTGCATGACATTTTTAGAAAAGCTAAATGGATTGAACATATTATTTGCTCAAATCAGAGTGTTAATATCAAAGGTGTAGCCATTTTGGTTAAGAACCAAGCTAAAGCCCGAGTATTAACTTCTATGACAGACCCAGGTGGTAGGTGGGCTATCGTTAGACTTTCTATTCAAGGCTCTTTGATGACAGTGGTGGGCTATTATGGTCCGAACCAGGATGACCCTTCCGTGCTAAAAACTATTTTCTTACACCTTCTGGAATTTCCAGAGCCTATTATTATGGCAGGTGATTTCAATATTGTTTTAAATCCCTTACTGGATAAATCTCCAAGCAGTAGGGCGAATACATCACCTAAATCCCGGACATACTTGCAAACAATGATGGCACAGATGGGATTGTGTGATGTGTGGAGAGAGAGATCGGGTTCTCAGTTGGGTGCTTCTTTTATAATAATAAGTATCGTCACAAGTCCAGAATAGATTATATACTGGTTAGTCACGACCTGAGGGGTAAAATCAAGGACTTGGGTTACCTGACTCCACACTTGTCTGATCATGCTGTTGTATGTATGGATTTAGCTTTGGAAGGGAGAGAACATCCAAGGATATGGACATTTGATCGCTCATTACTGCTTGATGAGCCTGAAGTTAACTATCTATTACAGGAATCAGAGTATTTTTTCAACACAAATGTGGGCTCAGTCGAGATTTCTGTGGTATGGGATGCCTGGAAGGCGTTCTTAAGAGGTATAGTTATGAGTAGGGTTAGCTATAAGAACAGGAAGTATAGGGAAGAGGTGACGCAAATAGAGTCTGAGATGAAGGCAGTGGAGATGATTTTAAACAATGAAACTGCCCCCGTAAATCGCCAAGAATATCTGGCGAATTTGTCAAGTTTGAAGGATTAGCTGGATAATATCATGCAGTTAAGGCTCACTAAAAAATGGGAGGCTAGTAAGCTTGCCCATTTTGAATATGGGGAGGGGGCCAGTAAACTCTTGGCATGGAAGGTTAAGGCCGATAGAACGCGGAATATAATAAAGCGAATAGATAGCGAGGATCGCAGCACTTCGGTCTTCACAGATGAAGAGATTGGGGATGCCTTTTTCGCCTTTTTTCAAGGCCTATATAAGGAGGATAATGTAGTCGATACTACTAGTGCTAGTCAGTGGTTAATGGGAAGTGGGCTTGCCTCCTTAAATTCCTCACAGCAAGAAAACTTGGAGCGAGATATATCACAGCTAGAGGTTAGAAAGGCTATCTTGGCATGTAAGAGAGGAAAGGCTGCAGGGCCTGATGGGCTCCTGTCGAACTGTATAGATCCTTGGGAGAGGCAGTTATTCCAACCATGACTATGCTTTTCAATAAGATTCTTTCAGAAGGTGTTAGGCTTCCCGATTCATGGGGAGAAGCCACCATCTCACTGATCCTGAAGCCAGGAAAGAATCCAGTGGAATGTGGGTCTTATTGACCCATTTCACTTTTAAATACTGACTATAAGGTTTTCACGAGGATTTTGGCAGATAGGCTGGGTGCAGTGGCTGGTGGATTACTTCACACTGACCAGAAGGGTTTTGTGAAGGGCAGAAATCTCTCAAATCTCACCTATGATTTTATAGGCGCTATTGATTTGGCTTCAACCTTTTCATTACCTCTTGCAGCCATAACACTTGACACTACCAAAGCGTTTGACAGGGTTAACTGGGTCTACCTTGCTGCAGTAATGGATAGGTTTGGCTTTGGAGTAAAATTTAGTCGAGCCATCCAGCTTATCTATCACGATCCTTCGGCTAGACTTTTAGTCAATGGCAAATTGACGAACCCTTTTAAAATCAGTAGGGGAACTAGACGGGGCTGCCCCCTCTCTACGCTTCTTTTTGATTTATATATAGAGCCTTTTGCTCAACGTTTGAGAGACAAAGTAGGCATTCCACCTTTTAGATTTGGGGCATGGGAGAGGAAAGTAGCTCTTTATGCGGACGATGTTTTAATTCTTTCGTCTGACTTGGAGACATCTTTTCACAAGGTTATTAAGCTGGCACAAGACTTTGGGCAGGTTTCCGGTTATGAGGTTAATGCGGGTAAGACAGATATCATGGCTTGGAACCTGCCAGATTGTCAGCTTCCGATCAAGCGTGAAATAAGATATTTGGGGGTCAAGATTGTCCAGAACATTGATAAGATAGCAGGGACCAACCTGTCTAACGTATCTAAAGAATGCCAGAGGCTAATGAAATCCTGGGCTCATCTCCCATTGACCATTTTGGGTAGGATCAACTTGATTAAGATGGTTATACTTCCCAAAATTACTTTTCTTTTTGACACCATTCCCCTGCACTTTGATAAAAAGAGATTGATAAGCTCCAGCAAGCAATTAATTCATTTGCATGGGCCTATAAGGCCACAAGAATAGCTTGGAGGAAGCTTAGGCGTAGGAGGGAGAAGGGAGGTTTAACACTTCCAGATTTGCAATATTATGCTTGGGCATTTCAGTTATCACATGCAAGAATGCTATTAAAAACACCAGATCATACAGGGACAGGGGCCATGTTTTCGGCCATGTTAAAAGGAGGGGACCTTCCCCAGGAGGGATTTCTGTTTAAATTTGGGGACCAGAAATTTTTTAAGAAGATTAGGTTGAAAGTCCTGCTGGGGATGGCGCGTATTTGGGCTAGAATTAAACAATGCACAAGTCTAAATTACTTCTCGAGCATGGCCCCTCTATGGGACTCTCCAGGGGTTCCAGATTGCCTAAAAGACAAATTGGCCATACCACTTAGGATTGCGGGAATGAAGATGTGGAGGGACTTGGCTTCAGACGGCTCTCTTATACCATGGCTATCACTCCATAACAGGCTAGAGGGTGGTTTGTCCAGGTTTAAATATCTACAGCTGCAGAGTTGGTCCCAGAGTCTCAAAAACCAATAGGTATAGGAAACACTTTAGAGGAGCAACTAGTTTCTAGGCCGCCGGGAAAGAAGGAAGTTTCCTTTTTCTATTGGGCCATTGAAAATACCATTGATGGAGACTTTAAACTGGCTGAAGAACAATGGGGATCCTATATGCCAAATGAACAACTGGAGGATCTGTGGCAAACTTCCTTTAACACCTTGTATGTGACTGTAAAACCAGCCTGGCTCAGAAGAAATCATTATTTTACCGTCCACAGAGCTTATTTATCTCCAGCACGATTATCTAAAATAGCTAAGGGTCCCGCGGTTAGTTGCAAGAAGTGTGGTCTGGTAAATGCCTCGGACATCCATATGTTTAAAGATTGCCCAGCGATAACTGAATATTGGGAGAAAGTGAGTGAAACTATAACAGACATTTTGGGATTCCCTGTTCATATTTCCCTCCCCTGATTATATTTGGTATAGATAACGAAGTAACAGGACCTGCTAGGGGGTTCCTATTTTATGCAATATTGCTGGGTAGGAGGGAAATATGTAAGAAATGGGTAGAGGATATACCCCCACACACACAGAATGGTTGTCCTCTTTATATAAAATCTCTAAGATTGATCTGGCTAGACTACAGAGTAGCAGGAAAAAGTAATATGGGATTGTTTACTAAAGTGGTCTCAGACACATTAATTGCTTATCCTTTCTTATAACAACTACATGGATCCTATGATTAAGCCTCATGGATGCTCTCTGACTGTGTTGGGCCTTCCCCGAAGAAGGGCTCAGTCGGCCAACATAAACAGTCTTCGGTCAGAGGTTATCAGAAGAGAGTGAGACCAGCCCCTCTACTTAGAAGGGGATACAGTGACTCTAGGTGAGATGGTCGTTTGCCGGTAGGCAGGTGCCTTCTCCCCGGTTCGATCTTGATGCCTACGTCTCCTTAAAACCGAGTAACGGCTATAGACATCTTACTCTTGTGTCAACTGAGGTCTGAGGCAAATGAGGAATAAAAAATAAAAAAAAACACATAGTTCCAAATTTGCTTACATTTGTTCAGGGAGTTCAGGCCTCGAACATTTAAAGAAAGCAGTTTAAGGTGGCTCAGGGCCAACGATGGGTCAATAGGTTTACCAGTAGAGGGGCTGGACTGTGTCGGGAGCAAAACTGGGGCACTCATATTGTTCTGAGAAGAAGAAGCCATCCCTGTCTCCTACACCCCATGACTCTATCGGTTTCAGCCCTTGCGCCAATACCCCACCCGTGTGGAACCCCATATCCACCCCCCCGAAATGCACCGCCAGCCACGTACCGCGGCCCCACTCCCCACCACATGCAACCACAAATGTCTTTTTGCCGTATGTCTGCGGTACCTATGTCTGACCTGCAGGAAAAAACATAGAAGAACAGGTGACAGCAAGAGACCAACTGGGTCTAACTATGACTTCTTCTATATGCGGAGACCGGCACCTATGCGCTCCAATCCTGCTAGAAGAGTCCCCCTCTGGAAGAGTAAGTCCGTGGGAGGCGGCCATCAGCAACTCAAAGGGAACAGCAAGATCTCATCCTCAGAGCTCCACGGTTTCCCGGGGCTCACCTCCAGTGGTGACGGAGCAGTGCGAAGATGGTGCGGCGAAAGGGTAAGTTTGAGTCTGTCTTTTGGGCTGCCATGCATTCATATAGAGCCAGCCGTGAAATGATCAGGAGAGGCCTGTCTTTCGAGTGCTCTGAGGTGGTTAATTATGTCCTGATAGGCACCTTGAGAGGAGTGCTAAACCAAAGGGGATGATGGACGGAGTGTTGAACATTGCAAGCACTCACCCCCAGTCAACTGATCTGGGTTTAATCCATCATCATTCTTTAGCTCACTCCGCCACCCCAGTTCAGACATGGCCATATGCAAATCAGTCTGACCCTGTGCCTCATGGGAACAGTCCAGCCCGTACTGCCAAGCCATATCTTCCCTGGACCGGAAACAAGCATCCTGGGACCGGTTTCTGGCTTACAGCCATCATCAGCCAGGCTATCTTGAATCCAGCGTCAAAGTGAGCAAGGGACCCACGTCTGGGCATACCCTGCCAACTTAGGGCGAACATAGCTAAACCAAAGGGGATGATGGACGGAGTGTTGAACATTGCAAGCACTCACCCCCAGTCAACTGATCTGGGTTTAATCCATCATCATTCTTTAGCTCACTCCGCCACCCCAGTTCAGACATGGCCATATGCAAATCAGTCTGACCCTGTGCCTCATGGGAACAGTCCAGCCCGAACTGCCAAGCCATGTCTTCCCTGGACCGGAAACAAGCATCCTGGGACCGGTTTCTGGCTTACAGCCGTCATCAGCCAGGCTATCTTGAATCCAGTGGTAAAGTGAGCAAGGGACCCACCTTGAGAGGAGTGTCCAGTGTGCTGTTTGTTGGTGCGATGTTGGGAGACCGTAGCCTATTTGAGATTGAGATCATGTCCCAACTACCCGGGTTGAGGCGAACCATCGCTGGTCGATGATTCTTCTGGAAGCCCCAGTAGTGCCCTGGCCTCAGACAATTAATTTAGCGAGCAGCATCTGCCCTCCTACTGGAACAGAAGAGCGAACGGGTGATCCAACTGGAAGCGTATTCCTTGGGCGTGTAGCTTATCTGTAACAGGCTTGAAATCGCAGTATTTCTGGAGAGTGACTGGGGAGAGGTCTTTGTAGAGTTGAATCGTGTGGCCTTGGAAAGTAAGCTCAGTCTTGTTCCTAGCTGCTTGTATGATCGCCTCTTTTTCGGTAAAGAAGTGCACCCCGGTTAAAAAGTCAGGTCCGCTGTCAGCTCTCCCTGTTCTCAGAGAGACTTGATGGGCCTGGTCCAGGGTAGGAGAGGATGCGTCGTCATCTCCCCGGACAGCCTGTAGGAGCTCAGCCGTAAAAGCCATAATGTCTGTGCCCTCCGCCCCTGATGTGACACCCCGGATGTGGATGTTGTTACGGTGACTCCGATTTTCTAAATCCTCCTGCTTGATCTGCAACTCGATATGCTGGTCTTCCAGTGCGTTGATGCATCACCACAGCATCTCCTGGTCCTCAGCTCGCATATCGACCGTCTGCTCCAGGTCATCCACCCTGTCACCGATTTCTGACACCTCTTTTTGAATGTCCCAGAGGCCCACTTTGAAGTCGTCTTTGAGCAAAGAGAAGTCAGTTTGTATCTCCTGTAAAAAGCGGTCCATATATCCTTGAGTGATTGGGGTTGAAGGCTCTCCCCCTGCAGGCATCCTTGGGGGCATTGGGGGGCATAATGCCGCTTCCTGTTGTGCGGTTTTACCTCAGAGGGACATTACTGAGGTGTCTTTAGTAGCCTTGGAGCGGGGCATGGCAAGCGGGGGTCCACCGGATTCACCGTAAGGCGTCAACCCTCCACACAGCTCACCAGTTGTCAGGTCTACACCAACTGGCTCCCCCCCGGATCCCGAGTAGGCTGCTGGAGTGGGAAGGGAGCTCAGTCGGTCCCAACAAGATGTGCGCCACTGCAAGTCACCCCACCAATGAGCGGGCCAACATTGGTTGGCAGGGGCTTCGAGAGCATCTGAGGTCAGTGCCAGGCAGACACCACCGGCAGCAACCACCACCATCCACACTCCTGCTGTCTAGTCTCAGCCGGGGGCCACCCACCTAGGGCAGTGTCCCGAGGACAGTCTGTTTCACAGACGCAGTGGAGAATTGCTGCAGGGGCCGTTGTGCACCAGGTTGAGAAGTCTGGGGTCTGGGGGCTGTTGCGCACCAAGCGGAGGGGTCGGCCATTCTACCCACCCCTCCAGGTGCCCATCGATAGTCCAAAGTCCCTCGTGTGTCTTGAATGTACGCAAAGGGCAGCCCCCTCAGGTGGTGTCCCGGTCTCCAGCTAGCACCGCTCGCTTACCAGGAGAGGGTGAGTTCATCTCCGCTCTACAGTAGGCAGCTTCTCTGACAGGCCGCTGTGTAGGCCTCTCTGGTGCCTGTGTGCCGAGTCACTCCTCTCAAGCCCAGGATGTCCGTGCAGGCCAATGTGTTGTGAGGTGCTTTCCGCTCCTCCGGCCTGGACTGTCAGTCAGTGAGGGTTCAGTGTGCGTCCCGGGCTATACCCAGCAGGCGGCGACGGAATCAGTGCCCGGTCTGGGTCTACTAATGGAGCGGTGCAGCTGCCACCTCACTCCACCACAAACAGCCGCTGCTGTGTTAAGAGCCACCCCAATCATCCTCCTTAGCAGCGGCTGGCTCCTGGGAGAGAATGGGCTCGCTCCAAGTGCACCAGTCTGGAGCAGTCCAGTTTCCCCATGCCGTGGGATGCAGTGGGCGTGCCGCAGGCTCCGGGATCAAGATGGTGGCCACTGACCACCACCAGTCTCAGCGCTACGGCGGTGTTAGCCTCAGCAGATCAGGCCGGTGGGTGCATGGACACTCGTCCGCCAGGCTCCGATAGGCTTCGGGGGCATGTAGGAGCACCTCAGGTCAGCCTCAGATGCTCCGGTGTGGTGAGTAGCAGCACAACAGGCCCCGGTAGGTTGGAGCACGAGGGAGTCATGTCCTACTCCATTGCCTCCTTGGCCACGCCCCCACCATCACCATTTTTAACAATGGGATTATCCTTGTCCAGTCATCTGTCCACAACCTGGACTTATTCAACAAATTCTTCCCTATCATCAAACATGCAGTACATAATAACAACTTAGACCCCTCTCAAGGTCATCCTAGTTCTACACATGATCAGCAGGAGCCCCAAGTATTGTCTTCTCATAGCCTTGCCACCTTATACAGTCCACCCCATCCCCCCAAGCTCCACCATAGAAATTAGACCACACAATACTAACTTTGCCACACCTCCTGATGTAGTAGAGTCATTCCTGAATCACTCCACTATTATATGCCCTCACAACACCACTACTATAAGGGTCACCGAGCTAAACAATTTTGAAAGTATCTCCATCACCCCGACCTAACCCCCGATTCCTGAATACAAGCCTAAAATCCATACCTCTCCCCACCAATCCTTTCAGACAACCACCAGGCTAACAACAAAACACAGATCCCTCACACACCTCCCGACCCTCTGCCCCAAACCACATGCTCCTATGCCACGATAGAGTCCAGACTTGGCGAAATTACACAGGACCTACTTCAACTCAAACCTGACCTACAGAACCTAATAAGTACCACAGCAGAGTTGGCTTATAACAGGTGGCCCACAAAGACTCCCGATAGTAATAGACACATCCTCCCAAAAAACAACATATACCATTCACGTCTACCAGCAAACACTTACAATTGGTCCACAGCCATCTTGCCCCCCTCCGAAGATGGCAATCTTTACCCTACCCCAACGCCTCCTCTAGACCAGTCTGGCTCAAGGATTTGCTATCAGACTGTGGCATTCACTCCCTTCTCCTCACACATAATACTGCATACAGTGACAATACATACAGCCTGAATCCCATCCTAACAGTTGCCTCGAACCCACACAGAGAGCCTAGACATAACTTTAGAGATGTAAATAAGGCCAACCTCAAACCAGTACCCATCACAGAGAAAACTTCAGCAGACACCAAACCACACCTGAAATGCACGCTTCTAAATGGCAGATCGGTTATGAAACACGCAGCGGACATAACTGACCTCATCCTTGCGCATTAGCTTGACATAGTACTCCTAACTGAAACATGGCTAAATAACGTCTCTGCACCAATCCTTGACATTTTAGTCCCACACAGCTATGACATTATAAGATCAGACAGACCAAAAAGATCGGGGGCAGCATCTCGTGTATACACCGCAATAACCTTATGGTGAATCAGTTACAAACTATTGAACTATCCTCTTGCGAATACCTATGCCTAAACATTTTGAGCAACAACAGACCACTATGTAAATTACATGTGATCTACCACTCACCAGGTGACAACCTCTCATTCATCGAACAATTCATGCAAATCATCACTACCAACATAGAGTAACACTGCTCCCAAATCTACCTCTGAGATTTCAACCTTCATTGGAATTACCATAATGACCCCTCAGTTAATTGCCTAAAAACCCTCCTAGTGGACCTCAACCTGAACCAAATCTGTGACAGCCCTACGCACAACATGGGTGCAACCCTGGATCTAGTCATTGCTAGGGCAAACTCCATCAAACTTAAATCTATTGTTCCATTTTATATCGACCACCACCGAATCACCTTCCTCATCACCGAACTCATGAAGACACAGAAACCCCAACTTAAGAAACCCAAGAACTGGAAAAGGAACACTGGTGGCATAAACCTAACTAATTTGACAACCATCAGCAACAACGTACTGCCTTCTCCATCGGACATGTCATGACCTTACAAACCAGTATAACAACTCCATGACGAGCATCCTTGACACAGTTGCACCCATACAGCTAAAAAGACTGTCCTTCAAAGACTCCAAAACATGGTACAATGGGAGCCCAAATGAACAAAGACTCAACCTGAGACTAGCTGAGCAAGCATGGAGATCCTCACCATCCCTAGAACACCTTAAGCTCTTGAGATCACGGAGGAGCACCTACAATAAACACATTCGAAACTCAAAAGCAAATTTCTTCAAAGTTCAATCAGACAAAGCCAGAAATCGACCAAGAAAACTGTTCGAATTTTTCAAACATCAATCCACTCAACAACCTATTATGATCCAATCCGCAGTCAAACTGCAATATATTTGCCTCCTACTTCCTTGAAAAATCAAATAAGATAGAAAGTGATCTCCAAACAGCAATGGAACACCTCACGAGGATACCTCCAAATGGTCACTGCCCGCCTCCGATCAAGCAGCCCCCAAACCAACAAGGACTCACCCTCAAAAACAACACTTTCAAAACCTTTGATGAAATTGCCATTCTTAAGATCTTAACAAAAGTTAAACCATCAAATCACTTCTGCGCCCCTCTACCAGCCAACGTTTTCAATGAGATCAAAACTTCTCTAATACCTCTCTGGACTAGGATAGTAAATACTTCACTACTTCGAGGAGCTCTACCAGACTGCCTAAAATGAGGGCAGGTACACACCATTCTAAAAAAAAATACAGCAGACCACACAATCCCAGATAACTTCTGTCCAATACCCACCATTCCCTCCCTGGCAAAGCTACTTGAGCAATAAATCCATATCCAAATATGCAACCACATAGCTCAATTCCACCTTATTGACCAATTCCATTCCGAATTCGGTCATGGCCAGAGCACAGAAATAGTCCTTACACACATTGTCAATGACGTGCTCAGATTACTAGATCAAACAAATCCTGCCTCCTAATCCTCCTAGACCTAGCCTCAGCCTTCGATACGGTCAAACATAACAGCCTCCTGGACTTATTTGAACACAGTATGGGTTTATTAGGGGTTGTCCTTAAGTTGTTCACCTTGTTCCTAGACAACATAACTCAAAGAATCAAGGTTAACCAATCTCTGTCCACTATCACTCTGGTCATCTTGGGGGTCCTCCTTATCACCTACTCTCTTCAACCTGTTCATGGAGCCCTTAACGGAAAATGTTCCAATGTACGAAACCACATGTATGCAGATGACAGCCACCTATACCTAAAAATATCATCCGCTGATGAGATCGGATTACTCAACACAATTTTTGCAAAAAAACTAAACTGGCTGAGCAGAAACCACCTCAATCGCAACTTGTTCAAAACCAAATTCCTGCTAATTGGCCCACCAAAAAGATACATCAACATTGAAGGCTGGAAGAAACATTTAACTGCCTTCAACTGCCTACGACACATTATAGATTCCACAAGGGAACTGGGAATAACACTCACCAAGAATTTCACCATGCAAGAACACATCAGCTCAGCAACCAGAGGAGCAAACTTTCATATGAAAATTTTAAGAAAACTAAAACCATTCCTCCTCTCTGACAACCTCAGATCAGCCGTGCCAGCGCTAGTGATCCCCAGATTAGACTATGGGAATACAAACCTATGTGGTTTTGCCGAGATCCAGATTGGCTCCACTAAGGGCATCCCTCAACTCGGATGCAAGGCTCATCACTGGATCCAAAAGGAACAACCACTTCACTGCTGATCAGAAGGCACTAAACTGGCTCCCTTATGAGACAAGAATACAGATGAAAATTGCTTGCATGACACATAAAGCCTTGCATTTCAATACACCAAAGTATCTAGCCAATAAACTGGAATTGTCAGGTGGTGGCAGACGATTCAGAAGCACCAGCATCATACTATTGAAACCTCAAACATTTCGGAAAAAGAAAACAGAAAACCGTACTTTCTCCGGACTAGCACCTAGAACCGGGAACTCCTTGCCCCCAGAAGTCAGAATGAACCCTTCAAGCACATCCTTCAAACTGTTTTTAATTAACCAAACTCTACCCTGAAACCAACTACTCATTTATCCGGGTGCTGATCTGACGCAAGTCACCAACCAGGGTCTGTACTTGCCGCTACTTCCTGATGTTTAACTCACTCCTTCTCCTGATCTATAACGGGTACTGACAGCATTTATGTTTCTTGTTTTTTTGTTTTCTACTTACATTTATGTTTCTACGTTATTCTTCTTTCTACTTGCTGTAACATTTCTAAAGAGCTCTGATACCCTTCCAGGGTCTAGTTCGCACTATATAAAACTTTATAAATAAATAAATATTATATGTCCTCTTAAAGGCATGAACGAGAATATCAAATTATGTTCAAAGACAAAGGATTTAAGGTATCTAAACTTGGTGACAGCTGGGACACCTGTACTTGTTTCACCAAAAATAAAGCATTGTGGGAACTGTGGTTCGTTAACACATGTATTTAAGAAACTACATGCAGTGTGCAAATAAATGAAGATGCAAAATAACAAACTGTTATGGATTTATCCCTGCATCGAACATCAAGAAATAACAGCCACTGTTTACTTTAGAAATGTATAATGTGAACTTACGTGTGAACTGCAGTTACACTTTGCGCCTCTATGCGTTATGCTACTTCTCCTGCCAGAATAAAGACATTTTCACTAAGCACAGTGGTTGGGCTTGATTACGCATACCAGGAGGTGGAATGTGGTTTTCTTGTGGAGATAAAGAGGATTGATACTACTCAACAAGCCCCGATCCAAGAGGCTGGGTGCCCCTATGTGTCACAGTTCGTTTGGATTTATTACAGATGAGATGCCAGCCGTCTGTTAAAGAAGGTAGATGGAATGAGTGAGGCAGGGCCCCTGCTTTGAGGCCCGCACAGGAATTTCGAAAAACTTTGCATATTCAGTTAGGATTTGCTGGGAATCGGACTCTTGCACTCTGTGCTTGTGTTAAGGAAAGGAAGGCAGAAAAGCTTTTTTCATCGAATTTTTGCCAGGAAACGTCACAAATTTGTATTGAAACATGGTGCCATAATCTCTGCCACACATGGAATTTGTCCACTTAAAGGCATGGAAGAGATTATGAAATTATGTTCAAAGACGAAGGATTTAAGGTAGTTAAACTTAGTGACGGCTAGGACACCTGTACTTGTTTCGCCAAAAATAAGACATTGTGGAAACTGTGTTTGTTAATGCATGTATTTGAGGAACTACAAGCAGTTTTCAAGTAAATGAAGATGCAAAAAAACAAACTGTTATGGATTCATCCCTGCATCGAACATAAAAAATAATAGCCGTTGTTCACTTTAGAAATGCATAATGTGACCTTATGTGTGAACTGCAGTTACAATTCGCGCCTCTTGAATTGCCATTTGGAAATGTGTACTTTGTCCCTCATCCCTGCAATGAATACCGGATATAAATTAGACCAATTAGGGACTAAATGGTATTTGCATATGATTAAGACTCAGTGGAGTCGAAACGCGTTATGCTACTTCTCCTGCCAGAATAAAGAACTTTTAAGCTAAGCACAGTAGTTGGGCTTGATTACGCATACCAGGAGGTGAAATGTGGTTTTCTTATGGACTGTATATATATTTTTTTTTTATGCACAATAAATTATTTTTTTGCTGATCAAGTGGGCTTGTGAATAAATGTAACACAGGGATTCCGATTCTGTACGAAGAATATATATATATATATATATATATATTTATCCATTCTTTGAACAGAGGACAAGTCAGATTGCCGTAGCTTGCAATTTTATTTTCTTTTTCTTACATCTCATTTGCATGACTATAGGCGAGACGATCAACGCGTGAGCAAGGTATTTGTAGATACCGAAACGCGTTGATAGTCTCGCCTATAGCCATGCAAATGAGGATGTAAAGAAAAAGAAAATAAAAATTGCAAAAAGCTACGGCAGTGCGACCCGTTTGTCCCTCTGTTCAGAAGGATTGGGTTGAAGTATTAAACAGCGTGGTTCTGCTGTAGGGTATCGCACCAAGATTGAGCGCTGCAATATCGGCTAAAAGGAACCGGATTGGAATATATATATATATATATATATATATATATATATATTCACCGCAAAAAACAGATTATAGGGACGTTATAGTTTGGATAGTTAGGAAATGGATAAAAAAACACTCACTGCAAAAAACAAAAGTTACAGAGACGTTATAGTTAGGCTCAGGTTTCACTTATACAAAACCAGAGATATTCAGCAGTTATAGTTAGCTGAGCTAACTATAACTTGTGCCCCCGCAATGCAGTGCTTATTACCTCATATTTTACATCACTCATGACATGGTCAGTGACATCACTGATGACACCTCAAATGAAATCACTGATCACATCACTGATGACATCATCCATTGACTGTGAGTGTTTTTAAAACGTTTATGCATGTTAAATATATACACCAAGGTGTATGGGTGAATCAGTGGCTGTGTGAGTGCCTGTATGTATGATTCAGTTGGTGCATGACTAACTGTATAAGTGAGTGATTAGGTATCTAAGTGAATGTATGGGTGAATGAATAGGTTGTGCGAATGTCTGTATCAGTCTGTCAGTAGGTGTCTAAGTGGCTGTATGGGTTGGTGAGTGGGTACGTGAGTGGCTGTATAGGTGATTTGTTGTTCTGAATACTTATATGGGTGTATTATTGTCTGTGTGGGGGGTGAGGGTATCTGTGACTGCCTGCATGGGTGAGTGAGTGGGTGATTCAGTGACTGTATGGGTTAGTGAGTATATCTGTGAGGGGCTGTATGGGTGACTGAGTGTGTATATGCCTGTGTCGCAGAGTGAATGGATGTGTCAGTGGTATAAGGGTGAGTAACTGTATATGTAAAAGGCAGCATAGGTGAGTGTTGGAGTATGTGGAAGACTGTATGTGTGAGTGAATGATTGTGAGAGTGGCTGTATGGGTGAGTGTGTGCGTGTGTCAGTGACTGCATAGGAATGTGAGTATGTGTTAGTATCTGTCTGAATAAGTGAGTGGATGTGAATATAACTGTATAGTGAGTAGGAGTGTGAGTAGCTCTATGGGTGACTGACAGTGTCTGTATGGTTGTATTAGTGAGTGAGAGAGTGTATGAGTGGCTATATGGGTGACTGAATGGATGTGTGTGTAGACCTATGAATCAGTGAGTGGGTGTGCAATTACTGGTATGGGTGTGTCAATCGTTTTAAGAATGGTAGTGTGGAAGTTGGAGTGGGTGTATGAAAGGTTATATTGGGGTGTGAGTGGGTGCATCAGATATTCTGTGGAGGATGTCATTTGAGATGTCATCAGTGATGGCATCAGTGATGTCACTGGCCATGCTATGAGTTAAGTAACATGTGAGGTCATAAGCAGTGCATTGTGGGGGCGTAAGTTCTAGTCAGCTCAGATAACCATAACTGCTGAATTTCTCTGATTTTAAACAAGTGAAATGTTATCCTAACTATAACGTCCCTGTAACCTTTGTTTTTTTCTGTGAATTTCTAAGGTTTTATAAATTATATTTCTTAACTATATCGTCCCTGTAGTCTTTATTTTTTCAGTGAATTTCCACAGTTTTTTAAATTCTATTTCCTAACTATAATGTCCCTGTAACCTTTGTTTTTTTCAGTGAATTTCTAAGGTTTTATAACTAGTAGTTGTGTTTGCAGAGTGGTAGAGAAAGGGGGCTGGGCCTCTGACCAGCTCTCAGGAACCCTGCTGTGTAGGACTTATAGCGGGTACCAGAAGGGCTTCTTGGCCCAGACGGTCCATCAGGAGTATAATGGACTTCATCCCCCAACCAGTAGTGCACCATGAGCCATGTTTGCAGACTGGTGGAGAAAGGGGCATGGCCTCCGAAGACCTCTTAGCATTTCCACTGTGAGGGACTTACTGGAGATAACAGGAGGGGTAGTTGGCCCCAAGGACGTCCTTGGGGGCCAACCACCCCTCCTGTTACCTCCAGTAAGTCCTACACAGCAGGATTGCTGATAGGAGGCCAAGCCCCCTTACTCCACCACTCTGTAAACACACCTCCTGGTGCACTACTAGTGGGGGCTGAAGTCCCCTTGGCTATTGAGTGTCATTGGGGGCCAACTGCCCCTCCTGTTATCTCCAACAATTCTGACACAGTGGGTTTGCTGAGAGGTTTTTGGTGACCACGCCCCCTTTCTCCATCACTCTGTAAACTCACCTCCTGGTGCACTACTGTTGGGGCTTGAAGTCCCCTTGGCACTTAAGGGTCCATGGGGGGCAACTAGCCCTCCTGTTCCCTCCAGTAAGATCCACACAGCTAGAATCCTGAGAGGTTGTCAGAGGCCACGCCCCCTTTCTCCACCACTCTGCAAATGCATCTCTCGGCACACTACTGGTTGGGGAAAAAGTCCACTTTAGTCCTGAGACCCTCAGAAGGCAAGGGGACCTCATTTTCCTTTCTCTTTTTTAGGAATGGGACCACGTGACCCAGGTTCCCTGGACCATTTTGGGCCCCGGGGACCCCACTCCCCGGGCCCTCCCGCTTTTAAAAATAAATGTAATTAAAAAAAATATGGAGGAGGCTGTGCGGTACTGATACCAGGAAGCGTGCTTAGGAGGCAAATCTCTGGCTCAGCACCAGGGTCTAAAAGAAGTTGTATGTGGTGTTGCAGGGATTCTGTGCAAACCCAGAACTATGCGTAGGATTATGGGACCTAAGTGTATAAGGACTGCGTCATCCTACCACCTTAGTACCCATGAGCCCAGAACCAATCAGCTATAGTGTCTCACTTGCCCTCCTACTCACTTACAGAGGAACAAGTGATTAGACATCCCAGAACACAACACTCCCGACTCTCTTAGGAATCACGGTTAAACAACACACCCTTTCGCTCACACTCTTGTACTTGTCTACAAAAAGATCTGATAGAGACATGAACAAGTTTAAAATATTTATTTTAACTAATGTGCTCTAATATGTAGTATATGTGCCACAACAAGCAGAAAAATGCATAACACAAATACGGTCAGCATAGCTAGTAGTCCGTAGATTATAGAAGGAGCTGCCATAGCGAGATACAGCGTAGCCTAACCTCCCTCCCATTGCACAGATGCAGGATGATTATATATAAGAAGATCTCTGGGTGTTATCTGCAGACCCCGTACCTCAGTCTATAGATAGTAGGTCTACATTATAGGTGCGGTCATGCTCTGCTCCCTGGAAAGTCCCTCTCCAAGTGTCCGCTACCTATCCGTATCTTCCAATAAGACCAAAGTATGAATTCTCAACACCTGCATCTGTATGTTATGTCTAGGTGCTAGGGCCTGACCAGAACAGAATAACCAGGGGCATTGTTGTTCGACCTTGATCACAATGTTCAGACTAAATCCCAGGAGCCTGCAAAGCGTGAACACAGCAGTAGGTTCTCATGTGAACATATCAAATAAAGCATTTGCAAAATAAGCTCATGTAGTAACGTGTGCAAAGCAGCAGACAGTCTGCAGCATGCTCATGCTAACTTAGGGAAGATGACAATGTCCCCACGGGCCACGTGACATTGAAACCTAAGCAGAAACATTGTAGGAGGGTTGCAGTGGCTTGGCCAGGAACCTGCAAAGCATGAACACAACAGTTGGTTCTCATGTGAAAATATCGAAAGAAGTATTTGCAAAATAAACTCATGTAGTAACGTGTGCAAAACAGCGGATAATCTGAAGTGTGCTCATGCTAACTTAGGGAGAACAGCAATGTCCCAACGGGCCACGTGACAGTGGGAGACTCCGCCAAGGGTGGGCAGACTCCCCAACAGAAGAAGGAGGGGGAGACAAAAATAAAGTACGAATTTCTAGAAAGGGCCCCAAATTAGTTTCCAGGGTTAGGATTCCCTTTTAGAAAGCCTGCAGGGGATGGACCCATGAAATGTTTTCAAGCAGGATCCCAAGTATCCCAAGCAGACACAGCCCCCCACCGGAGTGCAGTCACTGGGGATAGGAAATGTAGCGCTTGGGGAGGAGTTGGTCCAAGCTAGTGGTAGGGAGCCAGCTGAGACTACCCTAGTTTCCCTTGGTGACAGTGAGATGGTCCAGAGAACCCTCATGCCTGATACCACTAGGAAGTACAGGCAGTGGGTGACCATCGATAGAGACAAAGAAGCCAGCATGACATCCATCAGGTGTCATCTGGTGTGTTCAGAGCAGGTAGTCCCTAATGTGGTCCACAAACTAGTTGCTGCAGACAACAGCCAGTACCAATGTTTGGTGGCAAAGTTTCCTTTGACTTGGGGGTCTGATGTTCTTTAAAGGCAGCTGTGACACCATCCATGCCAGTGGATTATCTGCTGGGCAATTGTGAGAAGCTGGTCTGGTATATGATGTACACTGATGTAAGTGGGTAACAATAAGCTGTTCCCTTTGGTATTCATAAGACTATCCTTATTCATACACACTCATTCATTCAAGTGTACACCAATATGTAAACAATAAAAAATAATAAATCAATTACCTTGCCAGTAATATAAAAATATCTCCTTTTTATTGAAAGATGTTCTTACAAAATTATTGTTCTATTCTGCACAATGTTAAAAACACAATACAATTTAATTAAAAACATGTTATTTCATGAACGAGAGAGACACAATTTGATCTCATGTACCTTTGTATATCTGCAATTTCAGGTGACAAATGGTACATCACATTTCTTTATGTACCTATGTACCTAATCGTTCAAAATTATCCAAATATAATTAATACGCATGTATAATGCCAGTTATTATACGAATCCAGAAAATAAAACACAATATAAAAACAATACTCAAAACAAAAAGATGTTGACGCGGCGTTTCGGTGGGATAGTGCTGGTTTACACCACCTTCTTCAGGACAGATTAAAAAACAGTAGTGTAGAATCTGAAATTATGGGTAAAGCAAAATAACAATACATATGTAAATGTTCAATATCACGTGGTATTTTGACATACTGACAGGTCTACAGTATATTAATAAACCCAATAGAAAGACAATTGAATTGGAGTCCTGGACATATTTTCATATGAGGAACTTTAAAAAAGGGGGAGCTGAAGCCCATTAGGGACCATCAACCCTTCCCTAAAATAGAGGTTCATGTACCGTCATATTAAATCTTCACCTTGATATGATGAAAGAATATTTCTCCGTGCTTTGATAACACCTGCAATTATCTGAAATGTTATATCAATACTTAGATTAGGATAGAATTATACTTCTGCTGTTTTTAATATGTCACTAGCTAGAGGTTTCATTAATCTTTATGATATTTAAGCGAAATAGACCCACCTTTTAGATACAAGATGTATATTTTCATAGAGATTTAAAAATATAGGTGGGTCTATTTCTATTTTATATCAAGGTGAAGATTTAATATGACTGTGCATGAACCTCTATTTTATGTATGTGATAGTCCAACACAAGGTTGTTTGTGAGTACTAGTGTCTGTGAGGTTGAATGCGTGGGAAGGGTTGATGGTCCCTAATGGGCTTCAGTCCCCCCCTTTTTTAAAGTTGCTCATATGAAAATATGTCCCGAACACCAATTCTATTGACTTTCTATTGGGTTTATTAATTTATTGTAGCCTTGTCAATATGTCAAAATACGTCATGATATTGAACATTTACATATGCATTTTTCTTTTGTTTTACTCATAATTTCATATTCTACAATACTGTTTTTTAATCTGTCCTAAAGAAGGTGGTGTAAACCAGCACTATCCCACTGAAACGCCGCGTCAACAGCTTTTTGTTTTGAGTATTGTTTTTATATTGTGTTTTATTTTCTGGATTCATATAATAACTGGCATTATACATGCGTATGAATTATATTTGGATAATTTTGAACAATTAGGTGCATAAAGAAATGTGATGTACCATTTGTCACCTGAAATTGCAGATATACAAAGGTACGAGATCAAATTGTGTCTCTTTCGTTCATGAAATAACATTTTTTTTAATGAAATTGTATTGTGTTTTTAACATTGTGCAAAATAGAACAATAATTTTGTAAGAACATCTTTCAATAAAAAAGGAGATATTTTTATATTACTGGCAAGGTAATTTATTAATTATTTTTTATTGTTTATATATTGGAGTACACTTGAATGAATGAGTGTGTATGAATAAGGATAGTCTTATGAATATCAAAGAACAGCTTATTGTTACCTGTCTCAACCCATTTCCCTTTGTTGGTTTGAAGGGTCTCTCTTTGTTGTTTGAACACTTATGTAAGTGGACACCTTGCACCAGTCCAGACAACCCTTATGGTGAGTTAAGAGGTCTTAGACAACCTTAGAAAGCTCTCTAAGTGGTAGCTGTGGAAAGCAGCCTTCAGGCTTAGTCCAGAAGGAGTGTAAAGCAGCTTGTTTCACCAGAATGCAATCTTATAGTATAGATTAAGTGAAAAAGAACCACACAAAGTATTTATAAAAATATGTATTTATTATATAATACTCTCTAACAAATAGAATTATCTCCTACGTGGAGACATGCAAAATGCACACAATACTTTAGCAAAGAAACACAGGAAATAGCACGAAATACACAGTGGCCCCGGGGGGGACCAAACCATATACTAAGAAAGTTGTATAAGAACCACGACTCGGGTCAAGACAATGTCGAGAGGATGTAGAAGTGCTGGGGACCCAAGGAACCACCTAAGGTGAGTAGATAGGGACCACACGGAGAGAGTGTGCAGTGTGGAAACACGACCGCGTGCTCCGTACAACTCTACTGTAAGTAGCGGTTGGATTTTTAAAGATTAAGGACCCTTCCCAGTGGACCCTGAAGAAACCTTGTGAGAGACAGAAGGTTGAAGAGCCACCCTACCCGTGATACCCTAGTACCCATGTTACCTACATCAGGGAAGCCGGGTGCATACGTGTGAAGTGGTGTCAGAAACCGCTGTCAAACCCAATGGAGGACTTCAGGAAAGTGCAGCTGCTGGAAGAGGAGAAAATGTCTGGTTGAATCCGAAGATGGATTCTTGATGAGAGGTACCTGCAAGCAGAGGGGACAGAGTCTATGTCACTCAGGAGTGACCAGGAGACTTGGAAGATGAATGCCCTCCGATGTTGGGTGTTGCAGGATGGATGATGATGACCTTGACTCTGCAGCTGTGAGGACCAGGCGATGCTGAGGAGGACCAGGAGCCATGCACGAGCTGTCCCACGAAGGATGTCGAGTGCTGAGGGGTCGGTGTCCGGCTGGAGCACCAACAAACCTTGGCAAAGGCAGCCACGCAGGAATCAAAGAAGGAGCATTGTCGGGACAAGCAGGTCCCAGGGGTCTCACTAAAGGAAGGGGAGTCAGGGCAGACCCCGCGCTATCAGGGGAGCCCAAAAGAAACAACAGTGACACTCAAAAGGACCCACAAGCCGGAGGCACTGGAGTCGTGAGAGGACCTCAAGCAGCTCACCAAAAGATGCAGGCCACAATGCACACGTTGTGGTGTGGCTGAAGATTCTGGTCACTGGAGGTGCTCGAGGTTGGGGCTACTTGGAGCCCAAAGATCTTCTTGGAAAGAAGCCAGCAAACCTTTGCAACTGCAAGTTGAATGAGGTGCACAGGGGTTCAGTTATTGCAACCCCCTCAAGGGATACTGGACTCAAACTTGGTGAGAGGGCAGGGCAGGACTCGGGAGCTGTGAAAAACCACAACCTATGTTGCAGAGCCCACGGAATCCGGAGGAGCTCAGGATCTGCAGACCGGTCAACTTAGTTGCGGTGCCTGCAAATGCAGGGGAGTGACTCCTTCACTCCCAGGGAGATTTCTTTGATGCTTCACAGGCCTTGGAAGGTTCCTGTATGATGCACAGGCACAGCCGATGCAGCCGACTGGAAGGGAGACGAAGTCAGGCCCAAACAAAGTCCAGAGTACCCAGATGGTAGAAGAGCAGTGGTATCTGATCTGAATCGTATCCCACAACAAATCTAGGGACCTACACCCAGGTAGGCCCTTAAGTACCCTAGGGAAAGGGTTGGGAAGATTCAGGGTTCCCTCCCAGAAGAGGGTCTGGACAGGGGGAGGTTACTCCCATGTCCTTTGTCCAGTTTCGTGCCAGAGCAGGAGCCAATGGCTCCCAGGACTGGTTTGAATTGGACTATGCACAGGGACACCAAATGTGCCCCTCATGCAGACTGAGTGGTACTGGCAAGCGCACCCACCCCATCCCAATACACTAAATCCTGTCTGGGAGGTGGTCACACCTCCCTGTGACAAGATGCCTATTGTTCTGCCTTCCCCTGCTCGAGCTTGGCTCAGCAGCAAGAGGGCAGAATCGTGTTTCTGGGTGGCAGCAACCATTTTGTGCTGTCAGGGTCAAGAAGGCTGGTACCGGGAACACTGAGAGCCTAACAGAGGGCTCTTCCAGTGCTTGGAATCATACCTCCCACACCGTTTACCGTGGGGTATGATTCCAACGTGTTTGATACCAAACATGATAGGATTCTTTGCAGCTATTTTTGAGATGGTCATCGTGTAATTACGCGATGCTCCTCTACATAGTATATGGCTGCTTCACTGACAACCCAGGGGAATGGACTTCGTAGGCTGCAGGGGTGTCCTGCTCATGCAGGGGCACCATCTCACTTAGAACCAAGCACCCTGCTTTCAGGATTGCAAAAGGCCTGCTATGACTTATAGGTTTTAAGTGCATTGACCCTAGATATAGCAAACCTATATCTTTAGTAAGTGGTGCTAGCACCAGCTTACACAGGCTGCAATGGCAGACCTGTAGTTCCATTTTGAATGGGTGGCATATTGCATGCTTCAGCCCATGGGAGACCTCTGGGATACCTATGCCCTGGGTACCTTAGTACCATATACTAGGGACTTATAAGGGTACCCCTGTATCCAATCTGGGAGATACCTAAGTACTGAACACAACAGTTTAGGGAGAAAGCAGATAGACTGGGGACCTGATTAGCAGGATCCCAGTCAGACTAGTCAAAATACAGATTAGCACCAGGCAAAAAGTGGGGGTAACCATGGAAGCAGATCCTATTTTCCTACAGCAATTACCTGGAGCATACTGCCTGGAAGGAGGTGGAGCTCAGGTTACACTTGATGATGTTGAGATTGTCTGAGTGGGTGTGCCTGACCACACAGTCCATGGCAGCACATGAGGGTGTTCAGAAGTACCTGGAGCCTCAAAAAGTGGCCCAGGTCTCTGCCGGGAAGAGAAAGGGCAAGGGGCACAGGAAACCCACCCCTGGAATTCCTACAATCCGGGCAGATGGTGAACGTGAGGGGGATGTAACGGAACCTGCAGGGGAAGTTGTGGCAAAACTGGAGAACCTCCCTAGCTGTCCCAGTGGTAGCAGGACGGAGGTCCCTCCAGGGAGAAGTTCTGTGCAGTGCAGAAAGAGAGCACTACTTTTGTGGGTCTTCGAATGTAGGCAGAGACCCAGGCAGCTGGTGACGCTTCTGGAACTCACCTGATTTATTGGGAGAATGGTCTCCTGTATAGTGAGTCTAAGGTTGCTGAGCCTGGAGCAGTCCATCTGCTGGTGGTACCCTAACACTTCAGAGCCTTCCTACTGCAGATGTTTGTGCAACCCCTTATTTAATCATTGTATTTGTGTACATATTTGGGCATCATCCCTATAACGAGAGAGTGTTCCCTCTAGTCCATGTGTGCTAGGCCCCAGTGAAATGAGGGAATCAAGCTGACTATGCAACTGAGATGTATTATGGAACTGTGCGCAGAGTCAAACATGCCTTTTAGATGCACTCTGAAACTACATATGCTAACATGTCCTGCACTTTGTGTGTGCATTCTACAGGCAGACTCTTGGAGTGCTGAAAGGGGTTCAGTGGACCACACATAAATCACCCTGCAGA
The DNA here is from genome assembly GCA_963921515.1 of Calotriton arnoldi. NCBI lineage: Eukaryota > Metazoa > Chordata > Amphibia > Caudata > Salamandridae > Calotriton > Calotriton arnoldi. The sequence continues at coordinate 238,950 of CAWUFW010008315.1, forward strand.
CAGGAGCAGTCAGTCACTTCACCTGACTGGAAGTGGGTCTCTCTCAGCAGCTTAAATTACAAGCATCTTGCCGGCTGCACTCCCAATTTGTTAAAACTGTCATCTTTAGGGTAGTCTTCATCCAAACTGTTTGCCTGCTTACCTCCACTTTTGCTGTATCTTTTTGTTGGCCTTAGGACTCTGAGCACTTTACCACTGCTAACCAGTCCTAAAGTGCACATGCTTCTCCCCTAAACATGGTGAAATTAGTATATACATGATTGGCATATTTAAATTAGCCTTAGGTCAATTGTAAAGTGGTATAACATATACCCAGGGCCTGTAATCTAAATGTTACTAGTGTGCCTGTAGGAGTGGTTATGCCAACCACACAACTAGCCATTCAAACCTGTCTCAGGCCTGCCATTACAGGCCTGTGTGTGCAGTTTACTGCCACTTTCCAAGCCTTAAATCCCCCTTGTATTACATATATGTCATCCCTAAGGTAGGCCCTAGGTAGCTCTAATGGCAGGGTAATGTACTAGTAAAAGGTCGGACATGTACTTGTGCGTTTTATATATCTTGATAGTGACAAACAGCTAAAATCGTTTTAACTATTGTGATGTCTACTTCTCTCATAGGCTAGAATTTGGAATTCCTTAGAACACTTTTGAGCTGGAATTCCTGATTAGAAAGGAGTAGCTGCAACATGTTTCATATATTTGGAATAGTAATGAGAAATCCTCATTAGTGGTAAAGATGGATTTAAAATTACTATTTTAGAACTGCCCCTTTTAGAAAGTGGACATTTCTCTGCTCTTTACTTAGCTCTGTGTGCCTTGCAGCCCATCTCCAACACACGTCTGGGATGGACGATAGCTACACTGTGCATTCCCCCTAGACAGCTACAAACACAGGAAGGGTGGGTATGACACAGAACTCATCTGCATTCATCTACATTTTGACAGCTCTTCCTGGGCAGGAAGAGGGAGGGGGATCTGACACTTACACCTCAATCACCCGAAAAGCCAGTTCTTGAGGTCCTTCCTGAACTGGTGCAATGTGGGATATTGCCAGAGGTGGAGGTGAAGGGTGTTCCAGGCTTTGGCTGTGAGGTAGGAGAAGGACGTTCCTCTTGTTCTAGTCTTGCTGATACATGGGACGGTGGCCAGTGAGAGCTGGGCTGATCGGAGGTGTCTTTTGGGTGCATGGAAGGAGAGGCGCTGTTCAGGTATGCGGGTCCCGTGTTGTGAAGTGCCTTGTATGTGAGGGTGAGGAGTTTGAAGGTTATTGTTCTTTCAACTGAAAGCCAGTGGAGATCGCGGATAGCCTGGCAGACAGGACTGGGATGAAAGGAGACCTGTGCACTTTAAGGAGCTGCTTTAAAGTCACCCCCACTTCAAAGGCACATGTGGGTGTAAGTACTAGTGCTCTGACCCTACCAAGACAGTACACCAATGAACCTGTGAAGAACTTTGCCAGGAGTAAGGACTAGTGTTCTACAAGGATTGCCACTCTGTTTGACTGCTGCTCTGAATGAACTGCTTTCTGCTTTGCTGAGCTGCCCTGCTGTCTGCTGATCTCTACCCTGCTGAGGGCAAGGACTGGACCCATCTCACTTGAACCCAGAGTGACTCCATGGGCTTGCTGGCTTGCCCCTGTTCTGAAGTCTCAGTGCCATCAAATACTTCCTGTAACTTTGCAACAGCACCTGGATTCTCCCATCTGTGAGTCCTGCCTGAAAGAGGTCCCAATCCAGCCCTGGGCCCTTGAAAGGTATTTTCCGCTGTCCAGAAAAATCAAAATTGACGCAGTGATGAGTTTGCATCGATTGGAACCAACACATAGCCCTTCCACACCAACGCAGGAGCTGATCAAGGACATTGACTCGATAGACTGCGTGGCTTGATGACAACAGACAGTGCGGCTCGGCAACGACCAAGTGACAGCTTTTAAAGGGGTTCTTCATCGCCTGCGCAGGTCAACGCAGTCGCATTGAGACTTCATTGTCGACGCTTTGCTTCATCCAAGGTACTTCCTCAGGAGAACCTGCATGAATCTTGTAGCCAGCCTGCCCTCCATCGTGGTCAGCCTAAAGTTTGGATTTGCTCAGGATCAGCGCGACCTCAAGCAACTCCATAGTGCTATTGAATTCTAAGCACTATTTTTATAACTCTGATTCCACTTATTGGATTTTAGTCATGTTAGTCTTGTTTTACTCATATAATAGTTATCTATTTTTCTAACCCTGTGTGGAGTATTTTTCTGGTGTCTTCCTTGTGTTAGTGTGTGTGTGTGTGTTGCACAAGTACTTTACACGTTGTCTCTTTAGATAAGCCTGACTGCTCTGTGCCAAGCTACCTGAGAGTGAGCACAGGTTATCTGCTAGTTTGTATCTAGCTTACCCTGACTAGGATTGTGGTCTCTACTTGGACAGGGTGCATACCTCTGCCAACTAGAGACCCAATTTCTAACACTATTTCTATATGATTGGCCTGTCAAAATACAGTTTGAGTATTTTGCTGCGATGGGGGAATGAGAATTTATTTTATAGGGCACAATGCCCCTGTAGCTAAAGACACACCTGTTAAAAATCCTTCCATTATGCAACCAGCCAAACTGCAAAATCAGATTATTACTCACCCATAATGGCACAAATAGGTAATTTTAAAATTAGTACTCCACAAATCACCTGGTATTCATAAATAGGACCTTTACTTCTAATCATAGACGAACCAGCAACTGCCCTTATGAACATGTGCATGTTTTGTAGACATTTCTTCAACCTTCACGCAGCTATAACAACTGACTACTCATGCAGCTTTGTGTTGCATGACATAGTTGCAAATGCTCATCTATACATGAAAATAAAAGGAGTGAAATAGTAAAAAAAATGAATGTTGACCTATTGATAAGTAACTGAAGTCAAACGTTGTTGGAGATGGATATAGCTACTGTACAGATTGTATATTCAGACAATATGTAACATTTTACACATATCATATCTTTCAGGTGGACACCATCCATTCGATGATGCTGAAGTAGGAAGTTTCTCCAACCCTAGTGCTGAAGGCGTGTGCCATGTATACAGTAGTAGATGAGTATCCTAAATTGTGATCTGTTGCCTCTGTGGAACCATCTATGGACTTTAAGCTCCAGATATAGTACACAGTGACTGAATACTACACATCAAGGGAAATATATGGCTATCGTTCTGTCACAGAGCAAGTTCAGGATTGCACTATATCAGAGAACGTATGTTGCATTTATGCCTACAAACTGCAATGCTGAAATGAGTGGATGCAATGATCCAACCAAGCATCCCATCACCATGGTGCTTCCATGGCTGGTTTCAACACATGAGAGAATCTGTGTTGGAATGGATACCTCAGTGAGCAACACATATCTTTCAAGGCATGTTCGACTTGCTAAATGTGTTGGTGATTTATTAGTACATATATATGAGTAAATACAATGATCATGTTAAGTATCTTATCTAGGTAGGCCTCTGCTATGCGGTCAGACAAATATATGATATCTATAACTATGGCACCTCTGCAGCATGTTGATTGGTTGGCCATGTTTGTGTAAGGCAGCACAGTAAGCATGTGTTAGCAGATGTCGACAGTGATGCATATATGTGTATATTTTTGAAAATGTATGTTATGGTACAGTATTATAACAGATAACTGTAATGTAACTCTATCACCTACAAAGCTCTCACCATTTATACAGATGACACAGGTTGGTCCTTTTATGCAGGGATGATTTTACGGTGTGTCAGGCCCGGTGACACAAAGGCAAGGCTCACGCCTGATGTACCAAGCCACTGCAACCCACCTACAATGTTTCTGCTTAGGTTTCAATGTCACGTGGCCCGTGGGTACATTGTCGTCTTCCCTAAGTTAGCATGAGCATGCTGCAGACTGTCTGCTGCTTTGCACACGTTACTACATGAGCTTATTTTGCATATGCTTTATTTGATATTTTCACACGAGAACCTACTGCTGTGTTCACGCTTTGCAGGCTCCTGGGATTTAGTCTGAACATTGTGATCAAGGTCGAACAACAATGCCCCTCGTTATTCTGTTCTGGTCAAGCCCTAGCACCTAGACAAAACATACAGATGCAGCTGTTGTTTAGGAATACGTACTTTGGTCTTATTGGAATACACGGATAGGTAGCACACACTTGGAGAGGGGCCTTTCCAGGGAGCAGAGCATGACAGCACCTATGATGTAGAACTACCATCTATAGACTGAGGTACGGGGTCTGCAGATAACACCCAGAGATCTTCTAATATATAATCATCCTGCGTCTGTGCAAGGGGAGGGAGGTTAGGTTACTCTGTCTCTCACTATGACAGCTCCTTTTATGATCTACGGATTACTTGCTATGCTTACAGTATTTGTGTTATGCATTTTTCAGCTTATTGTTGCACGTATACTGCATATTAGAGCATGTTAGTTAAAATAAATATTTTAAACTTGTTCGTGTCTCTGTAAGATCTTATTGTGGACAAGTACAAGAGTGTGAGCGAAAGGGTGTGTCTTGTAACCGCGATTCCTGAGAGAGTTAGGAGTGTTGTGTTCTGGGGTGTCTAATCTCGTGTTCCTCTGTAAGTGAGTAGGACGGCAAGTGAGACACTATAGCTAGTCGGTCCTGGGCTCATGCGTACGAAGGTAGTAGGATGACTCAGTCCCTATATACTAAGGTCCCATAATACTACGGTAAGTTCTGTGTTTGCGTAGAATCCCTGAAACATCAATCTGTGGATTAACATAATGCAGACTTACATGATGGTTTGCTATAGTTGCACAAGGGATGCATTAAATGGGTGCTGCATGGGTGTTATAATGCATCCACACCTTTGACTTATCACCATGTACAGATATCACTAGAGAGTTACACTTTAGAATTGGTAAATATGGCACAACCTACCCTGAAAGACACGTACCCCATTCAAGCAAATTAGTAATACTGCCAGTAAAGCACCCACACTTGCACTATGCCGCAATTGTATATGTTTTGTTACTAGGCACCAGAACATGTATGTGCCATCAAAGGCTACTTATGGATGTCTCTATGCATCTTGCTGTACTGCATTGCATCAACAAATATTACGTCTGTCCCCTCATATCAATCTGAAATACAGACAGGGCCACATGATGCTGTAGTAAGAAAGTTCAGTTCCTGTGGTGTGTGTATGTTTTGGCCACATATGTCTAGATATTTGCAATGGATACAGCAGCAACTGATGCACAATAGAAGATTTTAAGGTTGTTTGGATGGTCACATAACACACATGGATAGTGTATGTCAGTGCAATGTTTTTTCAATTAAGTATGTGTTGTGGTTTGAATAAAATGGTACATCCATGGCGGTTTCCACAAGGAAGTCAACATTTATGTGAACTAATGTCTCACTTGTACATAGATGCGGTCTGCCAACCACAAATGATGGCATTGAAGTGCTCATACCATATTATGGCAGAAATGCATGTGGACTCATACCATAAGGTACAGTTATTCGTAGATCAAACTTTCCTTTCAATATTGATCAGAAGTAAAATGTCCTCTTCCTCATGTGTAGCCATTATGGATGAAGATGAAAAGATGAAACGTGCTTCACATAAAGCCCGGTATAAAAAGATTATGCAAGGTGGCTAAAGCTTTTGGGAGGATGAGTCGTTTTTATGAAGTAGAGAAGGCAAAAGGCACAAGGGCCCAAACACCACCACCTGCGATGTCTTCAACATCCACCGGCACTATCACGCCTCATGGACAGAAACAAAGCACAAAGAAAAACAGACACGCTACAACTAGAAACATTGACTTAAACTAATTGTAAAGGCCCAAAGGATCAACTGGCAAACCAAGGGAGCTTGTGGCGCATAAGTGTACAATTTGAAAAACATAATGTATGGATGAGTACAAAATCATAGATTGCTGCAGACTTGCCTCCAAGCCCTGAGCAAAAAATAGTGAAACTACTGCCTCTCCCTCCTATCTCAATACATTTCTTTCCTCTTCTTGTATAAAGTTTATTTTTATATGTAGTTTGATAGGTATAATATATAGTTTAGATGTAGTGTAGATATGCTGTAAGGAGTTAGGTGTAAGTAGTATACTTTTAACATTGAATATTTAGGTAGCAAGAAGTTAGTTTGTGGGAGGGGGGATGATGTTAAATGTATATAAACAAATAAAAAAAAAAAAAAAGATTTCTTTGTTTAGCATTCTGTATTATGATAGTATATGTGTAGGAAATAGTATATGTAGGTTGTGTGCCTATTCATGTATTGTAAGGGGGTGGGGGCTGATGTTTAATGTGTCTCGAGTCATATTTAAGTTCTATTTAGATAGTTTTAGATAGAGGACAATATAGATTAGAGTAAGTAGTATAGTGTTTGTATTAGATAGTTAGGTATTTTTTGTAAAAGTTTGTGTCAATAAATACTTTTCTACTTCACATAGATTGTTGATACATTTCTATAAGGAAAAATAATATACAGTTCATCATTGATGGAAAGAAACGATTTAGACACTGATTTGGGATGACTGATAATATTTCTTGCAAATCTGCAGGTACATCACCACAGCATGACATTGACTCTCATGTTCTACAGCACATAACTAGGGGTGGGCAGAACTGGGCGAAGTTACAGAAAATCTCTGCGGGATTCCGCTGAATTTTGCCTACAGGCAGAAAATATGTAGCTTGCATTGTTTGTGCTGCAATTTAGCGCAGGTAGTGTGAGCAGCGCTGAAAATCAGTGCAAACGTTGCCATTTGAGTTGATTTTGCTGCAGCTCGCGTAGAAGATCTACTTAAGCAGCAGCAAATCTACTTGAATGGGAGCCCTCTGAGCATGACAGCTCATGAATTGCAGTGACCGCTTGCAGTAGAAAATCATGCTAGGGGATGCCAAATCTCACTCACGCTTGCTAGCTCACACATTCTGGAGACTCACAGGAGAACATTTCAGCCATGCAGTGACTGGCAGAATTTAGCCTGAACTCCACGTTAAAGAGTAATGCAGAGTGGCCAAAAATCCGCCAATTCCGTGGGCAGAACAGAACATTCTGCCCACCCCTATACCTTACATGATAAAATACCCATGGATTGCGATATTATTTGTAGATGAAATGTATTTACATAAATCAAATGATGCACACATTAGTTGAGTAGCACACTCAATAATGAAATGTTGGCGGTAGAGGAGGAAACCAAAACAGCAAAAAAACACTGACTGATGCTAGACATATCACTCAAATACAAAATGAGGTACTTTATAATGTGACTCCTCTCCATCACATTACCATTAGTTAAGAAAGATGTTGAATGACAAGACCAGATGAACTAGAGCAACTGCATGTCACCAATTCAAGACTGTATGGCTTTATAATAGGGTGGCTTGATGATAAGCCCATACCAATAGAATGACCTGGCCAGAACACACTCGCTAATGTTCACGTGGAAAATCGGCTTTGTGGTATAGGTAACGGTACTTCTTCATCCTTTGATGAGTGCTCATCCTCCTTTTGTTGTTGTGGTGGATTAGGAGGCTAAGGAGTAAAGGTTGTTGTTTTCACACCACAGAGATCAGATGATAAAGATGTGCAGCCCATTTTCCCTATGACATCAGTGAATGCCAGTAAAGCGGTATGATAATACCTGGTAAGGGCTTGCCGGTTTTGAACCGAGCAAGGACCTTTCTGTTGAGGACACTTCTTACTGATATGCAGGAGTTCATATTGTCTTCCATTCATTGTCCCAAGGACTCCAGTCCTTGTTCCAAGGACTGGAATGAGGAATTTATGGCTCCTAGTTGCTGTTGTACATCACTGGAGTGAGATTTATAAGGATTTTGGTCTTTGTCCCCCATCATCATCATCACACCAGCAATGTCTGCTAAGGAGACATCTATTACATGGAACCAAGACTGGGTGTCTTGTACAGCCCCTTCCAACCCCTTAATGTGGCTGAGACACCTATGGACTTCTTTAAGTGTGTCCACTAATTTCTCCACCCCAACTTCACAGTTTCCACCATACGATGCTGGACCACTACCACTTTCCTTTGAAATATGACATTAGGGTCTTCAGAGTCCATACTGCCAGTATGGTGAACAGGTGAATGATACACTGTCTGTGTTGATTCATTTGGCGACCCAACAATGTCTCTTCCCTTGCTACGACCATCGGAGGAGTGTGTATAGTGTCTGGAGTTGATTGAGGGTGTCTTCATCCATAGAGGGAGTCAAGATCAGGTTGATCATCATCAACAGGCTGCTGTACGATGATCAGACAAATGTTACCATTCTTCATTTACTGATTTATATTTTAGAGAACAGACATCATTTATGAAAGGCTAACATAACAGTTTTTCCTAGACAGGTATTTTATCATGATTATGTTAAAGCATATCAATATGTCCAAATTAAATGTGTGAAATGTATTACCCAAGTGGACTGTCATCTCACCATCACTTTCGATGTTTCCATGTTCCCCTGAGGTAGGGCCAAAACAGGCCAGAGGCCAAGTACAGTGTATTTAAATCATTCCACATGTAATTTGGAATTTGATATGTCCTGGGGGTGATAAAATAATGAATCTAGTTTGTCAGCACCATGAGATCTATATCTCCCAAAGGATGACATTGACTTACATTATGAAATATCATAAGTGGGTAAAATAAACAGGGATCAAGTAGGAAAGTGGATTTGGTTGCGTAAGGAAGTGTATGATAGAACACTGGGCAATGGAAAAGTTAGTTTTAGAGTGGCAAATCTGTACAGATCACTTTTTTTAATGGAACATTTTGTCACCCTGACTAACTTGTGACTGTTACCTGTATCTTCTGTCACATGACCATGTATAGGTTTGTGTTTGTCTTTGTGTATTTTTCTCAGAAAGTGAGACAAAGGGCCATAGATGTTCGCATGATGGATCAGCTCAGACTTTATAAGGGGAGTAGCTGTCACCTGACACACTTGCACATCACATAAACTCTACCTAAGCTGGGTCACAAAGGATTTGAGAACAGTGTTTGGTCACCCCAGAAAAATAGGGCCAGGCTGACCTGGCACACTAAATATGGCAGCTCATTGGGGGGGGGGGCAAAGGCAAGAACCTTATCCTATTATAAAATGGGCACCAGGGACATTATATAGGTACCTCATACCCAACTGTTCTTTCAATCTCTGAGCTGTGGAAGAGTCAGAAACACTGATATGGTGCTCCGTAACAAGGTCTACTACTCTGTTGCCCTGCCATCCTGCAGCCAGATTGAAGGTAGTGGACATGGCTCTTCAACCCTGAACCAACAGAGTGTCCTCAAAGGCTAGTTGGCCAGCCTCTTGATCAGGGCCTCAGAAACAGAAATGCCTCAAAGCACATTTCTCAAAAACCTGGCCTGTGTCTGCTGCAAGTCATAGCCCCCAAGTGGTGCCAGCACAATCCTAGACCTTCGGAAGTGTGACTGCAGGTGCTCTGCCAGGCCACCTATGTTCCTGTGCAGCAGAACCTACTCAGCTCGACACATCTCCTCACATCCAACATCTGAAATACTGCAGTGCAACACATGCCCAACACAGGGATTCCATACACTCAGCAAACCTGGATTTAACTTAATACTTACAGGGGTGTATGACAGAGGCACGCATGGCTAAACCACATGTGCAGCTACCACATAGCCCGAACCACAAATGCGTCTTAACCACGCATTCCTTTACCACACATGCCTTTACCACGCAATTTCATTGTGAAGGCATGATTGATAAGGGGGTATGCGTGGTTAAGATTGCCATTACCCTGACCCCCCCCTCCCTGCCCTAAGCCCTAAAATTATATTACCCTACCTTGCTCTCCTTCCCTGAGGCCTAAAGTCTGCCCTGCCCTTAAAACTACCCTTTCCCCTCCCTCTGCCCTGATGCCTAAAACCCTGCCCCTACCATAAACTATCCCAACCCCAGCTCGCCCCACTGTGAGCCCTAAAACTTACCCTGGCGCTGTCCATAAAACTACCCCAACCCCTTCCACTGCCCTGAGGCCAGAAACCCTGCCCCAATTTAAAAGACTACCCTGAACCCTCAGCCCTGAGCCCTAAAACTGCCCCACACCTAAAAACTCCCTCCAAACAGGCCCAGCCCTTAAAACTACCCCACTCCCCGCCCTGAGCCCTAAAACCCTGCCCCTTTCTCAAAAGTACCCCCAGTCTCCAAACCTAAGCACCTAAAGCGACCCCACTCCTAAAAATTACCCCCTCAAACCCGAACCCAGGCCCACTTATCTGTCCGTGTCCGGAGCTTCTTCTCTCCGCCCATCCTGAACACTAGACCTCGTAAACCAGCACACATGGTTCTGCCTACGCTGATCTGGCTGTTTCCCACTTACAGTTGTTCAGGCCTATATCTTTTCCTGTATTGTGCCCACACTCCATTCCAGTTCTCCTATATTTTTTATTTAGTCACAATCCAGCACATCAAAATGACCACAGCTGTCATTTCCCACTTTTTTTGTCAAGACACTTTGAATCTGCAAGTCTCCGGTTCTCAGGATTGGGTATTTACAGCTTATGTATTCAAGTGATTGTTTGACTTGACTCCACTTATCAAAATTGTTGTTTTATTGTTGTTGTGTTTTAATTTAATTGCAATTTGAATTTCTGCAAAAATAATTTACACATTGCCGCTAATTCAAGCCTGATTGTTTTCTGACACAATACCAGAGTGTTTGGCACAGGCCTGTTACTCATTTAACAAGGCATACTTGTGTTATATGAACCTTTTAATCCATGTGCCCCTATGTTTGTCACATGCCCTAATATCAAGTTGTGACAACATTTGACACACAATCTGTTGAGACTGACCCTGTGCGTCTTGTTGGTCTTCAATGTCAGCACTGTCCTGGCCATCGACTACAACAAGTATATCCATTGGAATGATGTATACCACTTGCCCTCCAACGGATTCAACTCCTCCTGGGCATGTGGTCCTCCTCCAGTTCTCATTGCAGCCTTAAGGTTCCTGGCCAGTTTTTTTTTGGTCCTGCATTTGTGCTTATGCCAACGCTTTTTACATTCCAGAACAGTCCTTGTTTGTGCCACACAGTTGATCTTGTCATCTATTGTTTGCCATTAAGCATCTTATTTTGTTAATGGTAATTTTGAGTTGATAAATATTAAATGCTCATTTTTGGAAAACCTCACTTATGAATATTTAACTCTCTTCCTCAGTAAATATGGACTTCCTCTTCCTTTTGCCAACTACTTCTAGTACATCTTATGGAAGGTGGTCTCTGGGCTTCCCGTTGCTCCTTCCATGGTGCAAAATGTACATAGGTTCTACAGAAATGTGCGTTGTGCACTGTGACTTTTTCTACCTTTATACTATGCATTGCACTCCTGCATGAAGCAATGTTGACTTGCAGCACCTAAAGGTGTCTTAAAGCATGCAGGGTGAAGTTGCGCTACGGTAAATTGTGCCAAAACAACAGCTTTGCATCACTGCATGACACATCTCTGGGCTCTGCACCATGGTACGTCATATGGTAAATACGGTGCATTCATGATGCAGAATTCTGAATCTAAACTGCGCAACACAGTATAGCATTACCGAGCAATGCAGCATTGCCTGTAGAATGATAAACCTGGGCCTTAGTTTCTAAGTCAATCATATCTGAATTTAAGGTGTCTCAAAGTTTGTTCCCTAGCTCCTTCGTTTGTATTTTTTAAACTCTACTGCCACAAATGTCAATAGGTTGGATATGCCATCATGAAACTCATTGTAGTGCTTTGCTACAGGATAGTGCTTAACAAAATGCCTAAAGGCCTTCATGTCTTCAAGTATATGATTTTTAACTGGATGGATGGTGCTTCCCACATATCTTTTGTCAGAAGAGTAGCTTAACATGTATTTAACATAATCAGAGCTGCCCAAACATGGCAGTTCGAATCCTCACGTGAGTTAACTGTCAGATGTGCTGGGACTTCCTGGGGTGGAGGTGATTCAGAAGTCCTCTTCTCCAGACGAGAATACAAAGGGGCACTTCTAATCTCTGTTGGGAGCATGATGAAAGCAGTGCAAACATGTTTGGCGGTGTCAGTGCCTCAGTTACAAATCGCTAAAATGGCACATAGTGACTCAAGGCGACGGCCTCAATCTTCAAAGCAGTAAAAACAACTTTGCACCCTTGTTGGTCAGTGCTGTAGTGTCATCTGTTAGGCCCCGGCAGCCGCCAATAATGACGTTCAGTCTTGTGTCCTGTGGTGGTCTATGGAATGAGACACGCCCGGCTATTACACGCACAGGGATTTCACAAACCTTCCCCCTGTGCACGGATAACCACATGATGTTGCCCATGACCCAGTAACACTACATTCGTCCAGAACCAGGAGATACAAAACATATCAAACAGTCAAGAGAAAAACATCAAAATCAACAACAGTTCCTTGCCACAGTCCAGATCCTGGCATACATTTCACATCATGCTCTTACTTTGTGCCATGGCAAATATCCATCTATTCACAAAGTTAACACAGCCTTCAGCTCCAGGTTAGCCGGACATTAAGTCTTTGTACTTCTGAGGTGACTTGAGGTGGAGCTGCAGCATATAACGTCCTTGGTCACCCCTGGCTGAAAGTTCTGGTGAGAACCCCCTGGGCTCGTGGTGTTGGAGCCTCTTGGGTTCTGCTGAGTGCCGCCAGGGGCGTACTCTCTGTGTCTTGTGAGTGGCTGGGCAACGGCGCTGAGAACAGTTCCTCTGAAAATGTACCTGGTTCTTGATCCTGATCGTACTCACTGTTGGTGTCAAGGGGTCTGCTCGCCACTGCATTTTCCTGAGGGGCGGCTAACATGGGTGTGGTGGCAGGTCTCCACAGGACTTTTTTTTAACTGGGAGATGTTCTGTGGAATGCACTCATGGCCTCTCTTGGCCATCACCTTTGAGCTTTTGATGTCCCTGACAATCCATGGATCCAGTTCAAAGGGTAGTCTGAAATTTTTGCCTGGATGGCAGTCTTTCACAAGTACTTGGTCGCCCACCTTGATGGGGCTCTCCTGAGCCCGTTGTTTTCGGGAGGTGCACTCATTTGTTCGGGTTCTCTGGAGGTCTGATTGATTCGGGGGTTTGCCACTTCCTCCCACGCAAGGTGATGGGGAATGGTATCCATCACTGACCGGCAGAAACATAGTTTGCTTGGGGATATGCCTGTAGTACAGTTGGGTGTGAGTCTATATTTCGGTAAGAATTGATACAAGGCATGTTCAGTCTTGGTGCCTTCTGCCCCAACAATTTGGATCACTTTGGTGAGGGTTCTTATCAGGCGCTCCAAATCCCCGTTTGCCTTGGGGCCACTGAGGGGTTATGTGGTGGTGCGTGATATTGTGAGAGTTCAGATACTCAGCTAGCTGGGAGCTTTTGAAGGAAGGCCCATTGTCGGTGTGGATCTCTCCGAATAGGCTATGAGTGGCCATGAGCTTCTCCAGCTTCGGATAGCTTCTTTGGCAGATGTACCTGGGGTATGGAGCTCCGGTGAGTCAGAGAGCAACAGGGGCTGACACCTCGTGGCTTTGCCGGTGACCTGAGTAACCTGTAGGACAGGACGTCCTGCCCCTCAGGCACAGCGGAGTAGGGTGAGGCAGGACTCAGCACATGGCTGGCAGCTAAGTGGGCCAGGGAGGCTCTGTTGGAGACTGCAGGAGGCTGGAAGGATGAGGTAGAGCACACATGAGTACCGTGGCCCCCTCGTCGCCAGTGTAGTGTCATCTGTTAGGCGCCGGCAACTCCCAATGATGACACGCACACTTGTGTCCTGTGGTGGTCTCTGGAATGACTCACGCCCGCCCCCTGGCCTATTTTTTTTTTACACTGGTGTACGTCAGCTGTCACCAATAAACATACGCATACCAGGGTTTCACAAACCTTCCCCCTGTGCGTGGATCACCACATGGTGTTGCCCATGACCCGGCAACACTACAAGTGCCACGCTAGCCACTCACTGGGGGGTACCTTGAGCAGGCAGTGCAGGTTAGGAATCTTCAATTATTTCGGTAGCCCAACTGCATAGCATGGAGTTGACAGTCCTGCAATCATGCCACCCGACCGTCAAATGTTGCTGGCATGTACTGCCTGTCCTGGGGTTAATATGCACCTACTGATCAGGCCATCGTGGATAAGTTAGGTTCTCATATCATATTGTTTTCAAGTCTTAGGTACACCGCACTTAAAAATCACTTGGCTATGTTGTTGTATATTTTTAGCAAAGAAAAGAAATAAGGAAAAGAAAAATCTAATTTCATGTGTTTAAAAATTTCTCAAAAGCAACTCAGTGCCAAACAGAAAGCATCAAAATTCATGTTAAACATATCCAATATGGTGAGTGACCACAACCCTTTGTGTATCAAGATCAGTTGGCCTACTAGGGAAATCTAGGAAGACAGCAGATAGGGGGACACTGAAAACTTCGGACGGGGACAGAAGGCTAAGGTGGCACAGATATACCGGATCTCTTCTTTGAGTCCCTTTTAGCTATGGGCCATAGGAGATAGATATCTGTACAACATGACAGGTAGTGCCAGGGGTCCTTCTTGGAAGCATTCTCAGTAATCTCTTGTACTATTGTAGACCTATTAAAGGCACCGTCCCTGTACCCGCCTGACCGGGCCCCAAGATGGTTTGATCATGACTGCTCTCATGCGGCTAGGAAACGAAGGGACACGGTTTTGGTAAAAGCCTGTAGAAGGCTATATAAAGCCAAATTAGCAAGATGAAAGCTAAGTTGAGGGAGGAGGCATGGAGCAAGCTCTCCGAGGCTAGTACCTTAAAGAACAGTGCCAAGTTTTGGAGCATTGTCAACAGTCCATTTCTGGCAGGAGACTCTGCACAGGCCCTCAATGTGCATATCATAGAAGAAGAATGAGTAGGTAACTTTGAGGAAATGTTTAGATGCCCATTAGACTTGAGTACAGGTTATGGAAGTGTAGAAGGGAAATCGACTCTTGTCATCACAGCTGATGAATTTAGAAAGGGTATCAAAGGGTTGTCCAGAAACAAGGCACCAGGACCGATGGTATTCCTTCATATCTTTACATATCTAGCCCTCGGCTGTGGGTGCCAGTCCTCACATCAATGATTAATGCAGCTATAAGAGCCGACCTGCATAGCACCTGGTCTATATCCACCATTGTTCCAGTGTTTAAAAAAGGGAACAGGGATAGCACACTCTGTTACAGGCCAATCTCTCTGCTGGATTCAACAGTTAAGGTGATGGGATGCATTCTATTGGACAGACTAATCACATGGGCAGACTATAATAACATCTTAGCAGACATTCAATATGATTTTCGTCCGGGGAGGTCAACAGTGGACCAATGCTTGAATTTGTTTATGATCCTTAACAAGTACACAGTTGGCCGCCCCGGCCGCATCTATCTGGCCTTCACGGACCTGTCCTCCACCTTTGATCGCGTGAATAGAAGTAAGCTATGGGAAACCTTGTCATGTATGGGAGTGATAAAGACATTGTCCTCTTTTTACTAGACCTGCATAGGGACACTAAAGGGGGGGTACGTCATACTAATGACTGCAAGGTGACCCAGCAGTTTCCAATCCAGGGAGGGGTTCGGCAGGGTTGCATATTGGCCCCTTTTTTATTTAATTTATATATTAATAACCTGGAGAAGGCATAGGTGGATACAAAGGTGGACTGACCCCAGGTTGGACGGCGTGGCTTGCCAGTATTATTGTATATGGACAACGCCGTCCACATGGCCCGGACCGTGAGGGGGCTGCAAACTCTGCTTAACACCTTTGTGACATTTATGGAAGACCGGGACCTGTTGGTTAATAATTCCAAGTCATATGTGATGCAGGTGGAATATAGCTCATGGAAGTCCTCTGATTTTAAGGTCGGGTCAACTTTAGTCCCAAAGACCAGTGCTTTTTCTTACCTGGAGGTTACGCTGGATGCCAAATTTAATTCAGGACCAGTAAAAAGCAGAAATCAAGGGGAATTTTTACAGGCTAACGCTGCTATTTTCAACTTTGTCTCTTGTTTGTGTAAAAAAAACAATAGGATCACTCCTGCAGATACATAGAGCCAAATGCATTGCACAAGTGGCATACAGTAGTGACATCTGTGGTTATATCTCTCATCAAGAGCTCCAAAGAGTTGAAAATAACTTCATGAGACAGCTTACTAGCGTACCTCAGGGAACCTCCAATTTCATAGTACACGAAGAGCTGGGTATGGCCTATTTGTCCAACTTGTTGTCTTTTCGCCCCCTGTCCCTTTGGATCAAAATATGTATAGGCAACGGGACTGCCTTAAACAAAGATATGTTGGTGCTGTCTCGCCCTTGACCATGTTTATCATATATCTTTTTAGCAACCCAGAATCAATCAGGAGGAAGGGCCTGGTCTGGGTCAAGGAGGCTTTTTTTAGATAGCAGGTGGCAGATAGGGAAGAGCGTGAGCTAAGAAAGCCCAGTGTATGTAGATTTATCATCTTGAGAACCGTTCAATTTACAGAACCATATCTCCTAGGGCTCCCTAGCTCTTATGATCGCTTTCTACTAACCAGGCTCAGCTTTGATTTATTCTATCTTCTCCTCGCCCACATATGAGTGAGAATAAAAGGTAAGACCCTGTTGCCCTGTGGCTGTGACGTTAAGTCTCCACAGGATATGATCCACTTTTTAATGTTCTGTAACTACTATGAGCTACCGAGGAAGTCCTACATTATCCCAATTTTAAAAAAGGCAAAATTTACTTTTATATTAATGCTTTCAGGATGCACAGTATTGCATGTTCTTAGTTTTTTAAAGCCTGCTGTTAGGCTTAGATTGAGCTGGGACTAATTACTGAGGGTAGATCAGGTATGGACACAAGGCTAGTTGGTTATCTTTATATTTCATATTTATTTGTGTTTATCACCATGTGTATTTTAATGAAGAAGTGTAACCAATGGAAGATGAAATATAGGAATGGTGTATTTGGATACCTGTATTCTTGACTTTTATGTTTTTTACAAAAGCTGTATAAAGTTTTGTTGTTGTTGAGTGGACAATAAGTTCTTCACTACTATTGAGAATTCTCTGGTTTGCAGGTTTCAAGATCTATTAAATAGCAACATTCTAATCTTCCCATCTCACTGTCACTCCCTTTTGGATGTTGTAATACCCTGTCTTGCACCATAAAATCTCACTTTCATCCAGATCATGCGAAAAGTAAACCAGCATCTCTGTTAGAATGCCAACAAATGTCTTTCTCTATCCGTTCCTATTTGTATAAAAGATTTTATTGGGTTAATCAAAGCCAGCTACCTAAAGATCTGAGCAACTGTCACTAATGGACCATCGATATGAGGTCATTTTTAATTCCAAAGGAACTGGTAACAGCAGTTATCAGCTCTATAGTGGTTATGACATCTGGAGGAGGAACACCACAGGTCTGTTTCTTTTCTCTGCTTGATATCAGCTGATAAAACAGATGAAATCTCAAGGAATTACTGTCAAAAAGGTCAGACCTATGATTGCCAATTCATCTGGTAATTCTTCGTTTCTAAGTGTCTTGAGAGTCATTCTGCCAGGGACACAACCCCCAACTCTCCAAGTTACCAGTACACTATGCATACTCATGATGAGACTCTTGGTAGAGAAACAATCTTTATGCATTTTATCATGACTCATCTATGGTTGGTGGGTATTGAATATATTAGTCTGGAACCACACATGACCTCATCCACACAGAATATATGGTAGAAAAATAATTGTTCAAGTGAAAAAAGATGCAATTTTTCAAACACCATTGGTTCATTCAGTAATTCAGATTTTATTGGAAAGTGACGGATACATCTGTAAAATTCTCAGAAAACAAATCCCCCCAATGTTAGAATAGAATTAATGTGATTTCTCAAAGTAGTTTTCAAATTTGCAAACCAGACACTAAAAAGGTATAAAAATCCTAATATATTCTTTTACATTCAATGTTCAATGTCTTTTGAAAACCATGGATGTCTCCTGATCCAGAGTAAACGCAAGGAACAAATACCTGAAATGAAAATGTATTTATCATAGTCAAACAGAATACATAGGGGCATATTCTCAAGGACTCATCGCCGATTTATCGGAACTTTAGCGCCGCAAAAGTGGCAATAGATTTATCGCCCTATTCTCAAGCTGGTGCAAACTGCCGATATCGCCAGTTTTCCAGCGATAGCTGCCGCAAAAAACATCGCCACGGATGAGTGCCACAACTAACGCTAATGATATGCAGAGTAGGCGTTCCCGTGCAAAAGCACACGAAAACACCACTTTGCGATATTCACAACGACCAGTCAGATCTGCGATGCGAACCAAGAACAGGCGATAAGGCGCGTTAGCAGCAGGGATTTAACACCTGCCTTTTACTGGTGTTAAGCAGGACGACCAACTGCAGTAGAAAGGAGCCCAGCCCAGAGCCACATCTGAAGACCAACAGATGCCATGGAGACACTGATCATGCAGCTCGGAGACCCAAGAGGGCCACAACACCCACCGCCACCACCCCCAGGACCCCCCTCCCCAGACCCTTCCTCCCAAGGTCATGAAGTCCAGTAGTCAACGGCAGTTGAAAAACAGAACTTTATTACAAATACATAAATCAACAAAACGAAAAGCTCAGCCAACGCGCCCCATTCCCAACGGGGAACTCCAACAGGGCAATGTGTCTTCAGAAACCTGTGGGAAAAATGGTGACAATGGTCAAACTTCTGTATAGTCACATGCCTAATCTCGTACAGTGTACTGCACTTGGACAAACCGGAATGCTCACAGGCCAGATAAACCATGCATGAGAAGACCGTAACAGAACTATGTGTGGCCGTAACCGTTGTAGGAATGAAGAGGAAGGTAACAACCACACAAACTGCTGCTACGGTCACATCATGCAGGACTCATCACACCTGAAAGCATCACGGTGTGTGTCAGCTCAATACCCCTGCCCCTCACACCCCCCACACTGTGCAGGAACATCTTGAGACCATGCAAGGGAACTACGCCATAGCTGGCGTCACGCACATGTTGGGGGCAATTCACAGCACACGTGTATGACTTGTGCCTCCTGCCGACACTGCACACAATCACCGCAACAGCAACCGCACACATGCCATCACTGTGCATACAAAAGTGGACCACCGTGACCTGTCCACCAATGTCGTCGCAAATACCCCAGGCAGGGTGCATGATCCCCACATGTCCGCAAGTCTGCCACCAACCAGCGCTTTGAGGATGGCCCACATGGAAATGCACTGCCCATCGGCAAGTACCAACTGAACACACCACACACCTCAACTCCAGAATCCCCCGACTCACAACTGTGGGAATGCACACATCACCAATCCACCACCAAAGTGACTACTGCGTGTGTCTCAGTCTCTGCCACAACCTGCCCATAGGCCTACACACACGTGGACGACCACCTCCAATGGGCATATTCACACTGGAGACGAGGTGGCTACGTCACAAACCAATCCACGCACATCACGAACATTGCATGCAGGGCCGTGTCAGCAAGGGCGGCACCCCCCACCCAGCCACGAGTCTGCCGCCGTGACCGGTGGTGCCTGCGCGAACCTGTGCGCCTGATGCACCCCAGCCCTGGTCCCCAGACCGGTCCTCCACCCAGCGATGGCTGGCCGCCCCTGCGCACCCAGGCCTCAATGCTCACCTGCCGCCACCGGCGTGTCCCCAAGAGGGCCCACCACGTGCCGGTGCATCCTCCTCAGCCGATTGCTGGATTCCACGCCACAGGCCCCCAGCGCACCCTGCGGCACCGCACCGCGGAGTCATGTGTGTGCTGACTGCTGCCTGCGCGTACACTGCGGTCCAGCAGGGCACACTGTTCAATTTGAGTCTTGATTCGCTGGATGCCGTATCGAGGCCAACGCATCATCGCAGGCTGCACACCCGCTCAGCTCTTCAGGTGCCACTAACCCTGTGCAATGCAAGTCATCGTCACGTGGCGGAAGGCCCCTGCCAGCCGCAGTGCAGCGGGTGCCACTGACCCTGTGCATCGCAAGTCATCGTCACGTGGTGGTAGGCCCGTGCAGGCCGCAGTGCAGTGGGTGCCACCAACTCAGTGCACCGCAAGTCATCATCCCCTGGCGGTAGGCCCGTGCGGGCCGCAGTGCAGCGGGTGCCACCAACTCAGTGCACCACAAGTCATGGACCCTTCATGATTGGGTCGCGTGGTGCAGACGCCATCATGTCATCTCCGGCAGTGGGGTATGTGATGTGCTAGGCCCCTTTAATTGGCAGGGTCACATGTCCTGTGATGCCTGTGCTGGATGGGTGTGGTGTGGGTGTGAACCAGCACTCAGGGAGTGGCTGTGGCATGCTGACGACTAGACCAGTGATCAGCAGATCACTACAGGGAAGACCTGGGACAAGTAGCTTTGTCGTTGTCCCCCTGAGCATAAGCGGAGTGGACTGGCCTGGCGTATGGCAGGCCAGCGTAGGGGTGGGAACAATGAGCCCGGGGCTCTGGGCATGCTTCAGTTCTGGGCTGGACATGGAAGTAACTGATGCTTGTGTCTCTGTTGTAGTGTCTAGGCCACCCGGACTGCAATCGGCACTGTTGCACCCTGTGACACAAGTCCCATGACATGAGCAACATGGACGTAAGGGGGAATCACTGACCCTACATTCATCCATACTCTCATACTTGAATGATCAAAGGTATGACACATCTGTGTGATTCTGAATGTTTAATTCACATCCAGTGGAGTGTTGCAGCTGGAGCAGTACAGGGCCATGCAAACCCCACTTCACATTATTGGCCCGTGGAGGGCCAGCCAGAGACCTTCAGGGAATGACAAGTACATCGGAAGGGGAAGAGTTCAGTCCGCAGTCTGATTGCTGTGTCATTGGTAACCAAACGGAATATGGCAATCCATGTTGAGGTCCAAGGAAGTGTTGTAGAGTGTATCGGGGGACAGTGGAAGGTGATGATGCAAAGGGCAGAACCAAGCAGAAACAGGCCAGTTGGCGGAGATGAATGCTACTGCCTCCTCCTTACCAGTAAGGTTGGTTCACCCGCATCTTCATCCACTGATGTCACATGTGCCTCACACATGGGTGGTGGTGGATTGCCTGCCGCACTGTGAGGCACTGACACATCAGGGGGCGGAGAAGTGGATGTAGAAGCAGCAACAGCATTCATGTGCACAAGGCCTTGAGGCAGCAAAGCCATGACGATGTGCTGCAGTGCATGGAAAGTCCCAGCCACATCTTGCTGGTGTGCAGCCATGGCACCATTCTTTCCGCCGTCATCTGCTCCATGTTCTCCATGAGCCCCCGCATCTGTCCCAACTCCCGGCTGACATCGCTGGAGCCACTCTGACTGGACAGTTTTTCTTGTCACAGTATCATGACTCCAGCGATGTCAGCCATGGATCGTTGGAGAGCATGGAGCAGACTGTGGGTGTCCGTTAGGGTGTAGAGACTAAGGGGCCGATTCCGATCTCGGCCGGTAGGGCTCCGAATCGAATTCGGATTTACCGGATCCGATTCGGAGCCCTGTTTCCCGACCGAATCGTACGTGGGTCCGGCCGAGCGAGTACGATGCAGGCACCCGCGAAAACTCCGACCGACTCGAACGCGGCTTCAACACGCTCCGACCGACTTGCATGGACACGACTCGCACCGCGCTATGGAGACGTTTCCCGGCCGGGTAAGTACGATGCGCGCCGCGAGCAGTCCGATCGACTTGCGCCGTCCGGCTCAAAAAAGCTGTCGGAGCCGGACTTTGGGGGTCCGCGTCGGACCCCCCTGTACGCGTAGGCACGCGAGTCGCACACAGGGGGGACCCATGGGTCCCCCCTACCTGTGCGTGTACGGCGCAAATCGCTTCGCCGCGTACCCGCTGTAGGGGGCACCCTTGTCCGCCTCGCACCCATTGAGTCAATGGGAGCCCGCGTACGCGTTGTACGACAGGCTCCCATTGACTTCAATGGGAGTCCGACCGACTCGAGTCCGATGGCATGCGTGCGCATCGTACTCGATCGGTCGGACTGCCCAAGTCCGATTCGGTCGGAAATCTCTCCGTGTCCGGCTCGGTCGGAGAGATTTCCGGCCCGAATCGGAATCGGCCCCTAAATATCGAATTTTTAATATCGAAAGGACAAAATATCGAGTCCAAAATATCGAGAGGAAAGAATATAGAAAAGACATAATATAGTTGGAAAAAATATCGACATATAGGTAAGTAATATCGAATGTCATTATATCGAATTTTATTATATCAAATTTTTTTAAATTGTTTTATATGTTACTATATGTGTTAAAAATATATATTTTTTTAATGTATGTTACAATTTTTTTAAGGTAATGGATTTTATGTGAATTAAATTTTGCATATATTAGTTCCGTAGCGGGTTGTGGGTTTATAGGGGAATAGGGTGGGAAGTAATTTAATTGACATTATAAAAATTAATAATTAATTAATGAATAATTTAGTGTTTAATAATTACTATTGTTTAATAATTTTTGCGTATATTAGTTCTGTAGCGGGTTGTGGGTTTATAGAGGAATAGGGTGGGAAGTAATTTAATTTACATTATAAAAATTAATAATTTATTAATTAATAATTTTGTGTTTTATAATAACTATTGTTTAATAATGTTTGCGTATATTAGTTCCGTAGCGGGTTGTGGGTTTATAGGGGAATAGAGTGGGAAGTAATTTAATTTAAATTATAAAAATTAATAATTTATTAATTAATAATTGATTGTTTAAAAATTACTTTTGTTAATTAAATTAATTAATTTATTATTAAATATATAAAAAGTTAATAATCTTTTTTAATTAATTGATAATTATGTAAATTGTTTATTTTTTTTATTAATTAATCATTAATTACATATTAATTATTAAAAAAATAATGTATTAATATGTTAAATATGTACATTTTTTAGTAGTGTGTTGAGTGTTGATAGGGGAGTAGGGTGGGAATTAAGTTAAATTTAATGCACATTTTAATAATTTTTAAATAATATTTATTCAAAGTTATTTTATAGTGTTAATTGTGTTAATTAATTTAGATATGATGGTTATTAATTTGATTGTTAATTGTAATTAGCTAATTAATTAAATGTTAATTAATTATGTTGATTCATTAATATTTTACACTATTGGAGGTGACTTTTATAGGGGAAAATGTTGGAAGGTAAATATATTTTTATTAATTAATTATTTGTTAATTAATTTTAATTATATTGTAGGAGTGGGTCTACTCAATTATTCCCCTACGCTACCCAACACTTTCCCTACTGTTGCACTCACTGGAGTGGGAATAGTTATTTTTACACTCCCGCTATCCAACACTTTCCCTACTGTTCCACTCACTGGAGTGGGAATAGTAATTTTTAGACTCCCGCTATCCAACACTTTCCCTACTGTTCCACTCACTGGAGTGGTAATAGTAATTTTTACCCTCCCGCTGTCCAACACTTATCCCAACTGTTCCACTCACTGGAGTGGAAATAGTAATTTTTACCCTCCCGCTGTCCAACACTTTTCCTACTGTTCCACTCACTGGAGTGGGAATAGTAATTTTTACCCTCCCGCTATCCAACACTTTTCCTACTGTTCCACTCACTGGAGTGGGAATAGTAATTTTTAGACTCCCGCTATCCAACACTTTAACCTACTGTTCCACTCACTGGAATGGGAATAGTAATTTTTGCCCTCCCGCTATCCAACACTTTCCCTACTGTTCCACTCACTGGAGTGGGAATAGTAATTTTTACACTCCCGCTATCCAACACTTTCCCTACTGTTCCACTCACTGGAGTGGGAATAGTAATTTTTAGACTCCCGCTATCCAACACTTTCCCTACTGTTCCACTCACTGGAGTGGGAATAGTAATTTTTACCCTCCCGCTATCCAACACTTTCCCTACTGTTCCACTCACTGGAGTGGGAATAGTAATTTTTACCCTCCCGCTATCCAACACTTTTCCTACTGTTCCACTCGCTGGAGTAGGAATAGTAATTTTTACCCACCCGCTATCCAACACTTTCCCTACTGTTGCACTCGCTGGAGTCGGAATAGTAATTTGTACCCACCCGCTATCCAACACTTTCCCTACTGTTCCACTCGCTGGAGTAGGAATATTAATTTTTACCCACCCGCTATCCAACACTTTCCCTACTGTTCCACTCACTTGAGTGGGAATAGTAATTTGTACCCACCCGCTATCCAACAAATTTCCTACTTTTGCAGTTGTTGGAGTGTGAAGACTAATTTTATTCCCTTAGCTATGCAACGTTTTTAATTTTGTTATATTTAATGTAGTGTAAATTATTAATTAACATAAAAAAATGTACTTTAATTATAATATGTTTATTTATATATATATGTAAATATATGTTTAATAATGTTTTAAATATTTTATAATTAAGATTAATAATTATTTTATAATATTATTAAGTAAATATATATATGTTAATAAATATGTTTTTTTTACATTACATTTATTATTTTTACATTTTAAGCTTTTTTACATTATTTTAACTATGTTTTATTGAATTGTGTTTATTATTTAATTACTTCTATATTGTTTTTAATACATTTAAAAAATTCGATATTTTAGTTAACTATATTTTAAACATCAATATTTTGTACTCGATATTTTAGTACTTACATGTTTGTAGATAGGGACTCGATATTCTGTCCCTCGATATTTTGGCATCGATATTCTGGACAGTCGATATTCTGTCCCTCGATATTTAGTCACTGATCCGTCCGTTAGGGACTGTAAGTGGTCCCTGATGGTACTCAGACACCCATGTATGGCATCAAGTTTGGCTGCCATGAGGTCGAACCCCACCCCACCCGCACCTGATCAGCCATCTTCTCCTGGCCCTCTAACACACAGCATTGGAAGGCCATGTGTTGTCCGTGGGGGTCCTGGGAGACAGCCGGGTGGTAGGTGCTTCCTGCTGTGTGGTCTGTGCAGGGGTGGGGTCTCCTCAATGCAGCTGGGCTGCCCTGCTCCTGGAGGTGAGGTGCTGTAGCTGTCCATGAACTCTTGGAGGGCGTCGGTGTCGAAGGTGTGGAGGTCCTCTTCGTCATCAGTGAAGAGCTGTTGGGTCTGCTCTGCAGGAGGTGTTGGTTCTCCCTCTGCAATGTGAAGGGGAGATGCAGTTTAACATTTTGTTCACATGTATGTTTACGCATTGTACAGGTTTACATTCAAACTGCATGAGAATGTACATTGTGACTGTTTGGGAGGAGCTGCCTATATGATGCGTGACAGTGGACATTTCGACGACATCACGGATGTGTGTTTGTACTTGTACATTATCATCTCACGTTTCCCTGCTATGCCAAATGTGATTGACCAGTCTCTACACACAAGGGGCACCAGTTGTGTCCTCTGTTCTGTTGTGAACATGTTGCAGTTTATACCACATTGTTGTCAATGTTGATGACCTCTGAATATTATGTGTGTGTGCTGCATTTTGGGAGAGTCGTCCCTGCAGCTCTGATTTGGCTGGCCCTTATCCCTTTCAGGCGGTGTGTCTTTGACTTCTGTGCTTCTACATTGCTGAGATGTTGCATTCTTAGGGAAATTGGGCTCTTGGTGGGACTTGGGACTCTGGGGCATGGTTTGTCCGCAGTTGTGTTGTTGAGGTCAGGGGTTGTTTGTGCACGTGGATGTGTCAGAGTGTGACCTGCTCCTTTACGGATGTGGTCCACACTCAGCCACCTCAGTGTCATGGCGTGCAACATGTCATGATATATTGACTGCAGCCATGCTATTCGTCATGCAGTGTCACTTGCATTGTCAGTGTGGCTCACAGACACGCCGCTTTGCTGGGTTCAGTGCATGTGCATGGGTTTGTTGTGATATTAGTGATGTGTGGGGAGAGCCCCCTCTGTGCACATTGTCGACGGGGGCCTACTTGCTGTTTCTATGTGTGCTGCAGTATGCCAAGGAGATCAGGGACATGATCCAGAGTCATTGTGGGTGTGCACTGTGCTATACTTGATTGTGCATGTGTGCCATTGTGCCCATCTCCCCCGACCCCCAGTCCCTGGTGGTTACTCACCCTGTTGCTGTTGTGTCAGGTCATGTTGAGCAGTGTCCGGTGCCCCAACTCCTGCCACCGTCTCCCCACTGATGACTGTGGACACCATTTCCTCCATCTCATCCAGCTCCTCCTGTGGCGCCGGACTCCCACCTCCAGTCTGCATTGCTGCCTTCTGGTTGTTGACGAGTTTCAGCTTGGTTTTGCACTTCACATCATTCCAGCACCTCTTGAGCTCTTCCATTGTCCTCCTCAGCACTCCAACTGCATTCACCTTGTCCAGGATGGACTGCCATATTCCATTTTTTGTTGCCAATTACACAGTGGAGGTGACGAACAGTTGTTGATGGTGTTCTACCACCTCCGTGATCAGGATCCGGTTTTCCTGCGGACTGAACTGCGTCTTCCTCTTCTTCTTGTCCTTGCCCTTCCCTGTCCCCGAGGTCCCAGGCTGGTCCTCCGTGGGGCTTGTGGGGTTCTGGCTGTCCTCTGTACCTGCTCCGGCTGCCTCCATTGTGCTTCGCTGTAGTTCGGTTTTTGTTTGTTTATTTTTTTTTCTGCTTTTGTAGTGATTTTTCCCGCCTGATGTGTGTGATTTGCAGGCCTGGTGCTGCTTTTCGCTGATTGTCTTATCGCGGTTGGGGCCATCGCAACTTTTTTCGCGTTCAGGTTTGGATTTTCATCGCCGTCCCGGTAGTGTTATCGCGCACATTTGCTGCGTTATCGGGGTACTATCGCATGTTACCGCCGTGTTGTGAATGCCACGTTAACACGGGGTTATTTTCCCGCGATAGACGGCGATATGTAAACTTGCGTTAACCTATTTTGGCGATGTTTATCGCACGTTCTTGAGAATATACCCCATAGTTTTTGGGGACCCATTCATTTTCTGCTTAGCTGATATCATACTATTGTGCCCTAGAACACCCACAACCAGCCGGGGCCCATGCAGGTAAGAGGGTTGGGGCAGTAGGGCCGGGTGGAGGGGGATTTCGACAGACGACCACGAGGGAAAATTAAATAAATAAGTAATTTTCCCTTGTGGTCGCCTGTCAAAATTCCCCCAACTCGGTCCTACCGCCCCACAGCTCTTACCTGCACGGGCCGTGGCTGCCCACACCACTACCTTCATAGTGAGACTAATCAATATATTCTAGGCGGTCTCATTTAGAGTTGATTGGTAATGGAAAATAAACTTATTTCTGGCAGAAGTGATAACATATATGAAAATCCATCAGTAAAATGTTCTCTGCCATGCTATTACATAGTAACAATGTTTTACAGAAATCCCCTTCAATGGGTTCCCCTCCAGGTGCAGTACCTTCTCCAAGCATGAAAAAATATCCCATCACCGGCTCAATCTAAATTGGGCCCTAAATTACCTGGAAGTGAGGAAATAACTGAATTATGTTATAGAATATATTGATATGCCATGCCTACTTCTATGCAAGAAATTGGATATCAGAACACACGTCAGTGAACACAAAAGGCAGTTAATGACTTCAAGAAATAAGGGGGCATATTTACAAACAAATTTCAGAGCACAGAGCTGCACCAAATTCAGCAGCGCCGCCCTCAAACGTTTTTAAACACAGCGCAACCCTGTGCTTCTCCTAGCACTGGCACAAAAAAAGCTGCATAGCGCCAGCGCAGGCAGCCTGCTGCCATATTGCAAGGGTGCCTGCACTGCAGGGGCCATTGTAAATGTGCAAAAAGGGACACCTCCCTGCACATAGACAATCAATAATGGCGATTTGTGCTTTATATTTGTTCTGCAGAATGCAAAATGAATAATTTCCCCTCGTATCGCCATTTTAACGTTAGAATGGGACTATTTTTGGCACTGCCTCAGCCTTGTTCATCTGGGGCAGCGTAAAAAACAAATGGGTGTTGTGGTGGAATGCCCACAGCAACACCCATTGCACGCCCCTTTGCCACAGAGGACTGCGGCGGAAAGGGGCATATTTACACGGTGGCATTAGACCAAGTGAAGTGGCTTAGCGCCACCTTGTAAATATAAGATATAGCGTTACAGAGTGTTGAAAAAAGTGACACTCCGGTGGCGATAGGGGCTTGTAAATATGCCCCAAAGTTCTTCCCAAAAAGTATTGGTGTCGTGTTACCAACCATATTGAGATATTTAGAGGTTACAATGTTAGACTGCCATATATTTCACAGATTTACAGTTTTGCAGACTTTGCTTCCTATTTTTCAGCTGTCAAGCAATAGCCTTTTCGTGTTTCAGTGCAATCTGGTTCGTTGCATGTAGCCTGTCAATGAAGGGCATAAAGTGTATTCATTGTCTCCAGGTCTGCAGCAGTTTCCTGGAGGGTTTACTCACATAGGTGTCCATTACGATACCGGGCGGTAAAAAATCCGCCATCCACCATAGCGGTAAAAATACGCCCGCCTACACCGTCTGAATACCGACCGAGCAATTACGATGCCGCGAAGCGAACACCGCCCGCGGCGGAAAAAAACCCAAAAATACCGCCCGATCATGTCCGATTCTAAGTCCACCCGTCCGCCACGGACGCAAATACGCACGACAACCAAAAACCGCCCGCCCTGACGATCGAGACACCGCCCGTGAAATTAGGATCGCTCCGACATGAGCGCGGTAATTACATAAATACACCGCCCGCCATCGTAAACAACAGAGATGGAAATGGACACGGCGGAAGCCCTGGCGGCCACGTCCCTGCACAGAAACCATCCGCGGACCCAAACAAACACACACAACATGGCCAACAAGTCCACACAGCAAGCCACGCACAAACACAGTACACATCCCGAAAACACCCCCTGGACAAACAAATAAACTACTAATCCCAGAACACCAGCCACAACACACCTGAAAACAACAGACCATCATGACACACCCACATAGGTAAGCACAAAAGCAGCCCCTTCACAGACCACAATCCCTTGCAACACTACAAAGCCAAGAAGAGAGGAGAGAACACAGCGACACAGCAAGGACAGCAGCACACCACAGATACGCACCGATCACACCCACCACCACCAGCACCAGCACCACCAAACACCAGCACCACAAACGACCTGCACATCACACACCACACACACACACCGCACCAGCACCACAAACACCAAACCACACACCATGGCAGCACACAAAATGCCAAAGTTCACTTCAACTGAGCTGATGGTCATGGTCGACGAGATCATCAAGGTGCACCCACAAATCTTTGGCAACCAGGTCCAACAGACAACAGTAGCCACCAGAAATCGGATGTGGAGCAGGATCGTAGACCAGGTCAATGCAGTAGGGAACGTGCCACGCAACCGAGGCGAAATCACCAAGAGGTGGCACGATATGAAAAGGGAGGTCAAGAAGAAGGAGGCCAAGAATCGGCAGCTGGCTGACAGGACTGGCGGAGGTAATCCCACGCTTTTCAAGACCTTCAAGGCGTGGGAGGAGAAGGTGCGAGGCATCATACATCCGGAGAGTCTCACCGGAATTCGAGGGGGAGTGGAGGCTGGTAAGTACAAACAAATGTATACCAGCACACCGCTATGTACTCACATGCACTACCACTATGCCATAGCTCCGAGGGACAAACACCCCCATGTCCAGTACACAATACACAAGACATCACTCACACATGCAACAGACACTACCACACACTCAGCCCAAACCGACCAACTAACAAAACCATGGAGGCATGTGTACAGTCAGCCAGCACCGCAACTCCCACCAGGTCCCCTTGTACTCCAAAAGTGCCAGAAGGAGCACTCACCACACCCACACCCATGTGTCAGCCATAGCTGCAGTAACCGACAAGTAACAGGTAAGTAGCCAGAACACAAAGTCAGTGGGTGGGAGGGGGGACAGCTGAAGTACAACACACACCAGGCCCCAGTCCGACAGCGCAGCAAGGTGGAGCACACCCCACACCCATGTGTCAGCCACTGCAGTGCACACCTTCAGCCAATAGGTAGATATCTCACCCTACATGGAGGGGTTTCTGTGGGTGGTAAGCCAGCACCCCAACTCACAACACCGCCCCCACTCCCACAGACCAGCAACATGGAGCACCCCTCCCTCCCATAACCATGTGGCATCCATAGCATTGCGCACTCAAAAACAACCTGTAGGTGGAAAACTGTATTACGACTAACACATGGGACATGTCACGTAGCAGGGGAAAACGCAGCACTGCTCCCTGTCACAATCATGTCACCAATGTGCACACGGACATGTATTACAGAGTCATACCCCACATGACCCATCACAAAGACAGCAACACCTAAGGAGCCACGTCTGCATGCACAAGTCCCACTGGAGCACAGACCCACACGGCGGGCACCGTGCCACTCATCACACACATCAGCAACACCATCGAAGTCTTGACCATGTAGTCCTTACTGCCTGTTACCCACACATCGTACAACAACGCCCATGTAAGTCCAACCTGCCTAGAAGTAACAGCGTGGGACCACAATAATGTACATACACACCACTGGACCCATGAAACACACAGACACACAATGCACATTCAACATATCATCATTCTCATCTGTCAGCCCCTGTGTCATGAAAGGTATGTCATCCGAACAGCTGGCCCTCATACAGTAGTTATGCAAAGATACCTGCCCATGACAAATAATGTGCCTGCAGTGACTGAAGCACACGTCACACTGTGATCAACAACATACATAATATAGTCAACACCCCAAGAGCACTGCATTGCTGCACATGGCCGAGGGTAGCACGCACACCAAGGAATTGGCCCATCTGCAATACGTCGTGTGGCACACAACCATCACTCACTCACTACAATGCCTGCAGTGTAATGTCCATAAATGATAACAGTGAGCAGATATGCTGGGGATGTCAGACATACACACACCTTTGTCTCTGCACTGTCATGTAGCCAAAACACATGTCCCGTTCTGCACCCATATGTCACAGTATGTACCCCAAAACCATATTTCACCTCAAAAGCGTTGAGGGGGCTGTACCCCCTTTTCCCATCTGCGTGACCAAGCGTTCCATTTGAACCCCAAAACCATATTTCACCTCAACATTGTCGATGGGTCTGGAGCCCGCATACACCCGAACCACAAAATGTAGGAGTATAGCAACACACACCCATCGGCAT
This sequence comes from Calotriton arnoldi, assembly GCA_963921515.1. Lineage (NCBI taxonomy): Eukaryota > Metazoa > Chordata > Amphibia > Caudata > Salamandridae > Calotriton > Calotriton arnoldi. The sequence goes on from CAWUFW010008315.1 coordinate 270,131, forward strand.
TGCTAATCTGTCCCATGCCACATGTTCACATCCCACAGTTCCATTGCCTTGCCCACGCATACACACATCGTACATCCACACACACGCCTCTGGGAAACCTGTGCACGACAGTGCACGAACTGTGAATGTCAGACAACCAATACATACTTTGCTAGGTGTAACACATTAACCTATCTCATTCTCCCCAGAGGTGCCGAACTGCTGGACGCTGGAGAGGGAGACAGCAGCCAGCACAGCCAGTCCGCAAGCCCCCGACCCGGACTCACGGATGTAGAGGAGCTGAACACCTCCTCGGACGTGGACCACCCAGCAGGCCCATCTGGTGTGGCAGGGCACAACCGCTCCCCAGGGCCCCTCCTACCCACCAACCCATCGCCCAGGGCTGCTGACCAGTCACAGACCCCTGCTGCCACGGTCGTTGCGGCCACCACCACCACCGCAACCACCACCACTGCCGCAACCACCACCACCGCCGCAACCACCACGACCACGTCATCCCTGGCCACAGCCCCAGCGCAAGGGGTGGCCCGGCCATCGGGGTCCACCCTGGGAGCCAGAACGAGGACCGTGGTGAGCAATGTGGCTAGTGGGCAGGTCGGTGGCAGCAGTACTGGTAGGAGGAGCAGGGTCAGGCCAACGCCATCTGTGCCTGGGAGCCAAGGCCAGCCACAAATCGACAGAGTCCTTGGGGCCTATGAAGAGGCCCAAGGAGAATGGGCCAGGTCGGCTAGCGACACGTGGGAGGTCCTTGGGGTGTTGAGGGCCATGAACGCCCATATGGGCCAAATGGTGGCCCTCATGGGCCAGCTGGTGGTGGTGTCGAGGGCACAAGCAAGGCCAGCAACACCACCTCCGCCACCCAGGGTCGTGCAGCATCGCGTTCCCCTGCGTCCACAGCAAGTGAGCACTCCTCAGCCACCACCAGCAGCCCACCAACACACCCCCCCTTCAAAACGTGGAAGGGGCCGTCCAAAGAGGAAACAGGTGTCCAGAGAGGACTTCGCCCGCACCAAACGCCAGTGAGTCAGCCAGCCACCTTGACCACCTACTGCATTGACTTGTAATACTGATCCTACCCCACACTGCCATGTGAATGGCATGTGTCTGTTGGACTGTGGACATAGGACTAAATGGGTACACCTTGAGCATCACGCAGCCATGACCATCAACTCATAGTCACTGCACGCACCACTTTTGTCAACACCTTGCACACAATAACATGTCACAGCTGTAAATAAATACACCTTGATCACAATCTGCTGTTTGTGCCCTGTGTTTATTCAACGATGTGCAACCGCCACCATGAGCAGAAATGCATCTGCTGCGTGGTATGTCGATGGGACAGGAGAGGCTGTAGGGACCTAGGGGTGAAAAACAGAACAAGAGTACATTCAATGAGTGTGTCACACACTCATCACACAGTACTTGTCACCAACTACAAGCAATGTACACACATATCACAGAGCAACAGGGCACAATGCAACAGCCACTGTCAGTGGCATACTAACCTGGACATGGACCATTGACACACAGCACTCAGTGAACAAAAGGCCTCCGTGACAGAGCACACATACACCTGCACAACTACAGCTACTTCAGCCGTCGTAAATGGACACTCACCGTCAAGTGAAGTAGCGGGCGATGAGCTGCTGACGCACATTCACAGCTTCCTCCTCTCCACTGTCCTCGTCACTGGACCCGTCCTGGTCTGCATGCTGGGGCCCTGGATGATCACCGTCATCCACTATTAGGGGATCTGCTTGCGAATAGCCAGATTGTGCAGCATGCAGCAAGCCACTACTATCTGGCACACCTTCTGTGGGGAGTACGCCAGTGCGCCCCGGTGCGGTCCAGGCATCTGAACCTGGACTTGAGGAGGCCAAAGGTCCGCTCCACCACACGTCTGGTCCTCCCATGTGCCTCATTGTAGCGGTCATCAGCTGGGGTCCGAGGATTACGTAATGGGCTGAGCAGCCAAGGCCCATTCGGATAAGCAGAGTCCCCTGGGTGTGAGGAATACCGAGATTAGTTGCAATTCCAACTGTCCCCAAGACAGCATCGCACAACAGCCACGCTACATGAGTACACATACTCACCAACAATCCAAGCACGGTCCGGTTGCAGATTGGTCATCAGACGTGGAAGGATGCTGTTGCGCATGATGTGCGAGTCATGGGCCGATCCTGGGAACTTTGCACACACGTGTGAAATGACCATGTCCGCAAGGCACACCACTTGCACATTCAGGGAGTGGGTGTGCTTCCTATTCCGATAAATGTGCTCCATGGCCTGTGGTGCTACAAGGCCAATATGGGTGCAATCGATTGCACCAACAACGTGGGGGATCCGTCCAAGGGCATAGAAATCACCCTTCACTGCCGCCAATTCACGTGCCCTGGGGAATCTAATGTACCTGTTCCTGTACAGCATCATAGCTGACAGTACATCACGAAGCACCATGCTGAACATGGGCTGGGACATCCCACTTCCACTGCCCACTGTGTGTTGGAATGACCCAGTGGCGAAGAAATGCAGTGCAGACATCACCTTAGCCGTGGGGGTAAATGCAGTTGGATACACCCTGCGAGGACGGAGGTGGGGTTCCAACAAGGCACATAGGCGATGCAGGGTGGGTCGGTCCAGACGCAATTTCCGGATTACCTCCACATCCTCCATGTCTGACAGCAATTGGTAGGGGCGATGTATGTTTGGTATCCTCCTAGGAAAGATGGAAGTGGACACATGTGAAAGCAACACGCCACAGGGCATTTCCACATACACAAAACACAAATGACTGACCAAGCAATAGAATCACAGAACAGCTGACAAGTAGTGACAGCACAGCCACAATACACTTGCACAGGTCCCCTGCCAATTGCAATGGGCAGTGACACACACCATTGCTATGAGCATGCACATGGGGATTTAGGCCTTAATAACTTGTAAGGCATGCTTATGGTATCAGACTGCATATTTGGCAAGCGGCAATACCACGGCAACATAACTGGCTGCTGTGCATGACACTGCTTCCGAGGCTGGGTGAGTATGGCACACACCAACAACGCTATGGACACAGGCTGAGCGGCCAAAACAAGTGGGACCTGTAGCACGAGGGGATATGAGACAGTCATTGATGTCCCTACTGCACCCTATGTACAGCACTGTACGGATCACACCTCCAGAAACATTGACAGGTGTACACATTGACAGCTCCATGCCAACACGGCTGTGTGATTGCCAATACACATCACAAGTGACACGTAACGTTGCACGTGCCAGGTGGCAGATGTACATAGTGAAAGATGGCATGTGTGTGCATATGCATATCCCATGCTCCCATGCCAATGTGTACATGATGATATGCTAACAGACATGTGGAGGCTGGGCACTGGCCGTCACTGCCTATGCACACAGCATGTTGTGGCCCTGTCCATTGTGGACCTGCTCCCACACACAAATCATGGCCACACCTGCAGATGCATTGCGCACATTATACTGTGTGGTGCACATGGCATCAGCGGACTGTACCCGCCATGGGCCAGGCCCTTGCGGCCAACTCCAATGACCCTCGCGGTTGCACCCTGCGTGTTCCACTATGGAGGTAAGCGTCCCGGGCCAGCTGGGAGCAGGCCATCGTCTGCAATTGAAGCTGGCAGACATGGTACACAAATTGCAGCAGCTTGGACCCACTGAACCTGCCCCAAGGGGCTATATGAGTGTGGGAGTGTGACCGGCATTACCACAGCTACCTGGTATTGCAGCCTGGCATCCCTCAACAACACCTGCTGCTGCCACCTGTTCACCTTCACGTCGATGACGCTGAGGATATGTCCAGGTCCACTCACCAGCGAGGAGCTGGAGATCCTGGATTCCGAGCTCCACGCACACTGCACATGGCTATTCCTTGCGAAAGTTGTGTGTGTGAGACAACTGCAGTGTGTGTGGGAGTGCATGTGGGGGACACACATGTCGTTGATCCGCAGCACTATGAGTCAGAGCCTGTGGGGTTCAAACATGCACTGCTCACCATGCTGACTGCAGGTGGCAGGGGTATGTGAGCTCTCGGGCGCTTTGACATGTCTGTCCCTCCCGAGTGGTGGTACATGGCAACTTCATGTCAGACATCCAGTGACACAGACAATTGGCAATGCAGGTCTCAGTGCACTTTTTGCTCGTGTGAATGACAGGCTGGGGCCATGCTGCCCTTCTCAGTCCCAGCAGGCCTGGCCTGCACATTGACTGCACAATGCCAGTAGGTGACATCACAGACTGCCTTGTGGGTTACATGTGTCTCCTGTTCAGGACCCTCCGGATAAGCGCAAACTCAGCCCTGTCGATTGGACACACCATGCCTCGTGATAGGGATGTGTGTGAGTTAGTGGCACTGAATGTGACCTCCGTTGCGGGGTGGGGCATGCACAGGGCGAGTACGTTGATTGTTGCGCAGTGTTGGTCACAGTGGGTACACCCACACAGATGTGTTGTCTTGTGATAGTTTGCTAGGTCCGCCTGACAATGGACAGTAGATGTGGGCAGACTACACATTGCACGATGTGCTGTCTATATGCATGTGCCTTCACACCAGGCACAGCTGCCCCTGCACATGTGACCCCTGCTGCCCTCAGTGCTGGGTCTGTTGAGCTGATGTGCCATCTGTGCGTGGGGCAGACAGCTCTCCTCACTTCCGTCATTGCCCATGACATCACTTTGCCGCAGGTGACATGTATCATGGAGGGCCCACACGTACGCGTGGGTGGACTACACAAGACTGTCCGATGGTTGTCACACCCAGTCAGTGCTACGAATGGGAAGGATGTGGTGCTGGTACTCATTTATATGTGTCCAGTGTGCGGGTCTAGGTGCGGGGCTACATGCAAGACATGGGAAGTTCATCGGCTTATCTACTAGTTGCAATACACACGAGACACGTCTTTTTATGACCACATCAGGGTCATTCCTTAAACTGACTGGAAGTCAGACAGTCATATGTTACCCTGTACTCATGACCTCCCCTCGCTCACCCAAATATGCGTTTGCACCTGAGAAGCCAGCGCATGCACAAGCAGCTCCAAGCTCGCCCCAGAGAGGCCAAGGAGTGTATGTGTGGGGCCAGTTGAACAAGTGGTCTGTCTCGCGGTATAATGAGTGGCGGGATGCCGTACACCTGCGCGGTGCCCCGAGTCGAGACCCGGGCAACATTGACAATGCATGACAGGCTCTGCAGTCCGGATACACCACCTGCAACACACAGAGGCTGTAGCTGCCCTAGCGGGCCAGGCCGCGTCCAACTGGAGCTCATGGACCCACACATTCACTCTTTGGCCTCTCTGGGGTGAGCTTGGAGCTGCTTGTGCACGCACTGGCTTCTCTGTTGCAATGGCATGTAACGTGTGTGGGAATATAGGCAATGAGTGAGATGGTGTGAGCCACCTTCCGTGACGTCACTCCTGCTCGTGATGTGTGCGTCACCCCACTACTTCCATTTGACTTGTGCCATACTACATATTGAGGATGTGTTGCCTGCGTGATGTGACCAGGAGGAGCGCGTCATGACCTCTCACCCAACATGCTCCGCTGCCATCCCATGCCCTGGATTGCCTGTGCAGGTGGACAATGTTGGGGATACACCTGGTCGACAGGGGATGTGAGTGCCTTGGCAAGGGCCTGGCAGACGCACAGCAGTATCCAGCATGTCCACAGAGGGTGGGCTGACGTCTACACCTGATGCAGCATTGATCGTGTGCCCGCTTGTTGTGCACACACGAGTTCACATTCATCCCCAGACAGGTGGTCTTTACAAATTCCCAGGAGAGCGGTGATGTACTGCTCCGGAATCCTCCCAACACAGCGTGTTTCAACATTGCATGTGCGCACCTACCCGTCACACCCACCCACCTGAGCCAAGCATAACTCCCGCTTCACATGACACATGTGTGTCTTCCACAGTTGTGCTACTCATTAGCGTTGACATCCAATGACAGTGGACTACATGGTCATCTCACGACTGCTGTGTACTTCACACACTCTCATCCTCTCTCATTCGTACTCGTGGAATGAATAAGCAGAGAGACATATTTACTTCAAGCCATGTATTAGGACTTATGTCCTCTGTGATGCAGTATAGTGGACACTACTGGCAGCAAAATGCATGTGGAGGATATACTCAGCATGATTACACATAGCATAGGGTGTAGGGGTACATGTGATTAGTTGTTGACTGTGGGATGTGGGCTTCAGAGTTACAACTGCTTAGCCGTTGCTGTGCTAATGTGCATTTGCTAATTACTGTGGGGCTGCTGACTTTGACACAGACAGTATACATTTTGCCTACCAGACCGCTTGACATCATGGGCACAGTACATCTCAGTTCCATGTTACAGGTTTGCTGCTATAGTTACTCATACACACGTGCGTGAGGGGTGTCATCAGGGCATGGGCCTACGTGCATGCAACGGCGTCCCACTTGTTGTTGCAATGTGGTGGCTACTGGACATGACACAGTCACTGGGGTCATGTTGTAGGGGATGCACTTGTTGTCCATGCAAAAGTCCTGGTACGGAAGTTCAGAGGGAGGTGAGGTGACAGCTCTCACATACTACAGCCGACCTATTACTGTCCACTGACCGGTGCATATGTTCATGGGCGCAGGATACATATTATGGCATAGTTGTACGTGCAGTGTTGTCCATGTGGTTGCCATTCACAAATCCCATGCCTCTGCCTCCCCCTGTTCATGCAGAGTTACTGGATGTGATGAGGAACAGAGTGCATGTCCCGAAATTATCCGATATCATGGCAGTGTTGTTAATGGTGTGGTGTTAGTTGCAGGTTGTATGGTATAGTTGTTGTACTGGTAACTGCTAAGTCCGTGCGGAGCCAAGCATAGGTACGGTGTAGGACATCATTGTTCAATTGAGGGTATTGCGTCGTGGTCCGACGAATTGACAGGTTGTCAGGTATGCGATACCTTCCAGCAGGGCTTCCATGGCATTGGTGGTATACATGGACGCCATCCAATGAAGCGGATGGTGGCTGTCAAGGTGTTGGTCGTAAGTTGTCCCTTGTAGGAGCCTGATGGGACATGTTGGATGACATTCGATGAAACTGTGATCCAGAATACGTTGTGTGGAGGCACAGTGGTCCCATTGCAGTGTGGGTCCGATTGCAGCCACATACGCCATGCCCCCATAGGCTGAACAGATCCTGTCGTGGACGTCCAGGGGTTGGAACAGTTGTACCAGGTCCGCCATTGTACATGCCGGGTTGGAGAGACATAAATCCACAGGACAGTGGAAGGGACACCTCCGACAGTAGAAGACGGGGATGACGCAGCTGAACAATGCGATGCGGTAAGTTAGTCGGTAAGTTACGTTCAGCAGAGCCAGATTTTCACATCCCAATATCTGTATCAGGTTATGTTTGTACACCTTCATCTGTCCGGCGTAGTTGGGTAGGTGTGGTGCAAGTGCCATTTTGCTGCAGGGCGATGTGATGGCGTGCTCCGGCTGTCTGTGCAGTCTGCAGAGTGCAACCTCCGACGTTGCTGGGAATTCTGTAATGGTCATAGGGAGGCAGGACTTGGGTTATAGTAGCTTGTGCGGAGGACACGGGCCCTCATCCCACATGCTTCTATGAATGGTCAAGGTCAGTGGTGTCTGACTCCTTCCAGATAACTTGCATGTGAACCACATGGGGAGTGTTATTATTTCTTTTTTCCGTTCAAAATGTTCTTTCGTGTTATGCGCTATCTGCCCAGTGGACGGTTCCCTCTGCATGCCTGTGTTGGTTTTTTTTGGGGGATAATGACTGTATTGTCCTGCTTGAATGGTTGAGCTGTGGGTTCGGTGTGGGTATGGAAGGCCATTCAGTGCTATCTCCTCTCCCGTGTGTGGGCGGCACGCTGCGTTTCCGCTATACGTTGGGCCTTGTGTGTGGGTGTTATAATTGGAGCCACCTGTTGTCGGTCCCCGGGATCTTTGATGTTACGTATTGCAAGTCTTGGTATTGGGTGCAGGGTGGTATCGGTGTTTCTGTGTGGTACTGGCGTACCTTTTGCCGACGGGGTCCATATTCTGCTGGGTGATATTGCCGCCGCTGTGTGCTTCGCCATGTTTTGCACACAGGGGTGTGTCCTAATTTGGCGTGACATCACTGACCTGTTCGGGTCAGTTGTGTGACGTCAGGTTGGCAACAGTGAATTACCGGTTGGGGACATGACTGTGGCAGGTCTGTCACGTGACATGTGCGTTCAGGGTGGGGCTGGTGTGTGGTGTTTGTTGTGCCCTGTGTTGTTTGTGTGCGGCGCATACATGGCGCTGTCGTTGGGCTCTGCGTTGTGCGCATGTGTGGCTGCGTCTTCGCCGCTGCGCTGCGGGGCCGTGACGGGGACGTTAGTTCCTGGTCCCAGGTAGTGTGTGCCCGGTTGTTACGAGTTGTTTCAATTTGCCCAGTGTGACATTTGTGGGTGCAGTGGTGGATGTGTCGTGTACACGCAGGGGTGTCGGGGGGGCCATGTACAGTTCTTCCGCCCTTGCACTGTGTGCGGTGTTTGCATGCCCTTGTTGTGTGTCTGCCTACCTGCGTCTCCGCGGTGCGTTGACTCCTAGGTTCTGCATCAAGTAGAGCATGGGGAGGGCCTGCAGTGCTGGATTCATGCTCTAGGGGTCCGCCTCTTTGGTGTCCGTACTCAGCGATCGAGTTTCCGCCTTGGTTTCTCGTGCGGGAGCTGTTTGTTTGCGGCATCGTAATTTGTACGCCGGGCGGTACGTGATTTCGTCGGACGATGTGTGTCCATTGGGCCGCGCCGCTACGTGAACGGGCGCACTTTGATGGCGGACGGCGTCACTGGCTTACGGGCGGTGTTTGGCTGACTTTTCACATCCTAATTGGGCGGGCGTGTGGGCCGCGGCGGGTGGACGGTAACTGGTGGTTTTTACATCCGACAGCACGGCGGTGGTGCTACCGCCCGGCATCCTAATGGGCCCCATACTGTCTAATCGGTTCCTGTATTTCCTTCAACAACAGCTATTTCTGTTCCTTGCATTTGCTTTTGAAAAGGACAGTCCCTCATTAATTTAACTCTCATGTAGACCTTGCCTTCAAGAGTATTATCGTGTTGCAGTTCGCAAAGCACTCACTTTCCTCAAGGATAGATTGAATGATTATTTGTAGTTTCTGCTTTTCTTCTGATGGTTTAAATTTGGTACTATTAATATGCCACCTCTTCATAGGCAGTGGATGTAGCCCAGGTCTATATGTACTAAGACAGGCAAATGGTCAGAAAGGGTTATTTTCAGTATGAAGCATTCTAAGGTGTTTGGTAGCAATGAGTCAGAACAGAAAACAATCTATTCTCTTGCCAGTGCAACTGGTTTCGGGTTTAGGCAGAGCCAGTTATTATTTCAGAGGCATAAGAGCATAGGCTAACCATGCTGGAATTCCAAAGGTGAAAGAGCAATAGATGCCTTTAAACTTTGGGCCACATTTATCAAACTTTCTCACAAGGCAACGCAGCAAGACAACTTGCTGCGCTGCGTGAAAGAAAGAGAGCAGGAATTTGCCATATCTACTAAGATATGACGTATGCCTGCTCTCTCCCTCAACTGGTGCACTGGGTGTTCCCCAGCATCAACGCATGCACCCTTGCGCCATGGTGCAAGGAAGCCTGAGTTACAGGCAGGCTGGATCGTTTTTGTGCAGCAAGGTATACCTTGCTGCACAAGAACAGTCTTGAGAGGCTTCTTTGACACAATCACAGGTTTTCTACCCTAATCTGAGATTGTGTCAAAATCCCCAATGCAGAGTAACGCAAAGTAGCGATTTGTGTTAACTTGTGTTACTCTGGATTTTTTAAGCAATGCAGAGGTGGCTGTGACTGTGCATGGCTTAGTAAACCTCTCTTAACTTAAATTCTTGTGTTGCCTTGCATGACACCAGGGCAACACAAGGGCTTAGTAATTTTGACCCTTTGTTTTTATCTACCACATTTGTGGTGTGTTCGAAGAAGGAGGTCAAATGTCTTGCTCTGTCTTCAGACACAGTGCTGCTTATTATTTTAAGGTGGAAATTGGTGTTTAATTTTCTTTCTGTGACTATAAAATGCGAGGATTTTGTAAAATGAACTATGTGACAATCTTGTTGATGTGAAAGGAAAGGTGGAAGAATGTCATTTTTTTCTAGCGCACAACAAAATGTAAATACATATAAATTAACTGTATTTATGTTTCAAAATATGCCAGCAGTTAGGAAAGTTCTTACAAAGTACTTCATTGTTCATTTTGAAGTATGATAGAAACAAAGATTTTGATAGGATCAAGGCAAATTAAAACCCTTTACATGGTGATGCATAAATGACAAATGTTATACCTAGCATCCTTACCAAGTTTTTTCTCCCTAGCTTTTTGCCTTCATACTGCCTGTTTTTGCCAACTTAATTTTCACTAGCCTTAGGACTCTGCACACTTTACCACTACTAACTAGTGCTAAAGTGCTCATGTTCTCTCTTTAAAACATGTTAGATTGGCTTATACCCAATTGGCATATTTAATTTATGTGCAAGTCCCTAGGAAAGTGGCTTTATCTCTGCCAAGGCACCTGTAAATTAAAGGCTAATAGTGGGCCTGCAGCACTGATTGTGCTACCCACTTAAGTAGCACTTTAGACATGTCTCATGTCTGCCATTTCAGCCTATGTGTGCGCGGCTTTAAACTGCCATTTTGACCTGTCAAAATAAACATTTTGCCAGGCCCAAACCTTCCTTTTTAAGACATATGTCACCCCTAAGGTAGGCCCTGAACGCCCCAAGGGCAGGGTGGAGTGTATGTAAGAAGTTTGACGTGTAATTTTGAGGTTTACATATCCTGGTAGTGACCTCTCCCATTGGATAGTATTGGAGTTACCTTATTACATTTTATAAGTGTAATTTCCAAATGTGACCAGGTAACCACTTCATGTTTGGTGTCTCTGGAATTGTAATGAAAAATGTTATCTTATGGTGGGGTCAGACTTTAAATTACAATTTCGAGAATGCCACTTTTAGAAAGTTATTCTAAAAAATAACGATCCCTCACAACACAAAAAGTTAACATTATAATTCATATAGAGATACAATGATGTCTATGTTTATCTGTCCAACTGGACATTATTATTTAATGTGAGCAATTGCAAGAACGACATACAAGTGGGACAATATACAACACAAATGAAGGACCAAGGCATTTGGAGAAGCGCTACTCCAAATGCTTAAGTCCTTCTTTTGTGAGGGACCGTTGTTTTTAAAAATAATTTGTACCCAAGACCCCTGACCATTAAATTGGATTTCCTTGTTTTTGTAAAACACTTTTAAAAAGTTGGCATATTCCTGCCTTAGCCATTTGGTGCCTGCAGCCTGTCTCTGGGTCATATGACTAGGTTTGGGTGACAGTTGGGCTTTGCGTATTCTTCCTAGACAGCTATACATAATGGGGAGCTTCAGTGTGATTGGATAGGCCATCGCTGGCAGCATGGGAAGGAGGAGCTGAACCCAGCCCCACCTACACTTGAATAGGCTGTGCCCTGTCTCCAAACCAAAGGGTGCACTTAGTCTGGAGCCAGGGCGAGGAAGGCAGGGCACCAGTTCACCTCAAAGAAATGCCTCTGGAAGTTTCTCCCCACTTCAAAGGCACAAACGGGTATAAATAATGGACCTCAGGCACCAACTCTATTCTAAAGTACACGTCTGGACCTGTGGATACTCGGCTAAGAAAGAGGGACTACTGTGTGCTGAAAGGACCGCAAATCTACTAGACTGTTGCTCTAAAGGACTGCTCTCCTGCTGACCTGCTGCTCTCTTGCCTGGGTGAGAAGGGCTGGACCTGATTCTCTTGAGCTTAGCTAAAGAACGATGATGGATGCAACCCAGAACTGTGACTGGGGGTGAGTGTCTGAAAAGTTTCAGCGCTCCTTCCATCATCTCCTTGTGTTTGCTTTGTTCACCCTAAGTTGGGAGGGTATGCCTAGACGTGCGTCTCTTGCTCACTTTGCCACTGGATTCAAGCTAGCTTGACTGATGAGGGGTATCATCCCGAAACCGGTCCCAGGATTCTTGTTTCCAGTTCAAGCTAAAGACACACAATTGATGGACGGAATGCAAAACAAATCAATACATTCACCCCCAGTCAAGAGATCTGGGTTAAATCCATCATTCTTTTGCTCACCATGTTAAGACCTGGCCATATGCAAATCAGTCTTGACCCTGTGCCTCATGGGAACAGTCCAGCCCGAACTGCCAAGCCAGGTCCTCCCTGCACCGGGAACAAGCATCCTAGGACCGGTTTCGGGGTTTCACCCCTCATCAGTCAGGATAGCTTAATTCCAGTGGCACAGTGAGCCCGGGACCCACGTCTGGGCATACCTGGAGCACTTAGGATGAGGAAGCAAAAGACACACAATTGATGGACGGAATGCAGAACAAATCAAAACAGTCACCCCCAGTCAAGAGATCTGGGTTAAATCCATCATTCTTTTGCTCACCATGCCACCCCAGTTAAGACCTGGCCATATGCAAATCAGTCTTGACCCTGTGCCTCATGGGAACAGTCCAGCCAGAAATGCCAAGCCAGGTCCTCCCTGGACCGGAAACAAGCATCCTAGGACCGGTTTCGGGGTTTCACCCCTCATCAGCCAGGATAGCTTGATTCCAGTGGCACAGTGAGCCCCGGACCCACGTCTGGGCATATCCGGCGCACTTAGGGCGGGGAAGCAAAAGACACACAATTGGTGGACGGAATGCAGAACAAATCACAAAACATTCACCCCCAGTCAAGAGATCTGGGTTAAATCCATCATTATTTTGCTCACCATGCCACCCCAGTCAAGACCTGGCCATATGCAAATCAGTCTTGACCCTGTGCCTCATGGGAACAGTCCAGCCCGAACTGCCAAGTCAGATCCTCCCTGGACCGGAAACCACCATCCTAGGACCGGTTTAGGGGTTGTTCTGCATTCTGTCCATCAATTGTTTTTGCATTTGTCACCCCGAGTGGGACGGGTATGCCCAGACGTGGGTCCCGTGCTCTCCATGCCACTGGAGTAAAGCTATCCTGGCTGATGAGGTGTGAAACCCCGAAACCGGTCCTAGGATGCTCTTTTCCAGTCCAGGGAGGACCTGGCCTGGCAGTTCGGGCTGGACTGTTCCCATTGGGCACAGGTTCAAGACTGATTTGCATATGGCTGGGTTCAAACTGGAATGGCATGGTGAGCAAAAAAACGATGGATTTAGGCCCAGATCTCTGTACTGGGGTGAATGTATGACATTGTTCTGCATTCTGTTCATCAATTGTTTTTGCTTTTGTCACCCCGAGTGTGATGGGTATGCCCAGACGTGGGTCCAGTGCTCTCCATGCCACTGGAGTAAAGCTATCCTGGCTGATGAGGGGTGAAACCCCGAAACCGGTCCTAGGATGCTTCTTTCCAGTCCAGGGAGGACCTGGCCTGGCAGTTCGGGATGGACTGTTCCCATTGGGCACAGGGTCAAGACTGATTTGCATATGGCTGGGTTCAAAATGGAATGGCATGGTGAGCAAAAAAACGATGGATTTAGGCCCAGATCTCTGTACTGGGGTGAATGTATGACATTGTTCTGCATTCTGTCCATCAATTGTTTTTGCATTTGTTTCCAGTTCAAGGAATACCTGGCTTGGCAGTTCGGGCTGGACTGTTCCCATGAGGCACAGGGTCAAGACCGATTTGCATATGGTTGGGTCTGAACTGGAGTGGCAAAGTTAGCTAAAGAACAATGATGGATTCAACGCCAGATCAACGCCGTCTCCTCCGCATGATTCAACACCCTCTGCAAACTACGCAAGACATTCAAGTGGATCCCCCGTCACCAGCAGACTAGACTACGACAACGCCCTCTATGCCAGAATCAACAAAATACTCTTCTGCAAACTCCAGACCATCCAGAACACCACAGCCAGACTAATCCTTGATATCTCACAGCACAACTACATCACCCAACACCTCCGCGACCTCCACTGGCTCCCCCTCGAAAGAAGAATAACTTTCAAGCTGCTCACGCATGCCTACAAGGCCCTCCACAGCACCGGACCCCAAAACCTCACCAACCGCATCTCCTTCCATGCACCGAAGAGAAACCTCCACTCAGCTGGCCTCTCCCTAGCCACCGGCCCATGCTTTTACAGGACCAGAGCAGGTGGAAAGTCCTTCTCCTAACTCACAGCCAAGATCTGGAATGATCTCCCACTTCACCTCCGGAGAAGCCCGACACTGCACCAATTCAGGATGGACCTCAAGACCTGGCTCTTCTAATGACTTCAGTGGAGCTGCTCACACCCACCCCTCAGTGCCTTGAGACCCTAACAGGTGAGTAGTGCGCCGATTGATTGATTGAGAATTCGCATCGCAAGCCCCATCAACAGGATTGTGGCTGCCGATGCAGGCCATCACATCACAGCCTTGCCATATCTCCGACACAGATCTTCACAACACTTCGTATATTAGGATTTAGGGTACTTTGTTCAGCGGGCCTAACTGGTTCTCTGAAGCCGTCCCATGCTCCATTGCAGTCGGCGCGACTAGATCTTCACAATTGGTGCTTTGCGCTTTTTAGCACTATTTTTGCTAAAATCTTTAAATTTGAATATCTCCTTTCTACTTATTGGATTTTTGTTGTTTTAGTCTTGTTTTATTCATTAAAGAAACTTCTGTTTTTCCATCTTGGTGTGAGATCCTTTTTGAGCTGCATTTTCACCTTATTACGCTTTGAAGTGTTGCACAAATACTTTACAAGTTGCCTCTAAGTTAAACCTGCACTGGTTAATTTAGGGTTGGCTTGTGCCTATTTCTGACAAGGATTGTGATTGCTGCTTGACTGTGGCTCACACCCCAGTCAACCAGCAATCTAACTTCTTACAATAAATATTTGCTGCAACCCGATTCCCAAACATTATCTCTTGTGTGCTATATAGTTTTTTCAGTAAAACTGCAAGTCAGTGCAAATTTAGTGACCATTTCAATTGAGAATTTGCAGCCTGTAAATGACAGTGCACCACCACGCCATACTTTATTAATATGTTTGAGACAGTGGACTCAAAAATGCACCACCTGCTACATACTACACCCTTACCACGAATGGGATTGGCTCATTTGCTGCAGTTGTTTTTTCTGTGATGCTTGTATTTTACACAATCCCTATGATTTCAGTGATAGAACATTGATGGCAGCACCCCAGTCTAAAAATTGTTCCAGCACCACTGCATGACAGTAACATTTGACAGATGCAAATCAGCTCTGTGGGATGCCCAATGCTATTTTTTTGCAGATTTTAAAGTTCTGAAATAGAATGACAACTTCACACTTGATAAATCCCAGGCAGAGTCTTATCTGGAGCAAGAGAGGGGTGAACATCAACACATAATGTCATATCTTACCAGTCTCATTTTAGTTTTATGAATTCTTTCAATGAAAGTAATGCTTCGTGTAGCAGTGTCTTATCAGGAGATTTGAAAGTGAGATAATTGAGCAATTTTCCCTTTGATATATGTTGACAGACTTTGATATTCAGGGAGACTATCATCATTTATGCTACTGACTTGGCAAGCGGGGTCATCTTGGAAGTTGCAGGGAAAGACAACTAAAGTACTTGGTAAGGGATGAATGGAGACAAAGGTAGAAACTGAGTGTGTGAAGTACCAGACGGGTAGGTTCAGAGGCTCCTTTGCGAATAAACACAAGGCCTAGAATAAGGTGAGAATAAAGGGCAATCATGGGGGTGGGAGCATGGAGGAAATCAACACACAGTAATTTTACACTATCAAAGGAGCCAGAGACCCAGTCAAAAAGAGAAACCCTGTAGTTCTCCTGGTGAATTGGAAAAACAATAGAGTGAATGGTGGTGATCCCCGTGTGTGGGTGATTCAAAATACATACTGTAGAGTTTGGTGTGTATGAGTGCAGAGCAGTAGCAGAGCTGGAGTGGTCAGATTTCACTGTACCTTCCTGGATATGAAGGGTACTTGGACAAGTGCACACTATTTACATTCCATGGCATTATTTTAAGAAATAGCCACATGGATCTTGTGAGACAATTATATTTAATTAAATATCCAATAAAACTCCTAGGTGATTGTTAGAATGTACTCATGCCCAAGGATTAGGATGTCTCTAAGAGGGGTCACTGTCAACAGCTTTCCTGGAAGAAGAGAGCATGTGTGGAGATGACAATACATAGAGAATGTTATGAGGAGCTACAGGTGAAGGATATTTAAATTCTTCATCACAAATGAGTAGAATTGACTCCCATTGTCACTCTTTGTGATTAATAATTCAAAGTGGTAAACCTTACTCACAAGGTAGAT
The DNA here is from genome assembly GCA_963921515.1 of Calotriton arnoldi. Classification (NCBI taxonomy): domain Eukaryota; kingdom Metazoa; phylum Chordata; class Amphibia; order Caudata; family Salamandridae; genus Calotriton; species Calotriton arnoldi. Next base: position 286,489 of record CAWUFW010008315.1, read on the forward strand.
TGTTGAGTACAGAAGGTTCTATAATCACTATTAGTCTTCCTATTCTTTTAAATCTAGTTTGATAACCAGCATGCTTGAAGACATCTTTCCTGTTAGAAATATATTCATAAACAATTATTATAAACTATTGTTCATGAAGAAGTAAAAACAAAATGCAGGGAGTCACCAATTTGCATGGGCATAAACTATCCTTACTACTCAAGTGCATGTATATTTTTATTATCAACTGTTTGCTCAGTGTAGTAAGAGGCAAGCACACAGACATGGATGAAGTTCAGATCTCAAGTTTAATTGTCAAGAGACAATCAAAAGAAAGGAGGAGGCATCCAGCGTCCTCTGAGCCCCTGGGTTCATTACCCATTCTCTGTCTCGAACTCTCCAACCCCCACACTCCACATTCCACCATATAACCTGAGCACAAGCTCACAAGCTCATCATTGAGGCCACAATGACATCGATATAACACACTTTCCTTTTTCTAAAATGACATTAAACAATGAACCAAAAAAATAAAATAACAAAATTGGGTTCCTAATACCATTAAGCATAAAAGACAAGATAAAATATATAGATGATGAAATGTACATATCGGAATTGACATCTACATACAGAGAGTGAATAGACTTCTACTCCAAAACAAAATCTTAAAACTTCTTCAGAATTCTACATGAACATTTGGCACTTTGTCTTTGTGCTTCAGCCATGAAGTGGCCGGCAATTTGAAGCTTTTTGTCCGTGACCACATCATTCCCATTCTCTTTATCCAGCCTGGTAAAGCCAATGCCTTGATCACTCTTAGTAACTTCTTGTACCTTGACCACCTGCGCAACATTCCACCATTGGTAATTAGTCAACTTCACAGCAAAGGAACACCCATCTTCATCCAATCTTTTATCACTTTGGACACAGGTAATTTGACACACACCCAGTCTCCTTTTACCAAGCTTTGCAACCTAGTCCCTTTGACCACGTCAAACTTTCTTTTAATCCTATTCTGGCTCACTTAAATGTTAGATTGAATCTTCTCCATATCACAATTCAACCCGTCACTGTTTTTGAGCAACCTGCTTAACCAATATGGTTTAAGTAAGTAATTAGTTGGTCTTTCCCTCAGCGCTACAAATGGAGAAACACCAGTGACACTATGTGGTATATTGTGATATGACCATAACATTGCTTTAACAGCATCAGCAACTTCCACACCCTCAATCACAGCACCTCAGAATAACTCCAACACCAATGTATTTGTCCTTTTCACTTGATCATTGCGTGTAACCTTTTCAGATGTTTTGAGATGGGATAAACAAATGACTTACCAGAGACTTGTTCTATCCTCAGTAGTGAATGGGGTGAAAAGGTTTAAGCATAAGTTTGGGAGCCATACCTGTGAGACCCTTAGTAATGTTATACAGGATAAGCTAATCCTGCAGGCCCTTTACGGTGCAGAGGTGTTGGCTTGGGATAGGCAGGTATCATGGGAAGGTTTAGAAAGTTATTCTCAGAAACTGCTCCTTGAACTCCCTAAAAATGCTATGATTCAAGCTGTAAGGAGGGAGTTGAGAATTGTTGCCTGTAGTGCTCTGGCAGATGCTTCTATTTTTCTCTTAAGGATGGGGCGCCAGGTGATAAATCGTCGGAGAAAATCTTACCAGAAATAATTTTAATTTAAGCCGATAAAAAGAATCCTGTGGTAATGATGCTGAAGCGTTTGGGAGTCCCAGAGATGCACACCGAAAGAGGGGATGTAGCCCGGAGCAACCAGATAAAGAGTAACCCTGGGCGTAGTTCGTGTAGTAGCGCTACCCGTAGCTACGCGAAGTGCACTTCGCACTACGCGAGCTACGCGTAGCACTAGGCGAACTGCATAGTGCGGTAGGAAATGCTGTTCGCAATGTTTGCACAGTGCCGGATGCTTGTCCGCACTGTGCAATCATTGCAAACGGCATCTTGCACAGTGCAAGTGGTCGTTTTCTGCCGCTTGAGTAGATTTGTACTCGACCAGCAGTTTTCTCAACGCGGGCTGGTAGTTTCTCATCGCGAGCAGTCGCGAGCATACGCGACCACTCGCAATGAGAAACCTGACCTCCCCGCGTTGAGAATCTCGCCGGGAGGTTTATTTTCCACGCTCGCGATCGGCAACTTGATATTGCTGATCGCGAACGAGGAAAAAGTCTCGCCGGGATGTCATTTTGCTCGCTCGCGGTTGCCAACTTGACGTTGAGGACCGCGAGCAAGCAAAAAATGCCCGCTACGCTACGCGTTTTTGCACTGTGCTACGTGCAATTCGTGTAGCGCGTAGTTGCACAAACTACGCGAGCGTAGCGTAGTTTTCCGCCCAGGCCTAATAAAGAGTACACTCTGGCAAAGTGCTCTAGAAACTAGCTAGAGAGAGGATTTGTACTATCTTAAAACAAAGAGCTCAGTTAATCTCTCGATAAACTCTCAGGAGAGCACAGATCTAAACCCTTACCTTTATAACATTCCAGACAAGCGCCTACATAAAAAAATCTTGCGTTTGAGAGTGGGAGCGGACCATGGGTGACGTATCAAGGGTATAAAAATAGAAGTTGCTTAGAATAATGGGCAGTGACCCTGTAAGCAAGGTAGGAAATATTCAGTGAGCCATATACTGATGGTTTGTGCATTCTTCATGGAGGAAAGGAAAAATTTAATCTGACCTGTATTTAAAAAATATGGAATCCAAACCAGGGAAATGGGTCTGGATTTTATACATGACCTTAGGTTCCAAGATGTAGCTAATGCCATTGGCCAGAATATGTGTAAAATCTTAAAGACACCAGTGACATTACCCCTTTTGAGGATTTTCACATTAGTTTGGCATGGGTGTTTTTTACTTAGTAAGGAAATTGTAAGTGCAATGAGAGGATCTCCTTACAGGAATATGTTAGAAGACTGGAATTATGTCTCAAACTGAAGCATGTTTAAGAGAGATCATTGAAGTTATGAGAAGCTGCTATGCACTTTGCACTTCATAAATGTCGATTGGAGTAATATGAATTGTTTGTCATTGGCTAAATTCCCAATATGTTTTCTAAAGTGTTATAAATATATATGAGATCTTGGGCTGTGAACTGTATTGAGTCATGGTATGGAGAAACTTGATTCAGAGTAGCTAACGTCTTGAATTTCCCTTTCTTAATCCTTAATGTGGCCCACCCAAGCTAGAGGTAGAAATTACAGCAACTGATGGAGTATACATGGAACAACTCTTAATTGCATCAACTTTCAGAAAATCTTTGCAGTGGGGGCCCTAGAAGGTTCCACCAAGATCACCAACACTCACCTACCTGTCTCCAAATTTCTAGCCTTGACCCTCTTGCTAAACCTGGTCCAGTTTCTTCACACTGCCTCAGAAAATATATCTAACCATAGCTTGTTTTTTCTCTTGAGACATTGGACCTCTCAGAGAGGCTGTATTCAGCAGCATTGCGTAGTCCCACCAGCTGGCTGCTGCAGTCCAGTGGGGCAGTTAATACTCCCCTCAGAGAGGTACAAGAGTTCTTATCATCCTTGCCCTGCCGATCAGTACCCCCACCAGCAGGCAGAAAATGGTTTTGAATTTTACATCAAAATGGTGAAAACATGCTCAGGAAACAAAGCACCAGAAAAATGTGGGTTTGAGTAGGTATTACCCATTGCACAAAAAAAATCATAATGCACAACATATGCAGAATCCATAACAGCCGGTAACCTTAATTCTGGCACTTCGGCATCTGTGGTGTTTGACCGGGCCAAAGTCATAGTTCGGGCTTACTACGATGGAGCGCGGGTCGGATACAGTACAAGATCAGTCCCGCTGAACATTTGACTTCTCATTTTTTGTGCCAAGAGTCCTGTTCGTGTTGGAGCAGGCTACAAGGATCAAGGAGAGAGACGTGTGTGGTTGTTGGCATAGCGCAAAGAGCAGGCCAGGTGTCGCGGACAGGTGGGCTGGGGCTTCTTGTTGGCGTTCCCCCGCAGGCTGTCTATGCTGCGTTGTGAAGAGATGGACTGGCGATGGCTCGCACTGGATTTCGGTGCGAGCGGAGTGGTCTCAGTGCAATAGGGCCGGTTCACTGTCATGAAGAGCCCAAAACCTTGATTTAAGAGCCTGTGAGCCGCATCAAGGGTCCAGGAACTAAGAGGCACCACTTGGGGGACAGGAACTCACAGCAGCTTGGTCCAGGAGCTGATTAGGGAGCCTTTTATGTCATTTGAGGATCAGATCAGGAGTTCAGCAGACTAGCCCTAGGAGTCACTCTAGGGTTCGAGTTTCAAGATGAAGTTCCAGTCCAGTTTTTCTTCTCCATGCAAGAAGGCACCAGTTCATCATAGCAGAGCAGCTGTTCCTTTAGAGCAGCAGTCCAACAGAGTGGCAGCCTTGTAGGGGTACAGCAGTCCTTCTTCCTGTGAGAGTATCCACAGGTCCAGAAGTGTACTGAAGAGTTGGTGTCTGAGGTCCAGTATTTATACTCAGTTGTAGCAGGGGAGGAGATTCTAGAGGTTTCCCTTTGAAGTCCCAGGCATCCTGCCTTCCCTGCCCTGGCTCCAGACTAACTAACTTTGTGTGGAGTCAGGCAGTAGTAAACACATCTTCCTATAGGTGAGGGAGAATTCCAAAAGACTATGGCATTTCATACCACCTGATAATCTTTCTAGGAGCTCACCCGCCTTGCTTGTGTTGCCACTAACTTGACTTTACAATCTCTCTCCAAACAACATCAACTTTAGTCCATACAGTAATGCGTAGCTATTACCAGTTTAGAGTTTGCCGGTTCGCAAACTTGTACTTTATTCCTACTACCCTTCCTCACACTGAAAAAGAAGTCGTCTTTTTTATTCACTCTCCATGTGTCATCGGCATGTTTCTGCGTCTGTTGCGTTTCAGGCACATTATTTAGCATATAACTAGTCATTTCATAATAATCGAGTGGTTACATTCCAGGGGCGTGCTAAATAAATCATCACAATTCTCAATCCGTGCATTATAAAAATATAATTCAGAATCAAATATAAATGGCCGTGTACTTTACTTATAGTTGATGTTTTGTGTAAAAATGCTGCACTAGATTTATCAAGAACTCTTTGAGTACATTTACGGAAGGAACTCTAAAAAAGTCTGGTCTGCCAAGCATTTACCTGGCAGAGTGTTTGCTAAAAATACATGAAATACTCCATGGAGTTAAGAGAGAATGAACGAATCTTCAATCAGTGTTTGATGAAACTGACGTCTGAAAACTGTTGATGTTACTTGGCTCCGATGGCCCCATTAGGCGATGCTAACACTTCCATCAGGAGACTCGAATGGCTGATGAGACAGTATGCAACAAGCAATGGCCAGGGCGAACGTGCTTCATCTTTTCATGTCTTTTATTTCTGACCTGTAAATGCTAAAACATTATTGCTAATTAGGCTCTGCAGCAAGAACCAATACCTGGGCAAAACTCTCTTTTGATATATACCTGAATAAGCTGCTAAGAGGCAAGAGCAGATGCTGCACATTATGAATGTACAAAAGAACACTAAATCTACAACCCCTTCATGGTGACTCATCTTTCTACCACCCTCCCGGGCTCATTACTTCCTTCTGCCACTGCTCGTCAAAATATTCGTTAACGTGTTGTTTTGGAACAGGTTCATTTCCAAGGTTCATGATGTCTTCTCTATTATTGTGAATAATATTTCTCAGCTTGAACGTTGTAAAATAATGCCAGCATGTGGTACTTTTGACGACGGATGTGAGTCCATATATTTTCTTTTTCTTCAAAAATTCAAACGGTTATATGCCGAGACGTTCTATATCAGTTGAACTGCTCAACAAATAAACACAATTATGCTCAAATCCATGTTACACTCTGTGTCTGTACTACGTGGCTTAAAATATCTTATGTGTAGTTTCTTTCAATGGTCGTTTATTTCACTAATTGCGATGGCTCACAGGTAATCAGTGTGTTTCTTTAGATTGAATGGTGGCATTCAGTTGAAAGAGACAAAACAACAGAACCCTGTGCAGCAGGCTTTGTTTAATTTAGTTCTCCTGGGTCTGCCACAAATCCTGCTCTTTCTGTGCTATTGTAAAGATTACCAGTCTGGAAACCGACCTGTGCAGACAAAAATGTTAATTTCTGGTTGTTCTGCTTGTGACTCAAAGGATGGCACGCGCGTTTCCAGACATCTGCCTTTGCTTGATTAGATGGCAGTTAAGTCAGCCTAGATTTATGTAAGTCCCTTTGATCCAGCGACTTCCTGATACCATTTATATAAAACACACACCTGTGAGAACCATTCGTAGACTAATTAAAACAAACACAAAGAGGTTGGAAAACATAATTTCCTAAGACAAACACATTGCAAGAAGGATATGGATAAACAGACTCGAATTTATATTTTGTGTGTATGTCAGTATTGAGTTGCTTCAAAATGACGAATCGACTATTATGTCAGATACATATTTTCAATAAAATAGGATTGTGTGGAGTCATTATATTTGTTAAAATTATAACTGTTTTTAAAAACGTTATTTAAATTTGGTAAAAATCAACACTGGTAGCAGATGACACTCTCCTCAAACAATGTGAAACAGAACGTATGCACAACATATTTGAACATAATAAATTGGAATAGTCATTTATATTAATCAATCAATCAGGGACTTGTAAAGCGCGGCTACTCACCTGTGAGGGTCTCAAAGCGCTGGGGGACGGGCCTGTTGATTGGACTGGGTGGGGGATCATTCGAAGAGCCAGGTCTTGAGGTCCTTCCTGAATTGGATCAGCGACAGAGATTGCCTGAGGTGGAGGGGCAGGGTGTTCCAGGTCTTGGCGGCGAGGTAGTAGAACGACCGTCCTCTGGTTTTGGTCTTGTGGATCCTGGGGACGGAGGCGAGGGCATGTTTGGACGATCAGAGTTGTCTGGTGGGTATGTGGAATGTGAGGCAGTGGTTCAGGTATGCTGGTCCTTCGTCGTGTAGAGCTTTGTAGGCATGAGTTAGGAGCTTGAAAGCGACTCTCTTGTTGCCTGGGAGCCAGTGGAGTTGTCGGAAGTATTACGTGTATGTGGCTGTGGTGGGGGATGTCGAGGACCAGTCTGGCTGCGGCGTTGTGGACGTTCTGCAGTTTCTTGGGCTGTTTCTGGGTGACCCTGGCATAGAGTGAATTGCCGTAGTCAAGTCTGCTGGTGATGAGTGTGTGGCTGACCGTCTTTCTGCATTCTGTGGGGATCCATCTGAATGTCTTTCGAAGCAGGCGGACCGTGTGGAAGCAGGCTGAGGAAAGTGCATTGATTTGGCGGTTCATAGTAAGTGATGATTCCAGTATGATGCCGAGGTTGCGTGCGTGGTTCATCAGGTGGGGTGAGATCCCAGAGTCGCTGGCCACCAGGAGTTGTCCCAGGCTGAAGGGGTGGGTCCCAGGATGAGTACTTTGATCTTGTCCGAGTTGAGCTTGAGGCAGCTGTCTTTCATTCAGGTAGCAACAGCCTTTATTCCACTGTGGAAGTTGGTTCTGGTGGTTGTGGGTTCATTGGTGATGGAGAGGATCAGCTGGGTGTCATCAGCGTAGGAGACAGTGTTAAGTCTGTGGCTTTGGATGATGGCTGCGACGGGGGCAATGTAGACGTTGAAGAGGGTGGGGCTCAGGGAGGAACCCTAGCATACTCCACAGCTGATCTCTGTGGGTTCTGAAAGGGACGTGGTAGTCTGACTCACTGGGTCCAGCAGGTGAGGAAGTAGTGGATCCAGTCCAAAGCCTTGTTGTGGATGCCGGCGTTGTGGAGTCTTGTGATTAGGAATCTGTGGGAGGTGGCCAAAAGTTCAATCAATCAATCACAGGTTTTTTAAGTGCAACTACTCACCTGGAAGGGTCTCAGGCGGTAAGGGGGGGGCCGCGCGCAGCTCCTGGGCACTCACTGCGTTTTGTCGAAGGCCAAGTAGGTCCTGAGGTCTTCCAGGGCCCACCGGGGTTTGTGCAGTTGCCGGACACTCATGGCGATCCGTCGAAGAGCCAGGTCTTGAGGTCCTTTAGGAACTTGGAGAGAGTTGGTGTCTGACAGAGGTGGAGAGGGAGGGTGTTTCATGCCTTGGCTACGAGGAGGAAGAAGGAGCGGCCTTTTGTTCTGGTCTTCTTCATGCGTGGCACCGTCGCAAGGAAAAGCTGGGCTGAGCAGTGGGATCTTTGGGGTGCGTGGAACGAGAGGCGGTGGTTCATGTAGGTGGGGCCGGTGTTGTGGAGGGCTGTGTGGGCATGGGTGAGAGGCTTGAAGGTGATTCTCTTCTCGACAGGAAACCAGTGTTGTGCCCGCAGGTTAAGGACTAGTCTGATGGAGGCATTCTAGATGTTCTGGAGTTTGTGAGTGAGGTTCTTTTTCATCCCCGCATAGAGTGCGTTGCTGTAGTCCAGTCTGCTGCTGATGAGGGTGTGGGTGACGGTTTTCCTGTGTTCGAGGGGAATCCAGTTGAAAGTTTTTCGTAGGAGACGGAGGGTGTGAAAACAGGAAGAGGTGACGGCATTGATCTGGCGGTCCATTTTGAGTTCGGAGTCCAGGATGATTCCGAGGTTGCGTGCGTGGTCTGTGGGTGGGGGTGGGTTCCCGAGGGTGGGGGGCCACCAGGTGTCAGTCTAGGATTCAGGATGTGGGCCTATGATGAGTACTTCAGTTTTGTCTGTGTTCAGTTGTAGGCAGCTGTTCTTCATCCACCTGGTGACAGCTTTCATTCCTTCTTGAAAGTTGTGTTAGGAGAAGTTGGGTTTGTTGGATACGGAGAGGATGAGTTGAGTGTCGTCTGCGTACGATATGATGATGAGTCCGTGTGATCTGAGAGTGGATGCGAGTGGGGCCATGTAGATGTTGAAAAGAGTGGGGCTGATGGAGGATCCTTGGGGGACTTCGCAGGTGGTCGGTGTGGGTTTCGAGAGGAAAGGAGGGAGTCTGACCCACTGCGTTCTGCCAGAGAGAAATGGGCAGATCCAGTGGAGGGCTTTGTTCCGGATTCCTGCATTGTGGAGTCTGCGGGCTGGGGTGCGGTATGAGACTGTGTCGAAGGCCGCGGAGAGGTCCAGGAGGATGAGGGCCATAGTCTCTCCTCTGTCGAGGAGGGAGTGGATGTTGTCTGTCGCATCGATGAGAGCGGTTTCAGTGCTGTGGTTCTTCCTGAAGCCTGATTGGGAGGAGTCGAGGATGTTGCTCTCGCCGATGAAGGAGGCGAGTTGGCTGTTAACAGCTTTTTCAATGACTTTCGCTGGGTGCGGAAGTAAGGAGATTGGTCTGAAGTTCTTGAGGTCAGTGGGGTCTGGTTCAGGAGAGCGTTGATCTTGGCGTGTTTCCAATCATTGAGGATTGAGGTGGTCTCGAAGGAGCGGTTGATGATTCTTTGCAGCTCAGGGGCAATGATGTCTGCGGCTCTGTGGTAGATGTGGTTGGGGCAGGTGTACGTTGGGGCCCCGGAGTGAGTGTTTTTCATAGTCTTTAGGGTGTCTTCGATGCTGAGGGCGATCTAGCTGTCCAGTGTCGGCTGTGTGGTGCAGGAAGTGGTGGGTGTGGGTTCCTCATGGAGGTTGTTGTCATCGAAGTTGTTATAGATGGTCTTGATTTTGTGATGGAAGATGGCGCTGAGTTTGTCGCAGAGGTCCTGTGAGGGTCAGATGTCAGTGGACTCACTGTTGGGTTGGGCGAACTCTTTGATGATGCCGAAGAGTTCTTTGCTGTTGTGTGCATGGGTGGAGATTCTGTCCTGGAGTGCATTCTTCCTTGAGTGTCTGATGAGTTTGTGGTGGGCGGTGGAGGCTGTTTTGTAGTTGTTGAGGTCCGCTGGGGATTGGAGTTCCTCCAAAGTTTTTTTGAGGCGTCTGCAGGTTCGTCTGGATTCCCAGAGTACGGTGGAGAACCAGCTTGCCTTCTTGGCATGAGGGTTGGAGGATTTCTTGAGGGGGCCCACAGTGTTGGCGCAGTCGGTGATCCATTTGTGTAGGGTACAGGCGGCGGTGGTGGGGTTGTCGTCTGAGGTGGGAGGAGCGGAGCCGCTGAGGGTGGCGGCGAGCTGGTCGTCGGAGATCTTGTTCCAATTCTGTGGCTTGTCTGTGGAGGGAGCAGACGTTGAGGAGGATGCATTGCAGGGTTTGGGCTGCTGTGGAGTTGTTGCTGGTCTGTGGAGGTGGGTCCTGGGTCTCGGCGAAGATGAGCGAGTGGCAGCAGTTTTGGCAGGTGAAAGAACCGTGGGTGACGAGAGGTGAGGAGAGCTTGCAAGGTCTAGTAGGATGGGGGCTGCGGTCTTGCCCCTGCTCCAGAAGGTGGTGGAGCAAGGTGCAAAGTTTGTTGTAGAGGTCTTGGGAGGGGGGAACATCTATGGTCTTGCTGTTGGTCCTGGCAAACTCCTTGACAATGGCGAAGAGTTCTTTGCTGTTGTGTGCATTGGTGTTGATTCTGTCTTGGAGGGCTGTTTTCTTAGTGTTTTTCAGGAGGAGGTGGTGTGCGTTGATGGACGATTTGAAGGTTGTATGAGTTTCTGGGGTTTTGTTGATCCTCAATCTCTTCTCGAGATATCTGCAGGTGCGTCTGGACTCATGGAGGGCAAGAGTGAACCAGCTGGCCTTCTTGGAGTGTTGTTTGCCTGGTCTTTTCTTGAGTGGTGCCAGGGTGTCGGTGCAGTTGGAGATCAATCAGTGGAGGTTGCGTGCTGCGGTGTTGGCATCTGTAGGTTTTGGCAGAGTGGTTGTGCAGAGGAAGCTGATGAGAAGTTCTTCAGTGGCCTTGATCCAGCTGCAATTGGAGGGATGATGATGGTGGTGTACTGGGTGCATGGAGAAGGCGAGATGCATGCAGTTATGGTCGGTCCTGGAGAGTTCGGTGGTGTGGATGTAGCTGATGTTTAAGCTCGTGGAGAAGAAGGGGTCGAGCGTGTGTCCAGCTGTGTGGGTCGGTGCGGTGATTAGCTGCTTGAGTCCGATGTTGGCGAAGTTCTCCAGGAGGGAGGCGGTGTTCTGGTCATTGGGTTGTCCAGGTGGAAGTTGAGGTCTACGAGTAGGATGTAGTCGGTGGATGCAAGAGCCTGGGGAGGTTCGGGGGCCAGGGGGCCTGTAGACAAGGGTGCTGCAGAGGGTGGTATTGGGGTTGGTCCGTATTTGGAAGTGGAGGTGTTCCATGGTCGTCGTTGGGTCGTTAGAGTGCGTGGTCTGTCGGAGTGTGCTTTTGTGGACGATGGTGATGCCTCCTCCTGGGTAGTTGGTGTGGTCTTTGCGAGAGATTTTGTAGCCGTCGAGGATGGCGATGTCTGGTCTGGAGCAGGGGTTGGTCCAGGTTTCTGAGAAGAAAGCGATGTTAGAAAAGTTGGTGTTGAGGAGGTCCCAGATTTCTGTGGGGTGTTTGTAGAGGAACCACACATTGAGGAGGATGTAGTTGAGTCAGATGGGTGAGCTGTTGGTCAACTGGGTGGCGAGAGGAGCTGGTGTGTTGGTGTGGCTGAAGGTGCGGTTGCAGTTCCAGCAGGTGAAGGGTCTTCTTCGGTGATGCTAGATGGCAGGCAGTGTGGTGTCCAGTGTTGAGGGTGAGGAGGGTGATGGCGTCGTACCAGTGGAGTGTCAGAGAAGCAGGGTCCCTGGCGCTAGGTGCGCTAAAGGCGCCCGACGGGTGCAGACGGGCTTGCCTTTGGCATGCCATTAAGTAGGCCTGGGCGGTGAACTTCGCTCCATTCGCGGAGTTTGCAGAGTTTTCTGCACTCTGCACTCCGCGGAGCTCGCGGAGTGCAGAAAACTCTGCTTCGCGATGTGCAGCGGAGTTTTTTACCCGCTCGCGAACGGTAAGTTCGCGAACACGAACAGTACGTTCGCGAGCGCGAGCTGCCGCTCGGGTAGAATTTCTACCCGAGTGGCAGGAATACCAGCACAAACTGCAGTTCGCACTGCACTCCGCCACTCGCGGAACTTCGAGGAGTTTTTTTTGTAACTTTGCAGAGTTCCGCATAGTAAAAACTCCGCGAACTATGCCCAGGCCTGCCATTAAGGAGTGCTGTGGGGGGGCTAGACAGCTGGGATGCAGGAAACGAAGGGAAGGGACACTGCAGGCTGCAAGAATGACCAGAGGATCTTTCCCAGCAGTTGGAGAAGAGTACAACTTATCATTTTTTGCAGTTCCAATAGGTCCAGGGAAGAGATTGGACTGAACAAGAGGCCTGTTGGGTGTCAGGGACTAAAGTCAACTGTGGATGCTCTTCAGGGTGCACACTGGGAGAAGGAGATGATGCCTGTGCACAGGGGGCTTCAGGAGGCCTAATGGTATGCTGGCCTCTGGAGATAAGGAAGCTGTGGGTGCAGGGCCAATAGTGGTGTGGATCTTTGGCCACCACTGAATGTTCTGCGTAAGGCCATGAAGAGCCTCAAGATCTGCCTCCTCATGGATTTTGGTGTCCACATCCTCCACACACCCCAGTTGGCCTTCCGCCCGAAGTCTTTTGGTGACAGATCTGGGTGTCACACTCACCCTGCTTATGGTGGCTTCCTTGTCCTTGCTAGTGGTGTCAAGTGGTCCTGCTTACCTCCCAGTTGAGAATCTTCTTTCTTGCCCCCGGTCCTACTGGGGTGATCCTTGTCCACCCTGGCCCAGTGAAAACAAATATGTAAAAAGAGAAACATTTAAATTTGATATGTTCAATACTGCATATCATATGTATTTTATTTAAAAGCTGTGCTACATTCCTAAAGACATGAACTGATATTGTGCAGTCTTTAAAAAACGTAATTTAATTCAATGTTTGTGTAATAATTTTTCAAGATATTTCCTTCACCAAAATATCTTTGGAAACAGACATTCAAAGGAGGAGAAAGGGTCTGGCAAAGTGGTCTTTTGTTTAGGAGTAACACTGTGCTTAAATTATTAAAAGATGTTTTGCTACATTTTTTTTGTCTATCAGAGAATAGAGTGTATTCGTACGAGGCAAGAAAGCATTCTAAAGGATTTTAATAGCACTCCTACCGGCATTGTTGCATTAACAAAAATGTTTATTCAAACAAACTTTTCAAATGTGATGCTGTTTACACAGAGTACACCTTCTTTCACCCATATTGTTTCATTTATATTTGCTTCTTCAGTATGCACTACTGTAGTATAGACTGTTTTTGTTATTTTTCTAGTTGCTTCCTAAAAATTGCCCCTTCAGGAGCCCCTTTTGTATGGTTAAAGGTTCATAACCAAATGCGTGGGGGATTATTGGGTTACCTATTCAGGGTCTGATTCACAAATGTAAACTTACACTTTTTTGTAAGTGCACTACTTTTCGGTATTCACAAAGGTAAATTTAGACCAAAAGCCTAACTTTGCTTCTTTTCGGTATTCACAAAGGTGAGCTTTGACAAAAAGTCTAGCTTTACTACTTTTCGGTATTCACAAAGGTAAACTTAGACCAAAAGTCTAATTTCACTAGTAGTAACTTATCTTTGTGAATACCAAAAATGTAGTAAAGTTAAACTTTTGGTCTAAGTTTACCCTTGTGAATACCGGAAAGTAGTAAGGTTAGATGTAGGAAAGTGCCCCTTTTTGCATGGTTGCCCCCCACTTTTTGTCTGATGTTTGATGCTTCTTGACTATGTGTGCCCTGGGTTCCTGCTAATCAGGTACCCAGGGCCTGTGTTCATTCCCCAAAACTGTACCTTTGCTCCCACATTGGCACTCTTCTGGCCAACATATAAGTCCCATGTAAAAGTTGCCAAGGGTACCAAGGGCCTAGTAGCCAGAGAAAGTCTCTGAGTGCTGAAGCATATATTTCACCACTCGCAGAGACTCGTCCCCTGACCCATACACACTGCCAGTGCAGTCTCTGTGCAAAGGGAGACTCTAAAACTACAAGCCGACATGACACACATGCCTGTGTGCCATGACCACCAAAACACTGCCTGTGGCATAGGTCAGTCATCCCTCTAGCAGGTCTTGCAGTCCAAAGGCAGGGTGCACTATATCACAGTGGCATGATCCCTGGGCCCCTACAGTACCTGTGCCATTCACAGGTATTGTAAGTACAGTAAAGCCAATTTAAAACCATGGGCTGGGAGTTTGGCACCCTGAACTCCACAGCTCCATGACGGCTTTACTGAAGACTGAGAAGTTTGGTATCAGACTTCTCAGCCCATTAAACCCACACTGATGCCAGTGTTGGTTGTAATGTCAAATGCATTCAGAAGGCATCTTAGAGATGCTTCCTAAAAAACGACCTAACTCTAGTGTCCTGGCTAAATGGATCTTTGCCAGCTGCCACCCCCAGACATGTTTCTGGACCCCTGGGTCAAAAGCCTCCTGCTCTCGGGGTGCTGAATCAAAGTACCTCCTGGGCAGAGCTGTCAATCCGCCTCCCCCAGGATGAGCAGGGTCCATTAAGGGGAAGCTTCTGCCTTTGTTTGCTGACCCTGCCTTTTGCTGCTCCCAGCAAATGGCCCCCACCATCTCTAACCCCCACTTTCGGATGGAAAATCGGCAGGAAACCCAAGATAGAAGGAGAGGTGTGCCCACCGTTGCCAACTCCACCCCCTCAGGTGAAGAAGGCGGTGCGAAGCACATCTCTCAGTCCCCACCATATTGAAGATATGGGGACACAGTCAACCAGAGCGAGGCTTCTGCCCCCCTCCCACTGGAGGGTGCCATAATAGGGGTTTACCCACCCCAAGGAAGGGACCCATTGGTCTTGACCGGTAACTACCTGAAACGCCCCTAAATTTAGTATTTAGGGGTGACCCCGAACCTTGCCTCCTCAGACAAGCAAGAAGAAGAAGGACAGAAGAGCAGTACTGAAGGAAGAAGAAGAGGACATCAACTGCCTTGGCCCCAGCTCTACCGGCCTGTCCCGACCTCAACCTGCTCCAGCAGAACCCTAGCGTGTCCAGCAGCCAACACCCCCCCAGAACCTGGAGGACCTACCATGCCTTCCCTACAAACACTCTGTCTCCCGTGAGCCCTGGCTTGCTCAAGAACCAGACTCTGGCTCCGACCAAATCCGCAAGTCTGCAACACTCTGCACCCAATGCCCATGGACCGAGTTCGAGTGGTCCCACACTACGAGGAGGTCCCCCCAGCGAACCTGACCTGGGATCTGGTGATCTCTGACCAACCTCAAGCCTCCAGACGGCGTCTGCAGCCTCTACCTGGAGGTTCCTCCTGACCGCGACCGGAGTTGATAAGGAAACCCGAAACCTAAAGACACCACTTCACCCAACACCCCATGGCCTTGGGTGGCCCAAGCAATGGTGTCCAGGCATCCCCCTGCATCCCAACTTACCTCTCCAACCAGTGTTCGCCTCCAGGAAGCCTCCCTGCAGTCTTTATTCTGACCGGAGATCTCCCAATGAAAACAACATGGCACCTGATGCCAACTCAGCACCCTGCACACAGCCGCCCCTGTGCTGCTGTGGGTGCACCTTGTGTGCTAACTTGGACCCCCCTTTGCCCTGAGCTTAACCCTAGGAGCTTTGCTCCCTCAACCCCTTGGCTTGCCCGAGAGCAGCCTCCAACCGAAGGCCCCCTAACCCCATAGGCCTCAGCACTCTGCACCCAGACGCCCTATTGCCATTTAGGGTGCTCTTTGAGTGCATTCTTGAACCCTGGGGGAAACCTTGTTCTAAGCCCAGAAACTCAATCCTCGAGATCAATTGCTTACCTACAAACCGATAACCACATTTTCTTCCATAGGATTGCATTGACTGCTTTTCCTCTGAAAAAGTTCTCAGTGTTGCGTTGATTTTGTCTAGAGACCTAAGCAACTTGGTTTTAATGCCAAAGTGCTTTATTCACCTTTGTCTAGGAAATGTCCCAGTGTGATATCTAGGCATACCATACTGAGTAGAAAAAGTAATCTAAAAAGTAATCTCAAGAGTAATCTAAAAACATAATCACAAAGTAATTACAAATATCAACTGTCTATAAATGTTTTACAAACCTGTAACAAAGTCAATTTCATCCAGCTTGCATATTCTTATGAATCTGTTTTGAAAAGTACAATTTTACTTACCTGTACCAAGTCCTGCTTGGTTCTAAAAATAAAATACAACGAAAGGAATATTTTTTATATAAACAATTGGTCCGAGTTCAGTCTTTGAGTGTGTGATATCATTTCATGCCTAAGTGTGTACAATAAATGCTTAACACTACCCTCTGATAAAGCCTTACTGCTCGCCCATGCTACCACAAATAGAGAGTAAGGTGTTATCTGCTTTTACCTCTGACATACTTTGGGGAGCCACTGGACTCTGTGCACACTATACCTTACTTAGGTATAGTATATACAGAGTCAGCTTCCTACTTTAGACTTTTGGTATAAGTTTACCTTTGTGAATACCAAAAGTTAGTAAACCAACACAAAAATGTAAGTTTACCTTTGTGATTCGGGCCCTAAGTGTTGCCTTTTACTGTTATAAAATCACAAAATATAGAAATTTAAAAGCATTTCCATTATATCAAGATCGGATCATTAGTTAGTCCATCCAAACCTACAACACTGCATGCATGTTGATAATTGTATACCTTCATTCCATTTTTAAGCCATAAATAACACTAGTTGAAGACAACAAGGAATGTTAGTACAAACCTCAAGCTGAACACAACAGGACACCCCTCTCAAAATGAATGTGTTCTTATGTGAATAAGCAAGTACGACACTTACCACCTGTCTACTGCTCAAACTCTTCTAGCTGAGCGTGGAGGGTTGGCTAGGCTACTCTCCAGACCCTCCTGGACAGTGGTGCCTTGCTGGGAAGACAATTATGTGACTGCAGGGACAATCCCAGAATATTTTACTCCTTTAGATGGGTCTAGAAACAATAACCTCCCAGTGCAACCAGCAGAACTTCCCCAGCTAGTTATGCTCTCCCATTGCACCACATCACATTGAGATTTCTCTCTATATTTGGGGCCATGTTGCATTGTGGATCCTCATAAAGCTGAGGATGACACCCTAAAAAAAATCTCCATCTGTGAATGGGTGGGCCCTCTCATTTTGTCTCTCAGCCATGTTGTGGGTTTCATTATTAAAATGAGCAACAGGGTGGAGGAGGATGGCATTGTGGTGTTGAGAGTATGGCTCAGAATGACCACAACATTTCTGGCTTCCTCTTTCTGTATGCAGTTCCCAGTTTGATCTTGTGAGTGGAGATTTGTACCTTTACTGAAGAGTCACTGCCCTGCATGCAGGGCAAAGTCTTAGGCCTCATTTATGAGGCCCCTTGTGCCAATGGTGCGTCACTTTTTGTGACGTTCCGTGCCTCAGGAGCCTGCTCCATATTTACCAGGCAATACTAAGTCACTTTTTTGTCTTAATGCTGCCTCGTAAAAATCGTTCCCTTTAACGCAGTTTTCTGCATTAAAGGGGTGTGCCATGGGTGTTGCTGGGGGCGTTCCCAGCAACATCCATGGCTTTTTGACACTGCCTCAGATTTACGGGAAATCGTAACTCTGAGGCAGCGCCAAACACTTACGCTCTCTCCAGGGGAGGCATAAGGGAGGCACAACGAGAAGAAATATCTTTATTTCTCCTCGTTTTTCCTTTTTCTACGTGTACTGCATTCTGCACACAAGAGGAAAAAGCCTCTTGTGATTGTTTTTGTGCAGGAAGGTTTACCTTCCTGCCCAAAAATAATAATTCCTGCAATGCAGGCACCCCTGCACCATGGTGAGAAGATGCCTGCAATGGCGCAAGGCGGCCCATTGTGAGCCGGTGCAGGGGAACAGTACCTGATTGCGCTGTATCTGATAGATACAGTGCATTCCTGCCCTTTTCTTTTGCCATAGGGCAGCACAGCTGGAAGGCGTGCGGTGCTGCCCCGTGGCAAGACATCATAAATGAGGCCATTAGTATGCAGTGCTGAGACTCTGCATGTTGGAGGGAATCCTCTGCATGCAAAGGATCTATCTTTATATGCAGGAGGGTGACACTTGCATGTAGAGATAGCCCAAAACTATTAATAAGATCACAAAACTAATAACCTAATGTATTTGGGAAAAGTAATGTGTTTAGTATGTTTAGAAAAGATGAGTGTACTAGGTGATGGTTTAAGTGTTGTTAATGAAAAGTGTTGGACCTGACAATTTTGGTGTGGTCTTCCTCCATCTTTTTGCCTTCCAGCCTCCTGTTTTTGCTGACTTCATTTTTGCTGGCTTTAGGACTCTGCACACTTTACCACTGCTAACCAGTGTTAAAGTGCTTGTGCTCGCTCCTTTAAACATGGTAACATTGCATTACACCTAATTGGACTATTTAATTTACTTGAAAGTCCCTAGTAAATTTGTACTACATGTATCTAGAGCCTGTAAATTAAAAGCTACTAGTGGGCCTATAGCACTAATTGTGCCACCCACTTAAGTAGTATTTTTAAACATGTTTCAGGCCTTCCGTTGGAGTCTCTGTGTGCAGTTTTAAACTGTCATTTATTTCAACGTGGCTAAATCAGCCTTTTAACAAGCCTAAATCTTCCTATTTTATACATATAAGTCCCCAACAGAAGGCGCTAAACAGCCATAGGGCAGAGATCAGTGTATTGAAAAAGTTGGACATGTACTTTTAAGTTTTACATGTTGTGGTAGTGGAAATCTCTCAAATTTGTTTTTCACTACTGTAAGCCCTGCCTCTCCCATATAATAACATTGGGGTGACTTTTATAATCTTGGAAGTGGGCGTGAAGGTGCTCTGCCAGCCCTGCTGTGGTCCTGTAAGCAAAATTGATGATGCAATGTGATATATCTTCTCGCAGCAGAATCGGAACCACTGCAGCGTGTCCCATCCTTGATGCTGTAATTTGCATCGCTGCCCACAGTCTCCTCAGAAATGCCACTACACGAAACATCGCATCTCCACGCAGCCACATCAGAACCACCCCAGCGTGATGCATTCCTGATGCTGGACCATGCGCTGCAGCCACCATTCTCCTTGGAAATGCCGCTGCACGATGCATCCTCGATGCAACCTCTCCATCGCAAGCCCCTCATCCATGCCATCCTCGATGATGCAGGAGTCCGTATCACAGCCCACAGCTTCTTAGGATTCACTGTTGCACAATGCATCTTCGGCACAGGACTTTGCATTGCAAGCTCCTCATCGATGGCATTGGAGTCCCGCAGCTCCTTGGAACCGCCGCTGCCTGACGCATCCTCAATGCAGGATTTCACACCTCTCTGCAAGCTAGGAGTTAAAGTACTTTGTTCAGCGGGCCTAACTTGGTCCCTGTATCTAACAAGCACTCCATCGTGGTTGGCCTGAACTTGTGACTTTGTCCCGGTCTAGCACAACCAGATAATCACAGTTGAAGCTTTGTGCTTAGGCACTTTTTTCATTTAAATATTTTAAATCCAGTTTTACTGAATGGAATTTGTCCTTTTCATCTCAAATAATTATTACATTTCACTGTATTTTCCTAAATTGGATCGGGGTTTTCTTGTGTATTCACTTTATTACTGTTTGAAGTGCTACGTATATACATTATTCATTGCCTCTAAGCTAAGCCTGACTTCTTTGTGTTAAGCTACCAGAAGGTTAAGCACAGGTTAATTTAGAGTTTGCTTGTGTTTTCACCTTGAACCAAGTTGTGGTTGCTCCTTGAGTAGGGTTTTAACCCCCTCAACCAGTCACCAAATTTCCTACAAAAATATTTGAATATTCTAGAAAATAAAGATGCAATTTATTTTTCACTACAGAACAACATATTTAATGACATTAAACAAAGTTGTCTCATAGTGGTATAGTGACAGATCGGTAGTAGTCCACCATTCATCATTGACAGAAGCCTGTCCTTACATAAATGCATCAGTCAAACTAGCAGCTAAAGAAAAACTGAAATAATTGCCAATCTTGCACCTGAATACCCAGACTGTTATTCTGTATGCCACCCTAGGTACATGAATGTAGATGCAGATCATGGTCAAGATCTAAATCTAAGGGCCTGATTTAGATCTCGGTGGACAGGTTACTCCATCACAACGGTGATGGATATCACGTCTGCTAAATATAAGTCCTGTTGCATGACAAAGTTGTGCAACACATAATAGGTTCAAACAATCTTGCACACAATTTCTTGGAAGTACTTCAACATCCCCTGTATGGTCAGAAAATCTGAACTGTGACTTAAGGATCTAAAATGTGCATCTAGTAATGGCTTATGTGCTTTTGTGTGCCCTAATTTACCTCTGCTGAAGTACTGAGGTTGGACATCTGTAGGATGTGAGGAGATGTGGAGAAAGAGCATACCTACTATCACCTGTTAACTTTTGAAAAATGGTCCTCTATTCTAAATGTAATATTTCATGTTTACATACATTCAATGGGTGTGAGAATAGTGAATGTGTATTGTATTCAGAATAATGATTAAGTTTGAGTGTCAACCAAAGATGCACATGTAGCCCTACTGTGATATGTAGGTGTATACCAATGAGCAACATGTTACTGAAATTCCCAGCAACTAAAAGATGTGCAACAGATGACTAATGGAAGGTGTAGTTGTCATGCGTTGTTTAAGAAAAGGAAGCATGAACATCAGTGAAACAACCCCTGGCTTCGCAGACAGCTTGTACATTGATTTAATGCAAGCAGGGTCTGCTGTGCAAAAGGTATGCTGTGGGGTGAGATTGGTGAAGTACTGGATAGCTGCAGTCAGTGGCACCTACCACATGAAGGAAGTGGTCATAGGCATACAATTCCCTTGACACCATTTGCCTTTCTTCCAGTGACATGGAGGTAAACTGCTGCACACTTCTGTTAATATATTTCATTACCTGATGCAAGCATCACGATTTTCTTTCCTGTGAGATGCCAGCCTTGTCAGAAGTGACTCCCAGGAAAGATCTAGTGTCCATTAAATGGAGTGCAGCCATTATTTATATATAGGCATGCATAGCCTGGAAGTGAGTAGTAGGTGAATCAAGCTCCTGCTCCCAGTCTGCAACAATTTCAAGATTTGCATTAGTTGAGAAACTGTGTCTAGCAATGATTACTTCCCTGAACATGCCAAAGAATTTGATCCTTTGCCTGTAAACCCTCTCTTTCTACCTCATGTAATTGTTCCAAAAAATGTGGGGCAAAGCAACAAAAACATTCACTGACATAGTGAAGGCAAAAAAAGTTGCTTTGTGTATGAGTTAATTTCTTATGTGGGCAGTACGGCTGTGATTAGTTGGTGTGTTCAAACATGTTTCACCCGTAGAAGGGTGGTGGAGTTTGGAACAATCATTTTTTGCGCTACAGGGTCTACTGCAAACATTGTAAGCCTTGCTATAAGATGCACCAGGATTTGCTCTAAAGGAAAAAAAATAGGCTATGAAGCATAAAACATTAATTATAAAATTAAACAAAATCTGCTTTTAAGAAAGAAATGACCTTAATGAAATAAAACCCTTACAAAGAAGCGGCCATCTTTAAACGTCCTCTTTTACAGGATAGAGAGCGTAGAGTCTGGTATTGAGGTCCTCCCACCTCGGATCCTGGAGAGAAAAAATATATATATTTATACATATATATATATAATAATACTGGATCTATGCGTGTACCCTACATAACATAGTGACTTCCTTATAACCTACTACAACACATGAAGGGAATTCACCAGAATAGCAGCCTCCCAACTCCTATCTCTACTCTCCGATGAGCGCACCCACCACTTCTTCACTGCACTTAGACATCCCGACTAGTGATCTAGGAACGTCACGGTGATAGCGGATAGACCCATCTACTTTGCATAACTCCCTCCCAATCTCCTCTATCCAGGAAAATTCACTGAGAAAGTGGATAGAAATTTTCTTTCAACCAACCTTGAACCACTCTCACTAGTAAGGCAGGAACATGCCTGAAAGCTGCAGGATGTAACTCCTACACTATCTCGTACCCCCCTAACCTACCCAAGTCCTCATCAAAAACCTTCAAACACAATCTCCTGAGAAGACACCCTGAGACACTGATATCCGACCCGTACTACAACCTGGAAAAGGGCATCATTGTCAATGATCTAATATTCTACACCAGGAAAAGTGCACTATGGCGAGCAGCCATAATAAACTAACCAAACGTTATTGAAGCCAGAAACATTACGTATGGCACCAAAATTGTGATCGCTCCCTCACAATACCTAAGAGCTGACCTCAACATCACAATCAAAATGGCACCGTTCTGATCCAAGCTCCTCACAAGGATCTCAAAAAATTCGATGTCCACTTCCCCACCCTAAAAGAGCAGGTGAATGCCTCCACCCTTTAATGCACCCCCTGTCTCAACCTAACGCACATCGGAGCAGTGTCCACTACAGCTCAAAGTTAGCTCCAGAGTGTAAGGGCCTTCCAACCACGACTACCAAAACACAAGCGGCCTCTTTTCGCTACTTTCTCTCCTTAACACTCTCTCCAAAGAATTGTCCGGTATGAATCTCCCCATTGTGATATCCCTACAGCACGGGACTCAGGGCAGCTTCTCCCCCAAATCCAATAGAGTACCACCTATCTCACCACCTCAATCTCTCAATAAATCCAATAGAACACCACCTACCAACCCACCTCAATCCCTCAAAAAGGCAACGCCTGTAACCACACCATCCACTCATCGTCTCCATCCCACATCCTTAGTGGAAAGCGCTCAGACCATCCAGAGCTTGTTGCCTACCCCCCCTAAAGGCCCCTTGACCACCCTACATAGCAAAACAGGCCCTCTGCTCACCTCTCCACACAGAAATGCAGCCGCTAGGAGACTGAACTCCAATGCTCTTACAAGGATCCCCGACTATGCCACACCAAGCCCTGATACCTTTGTCTCTTCGTCTCTAGTACACCCTTCACTAATGGACCTTGAAGCTCTGAACTTCCGAACAGCCAGCCTAGCTCAGAGCATCCATAACGCGACTCTCGAATTGAGGAACCTCCTACTCCTTACTGAACACTCTCTCGCTAAAATCAAGCATAGTCAAAAATCAGTACTCTACCCTCAAAGCCTTACCATCAACCACTGTTGTTGGCTAATAGACACTATTGCCCTCGCAATCAACTTAAATATCTATCAGAGGATGAAACACTAGCTCTTCTACGAGGAGACACCTGCCACCTCCAATCCCCCTGCGAAGGAAGGCGAAAACAAAATCAATATAGTCTCAATCAACACGAACAGATCTTCCATATGCAAAAAAAGGAGGGGTAAACAGCTGTAATCTAAAACAAGTACCCTTATCCACCCCTACCCACAACATAACTACAAGGAACTCTGCGTCTCCGCTCCCTGGTCTCCTTCTTAACTGCCGATCAGCAGTGAAGCATGCCTCCGACATTGCCGAACTCATCCTTAGTCAAGAAATTGATGTGGCAATCTTAACTGAATCATGGCTCAATGAAGCTTCATCACCCTGCATGGATCTACTGGTTCCTCCAAGCTATAATATTATAAGGCTTGACAGACAAATAAAAAAAGGGGGAGGTATCGCTTGCATCCATTGCTCGACCTCTCCATTACCCAGTTCCGCTCTGACCCTCTTGACTCCTGTGAATACCTCGCACTCTCCATAAGTAACAACTCTAACCAATTGTGCAAACTGCACACCTTCTACTACCCCCCAGGTAAGAATGACCCATTCATTGATCACCTCATGGAAATCATTATAGCAAATGCCCCCCCACTCCAATAATATATTCCTAGGAGACTTTAGTCTTCATTGGAATGACCTCAATGATGGTCAGGTCAACATCCTTAAAGCCAATCACTTACTCAAGCCTGCACTCTACCTACACACTCGCTGGACTGGATCATCTCAAAGGAAATGGCGATCAGGCTAACCTCAATGGCTCCTTGTGACTGGTCAGACCACCACGCTATTTCCTTCCAAATACTGGGTCGTACCTAAGAAAAGATCAGTGCAATTAGTGAAACCGAAAGTATGGCTCCGGGACACTAAAGGCCTAGACTAAAAGAAGCTGGCAGCACGATGCAAAATGGATCTCCCCCAAACTATCAACTGTCAGCGAACTTACAAACCACTACAACTCAACAATGTCTGATATAATTGACTCACTAGCCCTGTTAAAACTAAAACGGCCTCAGGCCCAAGACAAAAATCCCTGGTTCAATGGATCCCTAAACACCGAAAGGAGAAATCTTCAGCTAACAGAAAGGAATTGGAGACAACACCCCTCCTCACCCCAGCTAAAACTTCTTAGAAAGACCAGACATGCGTACAATAAGAGCATTCTCAAATCAAAAAAAGAATTCTTCTGAGTAGAACTTGAAAACACTAAGAACAGACCTCGTAAGCTCTTTCAACAATCGAATAAACTGGCAAAAAGAAACAACTAAATCCCTAATAAGTTGCGATGAGTTCTCCTTCTTCTCAGCTAAAATCAACTCCCTGGGAAACAAGCTGAATTCCACCGCTATCATCCTCTCACAGCCCTCGGTGACACCTCCAAACGTCGCTACACACTCCCTAAAGGCGGTACCCAAAAACCAAGCCCACTGGACCACCTTCAACTTACATGACAACCGTAGCATATCAAAAATTCTATTGTCCATTAAACCGAACAACCACTTCAATGACACGCTCGCATCCAACTGCTTATCCGCAGCCAACCAATTTATTATACCCATCTGGACCACAATAATTAACGCTTCCCTAATGCAAGGGTCCATACCAGCCTCTCTAAAAGCTGGTCAAGTCATCATCATTCTAAAAAAACCCTCACTGAATCCTGCTGAACCGGCCAATTTCAGACCAGTATCTAATATTCCTCTAATAGCGAAATTACTTGAGAAATGCGTGCAACAACAATTTAGCCTACACATCGCCACATTCAAACTGCTAGATGAGTGCCAATCTGGTTTCAGGCCAGATCACAGTACTGAAACTACTATTCTCCATATAGTAGATGACGCCCTCCAAGCTCTAGACCAAGGCAAAACATGTCTCTTAATTCTTTTGGATCTATCATCGGCGTTCAACACAGTTAACCATGAAAAGCTAGTAGAACGTCTGAAAAATAGGAAGGGACTAGGGTGAGCCGTTCTCGAGTGGTTTAAATCCTTCCTACAGAACTGCTCCCAGATATTCTTAGTTAATCGTAATCTATCCTCCCCTTCCTCGATTACGATTGGTGTCCCCCAAGGTTCAACTCTCTCCCCAACTCTCTTTAACCTCTATTTGGAACCATTTGCTGAAATTCTACGTATCGCCAACATCTCTTTCCACATGTACGAAGACGATACTCAGATCTACATCAACATTTCATCCCTAGTGGAGGTCAAAGTAATGAACGAAGCTCTGAAACTGACTGTTCAATGGCTTGCTAGCAACCAGCTCAAACTTAATGCGCAAAAAAATGAATTCCTATTAATTTCCCCTCTGAAAAGGTCCCCTGAGATACTTGAAAGGATCAACTCGATCACCCCGCTGAACTGCACCCCGACCATAGTGGATTCAGTCAAATCACTAAGAATCACACTGGACAAAAACCTGAATATGCGAGCCCACATCAACACACTGGCCAAAAATGCCAGGTTTCACCTGAACTACCTGAGAAATCTCAAACCATTCTTAGATACATCGGACCTAAAAATGGCAGTTCAGGCTTTAGTTATCTCTAGGATCGAATACGGATGCTCAACCTTATCTGGCCTACCCAAGATCTCAGCAGCTCCCCTAAAAGCCCGTTTAACGCAGCCGCAACACTCCTAACAGGCTAAAAAAAATTCGACCACATTTCACCGCACCTGAAGGCGCTGAACTGGCTTCAGTACGAAGCCAGAATCCAACTCAAACTGGCCTGTTTCACTCAGAAAGCGGTACACTCTAAGTCTACTACGTATCTTGCTCAGAAAATCGTGGTTTCTGGAGGAGACAGGCACTCCCGGTGTGCCAGGAATTTTGTGTTGAAACTACCTTTCTTCCGGAAGAAGAAAACATACAACAGAGCTTTCTCAGGGGCTGAACCCAGAATCTGGAACTCGCTGCCGCCCTACATCAGAAGAATACCAGCTCTATCAAGATTCAAAAAGGAAGCAAAGACTTTCCTAATGGGCAAATTCCTACCCTAAACTCTCTCAGTGCTTCCACAGTTTCAGCAGCCCAGCGATTTGCTACTGTTCTGTATTTGAACTCTACAAGGGTTGCCGACTTTGTTCTCATATATGTCAAACATAAGAATAAACCTTGGCACTCTAATCAATTTAATATTAATTCATGGATAGTTCTCCTATTCCTACGCAGATCAAATCAGACAAAAAACAGTGTTTAACTTGCTATTCAATTTAATACATATATGAAACACACTGATTTGGCAATAAGTTCAGAAGCAAAAAATGTCAGTAACATTGTATTCCAAAGATGGAGGGCATAGTGCAGTAATCCTCCTGTAGAGTGTTGGATCGGCACCCGACACGTGTTTCATTACAAAGTAACTTTTTCAAGGCTGCAAATAATGCCATAAAGAAATATCAAATGTTTGTAAAGAGAGAAAGAGAAAAAGTGTTGGAAACAGGAAAAAGATTAAAGGAGATAGATAGTTAGCTTGAGTTCCTAAACACAGTGTTGTGACAAGAAACAAAGATTTTGTAAGTGATTGAACAAAGCAAACCCAAAATAACCAAGTACCAAGTAAAATTATTCTTGTAGTGATCAGGGAAACTAAGCAGAGAGTACTGATAAATTGAATAGTTTGTAAGAATGTTAAGAAACAGTGGGAACCAAAATGAGTTAATCCATGTATAGTATGGAGGTTGAAGGTATATACCTTAGATCAATAATGGATAAGGATCATGCATGTTCCATAGACGTCCAAGGTCTTCTAGTAACGATGATCAAGCTCTAACAAAGTTAGGAAGAGAAAAGCAGGAAATTTAATAAAAGATCCTGAAAAGAGAGATTATTTTATCTCTTCTGCCTCTCTTAGAGTTAATGGAAAGTACACCGAGACGGCGTGCATACCTATTCAATTACTTCATATGTTTGATCCAGAACGATAACAATGCCACATAATTTCAGTGTATCCAATACTTGTCATTTGAGCATCTAAAAAGTAAAAAGACCTTATGACATGACGGGAAGAGGATGAACTACCTCATGGGTATATATAAGAAGGTGTAACCATAAGCTAACATAAGGTACAAGTTCATATCTCAAAGATGAAACTCACAAAATGCGATGGCCCTTTAAATTCTGCCAACTCATTTAGTCAGAACTGACCGGGTACTACCACGGAGTAAGAAAACTGTGAAAAAAAAGGGAAAAAACAATTTTGTTGTATTTCAATTCTCATTACATATAAAGAGTGATGTGCTACCATTAAGACCACCACTACGGTCTGTAAATTATTGTTCTCATATATGTAAACCACATGATTCCTTTTTCATTGACGTTGCTTACCACTCTGCATCTTTTTCGCCTCACTGTCATTTTAGGGGCAAAGGGTGGTGCTGTGCAGTCTTCCTCTGCTCCTGCCAATGTCCTCTTGCTATCTCCCCCAATTGTACTCTTGATCGCCACTCCTACTCCCTGTAAATAGCCTATTATCTCTGCACTGTTTTCTCATGTTCGCCTGCTCCTATCTTGTATTTAATTTGTTATTACTGAATTTGTAGATAACTTGCTATTACTGTAAAGCGCTCTGATACACAAAGGGTCACGTTCATGCTATACAAAACACTAAATAAATAAATAAATAAAACCCTAGGTTTACAATTAAATGGTGTTTGCTTAAAAAAATAAAAGACTGTAGGATAAAAAAAAATACTCAGTATTTGCTGCATACTTTCAGCAATTAGGATTTTCAAAAAGTAAAACAAAATTCTACATTTTCCAATTTATTACTGTTGTTATTTGGTAGTTCCAATATTTTCTATGGGCATGTGTTGCACTGCCAGTGATTGACCGTGTGTGGACTTACTCAAAGGCTATGCTAGAGCACATTTACTACTGTTTGGGACATTTTTGGAAGTAGTAACTTTAGGAATGCAGTTTGTGAAAACAATGCCTTACTCTTTAGTGGGTGTGTGCATGTCTTTCCTTAAACCCCACCTTAGTCACCCTTAACCTTCCTTACCCATCCCTAAATCCTTCCCATTTTGTAGTAATTATTCAAAATTTTTGGCCCGCCCCCTTCTGAATTTAATACTAAAACGAATGTGTACGGTGACTCCACACTTGGGTGCCGATTTACAGACAAAAAGAACATCAACATGTAGGTTTGTGAATAGTATTTTCTATCATATAAGTAGAACTAATGCAATACTACTAAATGTACTACAGAGTGCAGTTTGTGAATAGACCCTGCAATGTTTAATTTTCTGAGTTATATAGAATAATTCTTTCTTTTATGATGCGCTAAGACAGTAAGATATGTCCCAATAAACTAATGAAAGTCAAACTCTGTTGCATCGTCAAATTCTCATGTCTTTTAAAGCATCAATGGTTATTCAACTTATATGAAATGTAAATTGAATGCATAAACTTATCCCTACTGTAGAGCAGTAGCGGTCCGTGGTAGGAGTGCCGGCCGGGCGGTGACGTGGGGCGGGGGAGGGGCAGGGTGGGGGGTAGTAAACCACGGATTACGGCCGAATACAGGTAAGTAAACATTTAAATAAATAAAACAAATTTTGTTGTGAGCGCTGCATCGCCCGCCCCACGTCACCGCACGGCCGGCACTCCTACCACGGACCACTACTGCTGTAGAGCAAGCTTAATTATAAAATGTGATTTAGGTTCCCCTCCCTACTTGAACTACTCCTTATTAGCATATACCCTAGGTTTCACAGCAAAACTTTTATTTCCATCTACAATGGAAATGAGATATCAATGTATGTACTCTTATTTCCTTATCCATTTAGATACCATGGAAATGTGCATAGACCCAGAATCCATTTTGCTTTATATTATATTGTATTTTTGTTGAGCACTACTATTTAGGACACATACGCTTATACAGTCATTAGTCATACAGTCATTATATATGCATAAAAGCATACATTCAAACTTTTATTGAATTTCAATTAAATATGCTAAATTGAGTATTTGAACTATGTCAATGTCATTGTCCTGCCCACCAACTATTATCATGTATTTAATAACAATTATTAATTTGCTTATCTTACTTTAAGGGCTGCAGTATGTTCTGCAATAAACTGAAAAAGTAGCAATACATTATTAGAATTATATGTAACTTATACAGAGGCTGGTATGGGGCAATTCAATTTAGCAGGAGATAGGGTTAGATGAGGTGGTTCTGAGGCAGTTTCAAAATTGACAGAATTTATGCCTGGCTTATATTTTCCTGTTGCTGATTCCTGGCTTGTGGTGGAGGCCAGAAAAATCTGATCGAGACCCATGATCTTTTTGTTTGTGGAACTTCCAAAATGAAACAAAAGAGCCTTCTGGTGTGATCAGTTTGTCCACAAAATTCTTCTTCTTATTATTATTATTATTATTATTATTAGTAGTAGTAGTAGTAGTAGTAGTAGTAGTGGTAGTAGTAGTAGTAGTAATAGTAGTATTCTCATAAGAATAATAAGACAAAGAATTTTGAGGAAGTCGTTTATTAGGTGGGGTGGCTGGGAGTCCATCCACCACAAGTAATACACTCAGTATCCTGTTAGGTCCAGTCAAAGGTTTCAGCAATATAAAGCTAAGCTGAACCCCTGGTAGCTATAGCACAGAGCAGACAGGCTTAACAGATAGGCTTAACTTTTAGAATATGTGCAAAGCATTCAGAAGTACAAAACACAATACCATATAAATCCCACTTCAATTTTGAAAAGTATAGTAAACTTTAATAAACAAAGTGACACCAAGATGGAAAGAAAAGTTAAAATCAGAAAAGCGGTTAGCTGTTTTTCAGAGCGAAGTCTCTTTTCCTTGTGGGGCAAACCTGAAATTCAGTCTAAGACCATAGAACATGTGGTCGGATACTTTTCGCAGTCATTCGCCTTGAAGCTCTGGAGCAAAAAGTTTTGAAATTGTTCCCAAACTTCTTTCGGTGCCCAAACAACCAGAGCAATATACTTCCAAGGACCCAAGGAACCCAGGGGAAGTACTTAGAGACTCTCATTGTGCCAGGCACAGGCAACAGCACTGGCCACTGGCCAGCTGGGATTCTTCACATAAATGTCCTCTTCAGTTTTTGTATTTTCCTGGAGCCACCTGGAGTATCTCACAGTTCGCAGCTGCCAAGTGCAGCAGGTTCATTCAGACTTGCATCCTTTCACAAACACCATCTTAGAACATGTCACATTCAATAAATAATATTCAATATTCAATAAATAACATATAAATTATTATCCTCATACATGATCCTAACATTGATCTGTTTCTTTTTTACGTGTTGTAAATGACTTATTTTGCAATTACATCTATCCTGCCCCATATGGTTTAACTTCTAGTACTTTATAGTGCCCTGGATGGGCTAGATTACCACAACCCTAAACTTTTTCAGCAATGCAGTAGCAATAAAATGTTCCACATAGCATGTCTAATTCATTCTAAAGTTGTTGAACAACAATCAATGAGGACGAGCAGTATTAACCACACTCTTTCCACTGTATTTGGAGATGACCACCAGCCCAGCTATGATCTCTGTGCCTTCAGGATAACTCTAAGTTTGGTGCCCAGCTGCCATTATTCAGGCCGCAGTGCACTAAACTTTGTTTGTTTTTCAAAAACAAACTCCAATTTGGGAGTTTGTTTTTGCAAAACTAATGAGCCCGACCCCCTGGGAGTTCTTCACAGGGTATGGGTGGCCTTTTTCTTTTTCTTCTGTCCAGCACAATCAGGGTTTTCCTAGCAGTTATAGGCAAAATAAGAGTGCATTAGACAGTACGCTCTAAATAGGGCAGTCCCTTTGATGTCCTTACTATGACAGCCATTAAAGGCCTACTCCAGAGGGAAAGTGCAGAGCCAAGGTGAGGGCCTTTAACAAGGGAGAAGGCCATTAATGGCCAGTATAACCCACTACGGCAGGCTATAAGACTATTAGAACATTCCTCTCCATGAGGGCAGGATGCCCTAATTAAAAAACAAAGACCTCTCAGAGCCCAAGGGGGTTGAAACCCTACATGCTGCTCCGCAGCCTTTGCTCCACAGTTGTTGCTGTTAATGCTCAACAGGCCACAGCTGTTAGCATTTGAACATTCACAGCAACAATGGTTAAAAGAGGCTGAATTCAGCCTCTGGTTTTCCTTGGGCTCATCTAAAACAGTTTTTGATCATTCAGCTGAGTATAGGAGACCCATGAGCTGAGCAGGATGAGAATTTGGGTTATTGGTTGAGGGAGCTGTTAACCCTTCTCAAGCAACAACCACAATGCTTGTTAGGCTGAAATACAAAAGTCACTAAATTAACCTGTGTTTCATCCTCTGGTAGCTTGGCACAAAACCAGCCAAGCTTCACTTGTTAACCAGTAACAAAGTGAAAACACAACACAAAAAAACTATTTAGCGCAATAGACTGTGACTTATTAAGTAATTAAAGACCAAACAACAGAAATCCAAACAGTTGAACTGGAGATGTGCAATTTTAAGGAAAAAGTAGTAACAAAAGAGCAAAGCATCAACTGTGGGTATCTGGTTGCACTGTAACAGGACAATGTCACAGGCTCAGGCCAACCATGATGGAACACAGGCACAGGAACAGGTTTGATCTGCTAAGGATTGAACCTTATGTCCTTGGTGAGCGGTCTGCCCAACAGTGCTGTACAAGGCTTCTCATTGTCTAGCATTGGTTCTGATGAAGCTTGCAGCTGTGAGGCGAGCCTTAGTGGGGCTTTGTGTCATTTCGCTCCATATTTGATGGAACTTTCAGTTAGGACAGGAGATGTTCTCTCTCATGCCAGCCAAGGTTCCAGAACCTGTGAAGGCACCTCTTAGGGATCAAGAACTCACACCAGCAGTGCCCAGCAGGGCTTAGGCAGGTCCAGTTTACAGGTCCAGGTAGGTCCATTGCACCAGGTCAGCTGGAGAGTTGCAGGGAGTCCTCTGAATCTTCATGTGTCCCTGTAGCTCAGAACAGGAGGTCAGCCAGCTGACCCTTGGAGTCACTCAGTCTGGGATGAATGGAGCAGATCCAGTATTCCTTATCAGAGAGAGGGCCTCAAATAGCAGGGCAGTCCTATGGCAGCCGGGCAGTCCTTCTATGGAGCTGTCCACAGGTCCAGGAATGTACTAAAGAGTTAATCGAATGGTCTCCAGTGTGAGAAACATCTAGACTTCCCACTACATCTAGTTCTGAAATTTCTTTTCTTTACCGGCCCTGGCTTCAATGTGGTCTGGGGTGACAATAGACTAGTGTGAAGTCCTTTGTGAGTGTCAAGAGGCAGCCCCTTTGAAGTGCAAGTGTAGTAGATGACAGATCTGCCTCTCCCATCCTGACAAGAAGGTGCATCCTTACAACACCTAGTCCCCCTTTGGGAAGAATACACAAAGCCAAACTGGCAACGACACCTAGACACATGATCTGGGATACAGGCTGCAGGCTCCAAATAGTTAGGACAGACAAGAAAATGCCAGCATTCTGGAAGTGGCATTTTCAGAATTATAACTTAAAATCCAGTTTTACCATTAAAGTGGGTTTTAAATTACAATTCATTAGAGACCAATCATGAAATGTCTACCTGTTCCCAAGCACAAGTTATCACTTATTAAATGTAATATGGTAATCCAATGTTATCCAATGGGAAAGATAGGCCTTTCAGTAGGGAAACATGAATTTAAGAGTGTTTCGCTACCAGGACATTTAAAATGTAAAAGTACATGCCCAGTAGTTTAAATACACTGCACCCTGCCCTAAGGGCTGTTAGGGGCATAAACTAGAGGTAACTTATATGTATTAAAATGGATGGTTGAGGCCTGTCAAAAACGCTATTTTATCTAGTCGAAATGGCAGTTTAAAACATCAGACAGGCTTCAATGGCAGGCCTGAGACATGTTTAAGGAGGCTAATTAAGTGTTTGGCACAATAAATGCTGCAGGCTCACTAGTAGTAGATAATTTACAGGCCCTGCGTACATATAGTACTGCTTTACTAGAGATGATACAGGAAAATGACATGTGCCGATTGGGTGTAAGCCAATTTTACCATACTTAGAGGAGTGAACAAAAGCATTTTAGCACTAGTTAGCTGTTGTAAAGTGTGCAGAGTCCCATGGTCAACTGTTGGACTTGGCCCTTTTCGCAGGGTCATCCCAGAACTTTTGCCTTCCTCCGGTATGTTTTCTGACCTGTTGTTGGTGGTTTTAGGACTCTGGGCACTTTATCACTGCTCTTCAGTGTTAACGTGCATGTGCTCTCTATGGTAAACTTGGTAAGATTGGTCTACACCAGTTTGGCGTTTTTAATATACCTATCAGTCCCTTGTACCGTGGTATCTCATATACCCAGAGCCAGTAAATTAAATGCTGCTGGTGGGCTTGCAGCCATGCTTGTGCCACCTACCAAAGTATCCTTTCAAACCTGTCTCAGGCCTCGGCCATTGCAGGGCCTGTGCACGCAGTTTATTGCCGCTGTGACGTGGTACATAAAGTGGTTGCCACGTCCGTGACTCCCTATTTGCTACATATCAGTCACCAGTAAGGTAGGCCCTAGCTAGCCCTATAGGCAGGGTGTGGTGTAGGTAAAAGGTAAGACATGTGCCTTAACTGTGTGGCATGTCCCGGTAGTGTCAAACAACCTATTTGGTTTCTCACTGCTGTGAGGCTGCCCTCTCATATGAATGCATTGGGGATTCCCTGATGTGTGTATCAGTGGTAATTCCTGATAGGAGAGGGGTGGCGTGATCAAGTTTGGTATGTTTGGAATAGTGGCAATAAATGCTGCATAATGGTGTTCGCAGATTTATTATCACTATTTTAGAAATGACACTTTTAGAAGTGGGCATTTCAGTGTGCTATGTGTCTTTGTGCCTGTCTGTTGTGTATTGCATGTCTGGCTCTGGATCACACGGGCTGGAGAGGTGCACTGGCTCCAGAGGGCCTGGGTGAGTCAGTGCTAGGCTGAATAGGCCTGTTCTGCATTTGGAGTAGTGGGAGGAGTAGCACCTGAACCTGAATAGGACTGTGCCTCCCTTCCACAATGCTGGCTCCGCCCCCCTGTGGTGTGTCTGGGCCGAGAGCCTACACTAACAATGGGGACTGTTGTTCACTTGTCAAGTGCCCCCCAGAACTGGTTTGGACTGGGTCCAAGGCCCTGTGCCAGAGCCAAACTAATACTTGAGGGATATAAATATTGGGGCTGTGACCCCATGTTCTTGCTGTACTCACTGAACTAGTGCTTACCTGAGGACTGCTGGGCACCAGGAGGAACCGCCATGAAGGACTTCCCCTCTGCTGGAGGGCCCTGTGAGCTGGCCTGTTTGGGCCCAGCTCTGCCTTGTGGGATTTTGGGTCTCAGTGCGTGGTGAGCTCTAGAGTTTCACCCTGCTACCTAAAGCGCATGGTAGGTGCTTCTCCATCTTGTTGTTTGAGCCCGAGGAGTGGGCTCCATCTCCAAAAAGCAGCAGGCGCAGTGCTGGGAGGAGAGTTTCCTGACAAGAAGGAATCCCGACGCTGGGATTCATTCGTGTTGCCTGGTTGTGGGCGGGGAGTTGATCCTGGAAGCCTGAGGCGTGGAGACTCTGTGGTGCTCGCACACCAGAAGCGCGGTGGGGGCACTGCAACGTTTTGCCTGCTGAGCCAGAGGAGGTGGCTCGAATCCTGAACGCAGCAAAAGCAGCCTCCAACGCGAACAAGAAGCAAGGCTGAGGATGCCTGACTGTGGGTGGGGCTCCCATGAGGAAGGGGAGAGCTCCGCGGGTGTTGTCCGCCGTTATTTGGGGCGGGCCAGCTACTGTGGAAGTCCCGCCGGAAGTCAGGCAAAGTATTCGCCTCATTGTGGGCAGGGCCCACTACCCGAGAGGAGTCAAGACGACAGAGACCTAGCTCCGTAGGAGGAAAGGCCAGCCCGTCTCCCCAGCAAGGGAGGTTAGGATGCCCAGAGTGCGCTACTGGAGGCGTGGGGGAAGCAAAGACCTCCACTGGCCCTGGGAGACTGTCCCGAGGAGACCGGGTGAGTGCCTTGGGGGACGGGGTGCCTCTTGTCCCAGGCTGCGCTGTCCTTTTCCGGCTCCAGGGGCCATTGGCCAATTTCACTTGGGTGCTTGAGTAGCACCTACATTATCTCCGCATTTTCTGACGCCGTGCAGCTGCACCGCATGGACGCGGGCAGCCACAAAATTGCTGACTGTCGGGGGTGATTCGATTCAGTGGCAGTACGGGGCAAGCCCAGTAGGGGTCCCCGGATTTGGACATGCCACGACATTGTTACCCTTCCTAAAAGGAGTGGATTTGCAGCCTCACAGGACGAGGGGGTGTGCCCGGATGTGGTGATGTTTTGGGAGGTTCCTCCCATTGTCTGCACACGCCATGAACAGTTATTGTGGTGCACTGTTGCTAATTAGGATGTATGCCTAAAATACTATACTAAGTGTACTTCTGCCAGTGGTTACTGGGTAGGGACAACTTTAATGTTTGTGACTACGACATGTGCACTGCTACTGATGGTTTATGCATAATGTGTTTGTGCTAAGGGCACCCTCACCAGTAGTTACTGGTTGTTTTTACTAACTGTGAATTATGATGGTTATGACAGTGGCCCGATTGGCCCTGTAGTGTATATAATCCCTGTAAAGTCATGACAGGTGCCAGGTGGCACAGTGTATATATGTGATTATGTTCCAATGTGTTTTATGGATAATACAAAGGCTATTTTTACATAACCTTGTGTGGAGTTTCTTTTGTGGTGTGCCTAGGGTGTCGCTGCTCTGTGAGTGTGTTGCGCAAACGCTTTACACATTGCCTCTGGGATAAGCCTGACTGCTCTGCCAAGCTACCAAGGGGGTGAGCAGGGGTTATCTTCAGCGTGTAACTCCCTGGCCCTGACTAGAGTGGTGGTTTCTGCCTGGCTTAGGCGCATGCCCTAGCCAACCAGAAAGTAACATCAACAAAAACAAATTCAGCAAAACAGGAAAAGAGAAGGCAAAAGGTTTGAGGAAAAACCACGCAAAATATTTTAGGTCTAACAAGCAGCATTCCCCACTCCCTCTGAGGTTCCAGTAACACTGTGAGCTATGGGAGGAGGGAGGAGGGAGGTGGTAAGGCTCTAGTGTGCCCTGCTGCAAAGGCTCTGCTTTTTGCTTTCCCCGGACTAATCTATATATTTTGGAGAGGCAGAGGCTGTGTATTAGGACATTGAAATGTTGATAGCAGCGGGCCAATACCAGTTTATAAAGGCTGCTGCTGCTCCATTGACTTCAATGGAGCTTTCAATATTCCAGTGTTCTAACAAATAATGTTTTTCCTTTTCCTTTTTATGGGTGTATTTTTTAATATTTCAGGATTGTTAACATCTGCAAAAGTCTCTACGTTTAGACGATAGTTTTCTTTAGCCTCCTGATTCTTGTTTATTTGTCTTTTTATATTTCTATATTTTCGACAGTTGGCATTTTCCTTCCCAGGTATTTCGGAACGTTATAACACTGCTCCCTTAGAAAAGTACTACTAGCTTCATTGAGGCTACAAACATGTTTTCCAGTTCTCTCACCTTTTCTCTGACTTCTCTGTTGCAACAGATGTTACATGATTATGTTCTTGGGTACAGAGCACTATGGGGCATACTTACAAAGAAGTGGCGGAGCGTGTCGTTCGCCTCCTTGGCGTAGCGACACGCGACACGCTCCGCCACTTCTGAAACACAGTGCTGCACCATATTTACAAGAATATGGTGCAGCCCTGAGTTTCCCCCAGTGCTGGCGCTAAGTTTAGCAGCCTAGCGCCAACGCAAGCACCCTTGCACCATAGTGCAAGGGTGTCTGTGTTCAGGGGAAGATTGTTTATGTACAGAAAGGTCTGTCTTCCTGCACATAAACAATCTTTAAATGCCGCTTTGTAACTTCTATGTGTGCTGCTTAATGCAGCACACACAGACGTTGCAAAACAGCATTTTTAAAAAATGATTGTTCATGTGCAGGAAGGGGGACTTTCCTGTACATAAACAATCATTGGCCTTTTGCTGTTTTCATGTGTGCTGCACAACGCAGCACACACGAAAACAGCAAAAACGAGGAGAAATGAAACAGTTCTCCTCATTGCGCCAGGGTAAGACCAGGTTTTCCCTGATCTCAATTCTGGCGCTGCCTCCTATTTACGCCTCCCTTGTAAATGGGAAGTAGCGTCAGAATCAATGGGTGTTGCGGTGGAACGTCCACAGCAACACCCATTGCCCTTCCCTTTCACGCTAAGCATAGCATGAAAGGGAGCCTTATTTACAAGGCAACGGTAAGCCATGTTAGGCGGCTTAAAGCTGCTTTGTAAATAAGGTGAGGCCCCTATCGCCATAACAACGTCACTGAGAGTGACGTTGTGATGACAACAGGGGCTTGTAAATATGCCCCTATGTTTGAATTAGGCTTAATTTTACCATGTATTTGTTCGCATAGCAATTAACACATTGCTCACAGATTTTGCCTTGCCATCAACCTCGTGGTGGTATATATAACTGTGCAAGCTCAGTAATTGTTTCCCTTTGTCGTTTATGCAAATGAGAAATTATTTATCTCTCTACCTAAAAAGAGTAAGGGGCATATCTACAAGGGCTTTATCTCCGCTTTTTTGGCTTCTAAAGCCAAAAAAGCGGAGATAAAATCATCGCCCTATTAACAAGAGGGTGCTAACATGCATTGGCGCATGTTAGCACCCTTTACTCGACGTCCCCTTTGCATCTCTAATGAGATGCAAAGTGGGCGTCACTGAGCAGTACAACCTTGTAAATATCGCTGATGTGCACATCGCGATATTTACAAGGCTGCTAACGCATTTTAGCAGACGTTAGTTTTGGGCGAAAACCGCTGTTTTCGCCGAAAACTAACGTCTGCTAAAATGCAGACTTAGGCATACCTATTATGGGGGTGGATTGTGCTGATACGACCACAGGGTCGTATCAGCAAGGTTATCGCCGTTTTGCAGGGAACATCGCTGGAAAACCAGCGAGGTTCCCTGCAAAATGGCGATTTCCCCCGCTATCGCTGGTAATTATATCGCCCTGGGGAAAAGCGTTGTAGATAACGCGCTACCAGGGCGATATAATCAAGCGATAGACGGCGATAAGTAGAAAAGCGCTAAGGGCGCTTTGCGTTGACTTATCGCCGTCCTCGTAGATATGCCCCTAAAATCTTTTTTACGTACATTTGCTGATAATAAACAAGTAATTAATTTACTTTTACTATCTGATAACATTTCCTCGGTTTCCCCTTACATTTTACACAAAATGTTTCTAAAAGAGGAGCATCTCCATTAATGTGATACGTCGTATGGAGCGCTAATTTAACATTTTCTGACCATGTGTTGATTTGGAAATCTGCTTCACCAATCTGTGTGGGTGGCCACGGCTGCCCTGTGAAGATCAGCTGTGGATTAGTTGCAAGTTTGAAGGGCTTTTGTTTGACAGATACGAGCTTATGCATTTGTTTACTGATTGCACTTTCAACGGTGCTTATCCTAGGGGCAACATTTTTTATACCATAAAATATTTTTTTTTGTCAACAAACTATACTTTTAATGTAAGTTGTGTAGGAGAGTAGGATCTGCTTCACATGGGTACCCCCACTTTTTGCGGATGCTTCACTGGTTTTCGACATTAGTCTGGCTGGGGCCCTGCTATTCAGAACCCCAGCCTAGCTGTTTCCTCTTTAAAAGGGTCTCCATGTGCCTTAGGCACATCACTGATTGGGATCTGGAGTGCCCTTATAAGTCCCTAGTATATGGTATACTATGTACCAAGGGCATAGGTACCTCAGAGGCCTGCCAGGGGCTGCAGCATATATTATGCCACCCCTGGAAGGCCATCCAAACTGACACCACAGGTCTGCTACTGCAGCCTGGGTAAGGTGGTGCATGCACCCCTTACTGTGGTATAGGTTACCTATATCACTAAAAGCATACACACATATAAACCTATAAGTCACTCCTAAGGCAGGCCTTATCAATCCTAAAGGCAGAGTGCATGGT
Source organism: Calotriton arnoldi (assembly GCA_963921515.1). Classification (NCBI taxonomy): domain Eukaryota; kingdom Metazoa; phylum Chordata; class Amphibia; order Caudata; family Salamandridae; genus Calotriton; species Calotriton arnoldi. Next base: position 325,483 of record CAWUFW010008315.1, read on the forward strand.
TCCTATGTGAGAGGGTGCCCCTGCATGAGCAGGGCCCCTCTGCAGCGTTCGGAGACCATCTCTGATGCTGTTTGTAGTGCAGCCTGACCATATACTCTTAAGCGCATTATATCCTCGCGGTAAAATGCTAACTTAGGAATGGCTGCACCTAAACATGTCGTGTTTGGTGTCAAACATCTTGGAATACTACCCCCCGCAAATCCTGGCGGCGGGGTAGCATTCCACCCTTCTAGAGGGAAAGGCATGTTAACTCTGACGAGTCCGGTAACTTCTTTCCAGAGCCCTGGCATCACAAAATGGATGCTGCTGCCACAGACACGAGTCTGGCCTCCTGCTGCTGGACGAAACTCCGGCAGGGGAGGCCTGGACAATAGGTTTCCTGTCCCAGGGAGGTGTGACCACCTCCCCAGACAGGACAATGTGTATTGGGGCTGGGCGGGAGCACTTTCGGGTGCTTTGAAGTCCTGCACTGGGGGCACATTTGGTGTCCCTGTGCATACCCCAGTTCAAACCGGATCAGGGGCTCGCAGCCCCTGCTTTGGCGCGAACTGGACAAAGGGAAAGGGGTGTAGCCACCCCTCTGCCCTGACCCACCCATAGGTGGGGCCACAGAGTAGTCCATCCCCTATTTTTAGAATAAAGGTAGGAACCCAGTCCTTAGGACTTTAGATTATACCTGGACGAAACTCTGACACGGAATCCTGGACCTTCGACACTCTACGACAAGATTAGAGGACTGAAGAATCTCCCTTGGGGTCAAGGAGTGACTCCCCTGCTTGGCAGGCACCAAAGAAGCATCTGTCCGGTTCGCATTACTGAAGCTCCCGTCGGACGCCGAAGTCATCGCATCACCAGAGGTGGATTCTCAGACTTCCCCGAGGCTACCCTGAGTCCCCAGCAAAGCTGAGGCCCGTGGCTATCGTGGGTGACTTGAGACCGTGACCCCTGGACACCGAGCACACTTGCAAGTGCACCATCTTCTGGGTCTCCCAAGAAGTCGTGCTTTGGGCTCCGAGTAGCCCTAGCCTCCAGCACCACCTGCACCGAAGATCACTGGCCCCCACTCTACGAGTGTCCTGTAAGCCAGCTCCACGTGCGGCATCACAAGGCTCCTTCGCGGTCGCTAGCCTGTTGGCTAGTAGCCCTTAACGAAGGCCAATCTTTTCTTTACTTGGCATCCTGGTTGCTCCATGCCTGCCCTCACTTACCCTCGCTGGGTGAGTTTCCCAGACCTTGCTGGTCTGCATCCTCGACGATCTACATCTTACTCAAGACTTGCCGTTGCCAAGGCTTGTTGGGTCCAATCCAGTCGCCAACACCTCAGCACTCGATAGACATAGAGCACCAGCCCGAATCCTGCTCCTGGTTGCCGACAACGCCTCCCGGACCTCGTGGCTGAAGAGTCAAGACGACTGTCACCGCACCTGAAGCACTCGACATCGGTGGGCATCTGTCCATCGCCTTCCTGGTCACTGGCTAGTGACCCAGACTCTGTCCCCTCTGCTTTCAGGTTCTTCAGAACTCCGATCCACTCTTGGATCCACCCGGACACTTTTCTCCTGGTCGCCAGCAGCACTTTGCAGCAGATCGCCATACGAAACGACGACGAAACCCGACCCCGAAAGGCACCTATGCACCCGGCTTCCCTGGGTGAGGTAACACGAGTACTCCGGTGCTCCCGTGGGTAGAGACTCTTCAAAGTCCTAGATCTCAAAGGGTTTTGTCCTAGTCCTCTTTTAAGTGTCCCTTTCCTCTATTTTCCCGATCCCGACTTTCTCCATAGAAGTTAACGGCGTATCGCGGTTGTGTATTTACACTGCACGCGTCTCCCGTGGGTCCCCTGTGTCACTACCTTGGGTGGTTCCTTGTGGTCCAAGCACTTCTAGAGGCTCTAGGCCTAGTGTCTAGTTCAGTCGTGGTTCGCAAACCACTTTATTGGTATATGGTTTGGTACGCCCGTAGGGCCCAAACGTGTATTTGTGCTATTACTGTGATTTAAGATCTTATAACCTATGTATTTCGAACTCTAGCCTCATAAAGAGACTAGAGGGGTGTGTTTAGTAATAAATACATATATTTTGAATATATACCTGGTGTGGTGCTCTTTCATTTGGTCACTCAAGAGATTATAGACTGGTAAAACAAGCTGCTTTACATTCCTTCAAGACTTAGCCTGAAGGCTGCTCTCCATAGCTACCACTAGGATAGCTTTCAATAAGGTTGTCTTTAACCTATCTACCATAAGAGTCGATTTGGACTGGTGCAAGGTGCCCACTATAATTAGTGGACAGCATATGCCAGGCCAACTTCTCACATTGGTGTGCAGCGTGTGGGATTCCAGCTTGCTATTGTTTTACCAGATAATCTCAATTGAATTGATCAACTGAAAACCACTAAAGGTACCTAAGGTACATATAATTTAAGCTTAGAATAACAGTAAGTTCTACTGAACTTAGAGTTGTGTGTTAAGGGATAGCACAACCCTTTCTACAACTCAAGAGAGTTTAGTAGGCCACACTAGAGTAGGTAGTGCATACACCACACCACATTAGTAATGTCTTTAAAAGCAGGATCCAAAGATTCCTTGCAGGAAGCCATTGAGCTTCCACCCTCCAAGTATGATACACTCCAATTCTTGGAATTGAGAGCTTTATGTAACGTGAGGAAGTTAAGGACAGGCCAAAGTCCCACCACCCAACACCTCAAGGAGTTGTTGGTGGATTATGATCTTAGTAAGTCCTCAGAGACTGAAGGGGTAGGAGCAGAGGGTGGGCCAGCAGATGAGGAAGGGGCCAGGGGTACCACTACCCCCAGCCCCCCTCTGAAACTGACCAGGAGGGTGACAATGACCCTGACCTGGAAAACCCAATCCCTTCTGGGGAAGATGAAGATGAGGATCTAGAAAACCACACCTTTGTCCCCCCAGGAAGGATTATGAGTGTGCTCAGAAAGTCTAGGTCTCCTTCTCAGGAGTCTAACCACTCTGGCACCTCCATAGGGAGCTCTGTTTCTTCTCACAGGAGGGAATCCTCTCATGAGAGAAGAAAGAGACTGGTCCAGTATGAGGAAACTCAACTAGAGATCAGGAAGAAGCAATTGGCTTTAGATAGAGAATCCCTAGATCTCCTTAGAGAGAGAAGAAAGTTGGGACTAGAGTCCCATGGTGGCAGCCATGTCCCTAGAGATAGGGAAAGGTCCTATGACCATAGGAACCTGAGCAAGATTGTCCCTCCCTACCAGAGTGGGGATGATATCCACAAATGGATAACTGCTTTAGAGAGGGCCTGTAAAGTACAGAAGGTCCCTCAGGAGCAGTGGGCAGCAATCTTGTGGCTCTCCTTTGCTGACAAAGGTAGAGACAAGCTCCTCACTGTTAGAGAGGAGGATGCTGACAATTACAAGGTCTTGAAGAGTGCTCTTATTGATGGGTTTGGCCTAACCACTGAACAGTACAGGTTGAAGTTCAGAGACACCCAAAAGCACAGACTCAAGACTGGGTAGACTATGTGGATTGTTCTGCCAAGGCTCTGGAAGGCTGGTTGATGGGCAGTAAGGTGTGTGACTTCTCAGGATTGTATAATCTGATAATGAGGGAGCAGATTCTTAATAACTGTCAAAATCAGCTGTTGCATCAATACCTGGTAGACTCTGATCTGACCTCTCCCCAAGAATTGGGAAAGAAGGCAGACAAATGGGTCAGGACCAGGGTGAAGCAGAAGGTACAGAACCAAGGTGGGGAAACCAAGAAGCAAGATGCTAAGAACTCTGACAAGGGTGGGGAGAAGGGTAAAGACCAAATGTCTTCATCAGGCCCCCAAAAATCTTCTTCTGGTGGGGATTCCCAGTCTACCAAGGGTAAAGGCCAAAGAAAACCATGGTGCAAGGTCTGTAAGCAAAAGACCCACTGGACCAGTGATTGCACCAAGTCCAAAGACTCCAGTCCAGCACCCACCAATGCCCCTAAGGCACCTGTTCCCCCTAGTACAGTTGGTGGAAGTGCTCCAGCAAAGGGTTTAGTAGGGTTCACCCTGGGAACTGAGTTGGGCTCTGACCTAGTTAGAGAACTGACTCAGGCTGTGTTAGTCTGTGATGGAGGCATGGATGTGCCCTCCTCTATGAGTCCCAGTAATCTGGGCAAGTACAGACAACAGCCTTTAATCAATGGACGAGAGGCTTTGGCATTTAGGGACACTGGGGCAAGTGTCACCATGGTGACACAAGACCTTGTGCTACCTGGGCAAGTTATGCTTGGTGAGATGTACCAAGTGACCAATGCTAGCAATGTCAGAACAGACCATACTCTGGCAGTTGTTAACTTCTCCTGGGGAGGGGTAACTGGCCTTAAGAAGGTTGTGGTAAGTGCAAACCTACCAGTCGAATGCTTGCTTGGCAATGACTTAGAGACTTCTGCTTGGGCAGAAGTGGAGCTCAGGACCCATGCAGAAATGCTGGGGATCCCTGCAGATGTGTTTGCTGTGACCAGGTCACAAGCCAAAATGTCTAGCACTGAACAGGCCTTGGATTCTGGAAGAATGGACCAAGTGCCTTCCAAGAGGAGGAGTAGTAGGGTTAAGGCAGTGCCTTCCCCCTTGGCTCAGGAGGAAGATCAGTCCCTTGAGGGGGATGATCTCAGCCCTGAAGAAGGAACTGTCCCAGAGGAACTGGAACCTGACCAGGTTGAGTTCTTGGGGACAGGGGGACCTTCTAGGGCAGATCTGAGCCAGGAGCAGCAGAGCTGCCCCTCCCTTGAACCCCTCAGACAGCAAGCTGCTGCTGAGGCTGCTGGAAAAGCTAGTGGTCCCCATACAGTGTATTGGGATGATGGACTCCTGTACTCAGAGAGTAGAGACCCCAAGCCTGGTGCTACCAGGAGGTTGGTAATACCTTTGAAGTTCAGGGGCTTCCTATTGACCCTAGCCCATGATATTCCCTTAGCAGGACACCTGGGCCAGAACAAGACTTGGGACAGAATTGTCCCTCACTTTCACTGGCCCCACATGTCTGAAGACAGTAAGGAGTTTTGTCGCTCCTGTGTAACCTGCCAAGCCAGTGGCAAAGCAGGTGGCACTACAAAGGCCCCCCTGATACCACTACCACTACCTGTGGTGGGGGTGCCCTTTGAGAGGGTAGGGATTGACATTGTTGGTCCCATGGATCCCCAAACAGCCTCTGGGCACAGGTTTATCCTGGTGGTAGTGGATCATGCCACCAGGTACCCAGAAGCTATTCCCCTCAGGACCACCACAGCACCTGTGGTGGCAAGGGCCCTCCTGGGAATCTTCTCAAGAGTGGGCTTTCCTAAGGAGGTAGTATCAGACAGGGGTGCTAACTTCATGTCTGGGTACTTAAAAGCAATGTGGAAGGAGTGTGGAGTGACTTATAAGTTCACCACACCCTATCACCCACAATGCAATGGTTTAGTTGAGAGATTCAACAAAACCTTGAAGGGCATGATTAAAGGGCTCCCAGAAAAGCTTAGGCATAGATGGGACATACTCTTGCCCTGCCTTTTATTCGCATATAGGGAGGTGCCTCAGAAGGGGGTTGGTTACAGCCCTTTTGAACTTCTGTTTGGCCACCCTGTGAGGGGTCCACTGTGCTTGGTAAAGGAAGGATGGGAGTTACCTCTCAAGCCCCCAAAGCAAGATATAGTGGACTATGTACTTGGTCTCCGCTCCAGGATGGCTGAGTACATGAAAAAGGCAACCAAAAACCTTGAGGCTAGCCAGGAACTTCAGAAGGCCTGGCATGACCAAAGGCTGTTCTGACTGTGTACCAGCCAGGACAGAAGGTGTGGGTGTTGGAGCCAGTGGCCCCAGCAGCTCTCCAAGACAAATGGAGTGGACCCCACACTATTGTTGAGCAGAAGGGTGAGGTCACTTACTTAGTGGACCTGGGAACACCCAGGAGTCCCCAAAGGGTTCTCCATGTCAACAGACTAAAGCCATATGTGGACAGGGCAGACATGGGCTTGCTCATGGCTACTGATGAAGGGCAGGAGGAAGAGAGTGACCCACTCCCTGACCTGCTCTCACAGAACCCTGACGATGGGTCAGTTGATGGTGCAGCCTTGGCAGGCAGCCTCACTACCCAGCAACAAACTGATTGCAGGCAAGTCCTCAATCAGTTTAGACATATGTTTTCACTGACACCCAGTCAGACCACCTGGTGCACTCATGAAGTGGACACTGGGGACAGTCTGCCTATTAAAAACAAGATTTATAGGCAACCTGACCATGTCAGGGACTGTATCAGGACTGAAGTCCAGAAAATGTTGGAGTTGGGAGTAATTGAACCCTCAGATAGCCCTTGGGCTAGTCCAGTAGTCCTGGTACCGAAACCTCACACCAGTGGTGGGAAAAGAGAGATGAGGTTTTGTGTAGACTACAGGGGTCTCAATGCAGTCACTAGGACTGATGCCCATCCCATACCCAGGGCAGATGAGCTCATAGATACTTTGGCCTCTGCCAAATATCTCAGCACATTTGACCTAACAGCTGGCTACTGGCAGATCAGACTAGCTGATACTGCAAAGCCCAAAACAGCATTTTCAACCCCTAGTGGGCATTATCAATTTGTGGTAATGCCCTTTGGTCTGAAAAATGCACCTGCCACTTTCCAGAGGTTGGTGAACACAGTTCTCACAGGACTGGAAGCCTATAGTGCAGCTTATCTAGATGATATTGCTGTCTTTAGCTCCACCTGGGAGGATCACCTGGTCGACCTCAGGAATGTTTTACAGGCCCTGCAAAAGGCAGGCCTGACTATCAAGGCCACTAAGTGCCAGATAGGGCAGAGTCAGGTTGTGTACCTGGGCCACCTTGTGGGTGGAGGCCAGGTTCAACCTTTGCAGAGCAAGATCCAGACCATCATGGACTGGACTGCTCCCACTACCCAGACTCAGGTGAGAGCCTTCTTAGGCCTGACTGGGTACTATAGGAGATTTGTCAAGGGGTATGGATCAATAGTGACACCCTTGAATGACTTAACTTCTAAGAAAATGCCCAAAAGGTTCAGTGGACAGTTAGCTGTCAAAAGGCATTTGATGACCTCAAGCAGGCCATGTGCACTGCTCCAATTCTGCAGAGTCCTGATTACTCCAAGAAGTTCATTGTTCAAACAGATGCATCTGAATTGGGGGTAGGGGCTGTACTGTCACAATTGAATGAAGAAGGCCAGGATCAGCCAGTAGCTTTTATTAGCAGAAGGCTGACCCCTAGAGAGAAACGTTGGTCAGCCATAGAGAGGGAGGCCTTTGCTGTGGTCTGGGCTCTGAAGAAGTTGAGGCCATACTTGTTTGGGACACACTTCCTGGTTCAGACAGACCATAAGCCCCTCTTATGGCTAAAACAAATGAAGGGTGAAAACCCCAAACTGCTTAGGTGGTCCATTTCCCTACAGGGGATGGACTTTACAGTGGAACATAGGCCTGGGAGTAACCATGCGAATGCAGATGGACTCTCTAGGTATTTCCACTTAGAACATGAAGACTTAACTGGGCAAGGTTAGTTTAATGTCCCTACGTTTGGGGGGGTTGTGTAGGAGAGTAGGATCTGCTTCACATGGGTACCCCCACTTTTGCTGATGCTTCACTGGTTTTCGACATTAGTCTGGCTGGGGCCCTGCTATTCAGAACCCCAGCCTAGCTGTTTCCTCTTTAAAAGGGTCTCCATGTGCCTTAGGCACATCACTGATTGGGATCTGGAGTGCCCTTATAAGTCCCTAGTATATGGTATACTATGTACCAAGGGCATAGGTACCTCAGAGGCCTGCCAGGGGCTGCAGCATATATTATGCCACCCCTGGAAGGCCATCCAAACTGACACCACAGGTCTGCTACTGCAGCCTGGGTAAGGTGGTGCATGCACCCCTTACTGTGGTATAGGTTACCTATATCACTAAAAGCATACACACATATAAACCTATAAGTCACTCCTAAGGCAGGCCTTATCAATCCTAAAGGCAGAGTGCATGGTTCCTATGTGAGAGGGTGCCCCTGCATGAGCAGGGCCCTCTGCAGCGTTCGGAGACCATCTCTGATGCTGTTTGTAGTGCAGCCTGACCATATACTCTTAAGCGCATTATATCCTCGCGGTAAAATGCTAACTTTGGAATGGCTGCACCTAAACATGTTGTGTTTGGTGTCAAACATCTTGGAATACTACCCCCCCGCCAATCCTGGCGGCGGGGGTAGCATTCCACCCTTCTAGAGGGAAAGGCATGTTAACTCTGACGAGTCCGGTAACTTCTTTCCAGAGCCCTGGCATCACAAAATGGATGCTGCTGCCACAGACACGAGTCTGGCCTCCTGCTGCTGGACGAAACTCCGGCAGGGGAGGCCTGGACAATAGGTTTCCTGCCTTGTCCATTAATTATGTGTGGAGACTTTAATATCTCCTTGAATCCTCATCAAGGGCAACTAAATCAAGGGGCGTACCAAGGCAGAAAGCCAAGAGTATATAGGGCTCTATCATCTCTTATGTGCAGCCATGGCTTGGTCGATATCTGGGCTATTAAGAACCACAATAACCCGGGGTATATGTATTATTCTTGCCCCCATAGGAAATATGTCAGGATTGATTATTTCCTAGGTACGAGGGACATACTTAATGGAGTTGGTATTAGGAAACTCCCTAAGGTGATTTCTGACCATAGTCCATTAATTTTGGAAATTGAAGTCAAAAGGTTCAAAAGAACTCGAAATAAATGGACCTTTGATAGGAAGCTTCTTGTAAAGACATCTTTATTGAATATATAAAGAAATGGTCCCAATAATTTTTTGACATAAATAGATATAGTGCTGGCAGGGGGATCGTGTGGGACTCATTTAAGGCTGGCCTTAGGGGCGAAACGATTAGCTTTGTTGCTAGGGCAAGGAAACAGCAGGAGGCAAAGAATGAACAATTGATGCGAAACCTAGTGGAAGCAGAAGAAGAACATGTCCTATTAATATCGCAGGGTCGGGAAGTGGCTCAAACTCAACATCAAATTATCGCCCTTAAGGCGGAAATAAATAGCTGGCTTAAGCAGAAATCGGCAGAAGAGTTTCAATCCCAGCGAAATAATTCTTACAAAAATGGTGAGCTAGTGGGGAGGAGACTAGCCCTACAAACCCGCCAGAAAACAGCTAGGAATTTAATATCTTCAATTAAGAAGGATGGCCAAATGTATACCGACACAAATGATATATTAAGGGTGTTTCAGGATTATTATCAGCTGCTGTACCAGGATGATACGGGTACAGCTGGAACACTTCAGGATTTATCCCAAATATTAACCAATGCAGATCTTGGTGAGGTGTTGGATAGCTCAGATAAGGACGACCTAGAAAAGGACATCTCACTAGAGGAGGTCCTGGTAGCATTGCAAGAATTAGCATCAGGGAAGGCTGCTGGCCCGGATAAGATCCCCCTGGAAGTGTATAGGATAATGCAAACTCTGATAGCCCCTCTTCTACTTGATCTTTTTAGGGGTATACAATATAGTGGGTGCCCTCCAGAATCCTGGAAAGAGATGGATAACATCATCTTCCCAAAGAAAGGAAAACCAACAGATAAACCAGCCTCATATAGGCCGATATCTTTAATTAATTCGGATATTAAAATCTATTCGAAGATATTGGCTATTCGGTTAGGGAGGGTTATTGGACATCTGGTCTCCCCCTGGCAGCATGGGTTTATCCCAGGAAAAGAAACAACGGATCATATCCGTAGGGCTATATCGCTATTTGACATCATGGCCGGGACTGGGGGCCAGATGACTATGATCCTCTTTGATGCCGAGAAGGCATTTGACTGGGTATCCTGGAGGTTCTTGTGGGGTTCACTGGAGTTAAAAGGCTTTGGACCGCAAATCATAAAGGCGATTAAAGCTATGTACTCCGACCCGAGAGCCCGATTACAATGGATGGGGAGAGAATCAGGAAATATATTAAAATCTAGGGGAACTAGACAAGGGTGCCCCTGCTCCCCCATTTTATTTGCTTTGTATATAAATCCCTTGGTGGTAAAGCTGCTGCAGTGTCAGGAGATTAAACCGGTGATAAGCAGGGGTTACGAGACTAAGGTTCTGGCTTATGCTGACGATGTTGCTGTGTTAACTACTGACCCAACAGAGGCAATTAGGGAGGTTGTCCGTATAGCTGAGGGATATGGGCTTGTATCAGGGCACGCATTGAATAAAGGGAAGACAGTTGTTATTTGCACAGAGAATATCGTTTTTAATGATTCTCGACGAGCAGAATTGGCAGTTTACCTCGGGGTCCGCAACAGCTCGATGGTGGATGAAATTGTGAAAATTAATTTCGACCCCCTGGTAAAGACTATATCTGCGGATCTAAAAAGAGTAAATGGGATGCATTTATCTATAATTGGAAGAGGGATTTTTCTAAAATGACTATGCTGCCCAAAATCTTGTATCTATTTCGCTCAATCCCGCTCGTGTAGACAAACAGATTCTGATATTTCTCTATGGGCACCCATTCCAGTATTTCCAGTTCTTCGGAAAATAGATGCACAGGATCATGTGCATTATAATAAAGGGGAAAGGGGGTGAATTGGAATAGTTGTAAAAACAGGTGTGCACTTGTTCACCCCCTTTTCTCATTGAATTATTAATCTGCCCCTTCAACAAGTTGCACCCGCGGATTACTGACGAGAAAACTGCAATAATGTTACATGTGAGACAATATTAGTACAATCTATCCCCCAGAAATGGCAGTATGTGAACTATGTTTGAAGAAAACACAATGGACGGATTTGGTTTGGACTTATATTAAGACTCAGTGTTCAATTTTGTACATTACTAAATGTGGATAACATGTTTGAATAATAGTTTAATGTGAAAATCTGAAGTGCATAATTTCATAATCGACGTATGAGACAAGCATCTATGGGTGGGCGGGGTATTCGTGTGAGATGCCTGAAGAAGTATTAGTAAGGAACGGGTTAATGCAATCATGAATTATTGGTTTATTTGCAAATCAAGGTGATGGAGACGTTTGAAACAGTGCATTATGGGATTTGCACTAATGAGGGTGGTGTAGTTCAACTGTGGGATTATAGTCATTGGCCGATGTAGAGGGGAGGAGTTACGTCACATTAGTTAAGAAGGGGGACGATATCAGCGAGTGGATTGCTCTTTTGGTGTAAGGAGATAACAGGTCGGGAAAGCGACTACAATGACAGAGGATGAAGGTATGGAGGACGGGTGACGTGGTTTTGTTTATGGGGATCTGTCGATCGTAAATACTGTCAAGCCTGAGTTGCATGGGGTGTTTCAAATTAGAATGAAGTAAAACGCAGGCAAGTTAAAGTTTGGGGAGAGGCTTGTTTGGGCTTTTTTTCGTAGCATATGTCATGCGCGTAGAGGGAAAACGGCAAACGCTGATTATGGAGTTAATTGCAAAATACACTATGAATTTTGTAATGTACTGTTTACCACGCAGTATGCATTTAAGTCTGAACATATAATCTAATGGGTGTTTTTTTAAACTTGTAGTGAATCCCTGAGGAAGGGCTATTAAAAGCCCAAAATGCATTGGGTAAAAAAAGATCAATCACTAAGGATGAATTATGTATGGGTCATGCAACAGAAAAAGGCCTGGATTGGCATATCTGCCAGATCAGAAACTGTTCATACATAAGAGCCTCACATGTAACAAGATGAAAAGAATATGAACTTTGGAATACTTGGAATAAAATGTATTAAACATGGATTAACTTCTGGCTTCTTTGTTACGGAACATGGAGTATGCTGTGCGTCCGGTCTTGGAGTGATACTTCGCTTCAGTTTTGTTGCATTATAGTAAAGGTCCATATCAGGTAGGCACAGCTTACTAGATATCATATCCACTTATTACTTAGAAATTTTGAGGCAAAGTTTTTGGCACCCCAAATATAACCTTTGCTCATTTTGTTCAATTTAAGTAACTTGAATTTCGGAAAGCAAATCAGAAACTTTCAGAATAGATAGGTGCATATTTACAAATAAATGGCGCAGCACTGCAAGCAATTTAGCAGCCCCGGGTCATTTAAAAAACACAGGGATGCCCCATATTGAGAAGACTACGACACACCCCTGTGTTTTCCCTTGCGCCACTGCTAAAAAAGCTGTCTAACGCCAGCCCCGGCCCCCTTGCAGCAAGATTGCCTGCTTAACAGGGATGATTGCGTTTATGCAGGAAGACACACCTTCCCGCAAAAAAATAATCATTAATGGTGTTTTGCTCTTTCTATGTTTCATAGAAAGAGCAGAAAATGAGGAGATATTAAAGTATTTCTCTGCGTTGCACCACTCTAATGCCTCCTTTTCAAAGGGGTTAGTTTTTGGAGCTGCCTCAGATTTACAGATCCTTGTAAATCTGGGGCAGTGTCAAAAAACAATGGGTGTTGCGTGGGTACACCCATAGCAACACCCATAGCATGACCCTTTGTCGCAGAAAACTGCGGCGAGGAGGCCTATATTTACAAGGCAGCGTTAAGCCACGCAAAGTGGCTTAGCGGCGCCTTGCAATTATGGAGCAGGACATTGCGCCACTGGGCGTCCGAAAAAGTAATGCTCCGGTGGCGCAATGCCCTTGTAAATATGCCACAAAGTTCCTATTCCGGGGCACCGTCACCATTTTGATTGCTTGTACTCACTCCCATAGTGAGAGTTTCAAGTGGGCATTTATTATGAATGTACGTCGAAGCTTCAAGGAGCAAAAGCTCCATGTTTTTAATAACTGTAACTGCAACTGGTAAGTAAATTACAATATAAATGGTTAAATGTTTTATAGTTGCGGATGACCATTTACTGGTACTCCTGCTTTAATGAAAGGTGGAGGAATCATACGTAAAGGTAAAAGTTGCTCTTGCACAAATTTATTTTGACTCCGGAAAATTGCCCAAATAGTACTATTTTTACTGGTTTGGGTAAAGAGGTTTCAGGTTGCCTAAGAAGCAATGAAATGTCATCGGCATAAAGGAGCAGTTTTATTTCACCTGCTGCAGTTTAAATACAGCAGTTGGAGCGCAGGCCATGATTTTGTCTGCTAAAGTCTCTAATGGCAATAGGAAGAGAAGGGGCAGTGACGGGCAGCCTTGGTGTGGTCCTCCATTGATATTGAATTGCCCTGATCTAAAACTATTGAATGTTATGACTACAGAAGGAGAGCTATAAAGTAATCTGATCTTTTGCATATATCGGTCTTTGAAACATGCTCTCGAACGAACTCTGAACAGATAGGGCCCTTCAACCCTACTGAATGCGTTTTGAGCTTTTAGAGAACCTGCTATTTTACTGGCCCATTCTGTAAGGGCTTGCCAGTTTATGTGAGATAACAATTTCATGTGATGGGTAGTTGTTAGACTTGGCATCTTTTGGCGTGTTTCCCCTGACTTTTTGCTTTCTAACCTCCCGTTTTTGACTGGTGTAATGATTCTGCGCACGTTCCTCACTGCTGTCCAGTGGGAAAGTGCAAGTGCTCCTGTATAAAATATGTATGGATTGGTATTTCCATGATTGGCCTATTTGATCTATGTGTCAGTCCCTAGTAAAGTGCACTGCAAGTGCCAGGGCCTATAGACTAAATGCTGTTGGTGGGCTGCAGCACTGGATTGTGCCACCCACGCAAACAGCCCGTAAAGTGTAGCTCTGGCCTGTCATTGCAGAGCCTGTGCGCAGCCTGGGGCTGCCATGTCGACTTGGCAAGTGCACACATTTGCCAGGCCCTAAACCTTCCCTTTTCTACATGTTAGTCACCCCTAAGGTAGGCCCAAGGTACCCCTGTGGGCAGGGTGCATTGTATGTGAAAGGCAGGACATGCCCTGGTGCGTGTGGCATGTCCTGATAGTGAAATACAGCCTACTTCATTTTCACTATTGCAAGGCTACCTGTTCCCCATAGGCCAGAATGGGCAGTTTTGATTATTACATCCTATGATCCTAACTGACCCAGGGAACATGGTAGAAATTCGAGTTTAGTATGCCTGAACTCAGAATGATAAAATGCATCTTTTAGTGAAGTTGGTTTTAACATTCTGTGTTTGAAAATACCCCTGTTAGAAAGTAGGTATTTTCTTGTCTAACCATCCAAGCCTGCCTCTGCTAGGTTGTGTATTCCTTGTCTGGAGTGTGAGTGACAGGGGCTGGGGGATTTCAGGAGACAGGGTGAGTCAGCACAGGGCTGAATAGCAAGATCTACATGTAGATGGGTGGGAAGAGTTGCACCTGGGACCTGAATAGGGCTGTGCCTTCCCTCCACAATGCTGGCTCCACCTCCTGTGGTGTGTCTGATGTCCCTGGCCTACACTGCAAAAGGAAAGAAGGAGACTTGTCAACAAAGTGCTCCAGGACTGACCAGAACTGGTTTGGACTAGGCAAAGGCCTCTCTGCCTTCAGAGAACAAAGATACATTGAGGATAAAAAGGGGGACCCAAACCCCAGAACTTTAGAACTCTTTTGGATCAAGAAGACTGCCACGAAGAAGAGCTGGAGAAGCTTTGAGGAGGAACTACCACTTTGCTGTGTGCTTTGCTGTGTTGGCCTGCAGTGGTTGCTTCTGTCTTGGGCAGTGAAAGGACTGGACTGAACTTTCTGCAATCTACTTTGTGAGTGTCTCCAAGGGCTTGAGGTAGAGCTTGCCCCCTGTTCAAGAAGTCTCAGGAACAGCAAATACTTCAAGCCCGATGCCGTCTACGACGCCGCTGCCGACTCCGTGTCCTGACGGCACCGCAGACGGCACCACCGCAACGCCGCACCGCGACCCTGGTCTCACCGACGACGCCTGCTGATGCCGCCACTGAGCCGCTGCTCGCACCGCGACCTGTGGGCACCGTACTCCGCACCGCCTCGCTTCACGACGACGCCGTGGCATCCACGACGACGCCGCTCCATGCCGGACTCAACGCCGCTGCTTTCACCGTGGTTCGAGGGCACCGCTCGTACAGTTACACGATGCACCGCCCTCATCCCGCACCGCAGCCTTGGCCTACCGACGCCGGTGCCATCAACTCCAGTTCGTCAGTCGACGACAGCGCTTCAGCCACAACGACGCTGCTGCTGCACCGTGACCTGCCAGCACCGTGACGAGCACCGCCTTCATCTCACACCGTGACCCTGGTCTCACCGACGACGCCATCCGACGCCGCCACCGAGCCGCTGCTCGCACCGCGACCTGAGGGCACCGCACGCCGCACCGCTGCACTTCGCACCGCAGCACCCGACGCCGGCCGACGCCAGCGCTCCTGACTTCAACAGAGAGGAGATCGATCTGCAGCGCGTGTGACTTCGAGGGCCCCGAAGATGCCGCACCGACCTCCGGAACTGACGCCTGCGGACGCCGTGTGTTCAGAAGCTCACCGCGAGGTCACCGACGCCCTGCATTTCTGAAAGGTACTGTTTGCGGGTCTTCCCGACACCGTAGCTGACCCGCGACACCGCAGTCAGCCGGAACTGTTTGGATTCGTTTGTTCACGACGCCGTGATAGCCCTGGACGGAGCTATCGACATCAAGGAACTGTTTTTAAGGACACTGTGATAACTGAAGATTGTTAAAGTACTGTACAGTGGATTTTTATTGTATTGGTCTTGTTTAAAGTATATAAAAATATTGGATATTTTTCTAAACTGGTGTGGTGTCCGTTTGTAGTGCTTACGCTGTATTACTGATGGTTATGTGCAAATGCTTTACACACTGCCTCTGAGATAAGCCTGACTGCTCGTGCCAAGCTACCAAGGGGGTGAGCAGGGGTTATTTTAGGAGTGTAACTCCCTTATCCTGACTAGGAAGAAGGGTCCCTACTTGGACAAAGGTGCAAGCCCTTGCCAACTAGAGACCCCCATTTCTAACATTGGTTGTCAGCGGTGAGGATAGGACTTGCGTTTGCACTTGACTTACAGTGATTGGTGTGCACTACTACCATATCGCAGACCATTACGTACCACATACAGGTTCTTTTTCTTTTTGGCCTATTTTTGATCTTGCCAATTTGAACTTGCTACTTCAACATGCCTGAATCTATAGTATCATCAATTGCAACAGTAGAAATTGCCTTTGAGGAGGATCGATTTGAAGCCTACAATGTCAAGGAGTTAAAATCGATTTGCAAGAACCTGAAAGTCCAGGTCAGAGGCCTCACCAGGAAGGATGAGCTACAAAAGGCGCTAAGGGCCTGGGTAGCAGCCAGACATGCCAGTGAGCAATCTGCTGTCCTCACTGGAGAGGTGGAGGAGCCTGTTCCTAGGGTGGATGTGCTTTTGGGAGGGGGGGAACCCTCCAGATCAGGCAGCAGTAGCTTGTCCCCAGAGGAGCTGGAGGACAGGCGGGAAGTAAGGAGGTTTGAATTGGAGAAACTCAGAATAGAAAGTGAGAGGGAAGACAAGAGAATAGCCATGGAGGAAAAGAAGATGATGTTAGATCATGAGAGAATGATTAAGGAGCTGGAGCTAAAGAGTAGAACTGGCTCAGATGGTGGCAGCAATTCTTCAGCACACACAGACAGGATTGTACACATCCCCAAGAATGTAGGTAAAGAGTACAAGAAGGGTGATGACATTTAAAGGTGGTTTCAAGGGTACGAGTTGTCTATTCATATGAATGGGGTCCCTGAGAGGAACTGGGGAGCGGGGTTGTGGCCTCTCTTTCCAGAGGAAGCTAGGGATACTCTGATAGCTTTGGGTAAGGGGCAGGACCTCACCTATGCTGACATGAAAGACGCTCTCCTCACTAGATATGGGCTCACACCTGAAAAGTACAGGGATCAGTTTAGGTCCAGTAAAAGTCTGAGGCCAACACTTGGTTGGAATGTGTGGATATGTTCTGTAGGTCGCTGGATGGTTGGGTGAAGGGCAGTAATGTAACAGATTTTCAGGGGCTCTACAATTTGATTGCATGGGAGCACTTGTCTAGTCTATGTTTTGCAGATCTGCGCCAGCACCTAGTTGACAGTAAGCTAACTGACCCCAGAAAGCTTGCTATGGAGGCGGACCGCTGGGTGAGTACCAGGGTCCACAAGAAAGCGTTTGGGGGAGACTGAGCCAAAGGTGGGCAGGGTCCCCAGCAGAAAGGCGGGGGGGACAAGGGTAAAGCACAGGAGTTCTCTAAAGGGCCCCAAACTAGTACCCAGGGTAAAGGTTCCCATCCCCCAGGTGATAAGAAGAAAGGGGTCTCTACAGGAAAGCCTGCTGAGACCGGCCCCCGCAAGTGTTATGCATGTGACCAGGTGGGTCACATGAAGGGGGACCCCAAGTGCCCAAAGGGGACGCAGCCACCCACTGGTGGGCAGACCAAGGTGTTGGCTAGTGTAGCACTTGGGGAGGAGGGGTGCCCACAGGAGGGTGGGGATCCCGCAGAAATGACCCTTGTCTCACTAGGGACAGTGAGATGGTCCCAGGAAACCAGGTGCCCCCTAACACAAAGAAATATAGCACCTGGGTGACAATTAATGGGAAAAGGGTAGAGGCTCTCAGAGATACTGGAGCCAGTGTGACCTCAGTCCGATGTCACCTGGTCTCTGAGAAGCAGGTAGTCCCAGGGGCATTCCACCAAGTAGTTGCTGTAGGCAACTCTGAGCGCCAGTGTATGGTGGCGCAGGTTCCCTTTGAATGGGGGGGGTCTCAGGTCCCTTGAGGGTGGTTGTGAGCCCTACCATGCCTGTAGATTGTCTGCTAGGTAACGACCTGGAGCAGTCCTTATGGAAGGATGTTGAGCTCAGGTCTCACTTGGAGATGCTTGGGTTGCCAGAGTGGGCATGCGTGTCTACTTGGTCAATGGCAGCCAGAAAGGGTGATCAAGAGGACTTGGAGCCTGGAACAATGGCACAAGTCCCTGCCAAGAGGAAGGGCAGGGGGCACGGGAAACCGGCCCCCGAAGTTCCCACGGACCGGGAGGAGGTGGACCTCGAGGTGGACGCCCCAGTGCCTACAGGGGAGCAGGTAGCCGAACTGGGAGACATCTCTGAGCTGACCCATTGGCAGCAAGAAGGTGGTCCCACCAGGGAGGAGTTCTGCAGGGAGCAGAACGAGTGCCCTAGTCTGGAGGGTCTGCAGCGGCAGGCTGCAGACCAGGCAGCTGGTAATCAGTCCGGGTCACATCTGATCTACTGGGAGAATGGTCTCCTATACAGTGAGCCTAAGGTTGCTGAGCCTGGGTCAGCCCGTGTGCTGGTGGTACCCCAGCGCTTCAGGACCTTCCTACTGGGTCTGGCTCATGACGTGCCTTTGGCAGGACATTTGGGGCAGGACAAGACCTTTGACAGGCTTGTCACCCACTTATTTTGGCCCCAAATGCGAAGGCAGTCAGATGCACACTGTAGGTCTTGCCAAACTTGCCAGGCAAGTGGTAAGAGTGGGAGGAAGGTCAAAGCTCCTCTCCAACCTTTTCCTGTTGTTGGAACACCCTTTGAAAGGGTAGGGATGGATATTGTGGAGCCACTGGATCCCAAGACAGCCATGGGCAACAGGTACATCCTGGTATTGGTGGACCATGCCACCCGGTACCCGGAGGCAATCCCTCTCAGGACAACGACGGCGCCAGTGGTGGGCCGGGCGTTAATGGGGATCTTTTCCCGTGTGGGCTTCCCCAGAGAGGTGGTTTCTGACAGGGGGACAAATTTCATATCCAAGTATATGACATCCCTGTGGAAGGAGTGTGGTGTAACCTAAAAGTTTACCACTCCTTACCACCCACAATGAAACGGTCTGGTGGAGAGATTCAACCAGACCTTGAAGGGCATGATCAAGGGTCTAACAGAACCCATGAGGCGTAAGTGAGACGTCCTCTTGCCATGCCTACTCTTTGCATACAGGGAGGTGCCTCAGAAGTCTCTTGGGTACAGCCCCTTTGAGCTCCTGTATGGCCATCCTGTCAGAGGATCTCTGAGTTTGGTAAAGGAAGGCTGGGAGGCAGCTCCCAGGAAAACTCCCCAGGATGTGTTTAGTTACATGCTGGCCTTTAGAAACCAAACTGCCCGCTTCAGGAAACTCACTCAGGCGAACCTAGAAGCAAGCCAGGAAGAAATGAAGAGGTGGTATGACCAGAATGCCACTCTGGTCAAATTTCAACCTGGGCAAAAAGTGTGGGTCATGGCCCCAGTGGAACCTTGTGCCTTGCAGGACAAGTGGACTGGGCCATATGAGGTGGTGGAGTGCAAAAGTGATGTCACCTACCTGGTGGATTTGCAGGCTCCAAGGAACCCTTTGAGGGTCCTTCACATGAACCGCCTCAAGCCCCACTTCAAGAGGTCCGAAGTGAGTATGCTCTTGGCGACAGATGATGGGATGGTAGAGGAGAGTGAGCCTCTCCCTGACCTACTGTCTACCAAGGAGCATGATGGGTCAGTGGAGGGTGTGATCCTCTCCCCTACACTGACTCAGGAGCAGCAGGGGGACTGTCACCAGTTGTTGGGACAGTTCGCCCCACTGTTCTCTCTGACCCCCGGTGTTACTCACTGTTGTACCCATGACGTGGACACTGGTGACAGCCCTCCTGTGAAGCACAAGATTTACAGGTTGACTGACCGGGTCAGGGCCAGCATCAAGGAGGAGGTCTCTAAGATGTTGGCGTTAGGGGTGATTGAGCCTTCCAACAGTCCTTGGGCCAGCCCAGTGGTCTTGGTCCCAAAGGCTGCTGCACCCGGTGCCACTCCAGAACTCCGGTTTTGTGTGGACTACCGTGGGCTCAATGCCGTCACCAGGACTAACGCGCACCCCATCCTCAGAGCTGATGAGCTCATTGAACGGTTGGGAGCTGCCCGGTTCCTCAGCACGTTTGATTTAACGTCTGGGTACTGGCAGATTGCCTTAACCGATGGGGCCAAGGAGAGGTCAGCATTCTCAACCCCAGAAGGTCATTACCAATTTCGGGTGATGCCCTTTGGGTTGAAGAATGCCCCTGCCACCTTTCAGAGGTTGGTCAATCAGGTGTTGGCTGGACTGGAGGATTTCAGTGCCGCCTACCTGGATGACATTGCTGTGTTCAGTTCCAGCTGGGAAGAACATTTACAGCACCTTGAGAAAGTGTTGAGGGCTCTGCAAGGTGCAGGCCTCACGATCAAGGCCAGTAAGTGCCAGATCGGGCAGGGTTCTGTGGTGTACTTGAGACACCAGGTAGGAAGCGGCCAGGTGGCGCCCCTACAACCCAAGATTGATATCATTCTGGCGTGGGAACCCCCCAAGACCCAGACAGAGGTGAGGGCCTTTTTAGGACTCACCGGCTACTATAGGAGATTTGTTAAGGGCTATGGCACCTTTGTCGCCCCCTTAACAGAGCTGACTTCCAAGAAGCAGCCCAGGAAGGTGATCCGGACTGAGTCTTGCCAGAAAGCTTTTGATGCCCTGAAGGCAGCCATGTGCATGGCGCCCATGCTCAAGGCACCTGACTTCTCCAAGGAATTTGTCGTGCAGACTGACGCTTCAGAGCATGGTGTGGGAGTGGTGCTCTCACAACTGAACGAAGAGGGCCTGGATCAGCCTGTAGTCTTCCTTAGCAGGAGACTACTCCCCAGGGAACAGAGGTGGAGTGCCATAGAAAGGGAAGCTTTTGCTGTGGTCTGGGCGCTGAAGAAGTTGAGACCATACCTGTTTGGGACTCACTTCCGGGTTCAGACAGACCACAGGCCCCTCAGATGGTTGATGCAAATGAGGGGTGAGAATCCAAAACTGCTGAGGTGGTCCATCTCCCTACAGGGAATGGACTTTACGGTGGAACACCGCCCTGGTACAGAACATGCCAACGCAGATGGTCTGTCCAGGTTCTTCCGCCTTAGTGAAGAGAACTCCAATGGGGTTGGGTAGTTCTCCCTACTTTCAGCTGGAGGCGACATGTGTTAGACTTGGCATCTTTTGGCGTGTTTCCCCTGACTTTTTGCTTTCTAACCTCCTGTTTTTGACTCTGTTTTGGCTGGTGTAATGATTCTGCGCACTTTCCTCACTGCTGTCCAGTGGGAAAGTGCAAGTGCTCCTGTATAAAATATGTATGGATTGGTATTTCCATGATTGGCCTATTTGATCTATGTGTCAGTCCCTAGTAAAGTGCACTGCGAGTGCCAGGGCCTATAGACCAAATGCTGTTGGTGGGCTGCAGCACTGGATTGTGCCACCCACGCAAACAGCCCGTAAAGTGTAACTCTGGCCTGCCATTGCAGAGCCTGTGCGCAGCCTGGGGCTGCCATGTCGACTTGGCAAGTGCACACACTTGCCAGTCCCTAAACCTTCCCTTTTCTACATGTTAGTCACCCCTAAGGTAGGCCCAAGGTACCCCTGTGGGCAGGGTGCATTGTATGTGAAAGGCAGGACATGCCCTGGTGCGTGTGGCATGTCCTGATAGTGAAATACAGCCTACTTCGTTTTCACTATTGCAAGGCTACCTGTTCCCCATAGGCCAGAATGGGCAGTTTTGATTATAACATCCTATGATCCTAACTGACCTAGGGAACATGGTAGAAATTCGAGTTTAGTATGCCTGAACTCAGAATAATAAAATGCATCTTTTAGTGAAGTTGGTTTTAACATTCTGAGTTTGAAAATACCCCTTTTAGAAAGTAGGTATTTTCTTGTCTAACCATCCAAGCCTGCCTCTGCTAGGTTGTGTATTCCTTGTCTGGAGTGTGAGTGACAGGGGCTGGGGGATTCCAGGAGACAGGATGAGTCAGCACAGGGCTGAATAGCAAGATCTACATGTAGATGGGTGGGAGGAGTTGCACCTGGGACCTGAATAGGGCTGTGCCTTCCATCCACAATGCTGGCTCCACCTCCTGTGGTGTGTCTGATGTCCCTGGCCTACACTGCAAAAGGAAAGAAGGAGACTTGTCAACAAAGTGCTCCAGGACTGACCAGAACTGGTTTGGACTAGGACAAGGCCTCTCTGCCTTCAGAGAACAAAGAGAAATTGAGGATAAAAGGGGGACCCAAACCCCAGCACTTTAGAACTCTTTTGGATCAAGAAGACTGCCAAGAAGAAGAGCTGGAGAAGCTGTGAGGAGGAACTACCACTTTGCTGTGTGCTTTGCTGTGTTGGCCTGCAGTGGTTGCTTCTGTCTTGGGCAGTGAAAGGACTGTACTGAACTTTCTGCAATCTACTTTGTGAGTGTCTCCAAGGGCTTGAGGTAGAGCTTGCCCCCTGTTCAAGAAGTCTCAGGAACAGCAAAGACTTCGAGCCCGACGCTGTCTACGACGCCGCTGCCGACTCCGTGTCCTGACGGCACCGCAGAGGGCACCGCCGCAACGCCGCACCGCGACCCTGGTCTCACCGATGACGCCTGCTGATGCCGCTACCGAGCCGCTGCTCGCACCGCGACCTGTGGGCACCGCACTCCGCACCGCCTCGCGACGTCAGCGTGGCATCCCCGACGACGCCGTTCCACGCCGGACTAGACGCCACTGCTTGCACCGTGGTTCAAGGGCACCGCTCGTACAGTTACATGACGCACTGCCCTCATCCCGCACCGCAGCCTTGGCCTACCGACGCCGGTGCCATTGACTCCAGTTCGTCAGTCGATGACAGCGCTTCAGCCACGACGATGCCGCTGCTGCACCGTGACCTGCCAGCACCGTGACGAGCACCGCCTTCATCTCACACCGTGACCCTGGTCTCACCGACGACGCCATCCGCCGCCGCCACCGAGCCGCTGCTTGCACCGCGACCTGAGGGCACCGCACGCCGCACCGCTGCACTTCGCACCGCAGCACCCGATGCCGGCCGACGCCAACGCTCCTGACTTCAATAGAGAGGAGATCGATCTGCAGCGCGTGTGACTTCGAGGGCCCCTACGACGCCGCACCGACCTCCGGAACTGACGCCTGCGGACTCCGTGTGTTCGGAAGCTCACCGCGAGATCACCGACGCCCTGCATTTCTGAAAGGTACTGTTTGCGGGTCTTCCCGACACCGTAGCTGACTCGCGACGCCGCGGTCAGCCAGAACTGTTTGGATTTGTTTGTTCACGACGCCGTGATAGCCCTGGACGGAGCTATCGACATCAAGGAACTGTTTTTAAGGACACTGTGATAACTGAAGATTTTTAAAGTACTGTACGGTGGATTTTTATCGTATTGGTCTTGTTTAAAGTATATAAAAATATTGGATATTTTTCTAAACTGGTGTGGTGTTCGTTTGTAGTGCTTACGCTGTATTACTGTTGGTTATGTGCAAATGCTTTACACACTGCCTCTGAGATAAGCCTGACTGCTCGTGCCAAGCTACCAAGGGGGTGAGCAGGGGTTATTTTAGGAGTGTAACTCCCTTATCCTGACTAGGAAGAAGGGTCCCTACTTGGATAAAGGTGCAAGCCCTTGCCAACTAGAGACCCCCATTTCTAACAGTAGTTGAGCGTCTTGGCTAAAAGCCAACTTGATTTCTGTGCACCAAGGAAGGGATGTACCTCTGCAGTCTTGTTGCTAACCCCTTAGCTGATATTTTTTTGTCATTGCGCAAAAAGATAGGCCTGTAGCTGCTTCATTGCAATGGATCTTTGTCGGGTTTTAGAAGAAGAGAGACTGTAGCCCTATTGAATTCCTGAAGCATTAGATCTTTTTCGCACATCTCTTTAAAGATTTAGCATCATTTTGGCACCACGGTCTGCACATTAATTTTATGGTATTCAATTCGGAATTCGGAATCCATCATCTCCCGAAGCTTTCCCCGATGGCATGTTTTTATGGCTTCGGAGATTTCCTCATAAGTGATATCACTCAAAAGGTTATCCGCTTCTTCATCATGCAGGCGAGAGAGTTGTAGTTTATCGAACAATTTGATTCTGTCTACCTGAAATCATCAATGGTTTCTGAGGACTATAGCTATGCATAAAATGTAGCAGTGGGCGTAATTTATGTAATCTGATCCAGCATAATTACGTGAAATGACTTCGAAACTGCAAGACTTCGCAGAAGAACGAGAGGGGCATAACGCTGCATTTATCGATATTGTCTTAGCACAAAAATGCACTCTCGCACTAAATGCAACAGCGCGTTATAAGCAGCAGCCACTCAAGTTCTGTTCCTATGCTCTAACAGTAGCCATTTTTACCCCTGATTTCTCTAAATTACACGAGTGGGCATATTCGAGTAATTTTCGGTAATTTTGTGTCAAATAAAGACAGAAAATTATTATAATATATTAAAAGCTGCAAATTCATTGGTAACTTGTATTTGATTAGTAACCAGACCAGCTGAAGCTTGAATAGCCAAGATAGAATGTTAAGCCTCCTTTAATTTCAGCTTTGGGCTAACCCATGCAGCTTTTACACCTTGTTCATAGTGCTGTGCTTAAAACCTTCCCAAACGCCTTTTCAGCAAATAATGTAAATAAAGAATTTAGGTCCACCTTTGCCTGTGCCAGATGCCTTAAATTGTTCGTTGACACAGAGAAGTCAATTCTGCTCAGTCAGTAGGCGAAGTTAGTGTTCTAGGTTTTGCTGGCCATCTGTGATCTTTTTCCAGTGGGGCTCTATTCTTTCATTATTTGACTCCTCATGTATGCCTTACATGCTGTCCATAGGATATGTTGTAATATAACAGAATCAATGTTGTTTGCCATACAGTTTTGTGTAAGTATATTTTTAATCTTTTTTAGCTTCAAGGTTATTGAACCTCCAGAGAGGCATTCTTCATCTACTGTTAGCAGATCTGACAACTCACAACTGCAACTCTATCTGTATGATTGAATGATCTGAGACTCTGTTGTTCATCTTCTCAAATGAGGAGGGATTGGAAGATGTTGAGTTAAATATCAGAAAACAATAGATCTTCATTTCAATGCCGTGCGGAAGAGAGTAAAAAGTGTAATGTTTTAATGACTGTCTGTTTTTGTTATGGCTTGTGTCCTATGGACTAGTGCAGTCGAGGATTGGATCAGAGGCAAAGTTACAGCCCACTCCTGCTTTGAACTTGGATTATCCATAGTACACGAGTAGTATGTTCAATTTGGAGAACTAGGATCATTTAGTTCAATTGAGAGAATAAATACTTCTGATTATGATATGTGAGGATGGCATGTAGAATTTAGCAAATACGTCACTTCCTTACAGGTCAGTCCAAATCTTGCCTAAACGAGCCATCAAGAATTTGCTGAGTAGAATTGCAGTGCCACCTTTTCTATATTGCTATCATATTGAGCGGATTGCCTTCTCGTCAAATACCTTTGTAATTTTAACAAATCGGTTTCGCACTCTAGAAACAAGAAATGTGTGATAAATAACGGCTATGAGTGTCCAAATTTCGAACACAGAGTCCGATCTTCCCAGAAAGCAAATCAGTAGTCCGTGCAATTTGATTGTAGTCAAAAATTCCTTTTATTCTTTTATTCTTTCACAAAGTTTCATAAAAACCACTTCACACTATGGACAAGACTGCTGACGCGTTTCGTCCCATTGGGACTTCTTCAGGGCTAAAATATATACAAACAAAACACTATTTACAACATAAATACTAATTAAAAGCAAGACAAACAGAATCAAATTAAACCAGACACAGTATTATACACCTAATCATGTGTTTACACAAAAAAAGAACATAGGAAGATCGTCAATTTGCACTGTGAATATTCATGTAAAAAGCGAGGAACATCACTTATACTTGCTCAAGGGGAGGACACAATGACTTGAAACATAGTAAATTAGTATGTATAAATAGCTAGTATGCACATGATGATTCCATTTAGCGAACAATGAGCAACTCATGATAGAAAAACATGTCACATCACAGCAAAAAAAGTTGTTTAAAAGAAGGAGAGAAAGAAACAAATACAAAAATGTGAAGCATCTACCACATATTAACAAATCAAAGAGGCATACCTTAATAGGTAGTACATATATGGCAAGTATTCTTTTGCAATGTTAGCAATTCAAGTATTTCTGCGAGAGATGAAACAGAAATTAGTATTTCAATAATACACTTTATCATATTTAACATTAATGTCTCGTACACCAAGATCTTATCGAAACTATATGTTCACATTTTTAAATCAATTCATCTAGATTTTAAATATCCCGTGAACCGCTAATACAATTCACAGTGACAGCGCACAGAATAAAAACCTCAAAGAAACATAAAAACCGAGCATTGTTAATACTTAATATCTAATACAATTCTAATGCATGCTCATTATAAAAGATGGCTGCTTATTAGCCTAACAGACGAATTCTAGTCACCATAAATCTCTAACATAGCCCGCTTCTTAATTAAAGGCAATCAACCAATTGCCAACAATTTAATATCTAAAGTAATTCAAATACATGCGTGCTTCGAGAGAGTTATTCATTACGCCTACTGAAGATATTACACGCGCA
This sequence comes from Calotriton arnoldi, assembly GCA_963921515.1. Classification (NCBI taxonomy): domain Eukaryota; kingdom Metazoa; phylum Chordata; class Amphibia; order Caudata; family Salamandridae; genus Calotriton; species Calotriton arnoldi. Next base: position 351,745 of record CAWUFW010008315.1, read on the forward strand.
AAATGTGCATTAAACAAGTCTCCTTAGAATGTAATGTTAAAGATGAGAACAATAATTGTTAGCGGCTCGTGACAAAGTTGCCAAATGATGCCATAATAGCAAACGTGAAACAATCAAAAGCACTCCAATTGCAAGATGCTAAGAAGTAAGTACCTTGAAAGTTTAGTCTTTCACACAAATAGAGTGCCTTTAGAGCACGCCATCTTGAAATATCACGAGCAAAATATAAAAAAGGTGTATCTAACCGCTACAACAAAATTGCCAACAAAAGTCAAGTATAGACAACCGTCAGAAGGAAATCAAAATCATGCAAAATTACTTAAACAACTAAACGGAAAGTTAAAAACAATTATTATAATTGTAAAGCACAAATATCAATCAGCCTAACTAAGAGCATACCGCTCACTGACTTATTGCCTGGAACTTACGGGAATGATTTCTCCCTGAAATCTGTAAATGGCGTCCGGTTCAAATAGCGAAACGAACCGAGCACCTATAAAACACGGCTTATATACCCTTTCTAAATACACACACCTGTGTAGGAATCTGCATTGTACGTAATAAAGCGTTGTGAGGTCACATGATGTAAAAGTCTTTCGAAGGCGCCATCTTGGAGTGTGATTTATAACAAACAACAAGTGCTGTAACATGAAGGAAGCACAAAGATAACTTTACCTGAAGAAGGAAAACAAGTACTTAGCTGTGAATAGTTAAAAAGAAAAATATATATAAGCACTATTTTACTACTATCGTTAGTACAAAGTAATAATATGTCATATAGTGATCAAACTGCTAGTTTCGTTATTTCTAGACCAATCACCATATTAAACGCAGTGTGGAATTTGTACTTAAATATGAAGAAAGGGATATATATGGGCATATATGGGCAGTAGTTTACTACTGTCCCCAGTGAAAGATGATCATATGTCGCGTGATAGTCAATCTGCTAGGTTCGTTATTTTATGACCAGGCGCCATATTTAAACGAAGTGAAGTAGCACCAAATGTTATCCAATATGATAACATGACAGTCAATAAACGAGCAGAAGAATGTGCAATGGCAATTGGGACAAACATCTCGTTTAGCACCACTCGAATAGATAAACATTACTACCTTCATTAATAAAAAGTGCAAGAGTATCATATGATAAATCGTAGGTCCATAATTGCTGATCAAAATTATGTACCACAGTGATAGTTTCATCAGTATGCTCCTAAGTCGTATTGCAACCACTATAATAGTTCCATTAGCTAAGTCGATACTGAGAGATATATATTAGGCAAAAAATTACTAAATCAATAACACTGTATAAAACAATAGAAATGGAGTGCGCTGAAAGTCAAACCACATGGTAAACGATTTCGCAGGCCATGTGAAATTCAGAGCTTCAGTATCATTTAAGTCTCAAAGTCAGGGATGCAAATGCATCCGGCTCACTACTGGAAAGGTTGTGTGGACAAAGATAACTATCAAAATATTGAGCCCGGGGGATTGGTAACGGACAAAATGTACACCGAATCCACCTATAAAAACAGACAGTTTAACATGATCTTATGCAATCCAAAGACACAGCAACATTCATGTCTCCAGAGCAATGACACAAAGACATTTGTGTCTCCAGAGCAAAGAATATATGTACAGCTGCATCTTATAAAAAATGATGAAATTCATTGTTAATATTAAGGCCACAGGTCACAGCTCTGAGGCGACAAATCCAGCACGCCTCTGTCTGCCTCAGGTAATTTACCCTATCACCACCTCTTTCATTGCTTTTTACATGATCTATAGCATGGAAGGGGATTTTGGTGTTATAAGGATAGGAAGTATGTATGTGCAATGCAACAGGGTATCTCTCGTCTCTGTTCCTGATACTTCTTACATGCTCTTGTATACGGGTCTTTAAGCTCCTTATACTACTTCCGACGTATATTTTGTCGCATGAACATTTGATCAGATAGACAGAGAACGTCGTGTTGCAGTTTATAAAGGATGTAAACTTAAATTCCTTTGAACCATTATATTGGAAGCTCATAAGTTTATTGGCTCCTAAACTACAAATACAGCAATTGCCACAAACATAGAAACCCTGTGGTTTTTCAGACAGCCAAGTACATGGAACTATCTTAGGTTCTTTAACATGGCTTGGGCACAGCATATCTTTAATGGTTTTACCTTTCCGATAAATTACTTTAGGTTTTGACGGTACAACATCTGCAGGTAGAGTATCAGACTTAAGTAAGTGCCAATTCTTTCTTAATATGGTGAAAATGTGTCCACTATATATGTTATACTGAGTTATGAAAGACAGTTGGGTCTGATTGGTGTTTTTAGTGTCATGGACCCTAGAGGTGAGAGTATCTTTCCTGTCAAGTCTCTTTATTTTCTGTTCAGCTATTTTTAGACAATTTGTGTTATATCCCCGTGCACTGAAATCTTTCTTGATCTTACTTATATTTCTTTCGAAATCATGGTCTTGGCTGCAATTACGGCGGGCTCGAACCATTTCTCCATATGGTATTACTGAAATGGTTGATTTAGGATGGCAACTAGTGGCATGAAGCACACTATTACAGGATGTGGTCTTTCTGAAAATGACATATAATCTAAGGTCCAAGAAAGCAATTTCATGTTTGGAGCTACTAATCGTGAGTTTGACATTAAATTTATTGTCATTGAGGTCATTAAAATATCGATTCAGGTCCTCATCACTGCCCTTCCAAATAAGAAATACATCATCGATGTATCTAACGTAAAGAGGATGTTGTCAATCCACTCACTAGCGCTCGAGCCCCAGGCATGCTCCATCTCATACAATCCCATAAAGAGATTAGCATAAGACGGAGCAAACCTGGAGCCCATGGCAGTCCCCTGTCTCTGTAGAAACCATGTCTCACCATGCAGGAAGGCATTCTGGGTGAGGATCATTTGTGACATTTCTAGGAGCATACGTGTGTGCTCTCAGTGGCACGCATTGCGTTTGTATAGAAAATGTGTCAAACCTCTGAGTCCTTGGGTCATTTCTATGCACGTATATAAACTCTCCACATCCATGTTGACAAATGTAAAGACCTCCTGTTCCCACTTAAAGTCTTCCAATTTACACAGTAGTTCTTTACTATCCTTCAAATAGGAGGGAAGGTTTTGTACAAATGGTTGAAGAAAACTATCCACGTACTCCGCTAGGTGTTCTGTGGGGCCCCCATTGCCAGATATAATTGGCCTCCCAGGAGGGAAAGGGCCCCCTTATGTATTTTCGGGAGCTCGTAGATACAAGGGTGTCTAGAATTATGTGCTGTCAGATATTTAAATTCCAGATCAGTGATGAGACAAGATTCATGCCATTCTGTTAACCTGGCATTGATGTTTCTCTCAATCAGTAGTGTAGGGTTCGATTTCAGTCTTTCATAACATTTTGTCTGGCTGAGTTGCCGATCAATTTCAGCCATATAATCAATAAGATCCATTAAAACTATATTTCCTCCTTTGTCAACTTCGCGGATAACCAGATTGGAATCATCTCTGATAGATTGAAGAAAGGCCCTATCCTCTTTACTGATGTTAGATGGATGTGGACACTTTTTTGAGGTGACGTGACTGTCCTCTAAATTATATAAATCTCTAGTAACCCTGGAAGCAAATTCATAAATTACAGAGTTGGTATGGCTAGGAGGAATATATTTAGAAGTATTACGTAGACCACTATCTACAGACATATTTTCTCTGATGTTCAAATCACGTGCAAACTTGTTGCCTTGACCTTCTTTACCTTTGTAATTTTACAGACTCGTTGTTGAACAGGTGGGTTTCTTGAAATAAAGCAAAATCTAGATTTTTTGTTGCTAAGAAGGAGAGCACTTTTTCTCGTTTGATATAATTATTCAGACCTCTCATTTTCAATCATACGATATTCAGTCCTTCAGGTCCTGGGGCATGTGTTGCTAAGGACATTCTGAATCATCCTGAGGAAGAGGCAACTGGGATTATCTAATTAATAAAAATATGCTGTTGTCACTCGATCTAATGAAACATAAGTTCTCTTGAATCAGAATTTTCATGTCTATGAAAAGCCAAGGTAGGGGTGTTGCAGTTCGAACTTACTTAAACTTTAACTTTAACTGGGTCACCCTAGCTTCCTCAGCCCATTGGTTATACCTGTTTGAAAGTGAGCACCATTAATTGTGACATTATGAGGCTGATTACAATGCCGTTTAGAAGGATCCGACTGTCCGTCGGAGCCTTCCGGACTGCATTGTAATGTGCTGTTTGGATTCCTTTCCAACCACCTCATTTTGATGGAGGCAGTGGGAAAGGAATTGGACCGGTCATTCCAGCTGGCTTCCGATGGGCTCGAAGAGCCCGTCCGCCAGTTGGAATGCGTCAAGTAAACTCAATGGTGGGCCTTTCCGCCCTTGAGATTACAATGACGGTTTCCGACATGGTTTCCATGCTGATCTGTACGACATGGAAACCATGCCATAAAGCATCCTTTGGGGCCCCAAGGAGGGCCCCCTTTGGCGCATGGCCTCCAGTTGATGGCCGAGGGCGCACCTATGGTGCCCCCCTGTTGATCCCTGCACCTTGTGGCTGGCACCTTGAGATGCCTGCCACGGGGTGCAGGGATGAACCGCACCTCCCATTTTACTATGGAGGCATGCATTATGGCTGGTTTAAGGCCGTAATGCATGCTCCCATAGTAAAATATAGGAATGCCACCAAACAGTGTTCGGTCTCATCTTAATGGGGCAGTTGGGACCGCTGACCGGGTGTCAGTCGGTCCCATAACCAATGCGGACTTCCGCCCGACATCGTAATGAGGCACTAAGTGCCAGCTGATTTCGTTTCAGAGGGAACCTTGATTTGTCACATTCCTTCGGGGTTTGATTTTGGTTCGAGTTTGATGCGTATGACAACTATCACTTGAAGTGTTCTGACCTGCCTGCAAATCTTCTTCCAAGGATTCTGTGTTAATGTGTTTCTCACTCCAGGTGAGCACTGCAGCTATATCCATGTTTTGTTTCTTGGTTTTTTTTCCGAAGTGCTTAAAGTGTAGAAGGGTCATTTAACTCCTTGGTGTGGCTGTCTATTGGGACTATCATGATGACGGAGTTCAGTAGTCCTAATCAATGTTTCTCAGTTTCAGCAATGACTGCAGCAATATAATTTTGTGGCTGTTAGAATTGGTTTCTTATGAAAATCTGCGGCAATGGCATTTATATGTCTGTTGTATTGGAAGGGCCTGTGTTGCCTTGAGAGCGATCAAATTGCTCTTATGGGGCTATGACACAGTAAGCAGGCTATTATCGGTCTTGGGGCATCTAAGGAAGCCGGGTGTCAATGTTTTTCAATTTCTTATTGGTGTCCGATGTTGCCTGTTCCACTCATGTAATGGAGAGTTTAATTGCCTTTAACTCTGCCAGTATGGAGTCAAAGATGAATTATGACATGATCTTGTGCCTGTTGTGGCTTGGGATGTCATTGTCCTGAAAGCGTCTTGTAAAATAGAAGCTGCCTGAGAGTTTTTTTTTTCCTGAAGTGGAAGTAGTCTCAATTGGATAAAAGGGTGTGCATTGTAGAATTTAATTTAGAGTCTTATTTCCAGGAGTGGAGCAAAATTCCAGAGTAGATATGCAAATAATGAGCATTGGTATGCAAAGATTGCAGCGTCCTGGCAAAGGTAACCAGTCACAAGTGTGTTATTCTGTTTTCAAACATCCAATGCCAACATACATTTGTCGCATGATAATGATCCTCATCAAAGAACCAGCTGCGTCAGGCAAGGGTCATGGATGATACATGGCAGTAAATGACAATCAAAATCATTCTCTTGTCAGCTTCTACCGTGCATCAGAAACATTGACTGACAGCTAGATGTGAGCAAAAACGTACGGGGCCTCATTTACTATAATTTGACACACGGCAGCACAGCAAGCCTTCCTGCTGCGCTGCGGTGGTTCAAAATAAAATGTCAGGAATGCGTTGTATCTACAAGATACAATGTATTCTTGTCCTTCTCCCCGGCACCGCCTCACAAACAGAAGTCGGTTGCCAGCGCAGGCCCCCGTTCATCAAGTTGCAAGGGTGCCTGTCAGGCTGGGATGATTGTTTTTGTGCAGGAACAGGCATCTTCCTGCACATAAACAATAATTGATGGCATTTTCCTCTTTCTATGCGTGCTGCACAATGCACCATGCATAGAAAGAGGAAAATACGAGGAGAAATAAAAGTATTTCTCCTCGTTGCACCACTCCTACACCTCCCCTGGGAGGCGTAGGATTCTGACGCGCATTTCCAGCTTTCTGAAATGTTGTAAATCTGGGAATGCATCAACATCCATGGGTGTTGCATGGGAACACCCACAGCAACACCTATGGAGAGCCCCTTTCACGCAGAGTTATGTGTGAAAGGGGCCCATATTTACAAGGTAATGAAAAGTCATGCAGGGTGACTTTCCGTGGTCTTGTAAATATGGGTAAGCTCATGTTGCTGCTGGTGTGTCAATAAAAGTGATGCACCGGCAGCACAATTTCAGAGTGGAGTGGATCGGTTTAGAGTGGAAGAGTGGAGTAATGTGTCATAGGATAGATTGAAGTATTGGCATGGTTTGTCAAAGAGGGAGCTGCATAGAGCGGAGGAGTGTCATAAAGTGGCATAGAGTGGAGTAAAGTGTTGTAGAGTGGAGTGGCATAGAGTGGAGTAGAGTACCATAGAGTGGAGTAGAGTTTAATGGAGCACAGCATCATAAAGTGGAATACAGTGGACTAAAGTGAAGTGGTGTAAAGTCCAGTGGTGAAAATTAGATTGCCTTAGAGTGGATGGTTTTGAACAAAGTGGAGTACAGTCCATTGGAATAGAGCACAGTGACGTGGAGTAGAGTGGTGCAGAGTAGATTGATGTGGTGAAGTGTGCAATGGTGTAAAGTGGAGTGGAGTGAGGTGGAATGGAGTGCAGTGACGTAGAGTAGATTGTTTCAGGTTAGAGTGGAGTGGTGCAGGATAGAGTGCAGAGGTGTAGAGTAGAGTGGGTTAGAGTGCTGTGCTGCAGAATAGATTGGAGTAGCATATGTTGGAGTGATGAAGAGTAGACTGGTGTAGAGTAGAGTGCAGTGGCATGGAGTGCATGTCATAGAGTGTACTGGCATAGACTACATTGGCATAGAGTGGGGGATGCAGAGTGCAGTGGTGCAGTGGTAAAGAATGATGTGGTGCATAGTAGAGTGGGGTAGCATGCAGAGGCATAGAGTGCAGTGTTATAGAGTGCAGTGGTGCACTATAGATTAGAGTGGCATAGAGTGGACCAGCATAGAGTGGATTGGCGTAGAGTAAAGTTGCGTAGAGTGCATTGACATAGAGTGCAGTAGAGTAGAGTGGTGTGGAGTAGAGTGAAATGGTGTACAGTAGGGTGGCATAGAATGCATTGGAGTAGCCTGCAGTGGCATAGAGTGGTGCAGAGGAAAGGGACGCAGAGTGCAATGGTTTAGAGTGGCATAGATTTGCAGAATATAGTGACATACAGAGCAGCGGTGCAGACTAGACTGGCGTAGAGTGTAGTGGTGTAGAGTGTATTGATTTTGAGTAAAGTGGTGTAGAGTGCAGCAGCATAGAATACAGTGGAGTAGAGTGCAGTGGAGTGTTGTAGGGTAGATTGCAGTGGCTCAGAGTGAAGTGGCATAGAGTGGAATGGTACAAAGTGGAATAGAGTGGCATAGAGTAGATTGTTTCAGAGTAGAGTGAAGTGGCGTGGAGTGCAGTGGCGTAGAGTAGAGTGTTGTAGAGTACACTGTAGTAGAATGCAGTGGGGTAGGGTAGATTATAGTGGCTTAGAGTGGATTGACTTAGAGTACAGTGGAAAGTACAGCCTGACCAAATGGTGTTTGTTCAAAAACTGTCAGAGCACTTGCACAGGGATCTCTCCCATGTCACTCACAATTATACCAAACCAAACACTTGCATCGCACGTGCACTACGCAGCACCCTCTTATATAGCATGAGGCATCAGCACATGACCACAGTGGGTTCCCAGACATCAGCCAGGTCATGTTACGTCTGTTCACTGATACTGCATGTAGAAGGTGCAGGCAGACTTTCCTTATCCCAAGAGGTAGCCCCCGAAAAAGCAAATTGCCTTCTTCACTTATACCTATGCAGAACTAGGGCCAAAATCCAACCCATCACAGTAGAACCTCACAGGGCAGTAATGAATCTGACACTATATGAAACCAACCCAATGGCTCTATACCATTTTACCAAGCCTAGCAATCTCCAAACTGATCTGGACAGGATGTGCAGAAAGGGCACCATAGGGGAAGATACTGTTTCGTCTTGTGACTTCCTAGAGAAGAGATTCTTAGAGATAGGGAAACCCCCAACTCAATGCACAAACACATCCTCTTCTGCTTATAAACAACCAGGTGGGAGATGCTTAAAATGATGAACAGCACTGAGCTTGGCCTTAATTCAAGAAAGGAAGAACTGAGAGCAATCCGCATCATGGTGATGCAGCATCGATATGTGGTAGACTTAATGACCGTTATGGAGGGAGGGGTGTGTGCCAAAATCGGTGCATCCTTCTGTAAGTTTATCTCAGGGAACTACATGGACACCGGGACATTGACTTTTGCCATCCTAGCACTGCACCAGTTACAAAGGGACATGGTTGAGAAGGGAGGTGCCCCCGAGCAGGAGTGGTTCTCGAATTTGTTCTCCTGGCTCCCCCAGTGGATCTCTGGACTGTGCACATTATTGTTGCCAGCTTTCATTGTGTTCTTGTTTTTGGGGAATTCTTGCTTTAAAAATGCAGTCCTCAAGCTGGGTAGAATGCAAACAACTAGGAAAGCAGTCAATGCACAAAATGCCGAGGCACACCAAGAAGTCCAGATACTGTACAACTGGTTTTGACCAACCAAATATGTATCAAAAGAAGTCCATAGAGCAGACTCTGTTTTCCTTGGTAAATTCTTTATTTCATATCAAAACCGATTTCTGAAAAGGGCAGCCGACACGTGTTTCGTCCGAAAGGACTTTCTCAAGGCTAAGCTCAATAGTAAAGGGGTTTCAGTATTTCCAGCTTAATCCTCCGTATGAAGGGTAGACACCCGTATTGTGGGTGTATCACCTGTAGCAGGGAGAATCAAATGGACATCACTACCGCTACGTTTCGTATCTGTTCAAGCAGGTCTTGATACACCTGCGTTCAAGGCCAGTCTGCAGAGTAAAAGAGTCCCGACAACAACTAGCAGTAATTGTCAAGCTTAAATACCAACAGGTTCCCAATAAAGTAATTGTCATGAAGTATGGGTTAAATAGTGTAGTTGGCAATTCAACAGTGAGCTCACGCTCCCCATGATGGACATCTGGACACGTTATGCACTGGCCACTTTGTGTCCACGCAAGGTCGAGGCCCACCTATATTCCCCATCGAATATATTCATGTATGACTCCAAAGGCAGTAGTTCACATTCCTTACCATACAAAGATCGCCGGAACTGTTTATGGCATTCAATTAATTGTATATAAAAACATTCCAGCCTAATGGTAAATTGAATAACTGTGCATAAGACAGGTTGTCCCAATTGTATATATGTAAGTTCCTGGGATTAATGCCCCAATATCCAGACGCGTCGTAATTTTTTCAGTCCGTATTTATTAATAGCCAAAACAAAAAAAAGACAGAAAACAGCCGACACATGTTTCGCCCATTTGGCTGATAGGCCAAAGTCTTTTTCAAGGCACAGAGTCTTTATAAAATATAAATATCCAATAGTTGTCCAAATGACAGGTTAGAGAGGTGAACATCGCTGCATTCCGATGGCAGTCATCTGCAGAGATTTTCACCTTTCTGGATATTGGAGCATTAATCCCAGGAATTTACGTATATATAATTGACACAACCTGTCTTACGCACAATTATTTCTCAAAATTGGTGGAATTGGGTGTAACCAACTGACAGATTTTTTGCCCTACCAAGATTTGGGTCCTGTCCGGTTACTTATGAACCCCAGAAGCTCACCCCTCACATAACACAATCTAATGGTAAGTTGAGACAGTTCTCAAACGCAATGCCTGTAACTAATCTCCCGTCCGCATTATTTAATTAAACAAACTGTTCCTGTTTTGACAAATGCCTCCTGCCTCTTGTTTTTCCAGGCATTGCATGTTCAAACAACACACCTAAGGTGCGACTTCACTGGCTAAAGACACTGGCTTCTCATACCTGAAGATTGTGTGGCAGGAGCATATCATTTTCAACAGGCCCTCAGCAAGAAGGTATCTGGCCTCATGGAACTCATCGTATGATTCCACCTGTAACCTTGTCCCGTTTGAGGATTCTGAGCTCTGAAAAACAGACTAAGGGCCTGATTTAGATCTTGGCTGGACTACCTTAATCCCTCCATGGTGGAGTATACAAGTACTCCGCCAAGCTGACGGAATCCCAGCCGCCCTATTTAAATGTGTGTTGGCTGAACCGCCGTCTGCGTAGACAGAGTGTTTCCCGTTGTGTAAACAATTTGGCACTGTCGATGCAGCAAACATGCTTACTGAGATCATAGATTATCATTAAAGTTTAGTGCTTTTTTTTTCTTTTCTTTTTTCTTTGATCTTTGAAAATCCACATCTTCGGCACCCCTCCTGGATTTTTGTTTTTTGGTGTCATTTTGCCTATAAAATGTTTGTCTGCTTTATTGTGTTGCATAACTGTTCTTTTAACACTGCCCCTACTAAATTCTTTACACATTTTGACTAACTTAAGTCTCCCTGCTCTGTGCCATAGCTACCAGGAGTTTAGCTTAGGTTTACATTTTTGAAACCTTTGCCTGGACCAAACAGGTTAGTGACCTTATGACTGGTTTGGACTACGATCCACCCCTATTAATAATTCACTTTCTTGGAATTCCTATATGGGCTTTAATAACTTACCATGGTGCCAAGAGAAAAAGTATACCCACAACAGCTTCATCTTAAATTTCAACACCCCAGAGTTTTTGGCAGGCAGTTCAAGATACAGCCAGATCAGTCACTCAAATATCTATCTGTGTGCACCCAGTCTCGCCTTCAACTTCAACGTAGCACCGACAGACGATTTTCTGTCTCCAAAAATGTTCAACTCTGAAAGAAAAAACTTTCAGCAGTACCAACCATCAACTTTTTCATATCAATTGTGACTTGTATGTCAGCCACAAAGAGCAACTTCTTCCTAGAAAACTCCTTAGAAGACAATTTAACATTTTATTTCCTTTTTTCTGTTTCCCATAGAATAAAAATTAAAGCCTTTCAATGGTGTTTATGGGGTGTCATTATAACTATTTATCACTACAGGTGGCTTTCTTTTATGTTTGTTTGATTGTTCTTATTGATTGGTTTCTTATCTAAATTAACTTAGTAAATTCTTTATTTCATAATAATACTTGAGGAACAGATACTCCATGCATTCTCACTGGGGAAGGCAGTGACAGACGTCCTGTGGTATTGGCAGTGAGCCAGGGATTCCTCAGAGAAACAAGTTCTCCTTTGTCGATTAGATTATTTGGGACTTGTGAGTAACAAGTCATATTAATGAATACACCTGCTCTCATCCTTAGCATAACATTTAATTTCCCTTCAGTTGCCATCTGTTTCTGATCACCCTTGTTATGTTCCTGATCTCCAATGCAAATATGTCACTGGAGTGTGTGTCCTTCCAATGCTACATGTAATGTTCTGCTGCATTGCTGCATGTTCTCACATCCTATTCTCTGCCTCTGTCTACACCCTTCTCGAGGCTCTATTCTCTAATGCAGGCCCAGTTTCTATTAATTAGTGTGACAGAATTGAGAAATGAGGGCCTTCATAACACTGTGAGCCATGCACAGTGGTGTTATCCATGATGTCATTTGAGATGTTGCAGAGACGTTATCAATGATGTCATAGAAAATGTTGTGAGTGATATAATATGTGAGGTAATTAGCAGTGCCTGGTGTGGGTGCGAGATATGGTTACTTTAAGGTTCCTTGAGATAACTGTAACTGGTAATGTTAGTGGTTTTATTCTTTTGGAATTGAATGTTTAAACTGACATTTTCACCTAACTATAAAGTCCCTTTAACCTTTGTTTTTGTCAGTGAATTTCAATGTTTATTTTAAATATCTATCTATAACTGCCAATTTAACCTTAGTTTTTTCCAGTGAATTTCTATGTCTTTTCTTATGTAAATGTGCAATGTGAGGTTGGGCACAAGACCATGCCTGCAGACAGGCCTTGAGCCCAACCCCCTGCGGGCACCCAAACCCACACCCTGTTTCAAGCAGCATACCACACACACGGCTGGCTATATTGTTAATATCTGTGAATTTGATGTCAATGTACACCATGATATATGCAGGCAACAGTGGCAATGCCAATAAATGCAATGTTGATGCATGCCATGTTCTATATAACGCAATATTAAACTTGTATTGTTGCTGTCAAATTCACCCAAGATAACCTCCACATCAACCCCGAATCAGAGATACATGGTCAGACTGGCCCTGTAACTCAAACCCATGCCCACCGATTGATAGGTCACAGGTGGGGTTACACTCAGCCCGATGACTAATGTGCAACCATGGAAAACCCTGATTGATATCACAGAAAGGCAGCTACAACACACAGGTTCAAGAAAATCGGCCCCAATCAAACACTTTTGTCCAAAGGCTCATGTTCCCAAAATACCACAAAGCTAAATGCCACATGTAGTTAGGAACACTCAGCCTATCAGGATACAGCATTGGCACCGCACATAGTGATCAGGCGTTCCGCATGCCAGACATCTGGATGAATATACACTGGCCCACAGTAGCTCTCCCTGAGGTCGAGAGCCACCTGTGTCCCCGCTATTAGATGGTTGTACTTATAATTTGTGACTAGGCCCGGACCCACCTGCTCTCTAAGAATTTGAAATTGTTTTATTGTACCTCACAAACTTTATATTTGATTGGTCAAATCGTCTATACATTGAGACTGTCTTCAGACGCGACTCTGTCGATGCTCTATCCGCCACTACATTTAAATAAACCAACTTGTTCCTGTTTTGCCAAATGCCACTTGTCTTTTCAATTTCTAAAGGTAAATTCATATCCGAGCAACAATATCATGTAACAATATGAAAGTGCCATGTTAAGTAAGACAGACGTACTGGTTTTGTCAACTGCTCAAAAAACTAAATATTAGTGGCAGAGCCTATTGGATTTGTCAAGGGGTCAGCATATCAACATATCTAAAGCTTAACTATTAGCTATGTCAAAAAGTCACTAATAACCATAATCACACATATATTTCATAAATTCACTCATTGCTATGCTTAATATTAGTGAGTGTGATAAAATGTTTTCAATAAACATATTAACATGCTTTGTTTTTTGTTTTTAGCTTTTATTTTGGGTCACAAAGTGCAACCATAAAACCAACCTCTGGCTGTCTCTGCACTCCAACTGAAGAGCAAAAAGCTCCAGCTTGGAGTACTTTAAAGAATATGGTAAGCTCTCTTGGGGTCATAGATTCAATGACCGAGGAGGTGTGTTGTATTTTTTGTTATGTTGTTGGGAGCTGCTGCACTCCCTGCAGCTCCCCATAATGTAAAAAAAAATGTGGGGCCCCTTCTCATTCTAGGGGCACCACCAGCAAGAAAATAAAGAAATGAATACATCATTCAAAAATGTCCTAGGGCATTACTGGACGCTCATTGCAGGAGCAGTGAGTAATAACAGTGAAAATTAAATGAGCCGCTTCTGCCACTCAATTATTATTATTTGTTTTATTTTGGGTTTCCTGGTGCCCAACCAGGACACCAATATTTTTATTTTCATTGGGCCTTTGCCAGCTCAGATGTGGCCCTAGGGGATGGAGTTCCTATGTTGAACTACAGCATGGGGATGGGAGCTGCACTTCCCCCTCCCCTATTATTTTAAACTACTCCCAGTGATGGGGTCTCCCGGGTCTCATAGAGGCTATATAAAGCACTGAGCCACCCCCTCGGGAACCTGGCCCACCCAGCATACATTAACCACTTGTTCAAAGCAGGTCATAATTATATTTGTTAAACCCCGTGGAACTGAGAATTCTGATTGGTTCTATAGCTGGAAAATACCGCGCCACAGGGTAATTCCCCATTCTATGGGGTTTAACTTGTAATTGCATGGCAGTGGATGGATTTACCACATGGTAAAAGTAAATTCACATGCAAATTGACAGTGCAGTAAATCCACTCCATTACTGCACAACTCATAGTTGGGGCATAGGCAAATAAATATGCCCTTCATTCTGCCAAAGAGATAGTATGCTGTGACTATCCTGGAATCTGCGAATCTGGACTTATTTCAGATGAATATGGTAAATGAAGATGGTAACACAGTTATATCCACATGAGCTAACATGCTATGGACAATTGTTGACCATAGTTATATGCTTCTGGTCCACTAAAAGATCTTTCTATGTCTATAAAAACATTACACAGCACCTTTGTTTACATTGTTGCTCTACACCTATTTTGGACTTTCACATTTTATAGAAATGTATACACCCCAGGTAGGAAATTGGATTTTTATTCCAGACGGGTGACTACCACCTCAAGGAATAATCAGAACCCTTGTTAGGGTGACCACTTAAAGTCAGCCTCCCTGTTGCTATTGGATAGAGCAGACAGGCTTAGCTTAGAACAATGTGTAAAGTATTTGTGCAGTACCAAAACAAAAATCAATCAAAACATAGCAAAAATGCAAAACAACAAAAAACACATTTTGTTTAAATTCAATAAATAAAATGACACTCATTAAGGGTACCCGGAAATGTGTTTTTTTTTTTAAAGTTAATAGAAATAGCGCCAAAAAGCAGAAAGCAGCAATGATAGTCACTGGGTATGGTAGACCAGGACTTACACGTAATTTGAGGCTTACCACACTGGATCGTGGGATGGATAAACCAACCAGCTTCATCCTCATCAAAGATTGTACCTTCTAACTTAGAGCTAGATTTATATGTTGGCCATAAGCATACTCTGTTGCCCCTTCGTCAGAGTAAGATTATTGTCAACATAATTGTCCGCCTGCCAAATTAATATGTGGGCAGAACTTGGACTTAATCATGGCAGTGACTACTCTGTATTTACCATGATGAAACCATTCCAACGACCTTGTGGAGTAAGGGCCATCAGAGTCAGACGTCTTATCCCACCCATCTAAATTAGATGGGCAGAATTAGGGGTCAGGTTTGACTGCCTGTCTCCACCAGGAAAACCTGGCAGTAAGGGGCAGTGAAGATTGTTAAAAACTTCCCTTGCCTTGGGAGAGGACTCACATGGTGAGCAGAGCTTTTTTTTCATTTTCAAAAAGCAAATCCTGCTTCAGGCAAATAAAAAAAGAAAAGCATTTGGTGCATGACTGTCATGTTAATGGAACCCTGCAAAAAATTGCAAAAAACATTGAAAAGAACTGCAGTGACAGCAGTTCCTGGCAATGCTAAAGAAATGGCTGCCTCTTGGCAGTCATTTCAAAATTTGGCGGACGATACCTCGGTCAAAGTGACAATGTAATTTACTCCATCTCCCTGGCCAAAAAACTGGCCATCTGCCAGATTATAAATCTGGCCCTTAGTTCTTTAAGTCCCAATGGACCACAGGAGTACCTTTCTAAAGCCCTAGCAGGACCTTAGGGAAGCATGTAGAGACTCACCGAGTATCAGGTGGAGACCACCAGCAGGATCCAGTCCGGGTCCAATTGCTACTGGTCAGCTGATTACTCCCAAGAAAAGAGCTGTTGTAGCATGTTGTATCCCTGCAGCTCAAACAGGAGGTCATTCATATGACCATTGGGCCTGCTTCACTACCCTGGGTACAAGGCGGGAGAAGGTCCAATCCTTCAGGGCCCCTCTCAGTTCACAGACCGCAGGCCCAGCCCTCCTCTCATCTTTCACAGATTCAGCAAATGTTCTGCTGTGGGTGCCTGGAGGAGCTACATTTATGCCTGGAACCAGCTAGGAGGTAGGGTGACTCATAGCCACACTCTAACCAATAGGGTAAACGTTCCTAGTCCCAACCCTACTCACTTTGACATTTTCAAGATGGCAAAGGTCTTTAGCCACACTAAACCTGGGTTCTGAGGGTTGAGGGTATGTGGGAGTAGTGCAGTAAGTAAAGTAAGTCCATTTTTATATAGCGCAGCTACTCACCCTTATGGGTCTCAAGGCGCTGGGGGCCGTCGTGGAAATTAAGTGAGCTATTGCCCAGAGTCAAATGGTGCTGAGCTGAGCTGCCGCCGGAGCCGGGGATCGAACCGTGAACCCCGTGCTCCGAAGTCAGCTGCCCTGGCCGCTGCACCACACCTCTCCACCTCTCCACTATAGTGCACTATAGTAGACCCAGTGTCCTACCACTTCTGACAATAAAATCCAGTTTGAAACAGCCACTAAACCCAAAAGACTTTGGTCTGGCAGAAGCAAAGCAAAATCCTTCAGCAACCATACAGTGGATCCACAGGAATTGTTTTGGCATCCAGTTCGCTCCCCGTTCATGTATGCCCTGAGGATTATATGTAAAACAAGAAGATCCATCAGCCAGGATTTGACACTCAAGTAGAATTTGACACTGTAGTGTCAAAAAAGATATCCATAGCCACCACCTTGCATACTCTGCAGAGTTCAAAGGAATCATCACAGCCCATTTGGAACAGCCTATTTCTTTCTCCTGGGAGGCATTTCACATTCCAAAAGTTCTGTTTCCTTTAGATTTATTAAGTATCTGACCTCACAATTTAACTGCATCTTTATCAACTAGTACAATAATTGTTTAATAATTTTTATAGCTGGTACTATTCCAGAAATACAGTATTAGTATTTTAATCTGTACACAGGTTTTCTACATAGGACAGGTAATTCAGCCTTAGAAAAAATAGCTTTTGGGTGCTAGTCACTGTAAGGACATGTTAGCCATATTTTCACTGCCCTCTAGTGGATGGCACAATAGGTGCTGCAGTACAGTAGTGGCATTTAACTACCAGACCTAGGGGGATATTCACAAGGACTTATCTCCGAGTTATCGCCACCTTAACGCAACAAAAGTGGAGATACATTTAACGCCCCATTCACAAGCAGTTGCAAACTGCAGACAACGCAAGTATTCCCGCGATAACTGCATCAAAATTTACCTCCACGGGTGACACCACCCACTAACCCTAATGAGATGAAGAGTAGGCGTTCCCGTGCAAAAACACACGAAAACACCACTATACCACATTCACAATGAACTGCCAGATCTGCGATGCGAACCAAAACCACGCGATAAGCCGCGGTAGCAGCAGCTATTTAACACCTGCCTCTTGCTGGTGATAAGCAGGATGACTACCTGCAGTAGGCAATGGAGCCCCGCACAGCGTAGTGGGTTGGCCTGGCTTACGCCAGACCTGCGCAGGGGTGTGGATGAAAACACTGTTGCGCTGAGTGTGGTGCACTCCCGGAATGGCCAACGTCACTGCCAGGGCAGCGCCTCTCAGCCCGCCACGAGGCCAACGCCGTGAGCAGCGGGGCATGTGAGCCTGTGCGCCTGCTGCACCCCAGGCCGCTGATACCCAGACCCGGCTTGCCTGCCCCAGCGCTCCAAGGCCGCACAGCTCACCTGCCGACACCGTCGTGTGTCAAAGAGGGCCCACCACGTGCCGGTGATAGCTCCAAGACCCATGCCCGCGAGCTTGGCAGCCTCCTCAGACCATTGCTGTCCTCCGTGACACAGGCCCCCAGGAGTCCTCATTCGTTGACATACCCCACTGCTGCAGCCGGCCTACACTGCAGTCCAGTATGTCCCACATCTAGTACTGAGTCCTCATTCATCAATGGCAGAGCTCATGCCAGTGGACACAGGGGGAGGAGTGAGAGACAGATGCGTTTCAGTCCGGTGGGAACACGGATCACCGTTATGGAGGAGGTCAACCACTCGCAAGGACTGACCTGGTGCCACTTACCCTGTGCGCCGTGAGACACCGTCAGCCTCCGGCCGAACATTGTTGGTGTCTGAGCCTGTGGCCTGGGGGTTGTCATCAGCAACTGGCAGGTACGGACTTGGTGTTTGGCATGAGTCTGTGGCAATCCTATCCGCCATGTTGCCGGACACAGCTGGTATGTGCCCTCTGCACCATGTCCTGGGGGTACACCTCCCACTCTTCCCGGGACACTCAGCGAAAACCATCTTTGATACATACGAAACCCTGCTCTGCCCTCATGACCCTACCCCAGTGTCCCGCAAGTCAGCGTCCCGTGGCGGTAGGCCTGTGTCGGTCGCTGTGCATCCGGGGCCACTAACTCTGTGCAACTCAAGTCATGCTCCCTTGCTGTTCGTACATTGCATTCCTGAGTGCCTGATGACTGTTGAAGTTGTTGCCAGCACCAGGTACTCCCTGAGGGCTGGCCTACACACCCCCACACACAGCCAGCACAGGCGTCACTGGACTAGTGGGCCTGCCAACACATCATGCCAAACCAAGTATTGACTCTTATCTCTCTGCACTGTCACAGGTGATCAAGGATATGCACTCTGCCCTTGGATGATGACACCCCTCCGAGACCCGAACACCTCCCCCAGAGGCAGTACAATGCGGCCCACATACGCACCAGGGGCATCGTGGAACGCACATTTGGCGTGTTGAAGTCACGTTTCAGGTGCCTGGACGTCACATGTGGATGGCTCCTGTACAGCCCAGACATCGTGTGCAAGATGATCGTTGCATGATGTGTGTTTCACAACATCTGTGTATGCACCAATGCACCATGGATCCTGGTTCCGGAGGTACCCGACGATGATGAGGATGATGGGGAAGGTGGCCCACATGCCACTGCAGCTGCGGCAGGAATAGCCCGTAGGAACACCCTCATTGCCAATTTCTTCTCCTGAGCACGTCACATTGTGGCCGTCCTTGGCAATCATGGGACAGTACTAAATGTCCACAAGCACGGCATGTGTGAATAATAAATATTTGCAGGTTACAGGTTGTACTTGTACATTGTCATGTCACAGTTTCCTGCTGTGCCAGATGTGATTGGCCGTGTTGTGCACATATGCGGCACCAGTTGTGTCCTGTGTTCTGTTGTGGTGGTGTTGCTGTTTGTACCAGGATGTTGTCAATGTCGAGGTGCACTTATTCTTCTGTGCGTATGCTGCACGGTGGGTGAGGCGCTCCGGCTGCTCTGATATGGCTGCCACTTCTCCCTTCCATGTGGTGTGCCTTTCAGTTCTGTGCTTCCACAGTGCTGAGATGTTGGAGACTTGGGTGACTTGTGCTCTTTGTCGAGTTGTGACTCTTGGGCATGGCTTGTCCGCAGATGTGTCGTTGATGTCAGGGGTTGTTTGTGCAGGTGGTTGTGTCTGAGTGTGACCTGCTCCTTTCCGGTTGTGGTCCGCACTCAGCCACCTCAGTGTCATGTCATGTACATTGTCATGATGATTGGACTGCAGCCATGCTACTCGTCATGTGGTGTCTCTTGCTGTGTCAGTGTGGCTGACGTATATGCATGTTTGCTGTGTTTCGCAAGTGTGCATGTGTTGGTTGTGTGATTGTTGATGTGTTGGGTGGATGCCCCTTTGGGCACATGGTGTATGTGGGACTACTTGGTGTTTGTGTGTGTGCTGACGTGTTCCTGTGGGATCAGGGACATGATCCTGAGTCATTGTGGGTGTGCAGTGTGCTCTGCTTGATTGTGCATGTGTGCCATTGTGCCCAGTTCCCCCTTCCCCCCAATCCCTGGTCGGTACGCACCCTGTTGCTGTGGTGTCGGGTCATGCTGGCAGTGTCCGGATCCCCAACTCCTGTCACCGGATCCAGACTGATGGCTGTGGCCACCATCTTCCCCATGTCATTCAGCTCCTGGTATCCTGCTGGCCCCCCTCCTCCAAAGTGTGTTGCTGCTTTCTTGTTGGCAGCGTGTTTCTGCTTGGTTTTGCCATTCACATCAATCCAGCACCTCTTGTCCTCTTCCATTGTCCTCCTCGGTGCTGCGACAGCATTCACATGGTCCGAGGTGGTGTGCCATCTTTGCCTCTTTGTTGCCAATGACACGTTGGAGGTGACGTGCAGTTGGTGGTGGTGTTCTATCTCATCCATGCGATGATCGTGTTTTCATGCAGCCTGTAGCCCGTCTTCCTCTTCCTCTTCTCATTGCCCTTCCACGTGCCCTGGATTCCTGGGTGTTCCTCCGTGGGGATTGTGGGGTTCATGTTGTCCTCTGCAGTTGGTCAGGGTGCATCTGTGGTACTCCGCAGTTCATTTCCGTTTTGGTGGCATTTTCCGTATGCTGTTCTTGTGCTTTTTCCAGCATTACTCGTGGGTATTGCTGGCCTTTCGCTGGTTATCACTGTTTTCTTATCGCGTTTGGGCCCATCGCGTCTTTTTACGCGTTGGGGTTTGTGTTTTTATTAACCCTGGGCGAAGTGCTACGCTACGCTCGCGTAGTTTGCGAAGTTTGCGCTTACCGCGACAACGCAATTGCACGTAGCACAGTGCAAACACGCGTAGCGTAGCGTAGCGTAGTGCCGCGGTCATTTTTGCTTGCTCGCGGTCCTCAACGTCAAGTTGGCGACCGCGAGCAAGCAAAATGACATCCCGGCGAGACTTTTCCTCGTTCGCGATCAGCAACATCAAGTTGCCGATCGCGAGCGTGGAAAATAAACCTCCGGCGAGATTCTCAACGCGGGAGGTCAGGTTTCTCATTGCGAGTGGTCGCGTATGCTCGCGACCGCTCGCGATGAGAAACTACCAGTCCGCGTTGAGAAGCTGCCGCTCGAGTAAAAATCTACTCGAGCGGCAGTAAAGACAGCTCGCACTGTGCAAGTTGCCGTTTTCAATGATTGCACAGTGCGGACAAGCATCCGGCACTGTGCAATCATTGCGAACAGTGCACTACGCAGTTCGCGTAGTGCTACGCGAAGCTCGCGTAGTGCGAACTGCACTTTGCGTAGCTTCGCGAAGCACTACTTCGCGAACTACGCCCAGCCTTAGTTTTTATCGCCGTCGCGGTGGTTGTATCGCGGACATCGGCCGCGGTTTCGGGAGGCTATCGCATGGTACCGCCGTGTTGTGAATTCCACGTTAACACAGGGTTATTTTCCCGCGATAGACTGCGATGTGTGAAGTTGCGTTAACATTCTTTGGAAATGTTTAGCGCACGTTCTTGTGAATATGCCCCCCAGGGTACAGCTATTACCGTACACTAGGGGATTATAGGCAAGTTAATTTGCCAACTAAGAGAATAGCAATTCAACCATATTTACAGGGGAAATACATGCACTTTATTACTGGTTAGCAGGGTAAGGTGTACAAAGTTCTAAGGCCAGTAAAAATATAGGATCCATCAAAAGGTGAGATATCTGGGGTGACCATGCAGAAAAGTTGGATTTTCTACACTGGCTAGCCCCAGCCAAGAGCAAGAGTAGTCTAATCAATTCCTTGATGGGCTTCCCTGCTCAGGTAATAGAACATGGACAATTTGCCTCTGAAGCAGCACTTGTCTGTTCTATGCTCTTCTGAACCTACCTGTATCCCTCTGTCAACATCTTTCCTAACCATTACCCTGTCCATGGGGAACCCTTCCCATCTGCAGACTCCATCTGTTATGCGACTCACCCTAGCATGTTCACTGATCCATCACAGTAAGCAGACAGTACCAATCATGGCCAACAAGGTGACACGGTCCATTCTGCTCCCTATGTCAGATGTTTGTCCCTAACCCAGTGCAAACTCTTCCCAAAAGGCTAAAAACCTACAGAGGCCACTGACATCTGTAAGTAGCAGCAACAAGGCCTGTGGCCATCCACTGCCGAGTAGAGGCTCCAATCTGGAGCCTTGGGTAGGTCTCACTTCCAGCTGTGGGGCTAGCATGAAGTCCCCCACTTGTTCTTGAGGTCCTTTTGGCCTCTTAGATTTCTTAGAGTGGGGCCTTCCACTCTTACATCCACCATCTAAGTGGTGACACCCAGAGATTGGCTCCTCTGCTCAAGGTCTGTACACCGTCACTGAACATGTGCCAAGCAGTTCATGACTTTCTGGGTAGACACACTCTCTGGCAGTGTAATAGAGGGATCTGTCAGGCGCAGGTCTCTAGTCCTCTGTCTCTGAGACATTGCAGGCAGCACATCCAGTTCAGAAGTGGCCACACCAGGGTCAAGCTTGGGGTGCTCTCCTCTCAAAGCCGGTAACCCATGAATCTCTGATCCACCCACTGTAGATGACATCCGTCTCCTATACCTTACTCTTCATCTGGGCATCAGTACCCTCCGTTTAGGGACAGTATACCTAGGAATCTTTGTTTTTGGGGGCACCTAGATGGCCACTCCTCCTGGCTTTTTCTCGCCATTGGAAGCTCATTGCCAAGGATGCAGTCAATGGGCATCTGGGGACTGATAATGATCCTCCTCTTGGGAGGTGCCCCCTCTCACTTTAAGGATACCATGTCCATAGGGCAGATATACTCCTGCCTATGAGCCTGAATTATCCTACAGACCTGTCCTTGCAGCTATTGTTCATGGGAAACCAGCCTTGCTACCACCATGGTCTGCATGGCGCAATTATACCACAGAACAGCGACAGGGATTAACTCACTCTGACCTTCACAGATATGATGCCTACTGCCCACAGGGATCAACACCTCACAACTATAGGATACTGGGCACAGTGAGTTTAATGTCTAGCAGGTGCTGGCACTATGCAAAATATTAACTTAAAACAAACTCTTTTATAACCAAGTTGTACAGCCCATCATTATTTTAACTTTGCTTCCCTTAACACAACCATCTAATGCCTTGCTAGAAGAAGCTACAAAATCTACCCAGGACTAGTATGACTGTGTCTGGCTATTCCTGAACTTAAGGTGATATTTCTCAGGGGTCTAACCAAATTTACAAATAAAGAATTTCTTTAACCATTTTTAAAGGAGGAGCACAATCACTTTATTACTGCTTAGCAGAGTAATGTGCATAGAGTTCTAAAGTCAGCAAAAATATAAGGTCCAGCAAAAAGTGCAAAATGTGGGAAGGCCATGCAGAAAAGGTGGATTTCCCTCACTTGCCCTCTATAATTGATCCACTTCATTTCCCCTCCATTTTATGCCTCTCTGGTATCATTATAATTCAACCCAGTCTATGATGTGTATCACACTGATTTATGACGCACTGACAGTGATGAACACACTAACCCTGGGCGTAGTTCGTGTAGTAGCGCTACGCGTAGCTACGCGAAGTGCACTTCGCACTACGCGAGCTACGCGGTAGGAAATGCTGTTCGCGATGATTGCACAGTGCCGGATGCTTGTCCGCACTGTGCAATCATTGCAAACGGCATCTTGCACAGTGCAAGCAGTCATTTTCTGCCGCTCGAGTAGATTTGTACTCAAGCGGCAGCTTTCTCAACGCGGACTGGTAGTTTCTCATCGCGAGCGGTCGCGAGCATACCCGACCACTCGCAATGAGAAACCTGACCTCCCAGCGTTGAGAATCTCGCCGGGAGGTTTATTTTCCATGCTCGCGATCAGCAACTTGATGTTGCTGATCGCGAACGAGGAAAAATTCTCGCCGGGATGTCATTTTGCTCGCTGGCGGTTGCCAACTTGACGTTGAGGACCGCGAGCAAGCAAAAAATGACCGCTACGCTATGCGTGTTTGCACTGTGCTACGTGCAATTCGCGTAGTGCGAAGTAGCGCAAACTTCGCAAACTACGCGAGCGTAGCGTAGTACTTCGGCCAGGGTTAGAACACACTGCATTCGCCTGCCCTGTGCATTCAATCGCAGCAGATTTTTCAAGTCAAGCCCTAATACAATTAGCCTTGTGCCAGAGGCCCCATATTTTCCCTCACTGTTGCCCTATTTTCACTCAGACTGC
The DNA here is from genome assembly GCA_963921515.1 of Calotriton arnoldi. Taxonomy (NCBI): domain Eukaryota; kingdom Metazoa; phylum Chordata; class Amphibia; order Caudata; family Salamandridae; genus Calotriton; species Calotriton arnoldi. The sequence goes on from CAWUFW010008315.1 coordinate 375,603, forward strand.
ATTCTCTTTTGATAATTTACTGATGCATGGCACCATGCCTTCTCCATTGTGGCATGCCAATGCAGCCTCCATTCTCTGATGATTGACTGGTAAGCTTCCAGTATTAGGCTGTTCTGTATTTTTGCTAGTAATAATTCTTTTCCAGATAATCTTTCATTTTTCTCCATTAATTTATAAGTTAATTCTTCACTCCTATAGGTGCCCATTCACTTTTGTTTGGCGCTTTTGACTTTTGTTGTAATTTCTATTAATTAATTACTAATCCCTCTTTTTAAGGTTTAGGGCAGTTTAGCCTTTCTATGCACATCCATGTAAAATTCATTACCATTGTACATCAGTCCTTTTATAATTCCTTGAGAAACTGCCCTAACAGTGCTGATGTTTTTATATAACATAGTAGGCTTGCATTCAATTTTCTGCCTGTAAGTATGTATGTTTGTGGTATTCATATAACGTGAACCTAGCTTATAAGCAGCAAGCACTGAACAGTGTCCAAGGAAAATCCACATTCAAAGTGTGATTGGGGGAATAGCCATTTTCTAAGAGTGAAATTGGATTGCTACTGCATCATGGCATATTGTTCGTTAAAGAGGTTTGCCTTCAGCTTTATCCCGAATGGGAGAAGGTTGGGGAAGTTGTGATGGATACGGAGAGGTCATATATTATGAAGGCCCATTTGGTGACTGTTGGACTTGGCCCTTTTTGGCAGGTTCACCCCTAAACTTTTTGCCTTGTATGTTAGTAGTTTTAAGTCTCTGGGCACTTTAGCACTGTGGTCCAGTGTAAAGTGTGTGTGCGCTGAGTGCGTGTGCTGAGATTGTCCTGCCCTCCCATAGGAATGCATGGGGGATATGTGTGTCCATGGTAATTCCTGGTGTGAGTGGAGTGCAGGGGCGAGTTTAGTATGTGCGAACTTGTGAGAATAAATGCTGCGCAATGGTGTGCGCAGATTTATTGTGACTAGTGGAGAAGTGCCACTTTTAGAAGTTATACCAAAGGGGATGATGGACGGAGCGCTTGAGCTAATCAAACACTCACCCCCAGTCAACTGATCTGGGTTTAATCCATCATCATTCTTTAGCTCACTCCACCACCCCAGTTCAGACATGGCCATGCAAATCAGTCTGACCCTGTGCCTCATGGGAACAGTCCAGCCCGAACTGCCAAGCCATGTCTTCCCTGGACCGGAAACAAGCATCCTGGGACCGGTTTCTGGCTATTCAGCCGTCATCAGCCAGGCTAGCTTGAATCCAGTGGCAAAGTGAGCAAGGGACCCACGTCTGGGCATACCCTGCCAACTTAGGGCGAACAAAGCGATACCAAAGGGGATGATGGACCGAGCGCTTGAGCTAATCAAACACTCACCCCCAGTCAACTGATCTGGGTTTAATCCATCATCATTCTTTAGCACCACCCCAGTTCAGACATGGCTTGGCAGTTCGGGCTGGACTGTTCCCACAAGTAACAGGGTCAAGACTGATTTGCATATGGCTGGGTCCAAACTGGGGTGGTGTGGTGAGCAAAAGAATGATGGATTTAACCCAGATCCTTGTGACTGGGGGTGAATGTTTGCATTGTCCAGCATTCCGTCCATCAATTGTTTCTTTTGCATTTGTCGCCCTAAGTGGGAAGGGTATGCCCAGACGTGGGTCCCGTGCTCACTACACCACTGGATTCAAGCTAGCCTGGCTGAAGAAGGGTGATGCCCTGAAACCGGTCTCAGGATGCTTGTTTCCCGGTCCAGGGAGGACCTGGCTTGGCAGTTCGGGCTGGACTGTTCCCACAAGGAACAGGGTCAAGACTGATTTGCATATGGCTGGGTCCAAACTGGGGTGGTGTGGTGAGCAAAAGAATGATGGATTTAACCCAGATCCTTGTGACTGGGGGTGAATGTTTGCATTGTCCAGCGTTCCGTCCATCAATTGTTTCTTTTGCATTTGTCGCCCTAAGTGGGAAGGGTATGCCCAGACGTGGGTCCCGTGCTCACTACACCACTGGATTCAAGCTAGCCTGGCTGAAGAAGGGGTGATGCCCTGAAACCGGTCTCAGGATGCTTGTTTCCGGTCCAGGGAGGACCTGGCTTGGCAGTTCGGGCTGGACTGTTCCCACAAGGAACAGGGTCAAGACTGATTTGCATAAGGCTGGGTCCAAACTGGGGTGGTGTGGTGAGCAAAAGAATGATGGATTTAACCCAGATCCTTGTGACTGGGGGTGAATGTTTGCATTGTCCAGCATTCCGTCCATCAATTGTTTCTTTTGCATTTGTCGCCCTAAGTGGGAAGGGTATGCCCAGACGTGGGTCCCGTGCTCACTACACCACTGGATTCAAGCTAGCCTGGCTGAAGAAGGGTGATGCCCTGAAACCGGTCTCAGGATGCTTGTTTCCGGTCAAGGGAGGACCTGGCTTGGCAGTTCGGGCTGGACTGTTCCCACAAGGAACAGGGTCAAGACTGATTTGCATATGGCTGGGTCCAAACTGGGGTGGTGTGGTGAGCAAAAGAATGATGGATTTAACCCAGATCCTTGTGACTGGGGGTGAATGTTTGCATTGTCCAGCATTCCATCCATCAATTGTTTCTTTTGCATTTGTCGCCCTAAGTGGGAAGGGTATGCCCAGACGTGGGTCCCGTGCTCACTACACCACTGGATTCAAGCTAGCCTGGCTGAAGAAGGGTGATGCCCTGAAACTGGTCTCAGGATGCTTGTTTCCGGTCCAGGGAGGACCTGGCTTGGCAGTTCGGGCTGGACTGTTCCCACAAGGAACAGGGTCAAGACTGATTTGCATATGGCTGGGTCCAAACTGGGGTGGTGTGGTGAGCAAAAGAATGATGGATTTAACCCAGATCCTTGTGACTGGGGGTGAATGTTTGCATTGTCCAGCATTCCGTCCATCAATTGTTTCTTTTGCATTTGTCGCCCTAAGTGGGAAGGGTATGCCCAGACGTGGGTCCCGTGCTCACTACACCACTGGATTCAAGCTAGCCTGGCTGAAGAAGGGTGATGCCCTGAAACCGGTCTCAGGATGCTTGTTTTCGGTCCAGGGAGGACCTGGCTTGGCAGTTCGGGCTGGACTGTTCCCACAAGGAACAGGGTCAAGACTGATTTGCATATGGCTGGGTCCAAACTGGGGTGGTGAGGTGAGCAAAAGAATGATGGATTTAACCCAGATCCTTGTGACTGGGGGTGAATGTTTGCATTGTCCAACATTCCGTCCATCAATTGTTTCTTTTGCATTTGTCGCCCTAAGTGGGAAGGGTATGCCCAGACATGGGTCCCGTGCTCACTACACCACTGGATTCAAGCTAGCCTGGCTGAAGAAGGGTGATGCCCTGAAACCGGTCTCAGGATGCTTGTTTCCGGTCCAGGGAGGACCTGGCTTGGCAGTTCGGGCTGGACTGTTCCCACGAGGAACAGGGTCAAGACTGATTTGCATATGGCTGGGTCCAAACTGGGGTGGTGTGGTGAGCAAAAGAATGATGGATTTAACCCAGATCCTTGTGACTGGGGGTGAATGTTTGCATTGTCCAGCATTCTGTCCATCAATTGTTTCTTTTGCACTTTTAGAAGTTGGCATTTATGTGTGCTCTGTGTCTGCCTGCCTGATGTGAATTGCATGTCTGGCTTGTGAGTGACAGGGGCTGGGAGGTGTGTGTGGCTCCAGGAGGGGCAGGGTGAGTCAGCGCAGGGCTGAATAGGGAGATCTCCATGTAGATGGGTGGGAGGAGTTGCACCTGGGACCTGAATAGGGCTGTGCCTTCCCTCTACAATGCTGGCTCCACCTCCTGTGGTGTGTCTGATGTCCCTAGCCTGTCCTGTGAAAGGGAAGAGGAGCTTGAGCAAAACAAAGTGCTCCAAAGCTCCCCCAAACCAGTTGCGTCCGGTTTTCCCCCAGCCCTGTGCTGGGACACAAAGGAAAATGTTGATATAAATATAGGGGCTGTGACCCCATGAAAATTGTTCAGTGCTGTTCTGTTCCTGATCCTGACGGAGGTGGGGGCTGGCTGCTGCTGGGGCCCAGGAAGGACCGCCATGGGGGCTGCCTCCCTGCTGGAGGGCCCTGTGTGCTGGCCCCTGGGCCCAGCTCTGCCCCTGGAAACTCTCCTGGACTTTTCCTAAAGGAGCTGTGGCTCCTAGCCCCTGGGAGCGCTTTATTTTACTTTCCCCTTGGAAGGGGAGCGTGGGCTTCGCAGCGCGGCGCTGCAGCCCTTGGAGAGGGAATCCCGGTGAGAGGGATTCCCCCGTGATGCTGCTAGGAGCAGGTGCCCACCCCGCATGGTGGTGCCCTTTTTCGGGTGCCCACCCCACTTGCGCCTTTATTTTAATAGCAGGAGCCCACCCTGCTTTATATTTTAACTCTGGAGGGAGCCTACCCCTCATTGCCGCTGAAAAGGAATCACCGCTGCAGCCCGATCCGCGGGAAAACCGGAAGTCAGACATTCCCTGGCTGGGACAGGGGCGGGCTTCACAGACGTCCGGCGGGGCCGGGAGAGGAAATCCCGCCCGCCGGAGAAGCCGCCCGGAGCCTCGCAGGCTCCACAGAGAAATCCGTGGCCCCAGGAGGGGGCCCAGGCGAAGCCGTGCAAAGTCCCGGGTCCCAGGAGGGGGCCCGGGTGAAGGAGAGATGCGCTGTCGGCCGTGCGGGGCTCCCGTGTAGCTGAGGGAAGCCCCGCGCCCACCGCAAGTGCACCGGCGATGTGAGAGGGGGCCCGGGTGAAGAATAAAGGCGGCTGAGGCCGCCGACGCCAGCGAGGCCCTCAGGAGTGAGAGAGCCCTCGCCCGCTGCCCGGGTGAAGAAGAGAGAGCCCCGCATTTTGAAGGAGAGCCGGCAAGAGGAGGACGCAGCAGAGACGCCTCCGAGAGAGAGCCGGTGAGTGGAGGCTGCGTTGGGAGCACTCGTAGTGCTCCTCCCTATCCTTTGCTGTGCTTTCCAGCTGCGCCGCAGTTGCGGGCAGCTGCATCAAGGGGGCACGTGGTTGTTGAAGGGCCCAGAGGGGCCTGTGTCCCCCTACATGTCCAGGCACAATAGCGGTGCCATTTTCCTGAGCGGCTCCCGCCTGCTAGGGGGCCGCTCCAACGACGTGGGCCATATTTTGTTTAAGGGCCCCAGTGGGGGTCCCGAGGGCCAGTGGTGCCTGTGCTTCCCCGTGTTGGCCATTTTCTACAGCTGCCCCATTTTGCTAGAGGGCAGCTGCAACGTTATGGGGGCAAAGTTAATTTAACAGCACCAGTGGGGCCCCGAGGGCACAGTCATGCCAGGGCCCCTTCCCATGATTCTCAGCGGCACCGCACCAGAGTGGGCAGCTGCAACGTTGTGCATAATTGTTCTGAGGGCACAGAGGTGCCAGGCCTTCACTTGCTTCACAGCTGCCCGGCAAGTAGTGGGCAGCTGCATCGTTTAGGCCATTCTTTCCTGTGGGGGCCATTTTGCGCTAGGAGTGAGATACACTCCTCTGCCCCATATCTTCCCAGCTGCCCAGCAAGTAGTGGGCAGCTGCAACGTTTAGGTCTGCGCAATGGCGCACCCTGGATCCTGCTGCATTTGCAGCGCCCTGACATTCTGGACACAGGGCATTTGAGCCCCTTTAGAGATGGCCAGTTGGCCCAGGGGGGACTGTTAGATTTATAGGGCGCCAGGCCCTAAATGTGATTTATGCCTCTGCTATGGTTCTTTTTACTAGGAGGTTATGTGCTAATACGAGTTATGTGGTGCTAGGAAATGTGATGCATTTACCATGATTTACGCACCCTGTTTTATGCCTCTAAATGTAGTTTTATGATTATGAGGTTGTTTTGCATATTATGGTTTATGCTAGTGAGATTATGTTTCACACTGTGAGTTATGCCCCTAATGTGAGTTATGCTTAGGAGGTTAGTGTCTAATGTGTTTAGACTTATGAGAGGAGTGCATAATGTATTTATGCTGATGAGGTTGGCGCAGAATGTAATTCGCGCCTGATGGGATACTGTGCATAATGTAGTTTATGTTACAGGCTGATGCTAAGTACAGTGGTTACCAGTGATTACTGGTTGTACGTTTATGATGTGTTCTACATTTATTATAAGTCCTACATATACTAAGTTCGCTTTGTGCTGGTTCTGACAGTGGTCCAGTTGGCCCTGTCAGGTGTAAATAATCCCTTGTAAATATGACCCTGTGCCAGGTTGCACGATGTATATTATGTGAGTACTATTCTAATGTGTTTTATGATAATACAAAGGCTATTTTTATATATAACCTTGTGTGGAGTTCCTTTTGTGGTGTGCCTAGTATGTTGTTGCTGTGGGTGTGTTGCGCAAACGCTTTACACATTGCCTCCGGGGTAAGCCTGACTGCTCGTGCCAAGCTACCAAGGGGGTGAGCAGGGGTTATCTTTGGCGTGTAACTCCCTCGCCCTGACTAGAGTGGTGGTCTCTGCCTGGCTTTGGCGCAAGCCTTAGCCAACCAGAGATCCCATTTCTAACAGTGACAAAGATTTGAAACTCTGTCACTAATAGTACATGTCAACCAAGAATACAAATTCATGTAACATCAAATTGTTATATTTTATTAATTGGTATAAACAACTGTAGACATACCTACAGTCATATGTTTTCCATTTCACAAGTTTTTTTCATAATATCGCAACCCATATGTGATTCGCCTTTTAGCACCGAGCACAATATCACTTTTTCCAATTTCAACTTTATATTGGTCCTTCATTACCTGAACTGTTAATACTTTTCTAAGATGTTTAAGATATTATTGCTACACACAATTCTTCCATGTATTGAGTTTTTCTCATACCAGAGAGGAAAACTCAATGCATGTGCAAATCTTGGGCCTCTGAGGCTCCTTCTCAGCATTATTAACTTCCCCATATAACAAAGAGGCCTTTCAGTCTTAAGCTGAGTTTTGTGAAATAGATGAAAAATCAGGGAAACTGCTGGTGTGTTGTTGAGATATGTGCAAAACCATAATCACTTATATAAAGGATAAAACAGGGGAGATCCGTACTCAACGTTCCGAGATTCTGACGATTTTTACTAGATATTAATCTGCATTATATCAAGAGGAGACAGAGGGCAATATCGCACACATTTGTGAGCTTTTAAGACCTCTAAACTTGCCTAAATTAAATGCTTGCAATAACAATAAAATTTATGGCAAATGTTCCGTGCAATGAGGTCGCAGCTACTATTTCCGAAATACCGATAGGGAAAGCCCACAGTCCTGACCACATTCCGACTGAAATATACAGACTTCTGGCATCTATAATGTGTCCATTGCTGTTAGAGATTTTAGGGGAAATCCGTATTATGGACTGCGCTTCTTCCTCTTGGAAAGAAGCTACAATAAATATATTTAAAAAAAAAAAATAAAGACCCTACAGAGAGCTCATATAAGCCCATATTGCTGTTTAACATCGATTCTAAGATATTTTCCAAGCTCTTGGCTAATCGCATCAACAGGATTATCTTTTGCTCAACATCACCTGAGCAACATGGGTTTGATCCAGTGGAAGCGGTGTAAGGTTTGTGGGCGCAAACATGAGTTACCCACCACACCATATTCTCAATCCACAGCTACACAATTCATAACATCACAGAGTTTGGACCATAGAAACTCTCCAAATATTCACAACCCATAAGGTCATCCGATAGATCTTTGTATGAGCTAATAGGGACTCAGGTAGCTAGAGACGGAAAGCCACTTCTTTATGAGGACCTGTAATAAAGAAGTGCCTGTCTAACAACAATATTCACGCAATGTCAATGAAATCATCAATAAGTAAGGACAAACACATAAAATAGTTATAAAGAAACCTTTATCTAAACTTCAAGGTGAATGGTCAAACCACAAAAATACATTAGAAATAATTTAATAACAGTTATTCATCTGTATGCAGGTAAAATCACAACACATCACAGTTCAGAGCAAATACATCACAAATTGAATACCTGGTGAGAGGGTGAGAAGGAGAGAGAGAGAAAAATACACATTGCAAATACAGTATGCAATTTAGAATCATACAAACCAAAGATTTGGTTGTAGATTTAACAGGACACGTGATGGACCCAGTAGGACACCAGAGCACAGCTTGCGAAAGCTAGAGTCATCAACCCTTCTGCCGAAAGGGTTTGGTCTGCTTGACTTTAAAAGCTGGTAAAGCGCAGAGGAAAACAGAGAGTTTAGTTCAGGGAAATCAGAGTTCAGACTGACAGCATGTCAGGCTCAGATTTTGCAAGGAAGTAGCTGCGCTAGTCCTTTTCCCACGGAGCAATTGTACCTCCAAAAGGTCAGGGTTCCTGCCCACAAAGTAACTTTCGCGCAGTTTGCATGATTTCTATTGGTCAAAATCCATGGCTCGATCGTGGTATGATCGTTCTCTATCCCAAAATCGTCCGGAACCCATGCGTAATATCTTTGCTCACTGTTCACTGTTTCTAAGAATGTGCAATATCATTTTCCTCGGAAATAGGAAAATACACTTGTAACTTAACATATCTGCTCCACACGCTCTCTTCCGAGCTTGCAACAAGGTTGTCACAATTTATATCAACAGAGAGAATGTCCATTATTCAAAAAGTAGGAAAGAAACTCCAACGATGATACTCATAGCTATAATGTAATCAGGTCAGCATTTTTTTTGTCTATTCAGAGGAAATGATGAAGGACAAAATACATTTTTGAGGCCTACAATGGAAACTTAAATCACCATTTTCTAAAGAAAAACACGTATTTCGCAAACACTTAGAGTAATAGAAATGGATAAGAAATTAATATTAGTACACTATTTCATTATACTTATAAGCATAGTCTGTTTACGATTTCATTAATAATGAAACAAGCTTTTTCTTTCAGAATTATATGCTGGAAAAACATAAGCAAATATCATTTTACTTGGGCATTTTCATAATCATATTTTGCTAAAAATTATTACACTACACATTCTCTTCAAACTTACAGCGCACTCAAAAGAACGCCCGATGAGGACGCGTGGTGTACACGCCACCGCTGAAGTCTTCCTGAATATCGAACAACATTTTGGAAACAGTGACTCAAGTGATTTCTTGCAAAAGTTACCCCCAACCTCCCGATATATTTGGTTTTGGGGGACTTTGGATATTTTGGAGCAGTAGTAAATAGACAGTGCCAGACTACGGGTTGAACTCATCACCATAAGCGAAGTAAAATACTGGAATTTATCAGCCCTGAAGAAGTTGTGGGATTTGATACCCGATTAACGACGGAACACGTGTTGGCTGAAATTGGTGTTTTTCATGAAAGAAGAAGAATAAAGGAATTGATCATTTTGTCGACACGGACTTGTGGCATATGGAATGCAAGATACCTATCGTGTTTTGGGGAATGTGAATTATTTAACATTATCGTTTTAGTACATTAGTAGTTTTTCTCTCTCAGTCATGAACAACTAATTCTCAAACCAGTTTGGCGACCCTTGCTTGCTTGCAAGCTTTTACGATGCAGTTTTAAACTTTCACGTGTTTCACGAGACTCCGACCCTTCTGCATGCTTTTACGATGCAGTTTTAAACTTTCACATGCTTCACGAGACACACTGTTACTCATATTTCTTAAGTATATATTAGTGTCACACACAATGAGCAGAAATTGATCGAGCAAAAACTCACTAAAATAATCACGCTCCGTCAATCCCTCCTTTGATAGCTAATCAAGCCATCACACAATCTCTAATAATCTGATTACAATCTGATTATCTTAGAATGCACTTGTTTTCATTTGTTTTAGCCTAACACCCTCTACATCTTTCATCACTTCATATTAAGTTCCTTTTCTGTCTTCTAATTCTATATCAGACCTTTTCCTCTTTCTACCTTGTGAGAAGTTGGCCTGGTATATGCTGCCCACTAATTAAAGTGGGCACCCTGTACCAGTCCAAACAACCCTTATGGTGTTTTAAGAGGTCAAAGATAACCTTAGAAAGCTATCCAAGTGGTAGCTGTGGAGAGCAGCCTTCAGACTTAGTCTTGAAGGAAAGTTAAGCAGCTTGTTTTACCAGAATGCAACCTTATAGTATTGATTAAATGAAAGGTGAACCACACAGTGGTTATAAAAATATGTATTTATTAGTCAGAGAGTCAGAAAATACTTTATTCGACTCTTAAAAGAGTCATAAAAGATTGCACATACATATTTTCATTTAAAAACGAGAAAAACCAACAGGTCAACATACACAGATAATTATACATTATAGTCATTAGTTAATATTTGCTACGAGTCTTAAAAGTAGTAAAAAGATAGTTTAAAAGACAATATATAATTTCAGTTGTTTCTAGGGAGAGTAAATATTCGAATGCTAATTTGTGGTTTCTGATGCCAACAGCAAGTAAAAGTGGTTGAATAAACCGTTTCCTCTGGGGGGTATAAAAACTGCAAAATAAAAAAAATAAAGTGCATAGTGCTTTGGCATGAACGACTATCGCAGGGGCATGCTGGGAGTGAAAGGAACCATGAGCCTTGAGCGGGAAAAGCAACTAGGTAATGGATTGTTTTTAACCGCAACCTAGTCAGCAAAAAGTTCCGCCTTTCATTTAAATCAATTTGTAAATAAAGTGCTGGTTCAGTTTGTAACTGGGGAAAAGGCTCTGGATGATTAGTCATGTTACAGGTAATATCCGTCCGCTAGTGACTTTGGTAAAAGGAGATTTAATAGAGGCGGACGAAACAGTGTTTAGGGTGTCAGGGTTTGTATAATATTCTGTTACAACCATTTTGATAAAATTCGTTTTAACATATCTTAATCATGGTATATCTAGGCTCTTGTCCAGCGCCATACAATCAATCAATATTGTCCTACAAAGGGTACCTTCAGGGTTTTTCCAGATTTTTAACCAAAGCAAAAGCAGTTGTAATGCAATGTTATCTTTCAGGTAACTCATTCCTACTTCTTCATGACAAAAAGCAACAGGGGAGCTCTGGGGCACTGATAAAAGTCTCCTTACAAACTTATTTTCCATTACTTGTAGTGACTTACAATTTACGTGTCTCCAGACCCCAGCCCCAAAGGTTACCACTGAGAGGCGTTTACTCTTGTAGATGCATAAAATCTCCTTGGCCGGTTTGTGGCCCAGTCTTTTAGCTGAATCTAAAAATTGCATCATTTGATTTCTGGAATTGCATCGCTCTGATATTTAATGCATGTTTCCAATTAAAATCATCATCAAATTGTTCCCCCAGATAAGTAAAATATGGAACTTTTTAATTTCTTCACCCCCAATAAATATTTCCTTGTTTTAGAATTTTTGGGCCCACATTTCATTATAAAAGATTTCGTACGATTGACTTTTAATCCCAGATTATTCATAAAAGCATTAAAAGAGTCGAGCAGTATTTGTAAGCCATTTGCTGTCCTGGCTATCAGGACAGCATCGTCAGCGTATAATAATACGGGGATTTGACACATGTTTAATCTCGGGATATCCTTCCCCACCTCACAGAGTCGAGCTCCCAGTCCATTTATATACAATAAAAAGAGGAAAGGGGCCAGAACACACCCCTGCCTTACCCCTATATCAGAGGGGAATTCTTCTGTTAAGTCTCCTCCGCTACTATAGCGTACAGAGGCTGAGGTGCATTCATGAAGCCTGCTTAACAAAGTGATAATTGCATCATCGATCCCCATTTGTGACATTATGGACCATAGTTTGCAGTGGTTTACGGTGTCAAATGCACAGGTTAGGTCCATAAAAGCTAAGTGAATACTGCCCCTTTGGGCTTTAGTGATCTTTTGGACAATTAATGCCAGGCTTAATGTTTGTTCCACAGTGCCCGTCTGGGCCGAATTCTGAATTGGTATATCGAAAGTGCCTGGTGTTCAAGTGCCCATACTTCCAATTTAGCCAAAGTTACCCTGCCCAAGATTTTAACTGAATTTTCTAGCAGGGAAATTGGGCGATAACAATGAGGCTGGGATTTGTCCACATTTTTAAAAATTGGAACTATGATAGCTTCTTGCCAGGTCTTGACTAATGGGCCCACTATTCCTGCCATTTCTTATCAACGGGCCCAAAAATCTGGAAGATACTTATATAGATCGACCGGGATTCTGTCCGGGCCCGCCGCTTTCTCTGCGCGGCTATTCTCAATGGCCAACATGACGTTACCCACCTCTATTGAATCACTTAGAGCCTTAGCAGATCTCCTGTCATAGGTGATTTTTGGTGCAGATGGACCCTTTAATAATCCTTGCTTTGGTGAGAAAATGTTCGAGAAATGATTAACCCAAGCTTCAGCTGGCACTACAGTGTCTCTATTAGTCATTTCGTCACCAGTCATAGGGGATGAGTTTACTACCTCCCAGAATGCTCGTGAGTCTTTGAGGCTTGAGGCAATTTTTAAGTCTTCCCAAGCCATATCCTTCAAGAACTGTTTCCTTTCCCCGATAGCCCTCTTATAATCTTTCCTGGCTTTTACTATTTCGTCCTTGTCCCTGTGGGTCATTTTTAGGGCTAAACATAGGATCTTATGGGCTTCAGAGCAGCTCTTATTAAACCATCTTGTGTTCTGCAGAACATCTCTACTGGGTTTGGTTAATTTGTCTGACATGGTCATGTTTAAATTTACAAAAGCCCCTATGACATCTTCGGGTGAAGCGGAGTCTGAAAGTACTGTTTCAATGTCAGCCTTAATATTTTTCATGAGATCTATGAGGAAAGACGTTTTGTTAACCTTTACCCATTTAATATTTAACCCCTTGTTTCTATTATATGCTACCCTGGGATTTGTTTTCTTATCCCTTTTTTTGCTCACAGATAGATTAAGGGCTAGAACAATAGGGTTGTGGTCACTCACACAGCTTGCCTTAACTATACAGCCCTTACAAAGGTGTGATAACTCTTCACTTATCAAGATGTGGTCAATAGTCGTGGAAGATATCGGGCCCACATATTTTGGAATCTGAGGGGTGCTTGCCACTTTCAGATCTTGTGCAAATTTCAGATTCTTGGCAACAGCTACTCTATTTAGTGAGTCACAATACTGCATGTGTATTTATTAGTATAGCACATTAAAAGTACGACACAGTATCTTCTACACAAAGATACTCACAAAGCACACAATACTGTAGCAAGAGAAACAATCGTAAGTAGCACTAATACACAGTGGGCTCCAGGGGAGACAAAACCATATACTAAGATAGTGGTATAAGAACCACAACTCAAGTCAAGACAGTGCCTAGAGGATGTAGAATCGCTGGGACCCCAAGGAACCAACCAAGGTGAGTAAGTAGGGACCCCACGGAGGATGGGTGCAGTGTGGGAACATGACCGCGTGCGCTGTACAATTCTATGGGAGAGTCGCGGTTGCAGTTTTAAAGTCTAAGGACCCTTCTGAGTGGACTTCAAAAAAACCTGTGGAACTTAGGAGGTTGGAGAGCCACCCCACCCGTGGATACCGTAGTACCAGAGTTACCTATCCAAGGGAAGCATAAGGCTTCCCTGGGATAGGTAAGGACTTTATTCACCAGCTTTTGGAATGTGGCAGGTGCATTCTTCAAACCAAAGGGCATCACAATAAATTGATAATGCCCACTAGGGGTTGAAAATGCTGTTTTTGGTTTGGCATCCTCAGCTAGTCTGATTTGCCAATAGTCAGCAGTTAGGTCAAATGTGCTCAAGAACTTGGCTGAGGCCAAAGTGTCAATAAGCTCATCTGCCCTAGGAATTGGATGAGCATCAGTCCTAGTGACTGCATTGAGTCCCCTGTAGTCAACACAAAACCTCATCTCTCTCTTACCACCCTGGGTGTGAGGTTTTGGTACCAAGAGCACTGGATTAGCCCAAGGGCTATCTGATGGCTCAAATACTCCCAACTCTAGCATCTTTTGGACCTCAGTCCTGATGCAGTCTCTGACATGGTCAGGCTGCCTGTAAATCATATTTTTAACAGATAGACTTTCACCTGTGTCCACTTCATGGGTACACCAGGTGGTCTGACTAGGAGTCAGAGAGAACATGTGTCTGTATTGATTGAGGACCTTCCCACAATAAATTTGTTGCTGGTCAGTGAGGCTGCCTGCCAAAGCAACACCACCAACTGACCCATCATCAGGGTTCTGTGAGAGGAGGTCAGGGAGTGGGTCACTCTCTTCCTCCTGTCCCTCATCAGTTGCCATGAGCAAGCCCATGTCAGCCCTGTCAATGTATGGCTTGAGCCTGTTCACATGGAGCACCCTGTGGGGGCTCCTGGGAGTACCAAGGTCCACCAAGTAGGGGACCTCTCCCTTTTGCTCAAGTATGGTATGGGGTCAACTCCATTTATCCTGGGGAGCTGCATCGGCCACAGGCTTCAACACCCAAACCTTCTGTGGCTGGTAAATAGTCAGTACAGCCTCTTGGTCATGCCAAGCTTTTTGCAATTCTTGACTTGCCTCAAGGTTTTTACTAGGCCTGGGCGGTAAATTCCGTTCCGCTCGCGGAATTTTCAGAATTTGGGTAATTTCGCGTTCCGCGGAGAACGCGTAATTACCAAAAATTCCGCGATCTGCGGCTTTGCGGAATTTTTTTGCTTGTTCGCGCTGTCAAAATGCGTGTTTGCGAGATATTTCTCCCCGAGCACGCAAACAGCGTTCGCGAACGGGCGGAACAAGCAATTCCGCGTGTTCGTGGAACTTTTGCGTGCTCGCGGAGATTTTTTACCGTTTCGCGGAGCTTTGCGTAGCGCGACTACGCAAATTCCGCCCACCCCTAGTTTTTACTTGCCTTGTTCATGTACTCAGCCATCCTAGAGAGGAGACCAAGTACATAGTCCACTATGTTTAGTTTGAGAGGTAACTCCCATCCCTCCTTCACCAAACACAAGGGACCCCCTAACTGGATGCCCAAACAAAAGTTCAAAAGGGCTGTAGCCAACCCCCTTTTGTGAGACCTCTCTGTAGGCAAAGAGAAGGCACGGCAACAGGACATCCCATTTTCCCCTAAGCTTTTCTGGGAGGCCCATGATCATGCCCTCGAGGGTTTTGTTGAACCTTTCAACTAACCCATTGCATTGTGGGTGATAGGGTGTAGTTCACTCCACACTCCTTCCACATTTCAGTGATGTAACTTGACATGAAGTTTGTACCTCTGTCAGTTAAGACCTCCTTAGCGAAACCCACTCTGGAAAAAGTTCCCAGGAGGGCCTTGGCCACCACAGGAGCTATGGTGGTTTTAAGGGGTATAGCCTCTGGATACCTAGTGGCATGGTTCACCACCACTAGAATGTAACTGTGCCCAGATGCAGTTGGAGGGTTCATGGGACCAATGATATCCATCCCAACCCTCTGAAAGGGAACCCCCACCACAGGTAGTGGTATGAGGGGGGCCTTTGTGGTACCACCTGACTTACTACTGGCTTGACAGGTGGCACAGGAGCGACAAAACTCCTTTGTGTCCTCTGACATGTGAGGCCAGTGAAAGTGAGGGACAAGCCTGTCCCAAGTCTTACTTTGGTCTAGGTGTCCTGCTAAGGGAATGTCATGTGCCAAGGTGAGTAGGAAGCCCCTAAACTTCAGAGGTATGACCAACCTCCTGGTGGCACAAGGCTTGGGGTCTCTACCCTCTGAGTATAGGAGTCCCTCATCCCAATAGATCTTGTGAGATCCACTGACACTCCCAGCAGCCTCTACAGCAGCTTGCTGTCTGAGGGGTTCAAGAGAGGGGCAGGTTTGTGGCTCCAAACTCAAGTCTGCCCTGGTAGGGCCCCCTGTCCCCAAGAACTCAACCTGATCAGGTTCCAGTTCCTCTGAGACAGTTCCTTCACAGGGACTGAGATCATCTCCCTCAACAGATTGATCCTCACACGGAGTCTGGGGGGAAGACACAGCCTTACCCCTCCTGCTCCTTCTCTTGGAAGGCCCTTGGTCCATTGTTCCAGGATCCAAGGCCTGTTCAGTGTTAGCCAGCTTGGCCTGTGACCTGGTCACAGCAAACACATATGCAGTGATGCCCAGCATTGCTGCATGAGTCCTTAACTCTACCTCAGCCAAGGCTGAAGTTTCCAAATCATTGCCCAATAAACACTCCACTGGAAGGTCTGAGCTAACCACAACTTTCTTAGGGCCAGTTACCCCTCCCCAGCTGAAATTAAGAACTGCCAAGGAATGATCAGTCCTGACATTGTTAGCATTGGTCACTTTGTATATTTCTCCAAGTATGATTTGGTCAGGGCCCACAAGATTCTCTGTCACCATAGTGACACTTGCACCTGTGTCCCTGTATGCCATGTACTCCTTACCATTGATCAAAGGCTGTTGTCTGTATTTGCCCAGGTTACTGGGACTAACAAATAAGGTGGCAAGATCCATGCCACTATCACAGACTAGTACAGCCTGAGCTGGAGTTCTGACTAGGCCAGAACCCATCTCAGAGCCCCAGGTTAACCATACTAATCGCTTGTACCCTGTACCACCACATGTACTTGTGCTAGGGGGCGCAGTTGCCTTAGGGGCAGTGGTGGTAGGAGGATTTTCCTTCACTTTTGGACAATCAGCATCCTTTATTCAATGTGTCTTCTGTTTACAGAGATAACACCAAGGTTTCGTTTTGCCTTTACCTTTGTTAGATTGTGACTCCCCCTAGATGCAGGTTTTTGGGGCCCTGATGAAGACTTTTGATCTTTACCCTTGTCCCCACCCTTATCTGGAGTTTTAGCATCTTGCTTCTTCTGGTCACCACCATTGTTCTGGTTTTTCTGCTTCACCCTGGTTCTGACCCACTTATCTGCCTTCTTTCCGAATTTTTGGGGAGAAGTCAGATCAGAGTCAACCAGATCCTGATCCAACAACTGATTTTGGCAATTATTAAGGCTCTGCTCCCTCATAAACAAATTGTACAATCCCTTGAAATAATTCACTTTGCTGCCAAGCAACCAGCCTTCCAGAGCCTTAATGGCACTATCCACAAAGTCTACCCAATATTGATTCTGTGACTTCTGGTTGTCTCTGAACTTAATCCTGTACTGTTCAGTGGTTAAGCCAAACCCATCAATGAGAGCACTCTTCAAGATTGAATAGTTGTCAGCATCCTCTTCTCTAACAGTGAGGAGCTTATCTCTACCTTTGTCATCAAAGGAGAGGCAAAAAATAGCTGCCCACTGCTCTTGAGGGACCCTCAGAACTTTACAGGCCACTCTAAAGCAGTTATCAATTTATGGATATCATCCCCAACATGGTGGGGAGGGACATTCTTGCTCAGGTTCCTATTATCAAAGGAATGTTCCTTAATTCTAGGGACGCTGTTGCTGCCACCATGGGACTCTAGTCTCAACTTTTTTCTAGCTCTCTGGACTTCTAGGGAATCTTAATCCAGGGTCAATTGCTGTTGCCTGAGCCTAAGCTGAGCTTTCTCAAGTTCCAGAAATTGGTACTCCCTGTCATAAGAGTGGTCCCTCTTGCTAGATACAGAGGTCCCTACAGACTGTCCTGAGTGATTAGACTCTGCAGACGGAGATCTAGATCTCCTTGGTAAATTCTGCAGTCTTCCAGGAGGGGTGAAGACAGGGGCTTCTTGGCCTTCTCCATCACCTCCCTGAAGATCTGAGTTGCCCAGGTGGGACACATCTTGGTCCCCCTAGTCAGGGTTAGATTGCAGGTCATAAAAGGTGTCACCTCCTGACTTGTCTTCATTCCCTGTCCCACCCACTCTATCCTGTTCATCTGACCCAGTAGTCTTCCTTAGGTCATCTAACAGTAACATCTCTATCAGACGTTGAGTGTTGGCACTTCTCCCTGTCTTCAGCTTTCTAGAGGCACACAGGGCTTTTAATTCTTGGAACGAAAGCTCACTGTTTCTAGAGGGCAAAGAGCCACTGGCATCTCCTTTAGTAGACATACTAAGTGTGGTGAGGTGTTGCACCTACCTAACCTAGTGGGAACTAAACTCTCTGAGTATGGAGAAAGGGTGTGCCAGACCCTTGACTTACCCAACCCTAAGTTCAGTAGTACTTAGTGGTTTTCAGTTAATCAATACAAAGATTTATCTGGTAAAACAATGCAGGCTTGAATCCCAAACGCTGCACACCAATGTGAGAAGTTGGACTGGTATATGCTGTCCACTAATTAAAGTGGGCACCCTGTAACAGTCCAAACAACCCATATGGTGTTTTAAGAGGTCAAATATATCCTTAGAAAGCTACCCAAGTGGTAGCTGAGGAGAGAAGCCTTCAGGCTTAGTCTTGATGGAATGTTAAGCAGCTTGTTTTACCATAATGCAACCTTATAGTATTGATTAAATGAAAGGAGAACCACACAGTAGTTATAAAAATATGTACTTATTAGTATAACACACTAAAAGTATGACACAGTATCTTCTACACAAAGATACTCACAAAGCACACAATACTGTAGCAAGAGAAACAATCATAAGTAGCACTTATACACAGTGGGCTCCAGGACCAAACCATATACTAAAATAGTGGTAAAAGGACCAAGACTCGAGTCAAGACAGTGTCTAGAGGATGTAGAATCGCTGGGACCCCAAGGAACCCCCCAAGGTGAGTAAGTAGGGACCCCATGGAGGACGGGTGCAGTGTGGGAACACGACCGCGTGCACCGTACAATTCTATGGGAGAGTCGCAGTTGCAGTTTTAAAGTTTAAGGACCCTTCTGAGTGGACTTCGAAGAAACCTGTGGAACTTAGGAGGTTGGAGAGCCACCCCACCCATGGATACCATATTACCAGAGATACCTATACCAGGGAAGCCCGGTGCATAGGGCTGAATTGGCGTTGGAAACACCTGTCGAACTCAATAGAGGACTGCGAAGAAGAGCCACTGCTGGAAGGAAGAAAAGTGTCTGTTGGAATCCAAAGTCGGATTCTTATTGAAGGGTACCTAAAAACAGAGGGGACAGAGTCTGGGTCACTCAGGAGTGACCAGGGGCTCGGTAGACATATGTCCACCGATGTCGGGTGCTTCAAGTGCGTTGAGGGGGTTCTTGACTCTGCAGCCACTGGGACCAGGAGACGTCGAGGACAACCAGGAGCTGGATATGAGCTGTACCACAAACGATGTCGAGTACTGAGGGGGCGGTGTCCGGCTGGAGCACCAACAAGCCTTGGTAAAGGCAACCCATGTACACGGATGAAGAAGGTTATGGTTTTGACCAGCAAGGTCCAGGAGACTCACTAAACACAAGGGAGTCAGGGCAGGCTTGGAGCAACCAGAGGAGCCCAAGAAAAGCAAAGATGACCCTCAAGGGGACCCACAGGCTTGAGGCACAGGAGTCGCAAGGGGACCTCAAGCAGTTTCACAAAGCGACAGCCCTGGAGCACTCAGTGTGAGGAGGCCAAAGTTCTTTGGTGGAAATAGTGCCAGAGGTTGGGGCTACTCAGAGCCCAGGGCACTTGTTTTGGGAATGCTAACAAGCATATGCACTTGCAAAAATACACTGTGCACAGGGGTAGAGGATATTGCAGCCACCATGAGGGATTTTGTCCTCAAACTTGGAGAGAGAGCAGCTCGGACCTGGAGGAACTAGAAACCCACCTCCTGTGTTGCTGGACCCTTTGGAGTCCGTAGAAGCTCAGGAGCAGCAGACGGGTCAATCGTGATGTGGTGCCTGCGGTTGCAGGGGAGTGATTCCTTTACTCCTAAGGAGATATCTTCCATTGTCCTTGATGCTCCACAGGTCCTGCATGGAGCCTGTATGGTGCACAGGCACAGACGATGCTTTGGACAGTGTGGGAGACGAAGTCGGGCCCAAACGAAGTCCAGCGAAGTCCAGAGTGTCCAGACAGTCGAAGTTCAGTGGTTTCTGGTTCAGAATCTTTTCCACATCGAATCTAGGGTCCTACAGCCAGGTAAGCCCTTTTGTACCCATGGGAGAGGGTTGGACAGATTCAGGGGACCCTCCCAAGGGAGGGTCTGGACAGTGGGGAGGTTACTCCCATGTCCTTTGTCCAGTGTCCTGCCAGAGCAGGAGCCAACGGCTCCCAGGACTGGTTTGAACTGGACTATGCACAGGGACACCAAATGAGTCCCTCATGCAGATTTTCGAATGCTGGTAAGCACACCCACCCAGGCCTAATACATTAAATCCTGTCTGGGAGGTGGTCACACCTCCCTGTGACAGGATGCCTATTGTTCTTCCTTCCCCTGCTCGAGCTTGGTTCAGCAGCAGGAGGGCAGATATGTGTCTCTGGTCGGCAGCAACCATTTTGGGCTGCCCGGGACTAGAAGGCTGGTACCAGGAACACTAGGGACCTCCCAAAGCTCGTTTCTGAGGGGTGGAATCGTACCTCCCACACCAGTTACCGGTGTGGGAGGTATGATTCCACAATGCTTGACACCAAACACGATAGGGTTACTTTCAGCCGTTTTGGAGTTGGTCATCACGCGGTCGCATAATGCCACACTATGGGGTCGATTCCGATTCGGGCCGGAAAAAGCACCGACCGACTCGGAGCCGGAAAAATTACCGACCGACACGTACCAGTGGCGCCCGACACGCCAAGTGCGATGCAAGCCGCGATAAATCCGACCGACACGTCAGGAAACCAAGCCGACCGACCGAGCCGCTCGGAAAATAGCAATCCGGCCGGAAAAACACGCGAATCCAACCGACCGACACGCACCCGGAACAAATCCGACCGAATCGTACCCGCCAACTCCAACCCGCAAAGTACGATGCAAGGCGCGAAAAACACGACCGAGTCGGACGGAGGACAAGCCGTACGACCGACACGCATACAAAACCGAGCCGAAGCAACACAATACACCGCGACCGACGCGTACGCAACATACAAAACTGCACAAACACAGCGTGAACGAAACGGAAAACACCGTACGAGACCAATGCAGGGTCCGACTCGGTCACAAGAACGTTTCCAACATACACAAACAGCACAAAGGAAAAATCAACCAAAAAAAGCCCAAACAAGCAATTACCAAGCCAATAAATACTGGGGGGTGGGGACAGAGAACAAAGACACACCCACAACTCCACCTATATAAAGGACACAAATCACTACCATGAGCCTTTGCAAATGCCATTCCACTGCCAGCACCCAAGAGAAAGCAACCACACACCCACAGCTCATCCCTCACACAAGCCACACACCAGCAGCACACCAACAAATACCTACCTCACATACACCCAGCACAACACACACCCACACACCCTCACCTGCACACCAACACACACATCACCCACCATCACCACCCATCACCATGCCCCCCAAGAAGAATCCCAAGTTCCTAGATAGTGAATTGGAAGTCATGGTAGACGAGATCCTCAGGGTGGAGCCACAGCTGTTTGGCACATTGGTCCAACAGACCCCCATGTCGCAGAAAACCAAGATGTGGGAGAGGATCATCAACAGGGTGAATGCACAATCACCATGTCTGCGCACAAAGACCGACATCCAGAACAGGTGGTATGACGTGCGCAGGAGGGTCCGGGAGCTGCTCAAGAAAGACTACCTCCTGAGCCAATACACCGGCAGTGGCCCTCCTGCCAAGCCAGTATACCTCAGGCCCTGGGAGGAGAAGGTGCGGGCCATCCTTCCGCCAGTGAGCGTATATGGACTAGAGAACATCCCAGAGCCTGGTGAGTACACAACAAATGTACACAATAAACTGCCACAAAACACACACATCACTGTCAAGGGGAGAGTCAAACCATGCACTCATAGCAATTACACAGCAACTAGAACAGAATCATCCCAAAATGTGTATGTCAGTCAGATAAACACAACACATGCCATCAAAAAAGTCACATCCAACTGTGCCAACACATGTACAAACACAACCACAACTACAGCTAGGCAGTGGCACAAATAGAACTAACACACACATCCACACATGTAGCCACCACAACAACACCAACACACAGTGAAGACCACTCAAAGGAAGGAATTCTGTGTATGCTGGCCAAGTCAGTGTAGCCAATAGCATCATGGGAGTCGCAGTCACACATATTGCCCCCTCACAACTGTCCCATCAACACCACCATGAACCATGCGCACATCACAGGGAGTGGAGAAGGACTCACAAGATGGCTGACACTGGCTACTGCTGTGAGGAGCACAAGGCCCTGCTGGCAACTGTGCACCAACAAACAGCAGGACACCACTGACTGACATCCTGAGAGACAACTTACACTCCCTGCAATGCAAGCACGTTCCATGGTGGGATATCCGGCTAGCTGGGTGGGAAGGGGGACTTGCAGCACTGACCATAGTCACAAGCACCTCCCCTCCCACCCCCCCCACACAAACTCCACAGTACCCACCTGGTAGAATGCAATGCCCTCCATCCTAACACAAGATCCCACAAAGCACCACCACCCTGGGTTATGTTGTGTGAAGCACAGGGACACTCTTGGGACTCTTAGCCAAACAACTGCCAGGACAACACTCCCAGCCATCCTGTCAGCACAGCCAGCCCACCCCACAGGGAAGCAGAGTCAAAGGAAGGAAGCATGGGCATGCTGGGAAGGGGGTGGAGGCAATAGCATGATGGGAGTCGTAGTCACAGACATTGCTCAGCCTCACAACTGGCCCATCAACACCACCCTGAACCATGCTCACATCACAGGGAGTGGAGAAGGACTCACAAGATGGCTGACACTGGCTACTGCTGTGGGGAGCACAAGGCCCTGCTGCCAACTGTGCACCAACAAACAGCAGGACACCACTGACTGACATCCTGAGAGACAACTTACACTCCCTGCAATGCAAGCACGTTCCATGGTGGGATATCTGGCTGGCTGGGTGGGAAGGGGGACTTGCAGCACTGACCATAGTCACCAGCACCTCCCCTCACACCCCCCCAACACAAACTCCACAGTACCCACCTGGTAGAATGCAATGCCCTCCATCCTAACACAAGATCCCACAAAGCACCACCACCCTGGGTTATGTTGTGTGAAGCACAGGGACACTCTTGGGACTCTTAGCCAAACAACTGCCAGGACAACACTCCCAGCCATCCTGTCAGCACAGCCAGCCCACCCCACAGGGAAGCAGAGTCAAAAGGAAGGAAGCATGGGCATGCTGGGAAGGGGGTGGAGGCAATAGCATGATGGGAGTCGTAGTCACAGACATTGCTCAGCCTCACAACTGGCCCATCAACACCACCCTGAACCATGCTCACATCACAGGGAGTGGAGAAGGACTCACAAGATGGCTGACACTGGCTACTGCTGTGGGGAGCACAAGGCCCTGCTGCCAACTGTGCACCAACAAACAGCAGGACACCACTGACTGACATCCTGAGAGACAACTTACACTCCCTGCAATGCAAGCACGTTCCATGGTGGGATAACTGACTGGGTGGGTGGGTGGGTGGGAAGGAGGTCTGGCTGTCAACCAAACACAATCAATGCAGACCATGTTCACACCCCAGAGAATACATAGAAATGCCCAAATAATGCAGGACAATGTGCCACACCAATATCAACCCCTGACTGTGACGACTTAGGACAATACAATGTACAGGCCCGCACCCCGAGGCACAGTCACAACTGTCAGGTGTGTCAACCACTGATGCCTGCAGAAACATGACATACATTGTTTGTGTCTCCCAAAAACAGGTGATGATAGGGACACAGCAGCAGACGCTGAGGAGTCCCAGTCCCAGGCTCAAGAGGATGCCGAGCTCACTGGCGTCGTACAGCCTCTGTCCTCCTCGGACGATGAAGAACAACCTGGCACATCCGGTGCAAGTCAACATGCTGCACCAGCAGGACCACCAGCTGCAGCACCAGCAGGTCCACCAGCTGCACCCCCTGCACCCACCCCTCCAACGACTGTCACCACGAATACCATCCCTGCCGACATGGACAGAATAAGGAACAACACCACCGCAGTGACCCTGGACCAACCTGGGGCCATGGACACCACCACCACCACCAACCCCAAGGTGGACCAGGGTTATCTGTGCGTGCAACTGCACACACTGCACATGTCAGCAGGGGTGGTGGGAGGGGTGGGAGACAGAGGTCGCTGCTTGCAGACGTTGCTGGTGTGCATGAAGACCCACAACTGGTACGCATAGCTGATGCGTACCAGTCCAGCACCGGAGAGCTCAGCCAGGTAGTGGGGCTCCTCAGAGACATCAAACAGCAGCAGGCTGCCCATCATGCCCGCTTGGACTCCCACATGTCCCACGTGGAGTCACACATGTCACGTGTGGACTCCCACATGTCACGTGTGGACTCCCACATGACCCGCGTGGAGTCCAAGTGGGATGTACTACATGAGATGACGGCGGTGCACAGGGACATTTTACAATGCCTCCGCCAGATGAACAGCAACCAGTCCACACCTCCCTGTGTGCCAACAACATCTGGTACCGAACAAACTGCAACTGCCACAGGGAGGGAGGAGGACTCTGGTGGAGAGTCCCCTGCACCGCAGCAGCCTGCACTTGAGGGCCCCCCAAGAAGAGGGGTCGTCCGAGGAGGGGAAAGTGAGAGGCTGATGGCCAAGCGCAACTCCCAGGAAGCCTGAACCTGTTCTGGATTTTTGCCTTTGTGCACAGACTGTTCACCCTGTTGATGGCAACACTACTCCCACACATTGCATGGGGAGTACAAGTTGGAACAATGTGTCAGACAACTGTGGCCCCGATACTGGGGATCCTGTCTACCTGGACTTTCTATTCATCTAGGAACTTGGGATTGCAAGATTCATGTACAGCACAATCCATCCTATGCACTATTATCACAGATGTATCACAATAAACACAATAATACACCATACTTGCCTCTGTCGTGATTCCAACGTGGGTGCTGTTATGGGGATGATGAACAGCAAAATTACACTGTGTATGCGAACTGCAACAGCAAGGACAACACAGGCATGTGAGTACAGGCAACGTGACACATATGAGGGAGACACACCACCAGGGCTACACAACACATACACACCTAGGCCATCTGACTCATTGCCTACACTGATGTTGCCAGGGAAGACGGTGCAATGCACAGACACCACACCCATTCCCAGTTGTAGTCAAGTAGCCCACAGGTGCAGTAAGCAAATGGCAGTCAAATGTGTGACCACAGACAACGCGCATCACTAAGTGAAGCACAGGTTTATTACACAGTAGCAACATGCCGTAACCACTACAGATGCAAGGTAACCCCACCTGGTAGCGGGCACACAGTCAACAACTGTAGACAGAAGGAAGTCCATGGGTGTGGCGCACATCACCTGTAGGGACACAACAGCTACCAGCCTGGATGTGCAATCATGTCGTCGGTGGACACAGTTGACCAAACGAATCTGAAAGTACCCTGTGAAGGGCAGAAATGACACACAGTCAAAAGCAATGCAGTACAGGACAGAACAGCAAAACTCATGCACAATACATGTTACAAGATACCCACCCAGAACCAAGTTAGCATGTCAACACTGTTGGGGAGTACAGCCCACCTGTCACCACACATCGCAACACACATCCTGTCAAGTAGCCCATGGACACACTCCAACAGCACCAGAGCACCACCCACACATCATGCCAACTCACATCATTCACATGACACCTCAGGATACTCACATTCAGCTAAAGAAGTTGGTGATGAGCTGTGTGCGGCACATCACCATCATCATCATCATCGTCACTGGCATCGTGGTCCAGGCCAGGATCCTCCACAGGTGGCGGATGTTGGTCATCGTCATCCTGGATGAGAGGCAACTCCTTCCGCACTGCCAGGTTGTGGAGCATGCAGCAGACGATGATAATCTTGCACACTTTCGCAGGGGCATATGGGAGGGACCCTCCGGTCTTGTCCAGGCAGCGGAAGCGGCTCTTCAGGAGACCAAAGGTCCGCTCAATCACTCTCCTGGTCCGACCATGTGCCTCATTGTAGCGCATCTGGGCAGGTGTCACAGGGTTCCTGAGGGGTGTCAGCAACCACGGCATGTTGGGGTATCCCGAGTCACCTACGGACAGACAAGTGCACATCAGCTGACTTGGAAAAGTGGGCGGAATACTACAGATCAGATCACACACAATGGCACAAAGTCAGTACACACCGACAAGCCAGGCACGCTGGTTCTGCATCTGTGCCATCAACCTGGGGATGCGACTACTCCTCATCACAAAGGCATCGTGTGCTGAACCAGGGAAACGGGCACACACGTGTGTGATGGTCATGTCTGCAAGACACACCACCAGTGCATTGACCGAGTGGTAGTGCTTGCGGTTCCTGTAGGCCTGCTCCTGGGCCTGTGGTGGTACCAAAGCCACATGTGTCCCATCAATGGAGCCAATGACATGCGGCATCCTCCCCAGGGCATAAAAGTCACTCTTCACGTCAGTGAGTCGTCGCAGTCTAGGGAAATAGATGTACCGGTTCAGGAAGAGCAACATTGCCGCCAAGAAATCGCGGAGCACACGGCTGAACATGGTCTGTGACATCCCACCAGCAGACGCCACAGTATGTTGGAAGGTACCGGTGGCAAAGAAGTGTAGGGCTGCCATCACCTTCACCTTGGGGGTCAGCGCTGTAGGATACGGCCGGCCAGGCTGCAAATGTGGGGACAACTGCACTGCCAAATCCTCAATCAGCTGCCTGGGGAAGCGGTACCGTCGGATGCTGTCCCGTTCCACCATCGTTGCCAGGTCTGGGAATGGCCGATGGACAGCAGGAGCCCTGCAGTGCAGAGGAGAAGTAAGCAAGATCGTCAGTCACCCCACATATGCGGCATTGAACACACTCAAGATCCCAACATACATCATCATGAGGCACAACTACATGAAGTGTGCAGTACCGGAACGACATGTATGGTACATACATGGCCAACATCTGTCAACACGGTCCTACAGGTGGCATCAATTTGTCCCAGGTTGGCCCATTGGATATCATGATGCTGTGTCACAGTCACCCCCCAGTGACATGTGAGGACAGATGTGCCCCAGGCACCACAGCTCAACGACAGGCACATTCCCAGGGACCCTGTAATGCCACATGGACACTGGCATCACCTGGAGTATCATGTGTACACCACAACAAAACAAACATGACCCCCACAGGTAGTGGCCACACTTGCCATGGCAGGAGAGCCATGGACGTCTGTGACACACACGCACAACATCAGAGTCCATGCACACACAACGTGGATGTGGAGACTGTCTCCCATTGTGCACATGAAATCAGAGACATTGTAAACACTACATGCACAAAGACTGTGGAGGGCCATCACTATTGTGCCACTGGGACACCCTGGCTCAAACATACCGTCCCACATGGGACTCACGGGGTATGTGACATGACATACACAAACACCACTGTGAAATGTGACCATGGCACATGCACAGATATGAACAGTTGCACATCACAGTGGTCACGTACACGTAACACCCAGGATCCTGTCCCCATTAACACGTGCACAGCCTGGGGGTGGCTGCCCACAGGTGACACCCACAGGACAACATGTACACCAACATACACACAATAGGAAATGCAGCCTTACATGCCTTATGATAAGGTTTGGACAGGCTGTCGTGATGTAGGTGTGCCCCTCACTCCCTGGGAGCTATCTGTGGCTGGCATATGTCCATCTGAGACAGGCATGCTGACATATGCCAGTCACATGTACAGTGATGCGTTGAACAGCAATGGACCGATCGGTGTCTCCGGCCGGCCCATTGCTTTCAATGTGTGCGGGTACGCGTTGTACCCCTGTGCGCGTTGTACTGCAATGGACCGATCGGTGCCTCCGGCCGGCCCATTGCATTCAATGTGTGCGGGTACGCGTTGTACCCCTGTGCGCGTTGTACTGCAATGGACCGATCGGTGCCTCCGGCCGGCCCATTGCATTCAATGTGTGCGGGTACGCGTTGTACCCCTGTGCGCGTTGAACAGCAATGGACCGATCGGTGCCTCCGGCCGGCCCATTGCTTTCAATGTGTGCGGGTACGCGTTGTACCCCTGTGCGCGTTGTACTGCAATGGACCGATCGGTGCCTCCGGCCGGCCCATTGCATTCAATGTGTGCGGGTACGCGTTGTACCCCTGTGCGCGTTGAACAGCAATGGACCGATCGGTGCCTCCGGCCGGCCCATTGCTTTCAATGTGTGCGGGTACGCGTTGTACCCCTGTGCGCGTTGTACTGCAATGGACCGATCGGTGCCTCCGGCCGGCCCATTGCATTCAATGTGTGCGGGTACGCGTTGTACCCCTGTGCGCGTTGTACTGCAATGGACCGATCGGTGCCTCCGGCCGGCCCATTGCATTCAATGTGTGCGGGTACGCGTTGTACCCCTGTGCGCGTTGAACAGCAATGGACCGATCGGTGCCTCCGGCCGGCCCATTGCTTTCAATGTGTGCGGGTACGCGTTGTACCCCTGTGCGCGTTGAACAGCAATGGACCGATCGGTGCCTCCGGCCGGCCCATTGCTTTCAATGTGTGCGGGTACGCGTTGTACCCCTGTGCGCGTTGTACTGCAATGGACCGATCGGTGCCTCCGGCCGGCCCATTGCATTCAATGTGTGCGGGTACGCGTTGTACCCCTGTGCGCGTTGTACTGCAATGGACCGATCGGTGCCTCCGGCCGGCCCATTGCTTTCAATGTGTGCGGGTACGCGTTGTACCCCTGTGCGCGTTGTACCTCAATGGACCGATCGGTGCGCACCCATTGACAATGGACTTGCCTGGCAACGGACGCGTTTTCGAATATTCGAACGAGTCGGTTGCTGGAAAATCAGTTGGTCACCCACAACAATGTTGCAAAATCATGTATGTCATGAAGTTGAAATTTTGAAGGATGCTGTGGGCGTGTTTTGGTGCTGCTATTCCATGGATTGGCCAGATTCAGAAGATGCAAACGACTTGGACCTATCACTTTGGACACAAGGGACAGTATCTGCCTCTCCAGCACATATATATTGCTGGCTGTTCCCCTGAGAGCCCACTTGCCTGCACTACATGCTCCAGGATGACATCTGCCACTGCACTGCTGCTGTCTCTGCCCCTCTGGACCCTGCAATGGCACGTACTGTGGAGAGAGCCCCAGCCTTCAGCCTTGAAGAGAACCAGGCCCTGCTGGACAGCCTACTTCCACAGTACAGCAAGCTGTATGGGACACCAGGGGAGCAGGTGAGTGTTCTGTGCACTGCCTTTCTGAATGTGCATTTTGTCTGACTAGCAAGGCTGAGAGTCAGCACACCACTGGCTAGCAGGCTCACTGAGTAGTTGTCACCCCCATAGTGTGTAGTGACTTGCACTGGACAGGTATGGTGCAGTGACAGTGCTTCTGAACAGGGTTTTACTCCCCATGCAATGATACCATGTAGTGACTTCTGGAAAACTGTCCATGGGCAGCCGTGCACTGCCTGGGTACACCATGTGCCCCTGTGATTGCGACATGTATATGCAACTGTGTCATGCACGGATATGTTGCATGTGTAGTAATGGCCTTATCACTTTGTCATCCTGACAGGCTTCTGCCCATCGGAAGCATGAGATCTGGAAGGACATCGTCCGGGCTGTCCGGTCCGTGGGGGTCTACAAGCGCCGGATCCGCAACTGCCAAAAGAGGTGGCAGGACCTTCGGGGCTGGACCCGGAGGATTGCACGGGTCCAGCTGAAGCTGTCGCCTCCTCGCAGGAGGGGCGGAACACGGACCCTGACCCCCCACATGCTCAGGATCCTGGCGGTGGTCTTTCCAGACCTGGATGGGCAGCTGAAGGCCAGAGAGCAGCAAGGAGGGGGTGAGTCAAAGACTGCACTGTGTACTCTGTCTAACATGCTATGTGCCCTCCTCGGGCCAGGTTGAACTGCCACAGTACAGCAGTCATGTTGTCCAGGAGCCATGTCCCTCTATTGTGCACTGCCCACTCCTCATCTGATACCCAGGTGTGGCCCTTACATGCAGGGAATTCTGTCACTTAGGACTGTGTCCTTGCAGTTTGCTTGACTCAAGGTGGGAGACAGCATCTGTTTCCCTGACTCTGTGGTGGGCATCATGGGTGGGTCCATTGCTTACACAATGCCTGTATTCTGACATGTATTCAGCGTGTTACTTTGATCTGTGGTCCAATTGCTGAGCTGATCCACCACATGTGGCTGGGGTACCTGGCACACACCCATGCTGCGGGTGGGAACAATGTTTGGGCCCCAGGAGTATGTATATGACGTGTGTCACACATACTTAGCCAGCTGCCTACAGTCCAGGGCTCATCCCTCATTCATGTGGGGCTGGACAGTCATGCCTACTCCAGGCCATACAATACACTCTGTACTCCCACTCCCGTGTATCAGAGGACACATTGTGCACAGTGATTTGACCCCTCAGGTGTCTGCCTCTGTGTCAGTGTGCTGTGGATTAGTCGCCAGGACTGCTGTGGAGTTTCTTGGTAGGGGCTCAGCATGCCACTGGAGATGTGACCATAGGAGACGATACTTGTGTGACACATAGGTGTCTGATCAGCTGCCCATGCAGACTGGGGCATGTAAATGTGAAGTTCAGGCAGCTGTTCCCCATGCACAGCAGAGTGTGAGGGGCTCAGGTTCAGAGGGTAGTGTCACAGGTCTCCCATATGTCCAATAGGTATGACCTGGACAGATGAGGGTTAAGAGGATGTGTTGTGGGGGGGATGTACATGTGCACTTGTGCAGCTCCAGGACTTGCATTCCCCATGACCTACTATTGTGACACAGTGCAGAGTGTTGTTGTCTGGCTGCAAAGTCATACATCACTGAGACAGTGATGTATGACTTTGCAGTCATGCCTCCGCCATGGCATGTGTCTACTGATTGGTGATCCTGCAGGGGAGTGACATGTGCTACATGCACACCATAGTGGCGCTGGCTATCAGGACATGGGTGCATCATGGTGTCTGTCGCTGGTATGCATCACATGCATTTCCTATTTGACTCTGGGCATCCCTTACATCCGTAAACCTGTACTGACTCAGTGGCAAGAGCTGTGATGTGTCCACACCGTGTCCTCTGCACTGTCCAACTACTGTGTACTTGGTGCATGTGTCAACACTGGGGTGTTGCAATCCAACAGACACCAGACAGATGGGTGCAAGGCCATGTGGGATGTGAGTGCCATGCTTGGCATCAGACTGACAATTGACTTCTCCTGTTCAATTAGTGCACTTTTAGCAATGTACAACTAATGATGCCAGGGCTTGCTCTGTGATGTGCTGTGCTCACAGTGGTGTGTGCGTTATGTGCAGGTGACTGATGTCTGTCTGTTTCCCCATTGTTTGCAGATACATCCACGGCCACGGAAGGGGACAGCTCCACGGACCAGGAGGAGCCGGAGAGCCAGACTGGGTCAGCAGCCGAGGAGTGGTCGGAGGGACCCAGTGGCACGGAGGGCGAGGGGAGCCACACCGAGGAGTCCTCAGCAGCATCCACCTCAGCTGAGGACCAGAGCAACTCGGAGGATGACTCCCTTGTGGAGGCGGGTGTCAGCAGCCACCACACCCCAGCTAGTGTTGCTGTCCCCGCCACCACCAGCACCACCACCGCCCTCCCATCGGCTCCCATTCCCCAGGTCCGTGGAGGCTCCCATGTCCGGGAGCGTGTCTCCTTTGGGCCAGGCACCGCACCCCCTGCCCCTGTGTCCCCTGCTGCCCTGAGTGAGGAGTCTGTGTACCTCCTTCGCCAGCTCCATGTAGGGCAGACAGCCATGCTGAGTGTCCTCCATGCGCACACCGCGCTGTTGACTCAGCTGGTGTCGTTCATGGAGGGCATCTCATCGGGCATGTCTGACCTACAGAGGGGCAATAGGTCCATGGACTCCTCCCTGACGGCAGCAGTGTCCCTCCTCAAACGGTCCCTCACCCCTCCTGCCTCTGCTCCATCCACACTCCCCAGCACCTTACCCATCCCAGGCACACACACACTGGCACAGGCACACACCAGCACACACACATCCAGCACACTGACACACACGCCAATGACAAAACGCACACGCACGCACATTCAGGGGACTGAAGCCAGACTCACAGGGGATGGGGCCCTGGAACACACACACGCATCCACATGCACTGCGCAGTCCTCAGTTCCCTCTCCCTCCAAAGCACCCTCCCTTGCCTCACCTGCAACCCCAAAGTCACAGCAGCTCTTCCTCTGTGACCTCGGCCTCTTCCCCACCGATGAAGCTGCTCCACCATCCCGGGGGAAGAGGAAGCCCACCCACACGGAGCAGAGTGCCCCTCGCCCCCGGACACCCTCCCCCAGGCGCAGACGGACTGAGGCCCCACCCGCAAGTCCCCCGGAGTGCTAAGAGCAAGACCCTGCCACCGCCCTGCAGCTCAGGCACAAGGTCTCCGTCCTCCATCCCTCAGGCCCCCACTGCACAGGTGCCCCCACCACACCCTGCCCCAGGTTCCCCCACCCACAGATATACCATCCCCAAGATGCTCCGGCCTTCTCCCCCTGCCACTTGCTCTCCCAGCACCACACCCCCCGCTGCGCTTGTCTGTGCCACTGATGTGGTGAGGGTGTCCTCCCCCTCTGTCCAACCCACCTTGCCTGTTCCCCATTCTCCTCCCCTGGAGGTAGGCACTGCAGTGGAGTCCACTACCGCCCTGTCTGACTTGGGCACTGCAGTGGCGGACCTGTCCACCCCATCTGCAGGGTCCACTGCAGTTGTGCCGGCACCCACGACATCTGTGTCATGCCCCCCAGTTGTGCCGGCACACACCATGTCAGACACCTCCACTGCAGTTGTCAGTGGCTCTCCAGCACCCACCACCCCTTCCCTGACTCCCCCTGGTGAGCCCTGATCCTGTCCCTGCGGTGCCTGGCCTGCCCCCTGGTTGCCCCTCCTAGTGGATTGTCCCTGGTATTGTGCAGGCATGCGTAGGGTGACATCTGCCAGTGTCACCCTGTTTGAACTTTGACAATGGACTGGCCATTGGCCTTTGCTCTAATTTCTTCTGGACGTCGTTATCAGACAACACATATGCTGAATAAAGCAACTTTCTTTTCTCTAGTGCTCATGCTTCAGATGTACATGTTGTTGGTGCAGCTAACCATGCCCTTGCTGCAGTGATGGTGATATCTGGTCTCATGATTATGAAGTGTTACTGTGCAGGAACCCATGTGGTCCAGGGGGAATGTGTCCTATCATGTGGTGTATCCATGTCATCAATAGCAGCATCTGAGGGTGTCATGTGTTCAGTATTTGGCAATGGGTTTCCTACTTACATTGGCAATTTCATATCTGTGGCTTCCACCCCTGCACATCTGTTGTGCCTGCCATCGTTGCATTTGTCTACTTCCCTGACCGTGTTGCCATCTCCAGTGGACATGCAGGTTTGGGCATCAATGGGGAGGGACTCATCCGTGTAGTCAGTGCAACATTGCTATACAAGTGTGTTGGATCTGTGCTGATGATTCCGTTGGCACATCCATGACCAGGCTGATGTGATGGGAGCCCTCATTTGGTGCTAATTGTTGATTGTGTGACCAAGTGCTCAGCTGACATGATGGGGCCCTACTGAGGCAACATATGGCACAGCTTTCCTCACACAGGAGTGGAGTCCCCTCATGGCAGTGTGTACACGTGTGACATTGCCTGCGCCCAAGGTGTGTGTTGTATGTGCATGTCTGTGTGTTCACTTTCATTCATCTGCGCATGCTGTGATCCCTAGTGTTGTACCTGTTTGTGATGCTTGCTGACTTGAGCTATGTTCCCCCAAAGTCTTCTCCCTGTGTTCTCTGTGATGTGGGTGCATGGCACATTACTGGTCATCAGGGTGTCACCCATAGGTGTGTTTGCTGTCAGGGCAGAGTTTGTGTGCTGACGCAGATGGGTCACAGTCAGGTTTCCCTTTGGCACTTGTTGTTTGCCCCTGTCATGTGATTTCCAGTTTGTGTTATCTTTCAGTGATTGTGACACGTTGTGTGTGTGACTGCTGGCACTCCTTAGGGTCCGGGCTGCAATGTTGGTTGTTGTCTATGTGTGTTCTTTGTGGGTGACCTTGGCTTCTTCATTGGTGTGTGACTGTGGCTGGGATCCCATTGGTCGGTGTGGTATTGCCGTCATGTCCATGTACAGCGTAGTGTGCAGTGTGTCAGACATTCAGGAGTCTTGTTGAGTGTCCATGTGTGATGTGTTTCTACACCTTGGTTCCCACCCACCACCCTGGAATAGTCATGGGTGCATGTGCAATGTCACCAGTGCATGTGTACTTCACTGCTGCACATTGTTGGAGGTCGAGGGGTGTGGTCTTGAGTGTGTGCAGATGAGAGTTGTTGCCCGGCTAGTCCCCTGCCTCCATGTTGGCCTTGGCTTACTGGCCATGCTGATTGATTTGTGCTTGTGTAGGTGTGATGGTAGTTAGTTGCTCAGGACACCTGACTGTGGTTCACAGTGTGAACAACATTTAGCTTTGTCATCACAGTGGTATTTTTATTCAGCCCAGGGTCACCACATTGTGGGGGCCCTGGGGGTGGTGCTGTGGTGTGTCTGTGACTTGCTGTGTCAGTTGTTGTTCCTACGTGCCTGTGTGACATGTGTGTTTTGTGCTCCCTCTCACCTGTCAATGCCTGCTTGCCCACATAGGGGATTTGGATCCATGAGTTACCTTAGTGTGGCAGTGTATGCACATCTGTATGATTGGTATTCAGCTCTCCTCATGTGTTGTGTTGTTGCCTGGGGACACTGGCACCCCCACCCCTCACCTGCTGTGTATGATGACAGTGTTGGTCTGCCTGTTTGTGTTTGTGCATCTGCACCACTGCATTGGCATATCTTGGGTGTGCCATTGGCTGTATGTTGTTTGGTGTGTTTCCCCTGCTGTCCCTGGGACTCCTAGGTCATCGGTCAGCACAGTGATCATGGTTTGTGTGTCCCATTGCTGCCATGGTATGGTATCTGTTCACCTCACATCTGCTGTCTCCACAGGGTATCTGCATTTGTGTGCCCATTGGTGCAAATATGTGGTTCTGCATTCTGATGGTCACTTCTGTCATTGTGTCATTGATGACTGTTGACGGTCTCAGCCCCCATGGGTGTTGTTTGTCTGCACATGGCCAAAGGAATGTTTCATTTGCACTGCAGTATTTGGCTCCCCCAATTTATGTTGCAATGGGACACATACACTACTTTGCCACAGATGAGTTTTTGGTTCTGTGACCAGGAATGATCCATGCAGTTTGGCAGTTGCAGCTCTTTCTTTGTCAACAATTACCTTTTGGTCACTGTGATGATGAGGGTGTAGACCCCATTGCCACAATGGTCAAAATGTGCTTCAGCTATGGACCCCACACTTACCTTTTGGTCACTGTGATGATGGGGGTTTAGACCCCATTGCCACAATGGTCAAAATGTGCTTCAGCTATGGACCCCACACTTGCCTTTTGGTCACTGTGATGATGGGGGTTTAGACCCCATTGCCACAATGGTCAAAATGTGCTTCAGCTATGGACCCCACACTTGCCTTTTGGTCACTGTGATGATGGGGGTTTAGACCCCATTGCCACAATGGTCAAAATGTGCTTCAGCTATGGACCCCACACTTGCCTTTTGGTCACTGTGATGATGGGGGTTTAGACCCCATTGCCACAATGGTCAAAATGTGCTTCAGCTATGGACCCCACACTTGCCTTTTGGTCACTGTGATGATGGGGGTTTAGGCCCCATTGCCACAATGGTCATGGGCTGCTTGCATTGTGGGTGCCACACACATATATGTGTGGCACATGTGCTAGGGGGTCACATTGTAAGTTCAAAGTCATGTTCGGTGTTGTAGGCATTTGACACAGCCTGCTCACACGCTTGTGATGGTGGTGGGGGGATGTCTTAATCTTGCATTCCCTAGGTTGTGGAGTGCTTGTTGTGTCATGCATTGTCCATCCTATGAGTGGGGGTGGTAGTAGTGGTAGGCATCCAGCCCCCTGGCTAAGGGTGGTAGTAGTGGTAGGCTTCCTGCCCCCTGGCTAAGGGTGGTAGTAGTGGTGGGCATCCTGCCCCCCTGGGTGAGGGTGGTAGTAGTGGTAGGCATCCTGCCCCCTGGCTAAGGGTGGTAGTAGTGGTAGGCATCCAGCCCCCTGGCTAAGGGTGGTAGTAGTGGTGGGCATCCTGCCCCCCTGGGTGAGGGTGGTAGTAGTGGTGGGCATCCTGCCCCCTGGCTAAGGGTGGTAGTAGTGGTGGGCATCCTGCCCCCCTGGGTGAGGGTGGTAGTAGTGGTAGGCATCCTGCCCCCCTGGGTGAGGGTGGTAGTAGTAGTGGGCATCCTGCCCCCTGGCTAAGGGTGGTAGTAGTGGTGGGCATCCTGCCCCCTGGGTGAGGGTGGTAGTAGTGGTGGGCATCCTGCCCCCCTGGGTGAGGGTGGTAGTAGTGGTAGGCATCCTGCCCCCTGGCTAAGGGTGGTAGTAGTGGTAGGCATCCAGCCCCCTGGCTAAGGGTGGTAGTAGTGGTGGGCATCCTGCCCCCCTGGGTGAGGGTGGTAGTAGTGGTGGGCATCCTGCCCCCCTGGCTAAGGGTGGTAGTAGTGGTGGGCATCCTGCCCCCCTGGGTGAGGGTGGTAGTAGTGGTAGGCATCCTGCCCCCTGGGTGAGGGTGGTAGTAGTGGTGGGCATCCTGCCCCCTGGCTAAGGGTGGTAGTAGTGGTGGGCATCCTGCCCCCCTGGGTGAGGGTGGTAGTAGTGGTGGGCATCCTGCCCCCTGGCTAAGGGTGGTAGTAGTGGTAGGCATCCAGCCCCCTGGCTAAGGGTGGTAGTAGTGGTGGGCATCCAGCCCCCTGGCTAAGGGTGGTAGTAGTGGTGGGCATCCTGCCCCCCTGGGTGAGGGTGGTAGTAGTGGTGGGCATCCTGCCCCCTGGCTAAGGGTGGTAGTAGTGGTGGGCATCCTGCCCCCCTGGGTGAGGGTGGTAGTAGTGGTGGGCATCCTGCCCCCTGGCTAAGGGTGGTAGTAGTGGTGGGCATCCTGCCCCCCTGGGTGAGGGTGGTAGTAGTGGTGGGCATCCTGCCCCCCTGGCTAAGGGTGGTAGTAGTGGTAGGCATCCAGCCCCCTGGCTAAGGGTGGTAGTAGTGGTGGGCTTCCTGCCCCCTGGCTAAGGGTGGTAGTAGTGGTGGGCATCCTGCCCCCCTGGGTGAGGGTGGTAGTAGTGGTAGGCATCCTGCCCCCTGGCTAAGGGTGGTAGTAGTGGTAGGCATCCAGCCCCCTGGCTAAGGGTGGTAGTAGTGGTGGGCATCCTGCCCCCCTGGGTGAGGGTGGTAGTAGTGGTGGGCATCCTGCCCCCTGGGTGAGGGTGGTAGTAGTTGTGGGCATCCTGCCCCCTGGCTAAGGGTGGTAGTAGTGGTGGGCATCCTGCCCCCTGGCTAAGGGTGGTAGTAGTGGTGGGCATCCTGCCCCCCTGGGTGAGGGTGGTAGTAGTGGTGGGCATCCTGCCCCCTGGCTAAGGGTGGTAGTAGTGGTGGGCATCCTGCCCCCTGGGTGAGGGTGGTAGTAGTGGTGGGCATCCTGCCCCCTGGCTAAGGGTGGTAGTAGTGGTAGGCATCCAGCCCCCTGGCTAAGGGTGGTAGTAGTGGTAGGCTTCCTGCCCCCTGGCTAAGGGTGGTAGTAGTGGTGGGCATCCTGCCCCCCTGGGTGAGGGTGGTAGTAGTGGTAGGCATCCAGCCCCCTGGCTAAGGGTGGTAGTAGTGGTGGGCATCCTGCCCCCCTGGGTGAGGGTGGTAGTAGTGGTGGGCATCCTGCCCCCTGGGTGAGGGTGGTAGTAGTGGTAGGCATCCTGCCCCCGTGGGTGAGGGTGGTAGTAGTGGTAGGCATCCTGCCCCCTGGCTAAGGGTGGTAGTAGTGGTGGGCATCCTGCCCCCCTGGCTAAGGGTGGTAGTAGTGGTAGGCATCCAGCCCCCTGGCTAAGGGTGGTAGTAGTGGTGGGCATCCTGCCCCCCTGGGTGAGGGTGGTAGTAGTGGTGGGCATCCTGCCCCCTGGGTGAGGGTGGTAGTAGTGGTAGGCATCCTGCCCCCGTGGGTGAGGGTGGTAGTAGTGGTAGGCATCCTGCCCCCTGGCTAAGGGTGGTAGTAGTGGTGGGCATCCTGCCCCCCTGGGTGAGGGTGGTAGTAGTGGTAGGCATCCTGCCCCCTGGCTAAGGGTGGTAGTAGTGGTGGGCATCCTGCCCCCCTGGGTGAGGGTGGTAGTAGTGGTAGGCATCCTGCCCCCCGTGGGTGAGGGTGGTAGTAGTGGTATGCATCCTGCCCCCCTGGCTAAGGGTGGTAGTAGTGGTGGGCATCCTGCCCCCCTGGGTGAGGGTGGTAGTAGTGGTAGGCATCCTGCCCCCTGGCTAAGGGTGGTAGTAGTGGTAGGCATCCAGCCCCCTGGCTAAGGGTGGTAGTAGTGGTGGGCATCCTGCCCCCCTGGGTGAGGGTGGTAGTAGTGGTGGGCATCCTGCCCCCTGGCTAAGGGTGGTAGTAGTGGTGGGCATCCTGCCCCCCGGGTGAGGGTGGTAGTAGTGGTAGGCATCCTGCCCCCCTGGGTGAGGGTGGTAGTAGTGGTGGGCATCCTGCCCCCCTGGCTAAGGGTGGTAGTAGTGGTGGGCATCCTGCCCCCCTGGGTGAGGGTGGTAGTAGTGGTGGGCATCCTGCCCCCCTGGGTGAGGGTGGTAGTAGTGGTAGGCATCCTGCCCCCTGGCTAAGGGTGGTAGTAGTGGTAGGCATCCAGCCCCCTGGCTAAGGGTGGTAGTAGTGGTAGGCATCCTGCCCCCTGGCTAAGGGTGGTAGTAGTGGTAGGCATCCAGCCCCCTGGCTAAGGGTGGTAGTAGTGGTGGGCATCCTGCCCCCCTGGGTGAGGGTGGTAGTAGTGGTGGGCATCCTGCCCCCCTGGGTGAGGGTGGTAGTAGTGGTAGGCATCCTGCCCCCGTGGGTGAGGGTGGTAGTAGTGGTAGGCATCCTGCCCCCCTGGCTAAGGGTGGTAGTAGTGGTGGGCATCCTGCCCCCCTGGGTGAGGGTGGTAGTAGTGGTAGGCATCCTGCCCCCTGGCTAAGGGTGGTAGTAGTGGTGGGCATCCTGCCCCCTGGGTGAGGGTGGTAGTAGTGGTAGGCATCCTGCCCCCGTGGGTGAGGGTGGTAGTAGTGGTAGGCATCCTGCCCCCTGGCTAAGGGTGGTAGTAGTGGTGGGCATCCTGCCCCCCTGGGTGAGGGTGGTAGTAGTGGTGGGCATCCTGCCCCCTGGCTAAGGGTGGTAGTAGTGGTGGGCATCCTGCCCCCTGGCTAAGGGTGGTAGTAGTGGTGGGCATCCTGCCCCCCTGGGTGAGGGTGGTAGTAGTGGTAGGCATCCTGCCCCCCTGGGTGAGGGTGGTAGTAGTGGTGGGCATCCTGCCCCCTGGCTAAGGGTGGTAGTAGTGGTGGGCATCCTGCCCCCCTGGGTGAGGGTCGTAGTAGTGGTGGGCATCCTGCCCCCTGGCTAAGGGTGGTAGTAGTGGTGGGCATCCAGCCCCCCTGGCTAAGGGTGGTAGTAGTGGTGGGCATCCTGCCCCCCTGGGTGAGGGTGGTAGTAGTGGTGGGCATCCTGCCCCCTGGCTAAGGGTGGTAGTAGTGGTGGGCATCCTGCCCCCCTGGGTGAGGGTGGTAGTAGTGGTGGGCATCCTGCCCCCTGGCTAAGGGTGGTAGTAGTGGTAGGCATCCAGCCCCCTGGCTAAGGGTGGTAGTAGTGGTAGGCATCCTGCCCCCTGGCTAAGGGTGGTAGTAGTGGTAGGCATCCAGCCCCCTGGCTAAGGGTGGTAGTAGTGGTGGGCATCCTGCCCCCTGGGTGAGGGTGGTAGTAGTGGTGGGCATCCTGCCCCCCTGGGTGAGGGTGGTAGTAGTGGTGGGCATCCAGCCCCCCTGGGTTGGGGTGGTGGCGCGCATTCAGGCCCCTGTGTGCATATGTGGCATTGGTGATGGGCATCCCGCCCCTATGGTGCTGCTGTTGCTGGTGTAAGTATATTCAGATTCCCAGTGTATGTGTGTGATGTGTCGTGTACGTGTTGTATGTGTTTTGTGGTTGGTGTCTGACTTACCTTCTGCGCCGTACGCGTCCGTGCCTGTTCCGGTAGTAGATGTAGAATATTGGTATGATCGGGACGAAGGGATTCATGGTTGGTTCGTGTCGTTCGTCCTTCTCGTTGCTTCGCGTCGTCCTCGTCGCTTGGCCCCGTCCTCGTCGCTTCGCTTCGTCCTCGTCGCTTCGCGTCATCCTCGTCTGTGCTGTGTTCGTCTCGTAGCCGTGGATCGTGTTGTGGCGCGATTCGGAGCTTATGTGCGCCTCTCCCGGATGCTTTGACGTGCCGTGCGTAGCGACGGGTTCGGCGCGTACGGAAAGCGCATCGTACTTGTCCGGCCGGACGGGGCTGCATTTTCCCTTCCGTGCGACTCGATTCGGCGTTTCCGGATTCGCCTCGGTCGGAGAACAGGACCTGGTTTGGGTGAGTACGGCTCGGCCGGAATTTTTGCTGTTGTGCGCATCGTACTTGCTCGTT
Organism: Calotriton arnoldi; assembly: GCA_963921515.1. Taxonomy (NCBI): domain Eukaryota; kingdom Metazoa; phylum Chordata; class Amphibia; order Caudata; family Salamandridae; genus Calotriton; species Calotriton arnoldi. The sequence continues at coordinate 415,974 of CAWUFW010008315.1, forward strand.
CGGTGTGCTGTACGGATCGGTCGGGAAACTGGCTTTCGCATGGCTTTTTTCCCGACCGAATAGTATTGGGTGCGCCTCCGACCGAGATCGGAATCGACCCCTATATGTCTTAAAGTGCTGTAGCACCCGGGAGAATGGACTCTGTAGGCTGCAGGGATGTCCTGCTCATGCAGTGGCACCCTCTCACTTAGAACCAAGCACCCTGCCTTCAGGATTGTCAAGGCCTGCTATTGGAGTGACTTATAGGTTTTAAGTGTAGTGACCCTTAGATATAGTAAACCTATATCTTAAGTAAGTGGTGCATGCACCAACTTACACAGGCTGCACTGGCAGGCCTCTAGATCCATTATGCATGGTCTCTCATGGGTGGCATAATACATGCTTCAGCCCTTGGGAGGCCTCTGGAGTACCTATGCCCTGGGTACGTGGTTACCATATACTAGGGACTGACAAGGGTACCCCAGTATCCAATCTGGAGTGTACCTAAGTACATGACATTCAGTGTAGGGAGAAAGCAGATAGACTGGGGTCCTGATTAGCAGGATCCCAGTCAGACTAGTCAAAAACAGTGTAACATGAAGCAAAAAGTAGGGGTAACCATAAGAAGCAGATCCTACTTTCCTACATACATCTACTTTGTTTTGTCTCTACTTTGTGTTTACAACATCTATATATCAGCACTATAATTATTATGCCAACTGCAATAGCTATTTATGGTGTTGATATGTGTACCACTAGGTTGTTACCCAGTGCTGCAAGCCAATTTCCCATTGAGGAAAAACCCTTACCAAGTTTCTTCCATGCACCATCAACTTTTAGTTCTGCTAAATCGTTAGTCAGGTTTGTAATGTTACTGATATATCCCCGCAAGTCTCTGCTTTTGTCAGGGATATAAGTGCAACATTGTTGAACTTTTAGCATGCAACAGACTCCTCATTTACCAATAATACATCCAGTGCAAGCCGGTTCTGCAAAACCATTGATCTAATAGCAACCATTTCAGTATCAATCACCAAAAACCCACCAGTGGTATCTGTTGATAAACGATCAACCACCTTAGGCAATTTTCTAATTTTATGTCAGGTCAAAATCTCTCCTACTGAAGGTATTATCACACCAAATATATCACCCACAATTTCTGCAGCACTTACTCCCCTTTTACTCCGTGTTAGTTTCTTTCATTGGTTCCTTGATGATCATCCAAATGGTATATTTTTGGAAAGACAATACCCATATAACAGCATCCATACCAATGTTTAGGCAATTTATAATAAACATTCTTACCACATATGAAATACACTCCTGAAAAACTGGATCAGTACCACCTTTTAATCCCCAACCCCCGTAATTAGGAAGGTGTGTTCACACTCACTGGAACCAATGAATATATTGTTAGATTCAGTCTTTTGTCTTAGTATGCAAAGCTTTCCATTGTGATGCCAGTCCAGAGTCATTGCATCATAGGTCTCACCTTTCTTGTAATCACCCTCCTTATGAGCCCAAGGAGGTATTTTAGTTTTCTGCTCTACAGCTTTTCTTTTAATTTCTTCTCGTCTATCCTCTACGGTGTTAATAAACTCTATTTCTACACTTTGTAAAATGCATGTCAAATTATTTCTATGCGCGTTATACTGTATCAATAGGTTTAGTAGTATGAAAACATTCTCCCATTATTTTAGCATTTTTCACACTAACCACTATATTCATGTTCTTCTTATTAGATACTTCAGAAAAAATTAGATCATAGTTTGAATAAAAATATTGAAACTGCTCCTTGCCATAGAATAAACTGGTTAGTACACTACAAGAGATTCCATATGTTAAAGGAAGGTGATGGTAAGTCATCCCTTCGGAAACAGACGTGGGTAATTGCATGCATACATAACAATCTCTTCCATCCATAGTATCAACGTATTCATACAAGAGTTTGGTAAAAACGTTTAACGAAAAGTCATTAATTGAGTTATCTTGTTGTGAGTCATTTCCTGTTAATTTTTTAATATCTGTTTCTTCTCCAAGGACTTTTGTTAATTCAGTCGTCATGCTCACATGATCTTTAGTAGTTTCAACATCATAAACAAAATTAAGGCACAATTAGTATAGACACTAGCAAGACAAACATTAGAAGAAAAATACATAGAAAGAAATTACCTAAACATCTTCGTCTAGGTGGACTTTCAATCTCGGAGCTTTCCATTTAATAAATTCTCAACAAAACTAATATCAAATCAACTAGATTAGCAAGGTTTGTATATCCGTGTGATTATGGCCTTATTTCTTCAACCTCCTCTCTTTTTTGTTCCTTAGCACTCTCTTTCTTGTGCACAGTTAGTTTAGGGTGGCTCGTATGATGAGTTGTCTTTGAAACAAAACGCAATGAATTCTTTCTCCCAGTCACTTGTGGCAGCGAGATACGTCCATTCAGGTCCCGCATACTTTTTGCTTGGAACTTGTGCTCTTTTTATTCTGCGTACTGTAATCTCTTCTCCGTCTGTATCACTTTGTTCAGACTGACTGGAGACTTCAACTGCAGTTGGTAGAATTTTTCCGGCCAAAGTATCTTTCAATTGTTCAGTTCTTTGGAGCCATTGATCACCTTTTTGCACTCATTTTTCGGGTACACTGTCTGTTTTGTTTATCTCAAAACGTTGCTTAGCTGATTCCCTTTCTTTCCGTCCCTCGTTACTCCCAGGGATTAACTCTCCTTCAGTTTCAACAGTGTTACAAGACCCAGTATCTTGTGCCCACTTTACTTGATGCTCAGTCTGTTCAAGCTGTCTTTGTTCATCTTCCACTGACTCTGTACTTTCAAGTGGACATGGGACTCAACGAGTGTGTGCTGCATGAACCCAATTAGGTAGAGCACCACATTTAACTGCAGTTGTTGTCACAAGAATCACTTGGTATGCAGCTGCGGCTCCGGCAGGTAGGAGCGGTGAGGCCAGCTGCGGGGGGGGGGGGGTTTGAGAGACGACCATAAGGGAAAATTTTATAAATAATACATTTTCCCCTGTGGTTGGTCTCGAAATCCCCCCAAGCCAGCCCCACCACTCTTACCTTGCAGAGGCAGCGGCTGTTGGTATGGCCCACGCCAACGAGGTTCCAAACAGGATTTTCTCACATGTTTTTTTACAAGCATCCAGACATCTGGGCACAGGTCGTGTGTTTGCTCCTGTTGAACAGTAGTGGTGACTTCTCCAACCTGGTGAGACACAGAACGCACTACGTCAGCCAATATTTTACACTAATCGAGCACTAAATCATCAGATATGTTCACAAGCTGATTTGCTGGGACTCTAGGCTGTCTCATAGCCCTCCCCACTATGATTTCATGAGGAGACAGCCCTGTTCTTCTGTCTGGGATACTTCTCAAACTCATCCACACCAATGGCAATGCATCAGGCCATTTCAATGATGTGGACGCACAAACCTTTGCTAATCGTGATTTTACTGTGCCATTTACTTGTTAGACCATGCCTGACGCTTCTAGTCGATAAGCACAATGTAATTTTTGCTCAATTTGTTAAGCAGCACAAAGCATTCACACCCCTTCATTATTAAAGTGTGCTCCTCTTTCTGATTCCAACGAGACTGGAAATTCAAACCTCTGAATCAACTCTCTAAGCAGCAATTTAGCAACAGTTAAGCTGTCATTACATCATGTAGGGTGTGCCTCAACCCAACGTGAGAAAAAACACACAATCACAAGGACATATTTTAATCCATTACAAGGAGGCATTTCTATAAAGTCTATCTGCATATGAGTAAATGGACCACCTGCTCTTTCAATTTGACCCAAATTAACAGCTGTTTGTCTCCCTGCATTTTGTTGCTGACATGTTATACATCTTGAGCACAGACTCTCTGCAATGGCTCTGAACTTGGTATTGTACCATGTCTGTTTTAAAAGTCTCATCATAGAATCACTGCCTACATGAGTTGGACCATGGCAAACTCTTGCAATCGGTGACAGCAAACTATCTGGCAACACTGGTCTTCCATCTGTGTAAACCCACACTTCATCTTCTGATCTGAGCGTACATCCTGCTTTGATCCACCCTTCTCTTTCTGCCTCGCTAACTGAATCTTGTAATTCTCTAATTTCTTCCCACGTTTCAGCAATTGAAAACATTAGTCTGCATTCAGTTTCATCAGATTATTTTTCTTAAGATTCCCCATTGATTTCAAGCACATTTAGAGCATAATAGCATGCAATTTTATCAGCATATCTATTGCCAACAGTGACATAGTCACAGCCAGATTTGTGAGCTGAACATTTCACCACCGCAATTTTGGCTGGCAGCTGTAGTGCCATCCATAGGTTTTTTACACACTTTCCGTTTTGTATTGGAGAACCCAAAGCTGTTATAAACCCACGTTGAGACCACAGCTGCCCAAAATCGTGCACCACCCCAAAATCATATTGATTGTCCGTAAATATGGTGACTCGCATTTGTTCCCTAATGCAACATGCCCTAGTTAGTGCAATCAATTCCGCCACTTGTGCTGAATTCACTCCTTTCAACCATGATGCTTTAACTACACCCATCACCGTACAAATCGCATAAGCAACTCGCAAGGTACCTTCAATGTCTCTCAAGCATGTTCCATCAACAAACAACACATGATCGGATTCAGTTAGTGGAGTATCTTGTATATCAGGTCTCGGTCTTGTCCACAACTCAGTCACATCAAGACAATCATGATCTGCTTCGTCCACCACCATTTCACAACTTGGAAGCGGTAACAAGGTAGTTGGACTCAAACTTGTGCATCTTGTCACAGACACATTCTCCGCACCCAAAATCACCTGTTCAATTTTTGTTAGGCGACTGATTGTAAGGTGCTGTGTGCAAGTTTGCGTTAACAAAATCTCAACTGACTGTGGTACATACACTTTCAATGGATGTACCATCAAAATTGTTTCACTCTGTTCCAAGATCACAAGTAGCAGCAACTGCCTTTAAGCAACCAGGTAAAGCAGCAGCTACAGGATCCAATGTGGCTTAGAAATATGCTACTGGACGGCGTGCTGTTCCGTGCATTTGTGTCAGAACTGAAAGTGCACAACCATCACGTTCACTGCAAAACAGTGCATACGTTTTACGAAGGTCGGGCATTCCCAATGCTGGTGCTTGACACAAACTGTCTCGCAGTTCAAGAAATGAACTCATGCATTCCTCCTCCAGATGTACAGGATCTGACACATCCTTGTGTGTCAACCTTTGCAATGGCTTGGCTATCAGTGAAAAATTTGGGATCCACTGCCTGCAATATCCGACCACTCCCAGGAACATTCAAACCTCCTTTTGTGTGCTCGGTGGATTCATTTGCAAAATTGCATTGATCCGATCTTGAGACACTTTTCTGACTCCCTTCTCAATGTTATGTCCCAAATAAAGGACCTCTTTTTGACAAAATTGTAACTTCGCTGGTGACACTTTATGCCCACCTACTGCCAAAAAGTAGAGCAATTGTATTAGTAATGCAAGCTTCTTTTGTTCCTGACGCGACCAACAAATCATCGATCTATTGCCCTAATACTGGGTTATTAGGCATTATCAATGACTCCAAACCTTTCTTCAAAATCTGATTGAAGATTGAGGGACTTTCAGTACACCCTTGTGGAACTCTGCACCATGCCAAGACACAGTCTTTGCATGAGCTAATAGGGACTCAGGTAACTAGAGACAGAAAACCACTCCTTCATGAGGACCTGTAATAAAAAAGTGATTGTATATTCACACAATGTCAATGAAATCATCAATAAGTAAGGACAAACACTTAAAATAGTTATAAAGAAAATGTTATCTAAACTTCAAGGTGAATGGTCAAACCACAAAAATACATAAAACATCATTCAATAACAGTTATTCATCTGTATACAGGTAAAATCACAAAAACATCACAGTGCAGAGCAAATACATCACAAATGTAATACCTGGTGAGAGGGTGAGAAGGAGAGAGAATGAGAAACATACACATTGCAAATACAGTATGCAATTTAGAATCATACAAACCAAAGATTCGGTTGTAGATTTAACGGGACCAGGACAAATGATGGACCCAGTAGGACACGAGAGCACAGCTCGCAAAAGCTAGAGTCATCATCCCTTCTGACGAAAGGGTGTGGTCTGCTTGACTTTACCAGCCGATAAAGCACAGAGGAAAACAGGAGAGTTCAGTTCAGGGAAATCAGAGTTCAGACTGACGGCATGTCAGGCTCAGATTTTGCAAGGAAATAGCCACACATGTCCTTTTCCCGGGAGGCAATTATACCTCCAAACGTTCACGGTTCCTACCCACAAAGTAACTTTTGTGCAGTTTTCATGATTTCTATTGGTCAAAATCCATGGCTTGCTCTTGGTATGATCGTTCTGTATCCCAAAATCGTCGAACCCATACATAATATCTTTGTTCACTGTTCACTGTTTCTAAGAATGTGCAATATCATTTCCCCTCGGAAATATGAAAATACACGTTTAACTTAACATGTCCGCTCCACATGCTCTCTTCCGAGCTTGCAACAAGGTTGTCACAATTTATATCAACAGAGAGAATGTCCATTATTCAAAAAGTAGGAAAGAAACTCCATCAATGATACTCATAGTTATAATGCAATTAGGTCAGCATTTTTAGCCTATTCAGAGGAAATGAGGAAGGACAAAATGCATTTTTGAGGCCTAAAATGGAAAGCTAAATCACCATTTTCTAAAGAAAAACACTAATTTCGCAAACATTTAGAGAAATAGAAATGCATAAGAAATTAATATTAGTACACCATTTCATTATGCTTATCAGCATAGTCTGTTTACAATTTCATTAATAATCAAACAAGCATTTTTTTTCAGATTTATATGCTGGAAAAACATAAGCAGATATCATTTTAATTAAGCATTTTCATAATCATAATTTTCTAAAAACCTTTTTAGCACATTAGTAGTTTTTCTCTCTCAGTCATGAACAACTTATTCTCAAACCAGTTTGGCGGATCTTCTGCATGCTTTTACGATGCAGTTTTAAACTTTCACGTGTTTCATGAGTCTCTGACCCTTCTGCATGCTTTTACGATGCAGTTTTAAACTTACACGTGTTTCACGAGACACACTGTTAGTCATGTTTCTTAAGTATATATTCGAATCAAACCCAATGAGCAGGAATTGATAGAGCAAAAACTCACTAAAATAATCACGCTCCATCAGGTTCATCACCGTTAAAGACACTGCGTTACATACACATTTTATCATTGCATTACTAAATCGAGCTGAAACCTTACAAGAACCTTAAATTTCATTATTCTAGATGCTGAGAAGGCATTCAACAGGATCTCTTGTCAGTTTCTTTTTTGCACAATTTAATATCAGCCCACAAATGATCAAACTGATTCAATCTGTATATCAAGCACCCAAGGCTCGCATAAGTATACAAGAAGAGCTTACTTTCGCTATCTCTATTACACGAGGAACTCAACAAAGTTGCCCTCTGTCATCTGCCTTGTATGCCTTGCATATGGAGCCATACATCAGGCGTTTATGAAAGAACATTCCCAGCAGTCCAAACTTACTGCTAGTAGTTCCCCTTTCTGTATATGCTGACAATGTATTAGTATTTTCACATTGCATTGATACTACATTGAATATTATTGAGCAGACAGCCCTTGACTTTGGAAATATCACCGGCTTCAAATTGAACGCTCTTAAAACTCAGATTATTTTGACAGGCGGGGCAACCAGTCAAGATCCCCGATTGGCTATAAAAGCTGAGTATCTAGGATTGTCTATTGTTCTGTCTTGTAAACTTTGTTATGAATATAACTATATCATGCAACTAAAACAGATCAGGGCACTGATGGCTAAGTGGTTGAATCTTCCTATCTCTTTAGTTGATCGAATCAACTTAGTAAAAATTAATATTCTCTCTAAAACTTTATATTTTTTTAAGGCATTACCTCTCTTAATTCTCAATAAATACATTACACAGCTTGATTCTATAGTCACCAAATGTATCTGGAAAGGGAAGAAAGAACAGAGGGTGATCAAGTTTCAAAAGGTTCCTATAATTAGGGGTGGGTGGGCAGTCTACGATTGGTGCTAGTATGGCTAATTGTATTAAAGTATCATATGACCACAGGTCACATAATTGGTTTGATGCCATTTCTATTAATAAGAATCTCTATATTACTGGGGAAAATTTTGCAGCAAGACATTCTTCAAGAAGGTCAGATGGAAGACCACTGAATCCTTTGATAAGATCTGGGTGAATATCAGAAAGTTCTTAGGAATTGATCCAATCCATGCATACACTTTACTATTGGATAATCTTGAACTACCTGACTGCTTTTCATCTCCGTAGATTCCTAGTCAATTTGGTAGACGATCAGGGGGTTAAGTCGTTCTTAGGCCTGTAGATGGAATTCTCACTACATCATAATGAGTTCCTTAAATAGTTACAGATCAGAACCTTTCTACTTAGCAGTACTTATAGAATAAAAATGTCGCTGGCCCAGTGTGAATTTGCTCAATAGATTTTCAACCCTTGTCAATCTACTATTTCGGACATGTATAGATGTATAATCCAATACTTAAAAAGTGATGTAGGAGTATGGGAAGATAAATGGTCTATAAGCTTAGATGAGTTTGTCACAGAGCAACAGCTCGCTTTTGTAAGATTATTATATCTACCAGATTGCAAGGCCAGGTCTATCACACTTCATTTGACTTTTATATAAGCCTTTCAAAGTTATGTAAGTCGTACAACACCCCTCACTATTGCCAACACTGTCTAACTGCAGTAGCCAATAATATTCATGTATTTGTCACTTGCAATAAACTTGATTAATTGTGATCCTTGATTCTGCAGCAGACAGCCACTATGCAACATATGGGAGTCTCATTAACTCCTAAAATGATTTTGCTGGCTTTATGGGTGGAACATTGGACTTTCTATGTTTTAACCATTGCAAGGCCAATGATTGCCAGAAAATGGATATCTGAATATGTGCCCATGTATGTGGAATGGTGGAAGGAAATCATAGAAGTATATGAACTTGAACTCCAGATAGCTAAAACGCGTGGGTCAACTGTTAGATTCCAACGTATCTGGGGTAAAATGGGGATTAATTTAAGTCTTGATTTATATGATGAACTTATGTTGCCTTAATCTACCTGATTCTCTTATGTTGTTTTGACTCGATGTATTTGCTCTCAAAGAAAAAACAGTTGACCTCTTACCAAATGTTGATCCCAAAAATACAAAATGATTTACATTCTTGGGTCCAATTGAACCACTCTTTTCCTTAATTATAATGGTCTCCAGGATCATCTGATGGTGCCTGAAGCCATACCATTACAAGGGGACAGTTGTGAGCATTTTGTCCAGGGCTAGCACCTCTGATGGTATCATGTATGTGATTAATTTCCAGATTCAGAAGAGCAGCAAGAGATTACAAACATGTTGCTTAAAAGGTAACCTCTGAGGTTTAGGCACTTTCATTCCCCACAGCTATTTGTGTTGCAGACATACAAGTTTGTTTAATATATGTTATTGAACTTTTTAGAAAAATTATATTTTATGTAAGAAATTGGGTTATTCGTTGAGTGGGGGGAAGGGGTGGAAGCCCCATTCAAGCAACAACCACAATCCTTATCAGGGTGAACCCCAAAAGTCACTGTATTAACCTGTGCTTAACCGTCTGGTAGCTTGACACAAAAGCATTCAGGTTTAACTTAGAGGCAATGTGTAAAGTATAAACAGTAATAAAGTGAAAACACAACACAAGAAAAATCCTAAACCAATTTAGAAAAATTGAGAACATTATAGTAAATAAAATTGCACCAAAATTAATTAAATCCAATCAGTAGAACCATAGTTATGACATTTTAAACTTTTTAGTGTGAAATAGCGACGAAAAAATCAAACCACTATCCGTGCCTATCTGGTAGCGCGAGAACTTGGCCCTTAGAACATTTCTTGAAGAAAATTCCAGAAGAAGGTAGAGTTCAGTGGGGCAAGGTAGCACGCTGTTTCTGTGGAATAGTAGGACGAGTTGTCACTGGGGTGCTGCTGGATAAAGTCTTCTTGAAGCCGTTGGTGATGGCAGGAAAAAGATCAGAGTAGAAACATGTGGATTTCCAGGACAAGGAGTTTGTCATCATCAATGGTGAGCTGATCACCCTCGAGCCCAGTGAAGATTTGTACCTTCGGACTTAGACAAAGTCAGGCCTACCTGCAATGCACCTTGGGCAGAATGGCTGGTATACATGTCCTGGTCTTCTGCCAATTTTCCAGGAAGTTTTTGGTGAAAATGTTTCTACGTCCCAAGTTTTAGGTTTATGCGGGAGCAGCACCTCTTACACCACTTCCAAGGTTACAGGACCTGGGGGTACCTCTTGGGGGTTAAGACTCACTCCAGAAAAAGCCAAGTGCTGGGTTAAAGGCCTCAGGAGCTTGTTTGTCCACTGTAGCTCACAGCCAGTCAACAAGCCCTTGGAGTCATTTTGGTGGGCATGTGTTCAAGGAGATGGTCCAGTTCTTCTTCAAGCAGCAAGGCAGACCTTCAAACAAAAGGACAGTCCTCTGGTAGCAGGTGGGTAGTCCTCTGGTAGTAAAGGTAGTCCTTCTGAAGTCTTCCACAGGTCCAAGCTGCACTGATGGGTGGCTCAGGGGGTCCAATATTTATACATGGTGCCAGCCTTTGAGTGGGGAATTTAGATTATTAACCCCAAATCTGGTTCTAGAAGTTCTTCTCTTCCCTTGTCAAAGCTCCAAGGAGTCTGGGGTGAAAAAGTCCAGTGTCTGGTTCCTTTGTGTATGCTGGAGACAAGTTTAAGTGGGGCAGGGAACACATCTGCCCCCAGCCATACTGGTAGGATGGCCCATCCTGCCCAAACCTAGTCCATTTGTCTCATTGTCTAGGAGAAATACACAAACCCCAACAGCAGAGCCATTCACAGTCATGTGACTAATGATACTAGCAGATAGCACAAATGGTTGGGACAAGAAAATGCCAACTATCTAAAATGACAATTTGAGAATTGTGACTTAAAATTCAGCTTGACCATTGAAACGGATTTTTAATTCTAGCTCATTTGTGTTTAAACATGACATTTCTACCTACTCCCATTCAAAAGTTAGCAGCCGTAAAAATGTAATAAGGCAACATAATGTAAGTCTATGGGCGGGGTAGGCCTTGCAGTAGTGAAAATTGATTTGAGCTTTTCACTACCAGGACATGTAAAACTTAAGCCAACATGTCCCATCGTTTAAATACAATACACTGTATCCTATGGACCTTTAGGGACTAATGGAAGAGCTACTTATTTATTTTAAGAAGTGACATTTGGATTTGGGAAATAGTTGATTTTACTAGATTGAAATGGCATTTTAAAACTTTCATTCAGGCTGCAATAGCAGGCCTGAGACCTGTTTTAAACTTTAGTGCATGGAACAATGAGTGCTGCAGCTTGCACCACCCATTGCCACTGACATCGCTGCCAATGACAATTCCAACACAACTACTAAAGATCACACTTCTACAAATGTGAGAATTCTGACTATTCCAGGTCACCATTGGTATAGTAATAGCTTGAGACGCAGGTATTAGTCATTTTAATGTATATTGTATTAAAAAGAACCTGCTGTTTTGCTCATTTATAAATTATCCAAATAGCGCCACCACAAGGCATACTGGCATATTTTCTGGTATTGACAATTAAGTCCAGGTGCTGAGTGGCTCAAATTAGGCACTGGTTCAATAATTGTTTTTAATCCTTAGTAGCTAGGGCAGAGAGGAGGCGTGCTTAACATTGAGAACACATGTGTTTAGTATTTATCAGTACTGAAGCTATCAAAAGTCAAAACACAACACAGTAAAACCACTGCAGCCAATTTCTAAAAATAGAGAAAAATAAAATTAGAAAAATCAATGAATCAATCAATCAGTGTCTTGTAGAGCGTGGCTACTCATCCTTAAGGGTTTCAAGGCGCAGGGGGAAAGCTGCTGGTCCGTCGAGGCGCTGATGTTCAGCCGAAGAGCCAGGTCTTAAGGTCCTTCCTGAATTGAGGCAGTGACGATGATTGCCTGAGGTGGAGAGGCAGGGTGTTCCAGGTCTTTGCTGTGAGGTAGAAGAAGGATCTTCCTCCAGCTGTGGTCTTGCAGATACATGGCACGGTAGCCAAGGCCAACTGGGTGGAGCGGAGGTCTCTGATGGGTACGTGGAATGCGAGGCGGTGGTTGAGGTACGCAAGTCCCTTGTCATGTAGGACTTTGTAGGTGTGTGTGAGTCGTTGAAGGTGATTTTTGTGTTGACTGGGAGCCAGTGGAGGTCTCTTAGGTGGCTGGTATTGTGGGTGAGGCAGGGATGTTGAGGATGAATCTGGTGGCGGCGTTCTGGATGTTCTGCAGTTTCTTGATGAGTTTCTGGGTGATGCCAGCACAGAGTGAATTGCCGTAGTCGATTCTGCTGCTGACAAGTGCGTGGGTGACCGTATTTCTGGACTCGGTGGAGATCCATTTGAATATCTTTCAGAGTAGGCGTAGCGTGTGAAAGCAGGATGAGGGAAAGTGATGATGAGACGGCTGATCTAACGGCTCATGGTGAGCGAGGAAATCCAGGATGATGCTGATGTCCTGCGCTTGGTCTGTGGGTGTGGGGGAAGTTCCAAGTCCCAGGCGGATGGGGTGGAGTGCATGATCGGACTTCAGTCTCCTCTTAGTTGAGCTTAAGGCAGCTGCTCATCATCCAAGCAGTGACAACCTTCATCCCGTCATGAAAATTGTTCTTGGCGACTATTAGTTTGTTGGTGAGGGAGAGAATAAGATGGTTGTCGTTGGCATAGGAGATGATGTTTAGTCTGTTGTTCCTGACGATGGCTGTGAGCGGGGCCATGTAGATGTTGAAAAGCAAGAGGTGCAGGGAGGAGCCCTGAGGCACTCTGCAGCTGATCTCTGTGGGTTCCGAGAGGAATGAAAGTAGTCTGACTCTCTGTGTTTGGCCGGTGAGGAAGTAGCAGATCTATTCCAGGGCTTTGTGGCTGATGCCTGCTGCATGGAGTCTTATGCATGGGGTGCAGTGAAAGACGGTATTGAAGGCAGCCGAGAGGTCTAGGAGGATAAGGGCTGCAGTTTCACCTTTGTCGAGGAGGGTGCAGACATCATCTGTGGTGGCAAGGAGGGCGATCTTGGTGCTGTGGTTGCTTCGGAAGCCAGATTAGGAGAGGTCCAGGATGTGGTTTGCTTTTCTGAACTGGGAGAGTTGGTCGTTGATGACCTTCTTGATGCCCTTGGCTGGGAAGGGGAGAAGCGATATTGGCTGAAGTTCTTGAGATCCGTTGGGATGGTAGAGGGTTTCTTCAGCAAGGGGTTGATCTCTGTGTGTTTCCAGTCCTCCAGGAAGGTGGCGGAGTTGATGGAGCAGTTGATGGTGCCGCAGATTTCAGGGACGATGGTGATGTCTGCTCTGTTTAAGATTTGGTGTGGGCAGCGGTCCGAGGGTGGTCTGGAGTGAATGCTCTTCATGATCTTGAGGGTGTTGTACGCTGTGAGGGGGGTACAGCAGAGTAGGCTCTGTTGGGGTATAGCGTCGTAGGGTGGAGTGGTTGCGGGTGGGGTGGGGTGGGAGGGTCTTGGGTAGTGAGGCTTTCAAAGCTGTTGTATATATCCCTGATCTTGTGGTGGAAGTAGTTACCGAGGTTGTTGCAGAGGTCTTGGGAGGGGGTTATGTCTGCTGTCTCTGTGCTGGGTCTGGCGAATTCTTTGACCACGGCATAAAGTTCCCTGCTTTTGAGTGTGTTGGCATTGATCCCTTCTTGTAGGGCTGCTTTCTTCATTGTTCTGATGAGGTTGTGGTGTGTGGTAACAGCAGTCTTTCAAGGCTGAGTTGTCTTCTGGGGCCTTGCTGCTCCTTCATCTCTTCTCGAGCTGTCTAGATGTTCCAAGAACCAGGGTCTGAGGCACTAGGCCCGGTTCAGGAGTGACAGGCACAGACGGACTTGGCGCGCCTGCTCCTTTGGCGCGCCTGCTCCGCGCATCTGCTGCGCGGCAGTCATAAGTAATGTGGGGGAGGGCTGAACAGCTTGGAGGTGGGAAAGTGGGAAGTGGGAATTGGCACTGGAGGGGGCAGGGCCACGGGCAGGGGCATGGGGAAAAAAGGTGCAAAAGAGGCAAGAGAGCAGAAGCAGAAAAAGTGAAAAATAATAAAAAGTTAAAAAGAGAAGGAAAAAGGAAAAACAAGATCAGAAAGCAGTGAGACAGAGGGCAGAACATCGGCAGAGCAGAGAAGCTGCACACTGGACCACTAGGGATGAGGCGCAGACGGGTGCCTGCGGGTGGAAGAGGGCCTTGAACTCTGACTAGCAAGGGTCAGGGGTAGCAGCTACTTTGGCGGAGCTTCTTGGGAGGTGAAACACTTCACTAACAAGGGGCCTGATTCACAGAACTAACTTACGTCAAAAACGTAAACTTACTACCATTTTTGTATTCACAGAATGCACTTACTCATTTTGATATTCACAGAAGGCACTTACCTACTCATTTTGAGTAACTTACTCATTTTGTGTAACTTACTCATTTTGTGTAACTTACTCATTTTGGTATTCACAGAAGGCACTTACTCATTGATGAGTAAGTGCCTTCTGTGAATACCAAAATGAGTAAGTTACACAAAATGAGTAAGTTACACAAAATGAGTTACACAAAATGAGTAAGTTACACAAAATGAGTTACACAAAATGAGTAAGTTACACAAAATGAGTAAGTTACACAAAATGAGTTACACAAAATGAGTAAGTTACACAAAATGAGTTACACAAAATGAGTAAGTTACACAAAATGAGTAAGTTACACAAAATGAGTTACACAAAATGAGTAAGTTACACAAAATGAGTAAGTTACACAAAATGAGTAAGTTACACAAAATGAGTTACACAAAATGAGTAAGTTACACAAAATGAGTAAGTTACTCATTTTGGTATTCACAGAAGGCACTTACTCATCAATGAGTAAGTGCCTTCTGTGAATACCAAAATGAGTAAGTTACTCAAAATGAGTAAGTTACTCAAAATGAGTAAGTAAGTGCCTTCTGTGAATACCAAAATGAGTAAGTGCATTCTGTGAATACCAAAATGGTAGTAAGTTTACGTTTTTGAAGTAAGTTAGTTCTGTGAATCAGGCCCAAGGTGAGTGCTCCTTTCCCCGCGCAGCAGCCGCCATAAGTAGTGTGAGGGAATGGGCTGGACAGTTGGGTGGCGGGAAAGTGGGAAGCAGGAAGCAGCACTGGAGAGGGGGCGGGGCCGCAGGGGGCAAGCAGGGGCACAGAAATAACATCCAAAAGAGGCAAGAGACCAGAAGCAGAAAAAAGTTAAAGGTTAAAAAGAGAAGGAAAAAGGAAAACCGACACCAGAAAGCAGAGAGACAGAGGGCAGAGCAGCAAAGCTCCCCACTGGCCCACCAGGGATGAGGTGCAGGTGGGTGCCTGCAGGTGCAGGAGGACCTCGAACTCTGACCAGCAAGTGTCAGGGGCAGCAACTACTTCAGCGGAGCTGAGTGGGAGGTGAAGCACTTCACTGACAACGACACCAAATGACACCAAAATAAATTACATTCAAGAAGGAGAGCTAGCAATATAAATTTTAAAAGCTTTTATGTGTGAAAATCACCAAGTAAAAGCAAAGGGCCAATCATGTAAGATTTGTCTTTCAAGAGAATCAGAACTTGTTATGTAATTTGCTCCCATGTGTGGTATTTAATCTGGTATATTCACATAAAATGCTGTAGGAGAAATTGAACACCCAACTTAAGGGTTGCTTTTATCTCACTACTCTATTGTTAAACTGCACAATCCTATGAAAAATCTTGAGTAATTTAATAATTGAATTGTACAGTGTATTGACCAATAGATAGAACTTAAGCATAGAGCCTGTGTTACTATGTTTGTTCTAACTCCTCTTGATCATGACAACGTAGGTTTTTAGGACCATCCTCTCTTACGAAAACATCCCTGAGCTCCTCCCTTGTAGCAAGGGGTTGTAGCCCACGTCTCGACTAGGTTCTTGACGTAAGGAGGCACCCCTATGATGAAGCATGACACCTCTGGTGTGTGAGGGGAACCGTCCTTTAAAAGGGATCCCCCGCGAGCATGGGGAACAGTCTATACACGCACAGTAGACTTAGAAGTAGGACCCGTGGGCTATTTTTGTGAGTTTTCATGACAACCAGACACCTGGACAGCTCACGAGACAAACCGCACCTAATCATTTTGCATCATTTACCAACACTCTGGCAATAATGGCCCCTGGTATGGTGTAAAAAAACTGTCCCATTTCTGAATCTTACAATTTAACTACTTGGAATCCACTGACTTTGTAAACAAGTAAATGTTTTGTTACTACTTGGCCTATAGTTTATCTATTTCGATTACTGTGAATCTCAAATTAATTAAGGATAAAGAAAGCAGTGAGAAAGAATTCTTATAGTCATGTTCACTGACTAACAAATAAATGGCAACGGTGTACTTAGATGACACCATATGCAGATAAAGCATGTCCTTGCAGCTCCAATAATTCTATTTGGCTTTTAGTAATTGAAAAAGTCTGTTGTTTGAAAAGTGTCTCACTAAATATCCCCCTCAAAAGGAGGTTAGCTCCTTCAGAAGTATACTTGAATCAGAGCGATTATGCCATCAGTCTTTCTTTGTAATTTTTGTAAAAGTGCAATCAGCTTCTACAGGTAAGTCATTTATCAAAATTTAAATAGTGTTTTGTGATACAGTGCTGTGAAATAAAATCCTATTATAGTGATCTGAGGATTTAGCACACTCCGGAGTTGCCTCAGACTCACACAGCAATTAACCGATAATGTTGAAAAGTTATGGGTAATTTAACTAATGGTTAATAGAGTCTAGTAAAGCTGTCATTCTTGATGACTACATTGAGATTTGGGACACGAACACGCATTAAAAATACGTTTTTTATCTCTTTTAGGCAGTTTAATTGGCGACTTGAAATATAAGGTTTCTTTCTGTTATGATGAGCAAATATGTTTTTAAAAGTATGTTTGAAAACTCTCAAGAAGACTTAACGCGCTTCAGAAAGTCAGGAGAGGTCACAGGATTCCAATGCTGTAGGAGCCACAGAGATTAACAGGACTGCAGTCCGTGATACCTAAATGGGAGATAAGATGAGATAGATTTGCGAATGGCACATCTGGGTCAATTCAGAGTTAACTCTTTGAGGTTCAATGTATAGCAACATTTAATCATAGTTTCCTTCTTACAAGATATATGGAAAGAGAACAAATTTAATGCAAGACTGTCTCTTAACTTCTTAACTCTGGGACACATGCAAGAAGGGATACCACTAACGTATGTAGCTATTTTGCTAAATAAAATGAGAGTTTCACTATTAAAAATAGTAGTGTACTGTATACTTGCTAATAAATACACTTTTTTAAAAGTGGTTGTGAAAACATTGTTCGTACCATCAAGGGTATGTGATGTTCCAATATAGTAACATCATTTTGCTTCTATTTTGGAAACAGAAGACTGTTTCAAGGCTTGTGTTTCATGCTGATTTATCTTTTTACACAATTCTCAAGACAGAAGGACAAGTGGCCTGCATGGATGGATAAACCGCATGTGTTATTCATGATATGCTGTGAGCTCTTTTAAGCTCTTAGAGGTCTGCACAGAGCTCATGGGACAAAATTGATCACCTTATGTCAGACAACTCTGCACCCCATTGTGAGAATCAAGCGTGCTTCAGTTGAGAGCCTGCGCGTTAGTATGATGCATCAACCACTGAAAATGTTTGTGAAACAGAAAAAAGAATGAGCAAAAATATGAACAGCCAGGATCCCTTAAAAAGGAGTTTGCCATGCTAGTCACAAGAATATGAAAACATGCAAACTGTGAATAGATGTAATTATCTCAATGTTCTAATTAGATAAGCAAATGTTGTAATATTCTTGAATGCAAAATTACCCAACTGCAAAATTGTGGGGATGTATAAAGATGAACGAGTCTGTCAAAAGAATTGTTTAAAAAAACGAGCTCTTAAATAACTTAAATAATTAAACGGTTTGTACTTTTTGTACCCTGGATTAGCCACACAGAAACGAAACAACGTCAAGAGGATGTAGACAATTTTTTGCCATAAAAGGGAACCTGGATTAAGTCAATTTGTGGAAGGAAGCTAACAGATACTGACATTTGGAAGTAATATTCATGTCTTGCCAATTATTTCAAAAATTGCAGATTCCTAGAATTCCCATTTTACAAGGCCTCTGCAATAACATTGTTAGCATCGGATCAATTTATAGAAAGGTCCCACTCTTAGGAGTCCAGCACACCAAGGAACAACTGTTGCTTGCGCTACCCAAATTCATCATAAAACACTTGTTATGGTTTCAGACTGATCCTTATCAGATCAAAATAACACAGCTGCCCTCTGTTCACCCCTAGCGCTTCTTGCAATGGGGACACCAGTTATGGAACAAGCCTCAAAAACACAGGAAACATTGCAGCAGTAAATCACATATGGCTCAGGATGTAACATCTAACGAAATGAGTCAGATGCACACACTCATAAACACAAATATTTCATATTTCAATAAACATTCAAACCAAAGACACAATGCCAGAGCAGCCAGTCAGTTGCATTCATCAAATAAAGCCAAACAATGCCTAGGACTGAGCATGACCCTAGATAACACACATGACATACCTGGTCACCAGGACCACCTCAGATGGTGACCTCCAGTTGGTATTTATGGCCCCTTCCATCAGTGGGATCAGGCATCTAAACACGCAATTTACTCACTGTACCAGTATTTGCTGCCCAAAGAGGGACGAGCTTCACTTTATTGTACTCATGGTACAGTCTAAAGCATGCCTTGTACCTAATGCAAATTAAATTCCATCATGCACCTGTAAGAGATGTGGCTGTTATTTCCATCCATAAGGTTTAATTAAACTTAAACTGTTTCTAATTGATTAGCCTCACTGTTCTTCTTTTTGATAATCAGAACCTGCTTTAAGAACATGATGTATAGGCAAATGCACCACTGTGTTGGATTAGCTATTATATGACACACATGACAATTAGGAGCATTACACACCAGCTCATGGAGATAAGGAGTGTGCAAACAATATTTGATGTACATCTCCAAATTCCTGTGTTGTTAACAGTAAAATGTGAGCATGTTGATGTGAATGAAATTTGGAATTGAAGAGTGACTCACATATTTTCAACAGGTGCAGCACCAAGGCTTAGATTGCACAGTGTCTGGTGCACACACATTCAAAACCTGTGTGCCTTTTTTAGAGCATAATTACTTAGACTGTGACTGGGATGTCCTCAATAACAATGTCCTACTAGGTACTTCTCAATAAGTGGTAAACCAAAGAATCAACACAAACAGCAGTAATTTGCAATGGCCTCAAACTTTCATTTTGGAGTGGTTCCTCAACTATATATCCATGCTTCAGCTTGAAACCATCACTGAATTGATTTAAGTGTACAGTCCTGCATGGGATGTTCTTTTCAGATTTTATGAGCAGTGCCTTCAAGTTGGTACTGCCAAACTATGGAACACAGCTTTGTTTGCAGCAGGGTAATTAAAAAAATTAATTATTAACATTCAATCTGGTTACAGGGACCATAGAAATCGCAGCCATAGAATTCTGAGAAAGACTGAGAAAGTGAAAATGCATGAGAGACATAGGAGTCGGGAAAGAGAATGATATGAGGAAGAGAAGACTCAGTGGCAGGGAGGTTAGGAGTGGAGAAAGAAGGCAAGTAAGTGGGCTTTGCAAGGGAAAGGAGGATTTAAAAGAGGGAATGGAATGTGTGCATGTGTTAATGGGAGGAGCATTTCACTGAGAGGTGAAGGTGGGGGTTTCTGTAAGTGAAAATGGGATTGTAAGAAGACTGTGGGGTACAGCAAAGGGTGTCTTTTAAGAGAATGGTGTTAGGAGAAGGTGAAACTAGAAGATTTGTGAAAGGAAGATGTGACAAAGGAATATATGGGAAATTATAATGAGATGAGATGGAAGACTGGTCGCTTAAGGGAAGTGAGAAGGATAGAGAGAGCAGGGTATCAGAGGATGGACAGAAATGTGTGGACCAATGTTTCCTCTAAATTTTTCCTCTGTGTGTGGCAGTGTAAGGTCTCTGTGCGCTGCAGCCAATGCTATGTGCGCCAAGAACCGGACTGCGCATATGGGTGCAGCTACAAATATCAGTGCAAACATCTCTCCAAACTTGTGCTTAAAAAATGAAAATACGGTGCATTCCAAACATACAGCGCCACATGTTGGCTCTTAAGGCAGGTTTGCAATTTACATACACACACCATGACATGAATTGGTTACACAGGCAAGTACACTTCGGCTTTAGAAAAGCACAGGACTCCAACGGTGGTACCAATATAAGATGTCACTAAAGATTCTCAACTAGAGCTCTGTTCATAGGGTGGGGAAATGTCGGGAGCCTACACAAAATCGCATACCTGGGGAAACATGCAGGGGGGCACATGTTATGCCCCCCTGTGTGCATGCACCCCAAATTCCTGCAGGGCATGGACTTGGCAGTCCATGCCCTGCAGGAATTTGCTTTGGCATTCCCATTCAAGTGTCTTTTTTATAGGTACCGCCGGGCACTTTGAGATCTGCATGGTGCACATTCTTTGCAGCAGGCATATTAACCCTCTGCGCTACCTTAAAAGTACCACTAGAGAAAACTGAGAGAGTTATCTTGACATATTTATTATTGCATGAAAATTGCTGGAGTCAAGGAACATTGCAGCAGGTGCTTTTAAAACAATAATATACCTGCAAACACGGGGTTCCCCCCACCCACCCCCCGAAGTCTGCACCCAGTACAGTGGCATCGGTCACACCCCCCTAGAGCCGGCCCTGGCCGCGCAGCTGAGCCCTTTTAACCAAAGAAATGCAGCAAGTCTATCAGGGACATCTTAAGGATTTTGGGGGCCCTGGGCCAAACCTATTTTTGGGGCCCCTGTTCAGAACAGGTTTGAATTTATGATTTCATTTTGGCTTTTTCATGCCCTCTTAGGCCAGGTCACTAACAGTAGACAGGCGCAAATTGTCTGAATTCTAAATGTGTTTACATCTAATGTTCAGGGATAGTGATGTGTGTTATCAATATTGTAACACATCAGCAGTTCAGTAATATTACTGCAAATATTATCTGTGATGTGGTGGTGATGAGGTGTGGTGCAGTGGCCAGGGCAGCTGACTTCGGAGCACAGGGTTCACGGTTCGATCCCCGGCTTCGGCGGCAGCTTAGCTCAGCACCATGTGACTCTGGGCAATAGCTCACTTAATTTCCACGACGGCCCCCAGCGCCTTGAGACCCGTAAGGGTGAGTAGCTGCGCTATATAAAAACGGACTTACTTACTTACTCTCCCATTTCTCATATGTTTGGTCCTATTGCGATCTAAAAGAAACCTTTTTATGGATGTTGCATGAAAAATAAACATTTCTCTGCAGAATGGCTATAATAGACTCTCACACATCACCCACCTTAAAAATAAATTAAGGGACAATGGTATTCAAAACAATTGGTTTAGTAATTATTCAAGGTCATCACAGCAAGACTATCAGGAGGCTCCCCTTAAAGGCTGGGGCCCTGGGCCAGAGCCCACTTTGGCCATGCCTTAAATCATCTCTGAACTCTCAGCCCTGCCAAGTACCATGCATCAAGCGTTAGACTAACGCATTTCAGTGTGGTGGTCTGCATCACTGCACTGAAATGCAAAGTCACGCATAATTGCGGGTCCTCAGGAGCGCTAGTAATCATGCACTAATACTGACTGATTGATTTTCACTGACTAACTTTAACTCCTGTGCTTATTTTAACTGACTGACTTTAACTCCTGTGCGCTTATTTCAGTTTTCTACTGACTGCTCCCTCCAAGCAAAACAAAGCTGAGTCAGAATCGTAACTTTCACTAGATGCGGGTGGGGCTAGGCAGTGAGTGTGCGTTCACGTTAGCACGTTAGCGCAGCAGGAGGGAGCAGAGCCATAGCGGCTGAAGGCTGGCGTAGGCCCGTCGACACCCTGACCAAGCGGTGCAGAAGCAGCGATGGCCCACGCTGTCAAAGGCAACCTGGTGGTAAGTTCTGAGTGACTGAGGGGGAATTACGGGGAATGATACGGGATCATGTTCATGCGCACTGGGCAACTATGACTTGATGGAATGGTGGAGTCGCCTATCGCCGTGGAGTCAAGTGTGCGACATACGGGTTTAATATGTGACTGCTAACCGTGTGCCTCCTTCGCCTGTTTCACACCCCGTCTGCTAGGCCTCTTGTGGATTAGAATATTTGCTTTCTACGAGAGGGCAAGTCGGCATATAATTGACAGAGCCGAGCCGGACATCCTGGTTGGGTACATGGTTTCCACATTGAGAAACATCTCACCGTTTGTACAGTTTTCTTGAGAGGCCAACGTTTGTCCCTGTGCAGCTGCTACTGAGCCATAGAATCATGCACGGGCTGGCGTTTGCCAAGGGAGTCGTTACGGTGAAGCGGCCCATACCAATTGCTGCTCCTCGAGAGTCGCCTCGCAAAATAAGTAGTGCCTCAGTGAGGCATTTCTCTCACTGCTTCAAAATGTACTTTTAATTATTAATAGCACCAGTTTGCCGCCCCCTGGTGCCGGCCCAATTAATTTCAGCACCAGCGCGGCCTGGTCAGTGCCAGTGGTATGTATTTCTGTGACAGCTTGTGACTGCAGGGCTGTATTGGTTACATCATTTTTTTAACAGTACGACCAGGTTAGCTAAGTTAGTGCCCTTCCAATTTTGGGGGCTTGCTCAGGGGCGCAACTAGACCCGAACTTCGGGGGGGGGGCAAACACTCCCAGCCAGAGGTTAGATTTACTGTTCCCACTCCAAAGTAAGTAAAAATTGGGAAAGTGTTGGAGTTTGAAGAGGTTAGATTTACTGATTCCACTGTAGCATAAGCAAAAGTAGGGAACGTTTTGGAGTTTAAAGTGTTTAGATTTACTATTAGCAACTCGTAATTTTTTTATGAAAATATATAAATATCGAACAAAATAAAAAATTAAACATATTTAAAACAAACCATATATTCATTAATTTTAAATCAAATTAAATTACATTTTATAATATACTTTTATGTGAAAATTAAATGAAAAATATAAAAATGATAAATGTTTAAAATATATGCAGTTCCCTCACTACTACCAAAAAACAAACACAAATAACCACTAACAAACAATTAATATGAGAAAAACAAATAGAAACATGAAACATTAATATTCAAATAATTATTACATAAAACAAAAAAACTAAAACAATTAATAAAAATAACATTATTTTAAACTAATCAGTCAACAATTAGTTAAAAAACAAAATAGCAATTACGCTATATATTTATTCATTTACTTAATTATCAATTAATACATTTATTTAAATTAATAATTAACTATAAATTAAAAGGTATAATTTACAACCCACTAGTAAATCAAAAATGAATAATTACATTTAAAAACAATTAAATATCAGATAAAAAATTACAGACTATACAAAAAACTAATAAGATAATACTAATACCTTATAATACAATAATAACTAATATTTATCAAAATTATTAAAGCACAATATTTTTAGAATAAATAAAATGATATTACATACTACGACATTTAAAAAAACTATATTATGTACCTATAAACACAACATGCATACCTTCTAGGTTCTGTCCTAGACTGTGTTTGAATCAACTATATTTTTGACAAGATATTAGTGCATCAAAAACTTCTTTCCGCTATATTCTGGCAATTCAACCACAAGAAATTGTGTTGGGTGACTCAGCCTTCTAGACCCATCAAATGCTGTGCATCTATCTGTGTATTGCTGATAATCTTTGTCCCAGATTTGAATGTGCATCAGAAGAAAGCAGAACTTCATAGTGTCACCAGACATTACTCACTATGCACACAAGATTATGTCTAGAGGAAACCCAGCTTTGTACCATGTCCTCATGATTTGTGGAAACCTACTCCTGAAACATTCCCATCAATCAATCTCAGGAACATTGAAGAGATATGCCTGTTACAGCTGTTATGTGCAAAGGTTGAAACATTCCCATACAGAAAACCAGCCCTTTTTTTCTTCTCAAAAAGAAAACTTGGGCGTGCCGGAGATAAGACTCCAGATACTGCCCAGCCCAGCCCAGCCCACAACACAATCTGTCCCTCTCTATTCACAAATGAAATGCAGCAAGCCTAGAAGCACAACGTGCTTGTAGACTTGCTGCCTTTCATTTGTTAATAGGGCACAACTGCAGGGCAGATTGTGTGCCTTTGTTAAAGTAATCATGTTAATTGCAGCGCATGACGGGCACTGCGATTAACATGATTACTTACAAAAAGTCACAAGACCGTTTTCGTGCTGCACGCATTTTAAAAGTGGCAGCGCGAAGGTCCTCAGATGTCTGTGCACGCTTTCCATTTTACAATGCATGCTACAGGAGACATAGGTGCTCGCGCGCGCGTGCATGCGCACCTTAGAGGGAACAGTGGTGTGGACATGTGAAAAGTGTGAGAGGATGGTATCTGAAATAGAGAAAGAGGGGTGTAGGGTTGAGAAGAAAAAAGAGTGAGACTCATGCATTTAAGACAGTAAAGTAGATGAATGCTAAAAGTGTTCAAGAGAGAATCTGCAAAAAGAAAGGGTAGTGTGAGACACAAGAGAGCTGGTGCAATTTTGGGGGAAGAGAACACTAGGTAGATGCCTAGGCTGCCACCAGCTAGACATGTCATATTTTCAGTACAAGGATCAAATGTGGTAGTATTTCTAGAGTAGGTGGTATCATAAAATGTACCTTGAACCAGGGATGGCAACAAGTCTTTGAGCTGTCCCTAGGTAGTGCAGACTGTGATAGAAGTAGAAGAGACAATTAAGAAAGAGAGGTGGTATGTGAGAGCTAGAGTGGATGAGAAAGTGGGAACAATGGAAACATGACAGAAGTATGTATATAATATTAAAGAGGGATAGTCAAGGGCATAATGGTGGCAGATTTGAAAGAAGAGTATGAGGGTGTTAAAGGTGAAGGTGAAGTAAGAGAAAATAAGAAGATATAGAAATGTAAGCAAAAATGGTGCTCATGAGAGAGATGGAGGGAAAGAGAATGAGAGAGAAAGAGAGAAAAAATATGGATAGGAGGGAATGGATAGATGTAGAGGCTTGATAGAGAGTGAGCGAGAGAGAGAGAGAGAGAGAGAGAGAGAGGAATATATAATAGAGAAAGGGAGGATATAGAGACAGAAGGGGCAATGGTGTGCAACATTTTGTTTTGTTTTTGATATTTCTTTCAAACTAGCCATACTGAGCATATGCTGTTCCCTGCATCCCCTTTCACATAATGTAAGAGAAGGTCTATGTATTGGTATAGCAAGTCCCAGCCTTTGAAAAAAGTGCATTTGAATGACAGCAATTCAACCTGCAGGAAGTGACAGCAAGATTACAAAATATTACACTAGTAGTCACAGCAGTGACAGCAAGTTTCCAAGTGACAGCAGCAGGACTTGCAGGATGCTGAATAGGAATATCACTTATATGAGAATGGTGCCAGTGCTTTTAACTACTCACTCATCCACCTGTAACCCACATGTCACTTATGCCTTAACTGTTCATGTTCTGTGTGCAATAAAAGCTTGAATTAGTATGTCATACTGAATTTCGTGAGCAGTGCTTGGAAGAGTGCACTTGCTGCTTTCTGCTTGAGCAGGAAGCTTGCTTTGCTACCGCCATGCTGTACCTGTTCAGTGAGGAAGCAAAGCTTGCACTGGTCCTACCTGATTTGGACATGTCTGGTATTGGGGAAAGATTGTGCTACTACTGCTCAAGCTGTACCTGTCCTCTGACAGATTGAAGCTTGCACTGTTTCTTCCCAAGATGTGCCTGGCATGAAGAAGGGATGTTTCCACTGGTATTGCTCCTAAAAAAGCCTATATTGCATGCATTTGTATAACATGCCTTATAAATCAGAGGCAATGTTTGATGAGAAATATCAAGACCTTTAGTCCTGAGGAAGGAGCCTCATCCTGTAGGGAAAATATTCAAGCATTGAAACATGGTCACAAAAAAGATAAGGTATGTTGCTCAACTCTCCTGTTTTGAATCTTATAGTAGGGAGACACCAGTAAAAAACATTTTTAGCTCGCTCATGCACCAATTTTAAAATAGGTATGAGTTTAACAAAGGCGAAGCGAGGAACTAAACCTTATTCAAACTAGAGAACACTTAGCTAGAAAAACATTCTACCAGTGAACAGTAGTATGCTTGGAGGCTACCACATGCTAGATGTGCCCACATTGATGAAGCATACTACTCTAGGTAGGTGAGGGTTCATCGTCCTATGTGAACACTTGAATGTATGGTAATCCCATGAGAGGATTACCGTTTTGTCCAGGACTGTTGTATTTCTTACATGTTTATGTGTGTTCATGGACAGTGTACAGCAGAGTTTTAACTACTCTCACTCCTTCTGTAGTGAGTGTTGTTCCTGTTTTGTATATGTGAGAGAACCATGCGATATCCTTGCTGTTTCTGGGAATTGTCTTTTACATATTCTGTGTGTTAGGGAAGGTTGTGCTGATGCTGCTGATGCTGTACATTTGTAGTGATGTGAAGCTTGGTATATTGTAGGAGATGCATGGTGATCAGCATAATGGAACAGCAATGAAGACAGTTGTTGTTGTTCCGAGAGGACCTCAGCACTGAAGGAGACCTGAGAACAATGTAGCAAAGCTAAATGACCTATATAATTGTGAATTGGACAGCACACAGAGAATGAACAGGGTTTAAGACACATTGATCAGAATCACAAAACAAAATTAATATGTGCAAACAATATTGAAACTTAGTACTGAGTGGAAGGAGATGACAATGAATAGAGTTGCATTTTGGTTGAAATAATGGAGAACTCTGAAAAGTGCAGTGAGATCATAGAAAAAGATTGACTGAAGTACACTTAAAGAGAGCTGTCTTATCAATCTGCCCATAGCCAATTGTTGTTCAATATTACACTTTTTCCATGTACCCGCCCCAGTACTCCAACCCTCCACTTTTATGTTGGATATACTCTACTGAAATTCACCACCCCAACAATACTTCAGCATGCTGCATACTGTGCCTCCCTGTGTGAGCCATATGGGGACTCAGGGCAACAATGCACTTCTGTTGGAAAATGGTCTTGTCTGAAGGGTCACTATGAACCTTTGCCTTCCTCCTCCTATTTTTTCTGACCTTCTTTTTGTTGGCTCCAGAACTGCTAACCAGTGCTAAAGTTCATGTACTCTCTTCTCTGAACATGGTTTAATTGGTTAACACCTGTTTGGAATATTTAATTTACTTATAAGTCCCTTGTAAAGTGGTATACCATATACCTAGGGCCTGTACATTAATTGCTACTAGTAGGCTTGCAGCACTGATTGTGCCACCCAAATAAGTAGCCTTTCAAGCTTCTCTCAGGCCTGCCACTACAAGGTCTGTGAGTGCAGTTTACTTCCACATTGACTTGGCATTTAAAACCACTTGCCAAGCCTTAAACTCCCCTTTTATTACACAGAGGCCACCCTGAAGGTAGGCACTAGGTGGCCCTAAGGGCAAGGTGCTATGTAAGTAAAAGGTATGGACATGTACTTTTAAGTTTTACATGTCCTTGTAGTGACAAACAGCTAAATTCGTTTTTCAATACCGTGAGGCCTACTCCTCTCAGAGGCTGGCATTGGGAGCTCCTTAGAACACTTTAAAGCTGTAAAAAGGAGTAGCTAAATCATGTTTCATATCTCTTTGCAATGGTAATGATAAATCCTC
Source organism: Calotriton arnoldi (assembly GCA_963921515.1). Taxonomy (NCBI): domain Eukaryota; kingdom Metazoa; phylum Chordata; class Amphibia; order Caudata; family Salamandridae; genus Calotriton; species Calotriton arnoldi. Next base: position 443,837 of record CAWUFW010008315.1, read on the forward strand.
TTTAGTGGTAAAGTTGGATTTGACATTACTATTTTAGAAATGCCACTTTTAGAAAGTGGACATTTCTCTGCTCTTAACTTAGCTCTGTGTGCCTACAGCTTGTCATCCAATACATGTCTTGCTAGACAGCCACAAACACAGGAGGTGTGGGTGTGAGAGAACTCATCTGCATTTATCAGCATTCTGATAGCCTTTCTGGGCAGGAAGGGAGGAGAGGGCGCTGACACTTACATTTAATAAGCTGTGTCCTGCCCCCACTCAACGGACTGATTACCCCCCACAGGCAGACTGGCAGGCAGGGCTGGGATATAAGGGGACCTGTGCACTTCAAGGGGCTGCTTTGAAGTCACTCCCCACTTCAAATGCACATTTGGGTATACGTTCTGGGGCTCTGACCCTACCAAATCAGTAAACCACTGGACCTGGGAAGAACTCTACTAGAGTAAAAACTCCTGTGCTGTAAATATTGCCACTTTGCCTGGACTGACTGTTCTGAGGAACTACTTCTCTGCTTTGCCGAGCTGCCCTGCTGCGTGCTGACGACAAGGGCTGGACCCATCTCACTTGAGCCCAGAGTGTCTCCAAGGGCTTACCTCCTGTTTTTTGAAGTTTCAGGGACACAAAAAACTTTTTGCAATTCTGCTGTTGCTGCTGGACTCCTCCATCTATGAGTCCTACCCTTACCTGAGGTGGCCCCTCCAGTCCTAGGCCTCAGAAGTTGGTTCTGCAGCTGTTTTGCTACAAAACTAACACATCGTCACCTTTCCCCAATTGGAACCTCTGCTTCGCCCTTCGACACAGACACAGAGGTTGTTCGAAAACAGCTTTTCTACAGCCTAAACGGCCTGACGATGATGCTCAATGATGACCCATTGCCTACATTTCAAAGGAGCTTGACAAAGAAGCAGTGACCCAACTGCGTGGAAAAGATTAATGCATCGTGCCCTCAGTGTCGCCACTATGCTCCATCCCAGGTACTTTTTCAGGGGAACCTGTAGCCGGCATGTCTTCCAACACGGTCGGCCTGAACTTTGGATTTACCCCAGTCCCTCATGACCTCAAGTGACCTGTAAGTGCTGTTGACTTCAAAGCAGTTTTTGCATTTATTCTTTAGACATTCATATCTCAACTTCTAATGATTAGATTTTTGTCCTTTTGGTCTTGTTTTACTTAGATAAATATTCTCTATTGTTCTAAATCTGTGTGCAGTCTTTCAGTGGTGTATTCATTGTGTTACTGTGTGTGCACAAATACTTTACACATTGCCTCTTAAGTTAAGTATGCCTGTTCTGTGCTAAGCTACCAGAGTGTGAGCACAGGTTATTTTAAAGTGTGTATCTATCTTACCCTGACAAGGATTGTTGTCACTACTTGGACAGGGTGAAAACTGCTGCCAACTAGAGACCTGGTTTCTAAAAATTGTCCTCATGCTTCTGGAAATATGGAATATTAAAGAGGACTACAGATTGTGGCTGGTGTATGGTAACATTCATTGATAGAGGTTACATTTGCTTTAATAAGCCCTGGGAGGGGGGCCCCATGCACCCGCCCTCCTATATATATTATATGCCCCCTTGACCTTTGTCCACCTGGGGGCTATTTTAAAGCACGTGCTGGAGCCTGCGGTTGTTTTTATTTAAAAATGTTGCCACAAATTGGCGAATATCGTGATTTTGCAGCAAATTGTTTTTCGTTTTTTTAAAGGTGCTATGCATTGGAGGGGTCCCATGGGAACCCCAAGACGATAGCTTGGGGGTCAGGGTCTTCCTACCCTGCCCGATTTTTCACTTTTTTCACATTTTGTTTGAGACTCGGTGAAGCGAGTCCCAAGATGGCTGCCAGACCTGCCTTTTGTTCTCGAAGACTTTGCAAAAAGAGATATCACTATAATTTTAAACTTCATTTTCTCAACAACTTCTGAACATATTTAAACAAAATTAGCAAAAAGCACATCCTTGAACCAACATGTACCTCAATGCCAAATTTGGTGTAAGTCTGTTCAGCGGTTCGGGCTGTAGGTGTGGCTAAAGGTTCTTATAGGAATTAACATTACAAACACACCCTTATTTTGCACCCCAAATTCTCAGTCCCCACTGCACGGATCACCGCCAATCTTTCCATGGCAACCAGAATCTACCTTGACACTTCCGTTGGGAAATTTCATGACGATTGGTCAAACTACGCCAAAGTTATAGCCAAGTCAAAAAATGCTTTCATATTGAAACTAGGTCCTAGCAATAACCACCTACTGGCAACCGCCAGTAGGCAGTATGTGTGTATATTGAAGCACCAACCTGTGGTCCGCGCCTGCTTAAGCCGAGAATTTGGCGTTATACGAGGTATATGAGCTGTGAACAAAGATATATATATATATATATATCCGCATTACTCCATTCCTTCGTTCGACCAAACAGAATCACTGGAGCACGGACCACAGATAGGTGCAAATTTTCGTTTATTGTTCACACAAGCACCAGCAGCATAACGCGTTTCGGCTCCGAGGAGCCTTGATCACATATATATATATATATTTTCCACAAGTCGAATCTTCCCAAAAGTAAAGAAAATCCAAGAGCCTCTCTGATCAGCATAGACAGTGTTTATTCTCTGGCAGAAAGAAGACGCATTTCGATTACAGCCGTGGTCTTGATCACATGATCCTAACTTAGGGGCCCATTACGATACCCGGCGTAAATAAATCCGCCAGGCATGGAAGCGGCAAAAATCCGCCCGCATACACCGTCTGAACACCGACCACGCCATTACGATTACACAAACCGAAAACCGCCATCGGCGGAAAAATCACACAAAATACCGCCCGCCATCGTCCGAGTCGGAGTCAAACCGCCCGCCACGGACGGAAACACGCCCGACAACACAAAACCGCCCGCCCTCAAGGCCGACACACCGCACGTGAAATTACGATCGCACCGCCATGAGCGCGGGAAAACCACAAATATACCGCCCGCCAGCGCAAACAACGCCGATGCCAATCGACACGGCAGAAACCATGGCGCCCATGTCCCTGCACAGAAACCATCCGCTCACAAAACCAATAGCACACAACATGGCCAATAAGTCCACACAGCAAGGCACGCACAAATAGACAAGCACAGTACACATCCCGAAAACCCCCCGGACAAACAAAAACTATAAAGGCCAGAACCCCAGACACAACACACCTGAAAACAACAGACCATGAGGACACACCCACATAGGTAAGTACAAAAGCAGCACTCCCACAGACCACAACCCCTTGCAACATTGCAAACCAGAGAGGAGAGGAGAGGACACAGTGACACAGCAAGGACAGCAGCACACCACAGAAACGCACACATCACAACCACCACCACCACCACCACCACCACCAAACACCACCAAACACTGGCACCACAAACCCCCTGCACATTACACAACACACACCGCACCAGCACCACAAACACCATGGCACCACAAAGAATGCCCAAGTTCACGCCCATGGAGCTGACGGTCATGGTCGACGAGATCATCAAGGTGCACCCACAAATCTATGGGAACATGGTCCAACACACACCACTAGCCACCAGAAACAGAATGTGGAACCGGATCGTAGACCAGGTCAATGCAGTCGGGACCCTGCCCAGGAACAGAGTCGAAATTAACAAACGGTGGAATGACGTCAAGAGCCTGGTCAAGAAGAAGGAGGGCAAAAACAGAGAGCTGGCTGCCGTCACTGGCGGAGGGAATCCCGCGCTCTTCAAGACCTTCAAAGCGTGGGAGGAGAAGGTGCGAGTCATCATACATCCCGAGATCCTCGCCGGATTAGCAGGGGAGTGGAGGCTGGTAAGTACAAACTAATGTATACCAGCACACCGCTATGTACTCACATGCACTACCACCATGCCACAGCTCCCAGGGACAAACACCCCCATGTCCAGCACACAATACACAACACATCACACACACATGCAACAGACACCACCACACACAGCCCAAACCGAACAACTGTAAGATGCGTGGGGACATGTGTACATTCAGCCAGCCACGTAACCACCAACAGGTCCCCAAATATGCCAGAAGCGCCACAACGAGCACCCACCACACCCATGTGTCCGCCACAGCTGCACAAACCGACAAGTAACAGGTAAGTGGCAGGAACACAAAGTGCAGTGGGTGGGACAGTGGACAGCCCAAGTACAACACACACCAGGTCCCTAGTCCCACAGCACAGCAAGGAGGAGCATCCCCCACACCCCACAGCCACGTGTCAGCCACCACAGTGCACAACGACAGCCGAAAGGCAGACATCACGGTCCACAGCAATCGGTGTCAGTGGGTGTCCAGCCACCCCACGACCCACAACACCCCCCACCCCCACAGACCTGCAACATGGAGCACCCCCGCTTAGAGCCATGTGGCATCCAGTACAGTGCACGCACGAACAACCTGCAGGTGGGAAACTGGACAGGGCTGGATTACTGGAGGTATGAGGACCGGCATACGACCAACACATGGGACATGTCACGTAGCAGGCAAAACGCAGCACCGCCCACCGTCACGAACAAGTGAACAATGTGCACACGGACATGAACAACAGACTCACACCCCACATGACCCATCACAGACATAGCAACACCCAAGGAGCCACGTCTGCATACACAAGCCACACTGAAAATAGTACCACACGGCAGCCACTGTGCAACTCATCACACACAACCGAAACACCATTGAAGTCCTGTCCATGTAGCCCCTACTGCCTGTCAACCACACACCCCACAACTACGCCTATGTAAGACAAACAACACTAGACGCAACAGAGCGGAACAACAGAAATGCACACGAACACCACTGAACCCATCAAACACACAGACACACCATGCACATACAACATACCATCCATCCCATCCGTCAGCCCCAGTCTCATGAAAGGCATGTCATCCGCACAGCTGCCACACATACAGCAGTCACGCTAAGATACATGCCCATGACCAACCATGTGCCAGAAGTCAATGAAGCGCACGACACACTGTGAGCAACAACACACAACATGGGCCACACCCCCCACGAGCACTGCAGTGATGCACATGGCACAGGGCAGCACGCACACCAAGGAGATGGGACAACTGCAATACGTTGGCTTTCACACACAACCATCACTCACTCATAACGATGCGTCCAATGCCATGTCCAGTAATCACAACAGACAGCAAATATGCAGGCCATGTCAAGCATGCACACACCTCAAACCATGCACTGTCATGCTGCCACAACACATGTCACGTTCGGCACCCATGGCTCACAGCATGTACCCCAAAAGCATCTTCCCTCCCAAATGCGAATCTGGGGCATGGCCCCCATGTTGCCATATGCGTTCCTAAGCGTTCCATTTGAACCCCAAAAGCATCTTCCCTCCCAAATGCGAATCTGGGGCATGGCCCCCATGTTGCCATATGCGTTCCTAAGCGTTCCATTTGAACCCCAAAAGCATCTTCCCTCCCAAATGCGAATCTGGGGCATGGCCCCCATGTTGCCATATGCGTTCCTAAAGCGTTCCATTTGAACCCCAAAAGCATCTTCCCTCCCAAATGCGAATCTGGGGCATGGCCCCCATGTTGCCATATGCGTTCCTAAGCGTTCCATTTGAACCCCAAAAGCATCTTCCCTCCCAAATGCGAATCTGGGGCATGGCCCCCATGTTGCCATATGCGTTCCTAAGCGTTCCATATGAACCCCAAAAGCAAAGTACAAACCAGACCCAGGATGGGCCAGGAGCCCGCATACACCAGAGTCACAATGAGTAGGGGCACAGCAACACACCCATCGGCATGGCCAATCCGTCCCATGCCACATGTGCACAGCACACAGTCCCATTGCCAAGCACACACAACTACAAATGCCACAGCCACACACTCGCCTCCGGGAAACCCATGTACGAGAATGCACGAACTGCCAATGTCAGACGACAAATACATACTTCGCCAGGTGCAACACAATAACAAATCTCATTCTCTCCACAGGTGATGAACTGCCGGATGCTGGGGATGGAGACAGCAGCCAGCACAGCCAGCCTACAAGCCCCCAACGAGGACACACGGATGTGGAGGATCTGTCCTCCTCTTCGGACACGGACCACCAAGCAGGCCCATCTGGTGTGGCAGGGCCCAGCCGCTCCCCAGGACCCCTCCTACCCACCAACCCATCATCCAGGGCTGCTGAACAGTCCCAGCCCCCTGCTGCCACTGTCGTTGCGGCCACACCCACGGTCATTGCGGCCACACCCACGGTCATTGCGGCCACTACCACTGCCGCAACCGCCACCATCGCCGCACCGACCACCACCGCCGCCACCACCACCACGTCTTCGCTGGCACCAGCCCCAGCGCAGGTGGTGGCCTGGCCGACTGGATCCACCCTGGGAGCCACAGCGAGGACCGTGGTGAGCAATGTGGCTAGTGGGCAGGCCGGTGGCAGCAGGACTGGTAGGAGGAGCAGGGTCAGGGAAACGCCAGCCTCCCCTGGGAGCCATGCCCTGCCTCAAATGGCCAGAGTCCTTGGGGCCTATGAGGAGGCCCAAGAACAATGGGTCAGATCTGCTTCAGACACGCGGGAGGTGCTGGGGGTGCTGAGGTCCATGGACGCCCATATAGGTCAACTCGTGGACCTCATGGGCCAGCTGGTGGTGGCGGTGAGGACACGGCCAGGGATAGCAGCTCCCCCTCCGCCACCACCTGCCGGGGCGCAGGGTCGAGCAGCAGTGTCCAGTTCCCCTGCGTCCACAGCCAGTGAGCACACCTCAACCACCAGCATGTCGCAAGCAGGCACCCCCTCGCAAACGTGGAAGGGGCCGTCCGAAGAGGAAACAGATCTCCCGGGAGGACTTTGCACGCTCCAGTCGCAAGTGAGGCAGCCAGCCAGCCTTCCGCCAGCCTTCCTTGACCAGCCACTGCATTGACTTGCTCTACGATCCCACTCCACACAGCCAGCTGGATGGCATGTGTGTGTTGGACTATGGACATAGAACCAGTGGGTACACCCTGAGCATCACGCAGCCATGACCGACAGCTCATTGTCACTGCACGCACCACTTTTGTCATCACCTTACACACAATCACATGTCACAGTTTGGAATAAATGCACCTTTTTCACTAACTGCTGTTTGTGCCCTGTGTTTTATTTGTACGGAATACAACGGCCACCTTGGGCGGAAAGGCACCTGATGCGTGGCATGGCAATGGAATCCGGAGGGCCTGTAGGGACCTAGGGGTGGGAGACAGAACAGGAGCACATTCAATGAGTGTGTCACACACCCATCACACAGTACATGTCAACAACTACAAGCAATGTACACACATCGCACAGAGCAATAGGGCACAATGCCACAGTCACCAACAGTGGCATACTACCCTGGCCATGGAGCGTTGACACACAGCACGTGGTGAACAAACGGCCACCCTGACACAGCACACACACACCTGCACAGATACAGCCACATCAGCCGTCGTACATGGACACTCACCGTCAAGTGAAGTAGCGGGCGATGAGCTGCTGCCGCACATTCCCAGCTTCCTCCTCTCCGCTGTCCTCCTCACTCGAGCTGTCCTGGTCTGCGGGCTGGGGCCCTGGTTGATCTCCGTCATCCACAATGAGGGGGATCTGCTTACGAATGGCCAGATTGTGCAGCATGCAGCACGCCACCACTATCTGGCACACCTTCTGTGGGGAGTACGCCAGTGCACCCCGGTGCGGTCCAGGCACCTGAACCTGGACTTGAGGAGGCCAAAGGTACGCTCGACCACACGTCTGGTCCTCCCATGTGCCTCATTGTATCGATCGTCTGCTGGGGTGCGAGGATTCCTCAATGGACTGAGCAGCCATGCCCCATTCGGATACGCAGAGTCACCTGGGTGTGAGGGACACAGAGAACCGTTGCTATTCCAACTGGACAGGGGACAGCATCGCACAACCAGCACCCTACACCACTCCACATACTCACCGACAATACAGCCACGATCCTGTTGCAGATTGGCCATCAGTCGTGGCAAGATGCTGTTGCGCATTATGTGTGCGTCATGTGCCGAGCCTGGAAACTTGGCACACACGTGGGTGATCACCATGTCCGCAAGGCACACCACTTGCACATTCAGGGAGTGCGTGTGCTTCCTGTTGCGGTACAGGTGCTCAGTGGCCTGTGGTGGAACAAGGCCAACATGTGTGCAGTCAATGGCTCCAACGACGTGTGGGATTCTGCCAAGGGCATAGAATGCACCCTTCACTGCCGCCAACTCACGAGCCCTGGGGAAGCGGATGTACCTGTTTCGGTACAGCATCATGGCTGCCAGTACATCCCTCAGCACCTTGCTGAACATGGGCTGGGACATCCCTCCTCCACTGCCCACCGTGTGCTGGAATGACCCAGTGGCGAAGAAATGCATGGCGGCCATCACCTTAGCCGTGGGGGTGACAGCAGTCGGATACACCCTGCGGGGACGGAGATGGGGCTCTAACATGGCACACAGTCGATGCAGGGTTGGCCTGTCCAGCCGAAACTTCCTAATAACCTCTGTATCGTCCATGTCCGCCAGCAATTGGTATGGGCGGTCAATGTTCGGTCTCCGCCTGGGGAAAATGGCAGAGGACACATGTCAAAGCAACACAACACATAGCAATTTCGCATACACATCACTGACATGACTGAGCAAGCACATGAGCCACAGCCCAGCTGTCAAGCTGGGACGGCACGGCCACAATACACTTACACAGGTCTCCCAACAATGGCAATGGCAAGTGAGACATACCACTGCCATGTGCATGCACATGGGGATCTAGGCCCCAATGACTTGCGTGGCGTGCTGATGGGGACTGACTGCATATTCGTCAAGCGGCAACGCCACGGCAACATGAGTGTCTGCTGAGCATGGAACTGCTTCCGAGGCTGGATGAGTATGGCACACGACGACGACGATGTGGGCACAGGCTGAGCGGTCAATACAAGTGGGACCTGTGGCACGAGGGGATATGAGACAGTAGTAGGTGTCAGCACTGCACCCTATGTACAGCACTGTACGGATCACACCTCCCGAAACATTGACAGGTGTCCACATTGACAGCCCCATGCCAAGACGGCTGTGTGCTTGCAGTCACACGTCACAGGTGAGAGGTTACATTGCACGTGCCAGGTGGCAGACGTACATAGTGGGAGCTGGCATGTGTGTGCATGTGTCTCCTGTTCAGGATCCACCAGATGGGCGCTGACTCTGTACTGACCATTGGACACAGCATGTTCCGTGGAAGGCTTGTGTGTGTGGGATGGTGGCACTGGATGTGCCTCCGTTGGGTGGGGGGCCATGCACAGGGCGGGTACGTCGATGATTGCGCATTGTTGGTCACGGTGGGTGCACCAACTAAGATGTGTTGCCCTGTGTTCAATTCCTATGTCCGCATGATGATGGACTGTGGATGTGGGCAGACTACACATTGGTCGATGTGCTGTCTATATGCATGTGCCTTCACACCAGGCACAGCTGCCCCTGCACATGTGACCCCTGCTGGACTCGCTGCTGGGTCTGTGGAGCTGATGCACCGTCTGTGCGTGGGGCGGACAGCTCTCCTCACTTCCCTCATTGCGCATGTCATGTCTTTGCCGCAGGTGACATGGATCATGGAGGGCCCACATGTACGCGTGGGTAGGCTACACATGATTGTTCACTGGTCGCCACCCCCAGTCAGTGTTTCGAATGGGAAGGTTGTCGTGCTGGTGGTATGTTCGATGTGGCGGATGGGCGAGCCTAGGTGCAGGCTTACATTCCGGACATGGGGGGTAGTTGGATTGGCGACTAGTTGCAGTACACACGGAACACGTCTCTTCCTTTCCACATCTGGGTCATCCCTTGTACTAACTGACAGTGATATAGTCATCTTCGCCCCAGCCCTCATGTCCTCCCCTCGCCCCCCAATATGCATGCTCACCTGCGAGGCTAGCGCTTGCACAGGCAGCCCCAAGCTCGCACCAGAGAGGGCAAGGAGTGTATGTGTGGGTCCAGTTGCACGAGTGGGCTGTCTCAGGGTATGATGTGTGGCGGGACGCCGTCCACCTGCGTGGTGCCCCAAATGGAGACCCGGCCTGCATGGACTATGCATCACAGTCTTCGCCTTCCGGATCCGCCACCTGCGACACCCAGTGGCTGTGGCTGCCCTTGCGGCCATGCCGCGTCCATCTGTGGCTGATGGCCCACACATTCACTCTTTGGCCTCTCTGGGGAGGGCTCGGGGGTGGTGGCGCACGCGCTTGCACTTAGTCGCAATGGCATGTGGCGTGGTTGGTATGATGGGCAATGGATGGGATGGTGCGAGCCACCTCCCGTGACGTCAGTGCTGCTCGTGCTGTGGTGCGTCCCCCTACACTTCCATTTGACTTTTTGCCATGCTAGACGTTGAGGTTCTATTGCCTGCGTGATATGACCAGGAGGAGCGCGAGGAGACCTCTCACACACCATGCTCCACTGCCATCCCGTGCCCTGTATCGCCTGTGCGGATTGACTATGTTGGGGTTACACCTGGTCGACTGGGGCTGTGTGTGCCTTGTCAAGGGGCATGGCGGGCGCACAACAGGATCCAGCTTGTCCACAGAGGGTGGGCTGAGGTGCGCCTGGTACCGCTATGTACGTGTGCCCGGCTGCTGTGCACACACGTGTTCACTCCCCCCCCCCGAAAGGTGTCCTCTCACAATGCCCAGGGAAGCGGTGGTGTACTGTTCATGACCCCTCCCAACACGGCGTGCTCCAACTTGGCATGTGCGCATCTACCCGTCACACCCACCCACCTGTGCACTGCGTCCATACGACTTCACACGACACATGTGTGTCTTCCACAGTTGTGCTACTCATTTGCGTTGACATCCAATACCAGTGGACTACATGGTCATGTCACGACTGCCGTGTACTTCACATACTCTCATCCTCTCTCATTCGTACATGTGAAATGAGTCAGCGGAGACAGTTTTGGTTTCAAACATTATATTGAGTCTTCTGTCCTCTGTGATGCAGTATAGTGGACACTACTGGCAGCGGAATACATGTTGAGGATATACTGAGCATGATTGCAAATGGGATAGGGTGTGGGGTTACATGTGATTGGCTGTTGCATGTGGGATGTGGGCTTCAGAGTGACATCTGCTTGGCCAAGGCTGTGCTAATGTACATTTACGTATAGCTGCGGAGCTGCGGACTTTGACACAGACGGTATACATGTAGCCTACCAGACCGCTTGGCATCATGGGCACAGTCCATCTCAGTTCCATGTGACAGGTTTGCTGCGGTTGTTCCTCATGCACGCGTGCATGTGAGATGACATCAGGGCATGTGCTTGCGTGCATGCAGCGGCGTGCCACTTGTTGTTGCACTGTGGTGGTTACTGGACATGTCACAGTCACTGGGGTCGTGTTGTTGTTGTATGCACTTGTCGTCCATGCATAGGTCCTGGTATGGGATTCCCGGGGCGGGGGTGGGAGGGTGCAGCACCCACAGACTCCAGGCGACCTATTCATGTCCACTGAGCGGTGTGTGTGTCCATGTGTGCTGGATCCATGTCGTGTCCTGGTTGTTCGTGCAGTTCCGTCCATGTGGGTGCGATACACAGAGCCCATGCCACTGCCTCCCACGATGCATGCGGTGTTCCTGGATGTGATGGGGAACAGTGTGCATGTCCCGGTCATATCCGATGTCATGGCGATGTCGTTGATGGTGTGGTTACAGTTGCCGGTCATTTGGTATGGCTGTTGTGGTGGTGACTGGCCAGTCCGTGCGGAAGCTAAGCATGGGTGCGGGGTTGGACATCATAGTTCACTCGGGGAACCTGCGTTGTGGTCCAACGTATTTACAGGTTGTCAGGTATGCGATGCCGTCCAGCAGGGCTTCCATTTCATTGGTGGTGTACATGTTTGCCAGCCAATGTAGCGGATGGTGGCTGTCAAGGTGTTGTTCGTAAGTTGTCCCTTGGAGGACCATGATGGGGCATGCTGGGTGACATTCGATGTAGCTGTTCTCGATGATCCGTCGTGTGGAGGCACAGTGGTCCCATTTCAGTGCGGGTTTGATGTTGGCCACATACGCCATGCCCCCATAGGCAGAGCAGGCCCTGTCGTGTGCGTCCAGAGGGAGGAGTAGTGGTAGCAGGTCCGCCTTCAGACATGCCGGGTTGGAGAGGCATATCTCGACGGGATGCTGGTAGGGACACCTCCGACAGTAGAAGACGGGCATGACGCAGCTGAACAATGTGATGCGGTAAGTCAGTCGGTAACTTACGTTCAGCAGGGACAGGAGATCGCATCCCAATGTATGTAACAGGTTGGTTTTGTACAGCTTGAGCTGTTCGGCGTAGTTGGGTAGGTGTGTTGCGGTTGCCATTTCGCAGCAGTGCGTTGTGGTGGCGTGCTCCGGCTGTGTGTGCAGTCTGCAATGTGCACGCTCCGAGGTTGCTGTGAGCTCTGTGTAGTCGTAGGGAGACAGGACTTGTGTTCTGTTTGCTTGTTTGGAGGACACGGGCCCTCTTCCCACATGCTTCTCAGACAGTTCAAGGTCAGTGATGTGTGACTCCTTCCAATTAACTTGCATGTGGCCGACATGGGGGAGTGTTTTCTTCTTTCTTCCCCGTCCGTTGTGTGCTTCTGTGATATGCGCTATCTGCCCTGTGGTCGGTCTCCTCGGCATGCCTGTGTTGGTCTATTCTTGGACAATGGCTGTATTCACCGGCTTCTGTCGTAGGGCTGTGGTTTCGGAGTTGGAATGGAAGGTCATTCAGTGCTGTCTGCTCTCCCTTGTGTGGGCGGCAGGCTGCCTTTCCGCTCTGCGTTGGGCCTTGTGTGTGAATGTTATTCTTGGGCCACCTGTTGTCGGTCCCCGTGCTCTTTGGTGTTCCGTTTTATATGTCTTGTTCATATGTGCAGGGTGGTATGGGTTTTCAGTGTGGTACTGGCGTTCCTCTTCCCGAAGAGAGCCCTGCTTCTCCTAGTTGGTGTTGCCGCCGCTGTGTGCTACGCCATGTTTGTTACACTGGGGTGTGTCCTGCTGTTGCGTGACTTCACTGACATGTGTGCGTCGGTTGTGTGGCGTTGGGTGTTGTCCGTGATTTGGGCGTTGGGGACATGTCTGTGGCAGGCCTGTCACGTGTCATGTGCATTCGGGGTGGGGCTGATGTGTGTGCTGCTTGGTTGTGTCCCTGTGTCTGTGTGCGACGCATGCATGGCGCTGCGGTTGGCCTCTGCGTTGTGCGCATGTGTGGCGGCGTCATCGCCGCTTTGGGGCCGTGACGGGGTGGTTGGTTCCTAGTCCCAGGTGGTGTGTACACATGTGTTCCGCGATGTTAGGATTTGGCCTGTGTGTCATATGTGGATGCAATGGTGGATGTGTAGTGTACACGCGCTGGTGGGGGGTTGTCCGCTTTTCCGCCCTTGCACTGTGTGCGCTGTTTGCGTGCACTTGTTGTGTGTGTGCCTACCTGCGTCTCCGTGGTACGTTGCGTCCTTGGTGGTGCATCAGCAGAAGCATGGGAAGGGCCTGCAGTGCTGGATTCATGCTCGGGGTGCCGCTTCTTCGTTGTCCGTGCTCTGCGTCCGTGTTACCGCCTCTCTTTCACGTGCGGTGTCTCTTAGCCGTGGGAGCCGTTTGTTTGCGGCATCGTAATTTATACGCCGGGCGGGGCGTGTTTCGTCGGACGGTGTGTGTCAGTTAGGCTGCGCCGCTACGTGTACGGGCGCACTTTGATGGCGGACGGTGTTGCTGGCTTGCCGGCGGTGTTTGGCCTACTTTTCGCATCGTAATTGGACGGGCGTGTGGACTGCTGCGTGCCGGCGGTAACTGGTGGTTTTTGCATCCGCCAGCACGGCGGTTGTGCTTCCGCCCGCCATCGTAATGAGCCCCTTAGGAACATAGAGTTCTTAATGGCACAAGTAACAGCGTCAGGCACGGCGCGACAATTAAACAACATAAATAAAGTATTCACAAAACCGCTAAATGAAAAAAGCTTCTCGTGCTGATTAAATGCATCGTTTGTGGTATTACTCACACATAAAATACTACCATTTCAGTGGATAAATGATCCGAAAAAAAAAATATATATATATATATATATATATATACTTCTTCAAATGTTTATCAAATGTGTTATTGTCAATACAATTTTGTTCAGATTGAATTTTTTTTTAACACATTACCAGCGAACGTGAAGACAATGTGTTCACACAAAGTTTTATGATTGCATACGCCATAACAAGATGTTCTATTTGTGTATAGATACACACATTGGTTACAATTGATTCTTTTCATTGGATTGTGACAAATTTGTGATGTGAGAATCCAGATTAGTCATATCTACATAATTTAGGTATAGTACCTGAATAAAACTTTGGCTGCATAAATTCAATGCATCAACAGAAATGATGGTATAGTACCAAAAGTCAAAAAAGAGTCTCATTATCAGCAGAATTTGACCATTAAAGAGTGAAGTTTCATGTACACAGATAACCCTCCAATCTTTATCACTCTAAGCATGTATTTTATACATCAATGAATAAAGCGGCGGAGGCTACCTCTAGTAGACTCAGGATTACTAGGAGTTGCGGTTGTTCACTGGAACATCTGTCCACTCAGGTGCACATAAGCTTTACTGTGGTGAATATGTTCGATCCTTAATCTCATTTATCTAGTGTGAGAAGTTGGCCTGGTATATGCTGTCCAGTAATTAAAGTGGGCACCTTGCACCAGTCCAAACAACCGAAGATAAAAAAATAATGAAGTGCGGTCTCATGTGCTTCGTTTCTTTAAGCCCCCAGGTGGGCCAGGTCCCGGGGGCAATTGAGAATTATGATGCGAGGGCCCCAGGTTGGCCCCCTGGGACCTCACTGGGGCATTTTTCATAAAATTCAGGAGGGGAATACCCCCCGCAGCCCCGGGGACTGCCACCTCCCCAGGGTATGTTTTTAAAATGAAGTGTGAGGGGGCTCGAGCTGCCCCACACTGCCCCGGGGACTACCACCTCCCCAGGGTTTAATTTATTGAATGCGAGGGGGGCCATGTTGCCCGCCCAGCCCTGGGGACTGCTACCTCCCTGGGGCTTTATAACTTAATAAAAGGCGTGAGGGTCCTACCCCCCCACGCAGCCCCCTGCAGCCCCGGGGACACCACCTCCCTGGCCTAAATTTAAAAATATTATGTGGGGGGCTCCAGCCCCTTCACACTGCCCCAGGACCACCACCTTCCTGGGGCTTAAAAGATGTTGGAGGGGGTGGCATGGCCCCCCTCATGGAGCCTTCCATGGCCCTGGTGAACGCCACCCCCCCCCAGGGCTGGCTCCAGCAATGTCCCGGGGTTCCCAATTCCAGGACATTGCAGTTTGCTATGGGATGGTGGGAGCACTGCTTCCGCCATCCCATAGCAAACAAGTACTCCACTGTGAACAAGTGAAAGTATTTTGCTCTCACTTGTTCACAGTGGAGCACTTTCCTTTTTACCTCCAGGGAGCTGCATGTCAGCAGCTCCCTGGGGGTAAAAAGGCATGCCAGCACCTGCAGGAGGCGGGAGCCAGCCGGGATCGCAGGGCCTTCAGGCTCCGCCGCAGTCCCTTTAGAGATGGCCATGTCCCGAGGGATGGAGTCCCCATGCCGAAAATAGCCTGGGAGGGAAGCCACTCGGCCCCCCTCCCTTTTTAAAAAAAAGGATAAGGCCTGGCCTCGGGGATGGGGTCCCCCCTAAAAAAATATAGCTTAAAAAAATAGGGCATGCCCCGGAGGATGGGGTGCCCGGGGCAAAAGTGGCCCAGGAAAGGGGGGCCACGCGGCCCCCCTTCCATTAAAAAAATGAAAAATTAAAAGTGGAAGGGCCCCTGTGGATGGGCTCCCCGGGTTCAAATGGCCCTATTGTAGTGGGAGGTAATAAATATAATTCTTTCTCTCATGGTAGGAGTCGCAACCCTATCTTGGCTCTCAGCGCGACCCCCCAGTATAACGTCGCGGTGGATTCGCGGATTGACCTTAAATAAATAATTAAATAGTTTACAATACAGAAGGTAGTGTTGCATTGTGAACTTTTTTATAGCGGTGGTGAGAATGAACTTTATAATCACTTTAAAAATGGAGAGAGTTAGAAATAGTATTAAAAAATATAAATTAAAAGTTAGAGTTGAAAAGTGAAATGTGTTGTAGTACATTGAATTTGTGCTTTTGTTTTGTGGATTCGCAATGGGTTTGTGAATCCGGAAAATATTTAAAAATAATATATATGTAAAAAAAATATAACTTTTGCTGTTGGGTTATAGGGTGGCTCTAAGAAGAGTCTTTGTGTTTATTATGACTTTGTTGGCTTTGTTGCAGCTACATGTAAGTGTGGATGCACAGCTTAAGGTTGTTGAGAAACACTGTTCCCTTCATCTGTGAATTGAACTCCGTCAGTTCTCCAGATGTTGTGCATGTCAAAATGTAGATAGTTGTTATAGATAGAGACCATATTAGGATCTCTGAGGTAAGCAGAAACAGCTTTATTGACATTCTTCCTAGCATTATCAATCTGTGGACAGAATTGATTTGACCATTTCCATTTCTGACTTTGGCATATATTAGAGTAAACAAAGACAGTGCGAGGGAAAAGTGACATCAGTTGTGCAAAGGTATCCTTCATTATGATTTCCAATCCTACTCCTGTCAATGTGCCTAGGTCATTGCCATCACAGTGCACAATCATGAGGTCAGGCGGTTGGAGATGATAAAAAGGTTTTAACCAAAGGCAGCAATTGATGCCACTTTAATCCTCTCTGTGCAAAACATTTAATATCGCATTTTGGAAACCTAGGTCATTGTCAATACCTCTGTGTTCAGCATACATTTTGCCGCAGAAGATATAGCTGTGTCTACAATCCATACTGTTAGCATTTTGAAGGGATGAGTGGATGGGATCAAAAAATGTCTGTAGCTGAGTAAGTCAGTT
Organism: Calotriton arnoldi; assembly: GCA_963921515.1. Classification (NCBI taxonomy): domain Eukaryota; kingdom Metazoa; phylum Chordata; class Amphibia; order Caudata; family Salamandridae; genus Calotriton; species Calotriton arnoldi. The sequence goes on from CAWUFW010008315.1 coordinate 460,786, forward strand.
GGTACAATGAGAGGTATCTAAAATGGTGGAGAAGATGGTGTTTTAGAAAAAGCAGATAACTGGCTGTTCATAAACATTTTTTACTCAAAAATGGAATGCATGTTACTTTGCAGAACAAGCAACCTTTCTGATTGGTTATAGAAAAAAGGTTGAAAGGTACAGTAGACAGGATAAGCTAATATTTTGCAAAAGTCAACCACACCTGCTATTTGCATTTGTAAGCTAGTGTGCTGAATTAAAAAATTTGATGAACTTGTGACCTGACAGTACAGTTGAATGTTGCAGAAACTGTTACTATGGAAAGTAGGATTAAGCAGAATGGGGGATGGGTTGCAAGTTAACTGTGGTTTTAAAATTTGAAATGGTAAATTATATATAAGTGATATGCTTTTAAAGTAACTTTTCCCAAATCAGTACTATGTTTTCAAGTGGTGTGTTCTTAAAAAATAATACTAGTATTGCTGGAAATAGGTTTTTGAACTCCAGTCAGGGTTTGCGACTCCTGTAAGTTACACAACCAGTTTGGGAACTTTTAGAAGAGAGTAATACAAGTTTAATATGTGTATTCAATTGAAGTGGCTGTTAGGATTTGAAATAATGAAGGGAGCATTTTGATTTGTTACTTACATTCATTTGTGTGCAAAAGGAGAGAGAAAGTTTGCCATTACTGGTTTTACCTTGTTGAGAGTGGTGCACCACATGTATTGTGTTGGAAAGAAAATCTTTTAGGAGTTTCTGACATTTTCATATTTTGCAATAGTGTTTCAGAGGTGAGTTACAAATGTGTAAGGTGTGTTGTGTATTGTGTAGGAGTGCTTCAGTCTTTGTAATGATATTTTTAATTTGAAATGCATTATTTATAAAGCTTGCAAAGCATTAGAGAAATGTGATGTTTGAAATAAGTTACCAAATGTACAGCTGTGTATTGTAGTTTGTTTAATTTACTGAAATCAAGATTTAAAAAGGGTTGTGCATAGTAATATGTGTGCTTCCTGAGTGTCTAATAAAAGTAGTAGAGAAAACTGATGTTTAAACCATGTTGACAGATGTATTAACCTATATCCCAGTCTATATACCTCTGTACCCATGTCCCCTGTGTTATAATCAGAAAGAAATACATACACTTTCTTCTATACAACTTTAGAGAGCATGCGGTCTGAAATACGGGTATTCAACTATTTGTATTTTTCTTTTTATGTATCATGTCACTAGCAAAAGGCAGAATGCTTCTTTCTGCACTTCTCTTGCCTCTTTCTGTACCCCTCTTGCTTCTTTCTTCCCCTTTCTTGCTTCTTTCTGCACCTTTCTTCCTCTTTCTGTACCTTTCTTCCTCTCTCTGTACCTCTTTGCTTATTTCTGCACCTCTCTTGCTTCTTTCTGCACCTCTCTTGCCTTTATCTGCATCTCTCATGCCTCTTTCTGCATATTCCGTCCTCTTTCTGCACATCTCTTGCTTGTTTCTGCATCTGTTTTGCTTGTTTCTGCACCTCTCTTGCCTCTTTCTGTACCTAACTCTCTTCTGTCTGCACCTCCCTTGATTCTTTCTGTACTTCTCTTGCTTTTTTCTGCACCTTTCTTCCTCTTTCTGCACTTCTCGTGCCTCTTTCTGCATTTCTGTTGCTTCTTTCTGCTCCTCTCTTGCTTCTTTCTACACCTCTCTTGCTTCTTTCTGTACTTCTCTTGTCTCTTTCTGCACCTCTCTTACCTCTTTCTGCTCCTCTCCTGCTTTTTTCTGCACCTCTTGCTTCTTTATGTACCTGTTTTGCTTCTTTCTGCACTTCTCTTGCGTCTTTCTGCACCTGCCTTACCTCTTTCTGCTCCTCTCTTGCTTCTTTCTGTACCTCTCTTGTGCTTCTCTCTGCACCTCTCTTACTTCTTTCTGCGCCTCTCTTGCCTCGTTCTTTATTTATCTTTCTTCTTTTTACACCTTTCTTCCTCTTTCTGCACTTCTTTTGCGTCTTTTTGCACTAATGTTGCCTCTTTCTGCACTTCTCTTGCTTCTTTCTGTACTTGTCTTCCGTATTTCTGTACCTCTCTTGCTTCTTTCTGCAGCTTTCAACCTCTTTCTACACCTTTCTTCCTCTTTCTGCAACTCTCTTGCCTCATTCTGCACCTTTCTTCCTCTTTCTGCATTTTTCTTCTTATTTCTGCACCTCTCTTACTGCTTTCTGTACCTCTATTGCCTCTTTCTGCACCTCACTTGCCTCTTTCTGCACCTCACTTGCGTCTTTCTGTACCTCTCTTGCTTCTTTCTGCACCTCTTTTGCTTCTTTCTGCACTTCTCTTGCTTCTATCTGCACCTCTCTTGCTTCTTTCTGCATCCCACTTGCCTCTTTCTGCACCCCTCTTCATCTTTTTGCACCTCTCTTCCATCTTTCTGCATCTCTCTTGCCTCTTTCTGTACCTCTCTTGCCTCTTTCTGCACCTCACTTGCCTGTTTCTGTACCTCACTCTCTTCTTTCTGCACCTCTCTTGCTTCTTCCTGCACCTCTCTTGCTTCTTTCTGTACTTCTCTTGCTTCTTTCTGCACATTTCTTCCTCTTTCTGCACCTTTCTTCCTCTTTTTGTACCTCTCTTGCCTCTTTCTGCACCTTTCTTCCTCTTTCTGCGCCTTTGTTCCTATTTCTGTACCTCTCTTGCTGCTTTCTGTACCTCTCTTGCTTCTTTATGCATCCCTATTGCCTCCTTCTGCACCCCTCTTCATCTTTTTGCACCTCTCTTTCCTCTTTCTGCACCTCTCTTGCCACTGTCTGCACTTGTCTTGCCTATTTCTGCAGCTCTGTTGATTCTTTCAGCAGTTGTCTTGCTTATTTTTGTACCCCTCTTGTCTCTTTCTGCACCCCTCTTCCCTCTTTCTGTACCTCTCTTGCCTCTTTGTGTACCTCTCTTGCTTCTTTCTGTACTTCTCTTGTTTGCAAGGGTTTGTTGGTGTATGCATCAGTGAGTCCTAGGGTATCTATTGCTTTATGTATTTATACATTTTATAAAAATTACATACATAATTGATTACCCAAAGATCTCCAAAATTGAATCCATTGCAGGAGCGGCCGGTGCAAGTAAATGCAGTGGGAAGGGGGGGGGGAGTCGGCAGACGACAAAGAGGGAGAATTACATTAAAAAAAGAAAAACACTTACCTTGTGCTCCCCGCATCACTGCGTCGTCAATGGGGCAAGGGCAAGGTAAGTAGTTTTCTTTTTTAATGTTACTTTCCCTCATTGTCGTCTATAGACTCCCCCCCACAACACCCCCGCCCCACCGCACTTACCTGCACTGGTTGCTCCTGATCCATTGATCTGTTATAGAAGAGAGAAAACAAGAATACATGTTAAATAATATATATTTACAAATGTCACAGTTAAGGTCAAATTATGGAAAAATAAATGTTTATATTGATATACAAGCAGCACACAACTGTAACACTATAAAACACATATATTTTTTAACATATTTTCATACACAATTTACATTATAAATAATTATTGTTGAACAGTGGGGAAAAACACAGTCATATAGATTGTAGAAAAAAAATGAACTGCACAGTATTACACTATAAATGAGTCATACCGTGCATCACACTCCCTATAAACAGTTTACAAGTTATTCCTGCTAAAGCTACTCAACTAATTTAAATTAAAATATATAAAAAATGGTATCATAGTGAAATAGCCCATTACTCAAAATAGATGTAAGACATGTTCAAATTTCAGACTGCATTTTGAATATACCTCCACTGCTGGGCCGTATAATATCTTATACACTGATTATCCATAAAAAACCAACATCGTATATTGCTGTTTAAATGCTAATATTCCTTAAAACTTTGGCTGTAGAAAGAGGAGATATGAATTCGGAAGTTTTAAAGGTAGTTTTTGTTTGAAAGAGAGCTTTCTGTCATTGCATATTGTCCATCCGGTTGGATTTTTCAACTACACAGTGTAGTGCCCTGAAGTTATTTAAAGTCCTTCATGAAAGAAAGTAGCCACTGTTGTGTACGTTCTTCCAGAAATTAAAATTTGACATGCTTTGAAGTTTGTAATTTCTGTTACGGTTTTTGATCCATCAGCTCTGCATCATTGTAGCATCAATATACTACATTTTCCACTTCTCTGTATCTGGTAATGTTAAGTAGATACACCTTTCTGAATTGATTTAAGTAGTAGTTGTAAAGGTGGTATCTTCATAATCATGGTTCCATGGGTAGCTCAGCACAAATAATTAATCAATATTAACTTCTTCTTCCAAACATCCAAGCATCACCATAATACATTCCTGAGTGTCTTGTTGCCTGTTAAGAGAAAATACTACAGATCCACTATGCATGTCTACTATAAGTCAAAGGCCTGAAGCATAATATACTGCAGTCCTATCACTAGATAAACATTCCAGCAAAGTACACGGATGACAGCAGATTCTGTTGTCTCCTTTATCTTTAATTTCATTTACAAAGTGTGGTCAATGGAACAGTAAATTGAGAACCACATTTGCATAGCAGTTGACCCCATTACTGTTTTCCAGCGGAAAATCTGCAATATCACCGTCGATTTTCAATGTTTCCATTTTAACACATTATTCCTTATCTTTTTTTTTTGCTTCTTTACAGGAACATCCATTGATTGCTTAATAACCATCCACTTAGGACATATTATTTGTTTCTCATAAATAGGATACTATCCTAAGTGAGGGGCCTATACATGTTCCAGTCAGCCTTCACTAACATCTGCCATGGGGTCCCACAAGGATCTGCCATCAGCCCAATTTTATTTAACATCTATTTGAGCCCATTGATCAATACCATTCGGGCTCATAATGTGAAATTGGTAAATTATGCTGATGACACCCAGATCATTCTATCTCTTGATGGAACCCTACCTAATGCCCTGGAGGATTTTCATGAGTGCATGCACGACACTGCGCAGTGGTTACGAAATAACTCTCTGCAATTTAATTCGGTTAAGACCGAAATTCTACACTGCGCAGTTGGGAAGGTCCATCTGCCTCTTCCTCACAACTTTTGGCCTCTAGGTACATCCACTCCCTTGGCGCCGTCTAAGACGGTGCGAAACTTGGGAGTCATGTTCAATGCCAACCTGTCATTGGAGACGCAAGTGAATAAGACGGTGGGGTGCTGTTTCGGCCTTATTAAAGCTTTGAGAAAGATCCTTCCATTGCTTCCAATCTCGGTCAGAGCCTTGATTGTTCGAGGCGCTATCTTAAGCAGACTTGACTATTGCAACGCCTTATTGTTGGAGTCCCCCAAATATCTGATTCAGAGACTGCAACGTGTTCAGAATACGGCTGCAAAATTAGCCCTGTCTAGACCACGAGGCTTTTCTGCCTAAATGTGCCTAGCTGAGCTACACTGGCTCCCTGTGCAGCAAAGAATACATTTCAAATCCCTTTGCATAGGGTTTAGGGCTCTGCATGGACTCGGTCCTAAGCCACTACAGAAGAAATTGGTTTGGTATACTCCTACCCGGAGCCTCCGTTCCTCTTCTGCCTGTCTGGCAAAGGTACCCAGGTTCAACAGGGCCAGACTGGGAGGAAGATCTTTTAGTATTGCTGCCGCAAAACTCTGGAATGAACTTCCACTCGAAATCAGACAATGTAGTACCCTGTCCCTGTCAGGAAAAGGATCAAAATGTGGCTGTTCCCCAGAAACTGATTCTGTCGTTTTCGACTAATGTTTATTTTAGGGTATGTCCTTCTCGCTGGTCTGTGCTCACGTATCTTTAGCGGATCACTGACAAAATATCGAAGGTCAAAAAATCGACCTACAAAAATATCGCAACAAAAATATCAATGTCAATAATATCGAAATCCTATCTACAACATGGTAAGTACAAAAATATCGAAAAAACAATATCGATTGTCAAAAATATCGTTATCAAAAATATCGGGTTTTTTTTGTTAAAAATAATATGTAAAATAAACTAAATAATACTTATAATTAAAATAAACATAGTTAAAAATATTTTATAATTTTTAAAATTAATAAGTAACATATATAATTAAATAAAACATTAATTAAACATATACATATAATATATAATATATATACTTACTTTATAATAAGTTTCAATAATTATTTTAATAAATTATAAATTATTAAAAAATATTATAAATTACAAATACATCTATACACATAAAACAATAACATAAATAAAAATTAAGGGGCCCATTACGATGGCGGGCGGAAGCACAACCGCCGTGCTGGCGGATGCAAAAACCACCAGTTACCGCCGGCACGCAGCAGTCCACACGCCCGCCCAATTACGATGCGAAAAGCAGGCCAAACACCGCCGGCAAGCCAGCAACACCGTCCGCCATCAAAGTGCGCCCGCACACGTAGCGGCGCAGCACAACTGACACACACCGTCCGACGAAACACGTCCCGCCCGGCGCATAAATTACGATGCCGCAAACAAACGGCTCCCACGGCAAAGAGACACCGCACGTGAAAGAGAGGCGGAAACACGGACGCAGAGCACGGACAACGAAGAAGCGGCACCCCGGGCATGAATCCAGCACTGCAGGCCCTTCCCATGCTTCTGCTGATGCACCACCAAGGACGCAACGTACCGCGGAGACGCAGGTAGGCACACACACAACAAGTGCACGCAAACAGCGCACACAGTGCAAGGGCGGAAAAAGCGGACAACCCCCCACCAGCGCGTGCACACTACACATCCACCATTGCATCCACATATGACACACAGGCCAAATCCTAACATCGCGGAACACATGTGTACACACCACCTGGGACTAGGAACCAACCACCCCGTCACGGCCCCAAAGCACCGATGACGCCGCCACACATGCGCACAACGCAGAGGCCAACCGCAGCGCCATGCATGCGTCGCACACAGACACAGGGACACAACCAAGCAGCACACACATCAGCCCCACCCCGAACGCACATGACACGTGACAGGCCTGCCACAGACATGTCCCCAACGCCCAATTCACGGACAACACCCAACGCCACACAACCGACGCACACATGTCAGTGAAGTCACGCAACAGCAGGACACACCCCAGTGTAACAAACATGGCGTAGCACACAGCGGCGGCAACACCAACTAGGAGAAGCAGGGCCCCTTCGGGAAGAGGGACGCCAGTACTACACTGAAAAACCCATACCACCCTGCACATATGAACAAGACACATGAAACGGAACACCAAAGAGCCCGGGGACCGACAACAGGTGGCCCAAGAATAACATCCACACACAAGGCCCAACGCAGAGCGGAAAGGCAGGCTGCCGCCCACACAAGGGAGAGCAGACAGCACTGAATGACCTTCCATTCCAACACCGAAACCACAGCCCTACGACAGAAGCCGGTGAATACAGCCATTGTCCAAGAATAGACCAACACAGGCATGCCGAGGAGACCGACCACAGGGCAGATAGCGCATATCACAGAAGCACACAACGGACGGGGAAGAAAGAAGAAAACACTCCCCCATGTCGGCCACATGCAAGTTAATTGGAAGGAGTCACACAGCACTGACCTTGAACTGTCTGAGAAGCATGTGGGAAGAGGGCCCGTGTCCTCCAAACAAGCCAACAGAACACAAGTCCTGTCTCCCTACGACTACACAGAGCTCACAGCAACCCCGGAGCGTGCACATTGCAGACTGCACACACAGCCGGAGCACGCCACCTCAACGAACCGCTGCGAAATGGCAACCGCAACACACCTACCAAACTACGCCGAACAGCTCAAGCTGTACAAAACCAACACGATACATACATTGGGATGCGATCTCCTGTCCCTGCTGAACGTAAGTTACCGACTGACTTACCGCATCACATTGTTCAGCTGCGTCATGCCCGTCTTCTACTGTCGGAGGTGTCCCTACCAGCATCCCGTCGAGATATGCCTCTCCAACCCGGCATGTCTGAAGGCGGACCTGCTACCACTACTCCTCCCTCTGGACGCACACGACAGAGCCTGCTCTGCCTATGGGGCATGGCGTATGTGGCCAACATCGCACCCGCACTGAAATGGAACCACTGTGCCTCCACACGACGGATCATCGAGAACAGCTACATCGAATGTCACCCAGCATGCCCCATCATGGTCCTCCAAGGGACAACCTACGAACAACACCTTGACAGCCACCATCCGCTTCATTGGCTGGCAAACATGTACACCACCAATGACATGGAAGCCCTGCTGGACGGCATCGCATACCTGACAACCTGTAAATACGTCGGACCACAACGCAGGTTCCCGAGTGACCTATGAAGTCCAACCCCGCACCCATGCTCAGCTTCCGCATGGACTGGCCAGTCACCACCACAACAGCCATACCAAACGACCGGCAACTGTAACCACACCATCAACGACATCGGATATGACCGGGACATGCACACTGTTCCCCATCACATCCAGGAACACCGCATGCATCGTGGGAGGCAGTGGCATGGGCTCTGTGTATCGCACCCACATGGACGGAACTGCATGAACAACCAGGACACGACATGGATCCAGCGCACATGGACACACACACCGCTCAGTGGACATGAATAGGTCGCCTGGAGTCTGTGGGTGCTGCACCCCTCCCACCCCCGCCCCGGGAATCCCATACCAGGACCTTTGCATGGACGACAAGTGCATACAACAACAACACGACCCCAGTGACTGTGACATGTCCAGTAACCACCACAGTGCAACAACAAGTGGCACGCCGCTGCATGCACGCAAGCACATGCCCTGATGTCATCTCACATGCACGCGTGCATGAGGAACAACCGCAGCAAACCTGTCACATGGAACTGAGATGGACTGTGCCCATGATGCCGAGCGGTCTGGTAGGCTACATGTATACCGTCTGTGTCAAAGTCCGCAGCTCCGCAGCTATACGTAAATGTACATTAGCACAGCCTTGGCCAAGCAGATGTAACTCTGAAGCCCACATCCCACATGCAACAGCCAATCACATGTAACCCCACACCCTATCCAATTTGTAATCATGCTCAGTATATCCTCAACATGTATTCCGCTGCCAGTAGTGTCCACTATACTGCATCACAGAGGACAGAAGACTCAATATAATGTTTGAAACCAAAACTGTCTCCGCTGACTCATTTCACTAGTACGAATGAGAGAGGATGAGAGTATGTGAAGTACACGGCAGTCGTGACATGACCATGTAGTCCACTGGTATTGGATGTCAACGCAAATGAGTAGCACTACTGTGGAAGACACACATGTGTCGTGTGAAGTCGTATGGACGCAGTGCTCAGGTGGGTGGGTGCGACGGGTAGATGCGCACATGCCAAGTTGGAGCACGCCGTGTTGGGAGGGGTCATGAACAGTACACCACCGCTTCCCTGGGCATTGTGAGAGGACACCTGTCGGGGGGGAGTGAACACGTGTGTGCACAGCAGCCGGGCACACGTACAAAGCGGTACCAGGCGCACCTCAGCCCACCCTCTGTGGACAAGCTGGATCCTGTTGTGCGCCCGCCATGCCCCTTGTCAAGGCACACACAGCCCCAGTCGACCAGGTGTAACCCCAACATAGTCAATCCGCACAGGCGATACAGGGCACGGGATGGCAGTGGAGCATGGTGTGTGTGAGGTCTCCTCGCGCTCCTCCTGGTCATATCACGCAGGCAATAGAACCTCAACGTCTAGCATGGCACAAGTCAGATGGAAGTGTAGGGGGACGCACCACAGCACGAGCAGCACTGACGTCACGGGAGGTGGCTCGCACCATCCCATCCATTGCCCATCATACCAACCACGCCACATGCCATTGCGACTAAGTGCAAGCGCGTGCGCCACCACCCCCGAGCCCTCCCCAGAGAGGCCAAAGAGTGAATGTGTGGGCCAACAGCCACAGACGGACGCGGCCTGGCCGCAAGGGCAGCCACAGCCACTGGGTGTCGCAGGTGGCGGATCCGGAAGGCGAAGACTGTGATGCATAGTCCATGCAGGCCGGGTCTCCATTTGGGGCACCACGCAGGTGGACGGCGTCCCGCCACACATCATACCCTGAGACAGCCCACTCGTGCAACTGGACCCACACATACACTCCTTGCCCTCTCTGGTGCGAGCATGGGGCTGCCTGTGCAAGCGCTAGCCTCGCAGGTGAGCATGCATATTGGGGGGCGAGGGGAGGACATGAGGGCTGGGGCGAAGATGACTGTATCACTGTCAGTTAGTACAAGGGATGACCCAGATGTGGAAAGGAAGAGACGTGTCCCGTGTGTACTGCAACTAGTCGCCAATCCAACTACCCCCCATGTCCGGAATGTAAGCCCGCACCTAGGCCCGCCCATCCGCCACATCGAACATACCACCAGCACGACAACCTTCCCATTCGAAACACTGACTGGGGGTGGCGACCAGTGAACAATCATGTGTAGCCTACCCACGCGTACATGTGGGCCCTCCATGATCCATGTCACCTGCGGCAAAGACATGACATGCGCAATGAGGGAAGTGAGGAGAGCTGTCCGCCCCACGCGCAGAAGGTGCATCAGCTCCACAGACCCAGCAGCGAGTCCAGCAGGGGTCACATGTGCAGGGGCAGCTGTGCCTGGTGTGAAGGCACATGCATATAGACAGCACATCGACCAATGTGTAGTCTGCTCACATCCACAGTCCATCATCATGCGGACATAGGAATTGAACACAGGGCAACACATCTTAGTTGGTGCACCCACCGTGACCAACAATGCGCAATCATCGACGTACCCGCCCTGTGCATGGCCCCCCACCCAACGGAGGCACATCCAGTGCCACCATCCCACACACACAAGCCTTCCACGGAACATGCTGTGTCCAATGGTCAGTACAGAGTCAGCGCCCATCTGGTGGATCCTGAACAGGAGACACATGCACACACATGCCAGCTCCCACTATGTACGTCTGCCACCTGGCACGTGCAATGTAACCTCTCACCTGTGACGTGTGACTGCAAGCACACAGCCGTCTTGGCATGGGGCTGTCAATGTGGACACCAGTCAATGTTTCGGGAGCTGTGATCCGTACAGTGCTGTACATAGGGTGCAGTGCTGACACCTACTACTGTCTCATATCCCCTCGTGCCACAGGTCCCACTTGTATTGGCCGCTCAGCCCGTGCCCACATCGTCGTCGTCGTGTGCCATACTCATCCAGCCTCGGAAGCAGTTCCATGCTCAGCAGACACTCATGTTGCCGTGGCGTTGCCGCTTGACGAATATGCAGTCAGTCCCCATCAGCACGCCCCGCAAGTCATTGGGGCCTAGATCCCCATGTGCATGCACATGGCAGTGGTATGTCTCACTTGCCATTGCCATTGTTGGGAGACCTGTGTAAGTGTATTGTGGCCGTGCCGTCCCAGCTTGACAGCTGGGCTGTGGCTCATGTGCTTGCTCAGTCATGTCAGTGATGTGTATGCGAAATTGCTATGTGCCGTGTTGCTTTGACATGTGTCCTCTGCCATTTAACCCAGGCGGAGACCGAACATTGACCGCCCATACCAATTGCTGGCGGACATGGACGATACAGAGGTAATCAGGAAGTTTCGGCTGGACAGGCCAACTCTGCATCGACTGTGTGCCATGTTAGAGCCCCATCTCCGTCCCCGCAGGGTGTATCCGACTGCTGTCACCCCCACGGCTAAGGTGATGGCCGCCATGCATTTCTTCGCCACTGGGTCATTCCAGCACACAGTGGGCAGTGGAGGAGGGATGTCCCAGCCCATGTTCAGCAAGGTGCTGAGGGATGTACTGGCAGCCATGATGCTGTACCGAAACAGGTACATCAGATTCCCCAGGGCTCGTGAATTGGCGGCAGTGAAGGGTGCATTCTATGCCCTTGGCAGAATCCCACACGTCGTGGGAGCCATTGACTGCACACATGTTGGCCTTGTTCCACCACAGGCCACTGAGCACCTGTACCGCAACAGGAAGCACACGCACTCCCTGAATGTGCAAGTGGTGTGCCTTGCGGACATGGTGATCACCCACGTGTGTGCCAAGTTTCCAGGCTCGGCACATGACGCACACATAATGCGCAACAGCATCTTGCCACGACTGATGGCCAATCTGCAACAGGATCGTGGCTGTATTGTCGGTGAGTATGTGGAGTGGTGTAGCATTCTGGTTGTGCGATGCTGTCCCCTGTCCAGTTGGAATAGCAACGGTTCTCTGTGTCCCTCACACCCAGGTGACTCTGCGTATCCGAATGGGGCATGGCTGCTCAGTCCATTGAGGAATCCTCGCACCCCAGCAGACGATCGATACAATGAGGCACATGGGAGGACCAGACGTGTGGTCGAGCGTACCTTTGGCCTCCTCAAGTCCAGGTTCAGGTGCCTGGACCGAACCGGGGGTGCACTGGCGTACTCCCCACAGAAGGTGTGCCAGATAGTGGTGGCGTGCTGCATGCTGCACAATCTAGCCATTCGGAAGCAGATCCCCCTCATTGTGGATGACGGAGATCAACCAGGGCCCCAGCCCGCAGACCAGGACAGCTCGAGTGAGGTGGACAGCGGAGAGGAGGAAGCTGGGAATGTGCGCCAGCAGCTCATCGCCCGCTACTTCACTTGACGGTGAGTGTCCATGTACGACGGATGATGTGTCTGTATCTGTGCAGGTGTGTGTGTGCTGTGTCAGGGTGGCCGTATGTTCACTGCGTGCAGTGTGTCAACGCTCCATGGCCAGGGTAGTATGCCACTGTTGGTGACTGTGGCATTGTGCCCTATTGCTCTGTGCGATGTGTGTACATTGCTTGTAGTTGTTGACATGTACTGTATGATGGGTGTGTGACACACTCATTGAATGTGCTCCTGTTCTGTCTCCCACCCCTAGGTCCCTACAGGCCCTCCGGATTCCATTGCCATGCCACGCATCAGGTGCCTTTCCGCCCAAGGTGGCCGTTGTATTCCGTACAAATAAAACACAGGGCACAAACAGCAGTTAGTGAAAAAGGTGCATTTATTACAAACTGTGACATGTGATTGTGTGTAAGGTGATGACAAAAGTGGTGCGTGCAGTGACATTGAGCTGTCGGTCATGGCTGCGTGATGATCAGGGTGTACCCACTGGTTCTATGTCCATAGTCCAACACACACATGCCATCCAGATGGCTGTGTGGAGTGGGATCGTAGAGCAAGTCAATGCAGTGGCTGGTCAAGGAAGGCTGGCGGTAGGCTGGCTGGCTGCCTCACTTGCGACTGGAGCGTGCGAAGTCCTCCCGGGAGATCTGTTTCCTCTTCGGACGGCCCCTTCCACGTTTGGGAGGGGGGGTGTGTGGTGGGGACCTGCTGGTGGTGGGTGAGGTGTGCTCACTGGCTGTGGACGCAGGGGAAGTGGACACTGCTGGCCGACCCTGCGCCCTAGCAGGTGGTGGCGGAGGTGGTGTTGCTGGCCTTGCCTGTGACCCCACCGCCACCACCAGCTGGCCCATGAGGTCCACGAGTTGGTCCATACGGGACACGAATTGGCCCATATGGGCGTCCATGGACCTCAGCACCCCCAGCACCTCCTGCGTGTCAGTAGCAGACCTGGCCCATTGTCCTTGGGCCTCTTCATAGGCCCCAAGGACTATGGCCATTTGAGGCAGGGCATGGCTCCCAGGGGAGGCTGGCGTTTCCCTGACCCTGCTCCTCCTACCAGTCCTGCTGCCACCGGCCTGCCCACTAGCCACATTGCACACCACGGTCCTCGCTGTGGCTCCCAGGGTGGATCCAGTCGGCCGGGCCACCACCTGCGCTGGGGCTGGTGCCAGCGAAGACGTGGTGGTGGTGGAGGCGGTGGTGGTCGGTGCGGCGATGGTGGCGGTTGCGGCAGTGGTAGTGGCCGCAATGACCGTGGGTGTGGCCGCAACGACAGTGGCAGCAGGGGACTGGGACTGTTCAGCATCCCTGGATGATGGGTTGGTGGGTAGGAGGGGTCCTGGGGAGCGGCTGGGCCCTGCCACGCCAGATGGGCCAGCTTGGTGGTCCGTGTCCGAAGAGGAGGACAGATCCTCCAGATCCGTGTGTCCTCGTTGGGGGCTTGTGGGCTGGCTGTGCTGGCTGCTGTCTCCATCCCCAGCATCCAGCAGTTCGTCACCTGTGGAGAGAATGAGATTTGTTTTTGTGTTGCACCTGGCGAAGTATGTATTAGTCGTCTGACATTGGCAGTTCGTGCAATCTCGTACATGGGTTTCCCGGAGGCGAGTGTGTGGCTGTGGCATCTGTAGTTGTGTGTGCTAGGCAATGGGACTGTGTGCTGTGCACATGTGGCATGGGACGGATTGGCCATGCCGATGGGTGTGTTGCTGTGCCCCTACTCATTGTGACTCTGGTGTATGCGGGCTCCTGGCCCATCCTGGGTCTGGTTTGTACTTTGCTTTTGGGGTTCAAATGGAACGCTTAGGAACGCATATGGCAACATGGGGGCCATGCCCCAGATTCGCATTTGGGAGGGAATATGCTTTTGGGGTTCAAATGGAACGCTTAGGAACGCATATGGCAACATGGGGGCCATGCCCCAGATTCGCATTTGGGAGGGAATATGCTTTTGGGGTTCAAATGGAACGCTTAGGAACGCATATGGCAACATGGGGGCCATGCCCCAGATTCGCATTTGGGAGGGAATATGCTTTTGGGGTTCAAATGGAACGCTTAGGAACGCATATGGCAACATGGGGGCCATGCCCCAGATTCGCATTTGGGAGGGAATATGCTTTTGGGGTTCAAATGGAACGCTTAGGAACGCATATGGCAACATGATGGGGGCCATGCCCCAGATTCGCATTTGGGAGGGAATATGCTTTTGGGGTTCAAATGGAACGCTTAGGAACGCATATGGCAACATGGGGGCCATGCCCCAGATTCGCATTTGGGAGGGAATATGCTTTTGGGGTTCAAATGGAACGCTTAGGAACGCATATGGCAACATGGGGGCCATGCCCCAGATTCGCATTTGGGAGGGAATATGCTTTTGGGGTTCAAATGGAACGCTTAGGAACGCATATGGCAACATGGGGGCCATGCCCCAGATTCGCATTTGGGAGGGAATATGCTTTTGGGGTTCAAATGGAACGCTTAGGAACGCATATGGCAACATGGGGGCCATGCCCCAGATTCGCATTTGGGAGGGAATATGCTTTTGGGGTTCAAATGGAACGCTTAGGAACGCATATGGCAACATGGGGGCCATGCCCCAGATTCGCATTTGGGAGGGAATATGCTTTTGGGGTTCAAATGGAACGCTTAGGAACGCATATGGCAACATGGGGGCCATGCCCCAGATTCGCATTTGGGAGGGTATATGCTTTTGGGGTACATGCTGTGAGCCATGGGTGCCGAACGTGACATGTGTTGTGGCAGCATGACAGTGCATGGTTTGAGGTGTGTGCATGCTTGACATGGCCTGCATATTTGCTGTCTGTTGTGATTACTGGACATGGCATTGGACGCATCGTTATGAGTGAGTGATGGTTGTGTGCCACCCGACGTATTGCAGTTGTCCCATCTCCTTGGTGTGCGTGCTGCCCTGTGCCATGTGCATCACTGCAGTGCTCGGGGGGTGTGGCCCATGTTGTGTGTTGTTGCTCACAGTGTGTCGTGCGCTTCATTGACTTCTGGCACATGGTTGGTCATGGGCATGTATCTTAGCGTGACTGCTGTATGTGTGGCAGCTGTGCGGATGACATGCCTTTCATGAGACTGGGGCTGACGGATGGGATGGATGGTATGTTGTTTGTGCATGGTGTGTCTGTGTGTTTGATGGGTTCAGTGGTGTTCGTGTGCATTTATGTTGTTCCGCTCTGTTGCGTCTAGTGTTGTTTGTCTTACATAGGCGTAGTTGTGGGGTGTGTGGTTGACAGGCAGTAGGGGCTACATGGACAGGACTTCAATGGTGTTTCGGTTGTGTGTGATGAGTTGCACAGTGGCTGCCGTGTGGGACTATATTCAGTGTGGCTTGTGCATGCAGACGTGGCTCCTTGGGTGTTGCTATGTCTGTGATGGGTCATGTGGGGTGTGAGTCTGTTGTTCATGTCCGTGTGCACATTGTTCACTTGTTCGTGACGGTGGGCGGTGGGCGGTAGCTGCGTGTTCGTCTGCTACGTGACATGTCCCATGTGTTGGTCGTGTTATGGTCCTCATGCCTCCAGTAATCCAGCCCTGTCCAGTTTCCCACCTGCAAGTTGTTCGTGCGTGCACTGTACTGGATGCCACATGGCTCTAAGCGGGGGGTGCTCCATGTTGCAGGTCTGTGGGGGTGGGGGGTGTTGTGGGTCGTGGGGGTGGCTGGACACCCACTGACACCGATTGCTGTGGACCGTGATGTCTGCCTTTCGGCTGTCGTTGTGCACTGCGGGGGCTGACACGTGGCTGTGGGGGATGCTCCTCCTTGCTGTGCTGTGGGACTGGGGCCTGGTGTGTGTTGTACTTGGGCTGTCCACCGTCCCACCCACTGCACTTTGTGTTCCTGCCACTTACCTCTTACTTGTCGGTTAGTGCAGCTGTGGCGGACACATGGGTGTGGTGGGTGCTCGTTGTGGCGCTTCTGGCATATTTGGGGACCTGTTGGTGGTTACGTGGCTGGCTGAGTGTACACATGTCCCCACGCATCTTACAGTTGTTCGGTTTGGGCTGTGTGTGGTAGTGTCTGTTGCATGTGTGTGTGATGTGTTGTGTATTGTGTGCTGGACATGGGGGTGTTTGTCCCTGGGAGCTGTGGCATGGTAGTTGCGCATGTGAGTACATAGCGGTGTGCTGGTATACATTAGTTTGTACTTACCAGCCTCCACTCCCCTGCTAATCCGGCGAGGATCTCCGGATGGATTACGACTCGCACCTTCTCCTCCCACGCTTTGAAGGTCTTAAAGAGCGCGGGATTCCCTACGCCAGTGACGGCAGCCAGCTCTCTGTTTTTGCCCTCCTTCTTCTTGACCAGGCTCTTTACGTCATTCCAACGTTTGTTAATCTCGACTCTGTTTCTGGGCAGGGTCCCGACTGCATTGACCTGGTCTACGATCCGGTTCCACATTCTGTTTCTGGTGGCTAGTGGTGTGTGCTGGACCATGTTCCCATAGATTTGTGGGTACACCTTGATGATCTCGTCGACCATGACCGTCAGCTCCATGGGCGTGAACTTGGGCATCCTTTGTGGTGCCATGGTGTTTGTGGTGCTGGTGCGGTGTGTGTTGTGTAATGTGCAGGGGGTTTGTGGTGCCGGTGTTTGGTGGTGGTGGTGGTGGTTGTGATGTGTGCGTTTCTGTGGTGTGCTGCTGTCCTTGCTGTGTCACTGTGTCCTCTCCTCTCCTCTCTGGTTTGCAATGTAGCAAGGGGTTGTGGTCTGTGGGAGTGCTGCTTTTGTACTCACCTATGTGGGTGTGTCCTCATGGTCTGTTGTTTTCAGGTGTGTTGTGTCTGGGGTTCTGGCCTTTGTATTTTTTGTTTGTCCGGGGGTGTGTTTTCGGGATGTGTACTGTGCTTGTGTATTTGTGCGTGCCTTGCTGTGTGGACTTGTTGGCCATGTTGTGTGCTATTGGTTTTGTGTGCGGATGGTTTCTGTGCAGGTACGTTGGCGCCATGGCTTCTGCCGTGTCGATTCTCATCGGCGTTGTTTGCGCTGGCGGGCGGTATATTTGTGGTTTTTCCGCGCTCATGGCGGTGCGATCGTAATTTCACGTGCGGTGTGTCGGCCGTGTGGGCGGGCGGTTTTGTGTTGTCGTGCGTGTTTCCGTCCGTGGCGGGCGGTTTGACTCAGACTCGGACGATGGCGGGCGGTATTTTGTGTGATTTTTCCGCCGATGGCGGTTTTCGGTTTGTGTAATCGTAATGGCGTGGTCGGTGTTCAGACGGTGTGTGCGGGCGGATTTTTGCCGCTTCCATGCCTGGCGGATTTATTTACGCCGGGTATCGTAATGGGCCCCTAAATAATTATAATAACAAATTAAAAAAATTAAATTTACTTTTAATATTTTCAAAATTAATTATATACTATATTAACTAAAATAATACAAAAAATATTAAATAGCGTAGGGAATAAAACTACTATTACAACCCCCAAAAAAACAACAGTAAGAAAAATGTTGGATAGCGTAGGGGTAAAAATTACTATTCCCACTCCAGAGAGTGCAACAGTAGGGAAAGTGTTGGATAGCGTAGGGGTAAAAATTACTATTCCAACTCCAGAGAGTGCAACAGTAGGGAAAGTGTTGGATAGCGTAGGGGTAGAAATTACTATTCCCACTCCAGGGAGTGCAACAGTAGGGAAAGCGTTGGATAGCGTGACGGTAAAAATTACTATTCCCACTCCAGTGAGTGCAACAATAGGGAAAGTGTTGGATAGCGTAGGGGTAAAAATTACTATTCCCACTCGAGAGTGCAACAGTAGGGAAAGTGTTGGATAGCGTAGGGGTAAAAATTACTATTCCCACTCCAGAGAGTGCAACAGTAGGGAAAGTGTTGGATAGCGTAGGGGTAAACATTACTATTCCCACTCCAGTGAGTGCAACAGTAGGGAAAGTGTTGGATAGCGTAGGGGTAAAAATTACTATTCCCACTCCAGGGAGTGCAACAGTAGGGAAAGTGTTGGATAGCGTACGGGTAAAAATTACTATTCCCACTCCAGAGAGTGCAACAGTAGGGAAAGTGTTGGATAGCGTAGGGGTAAAAATTACTATTCCAACTCCAGAGAGTGCAACAGTAGGGGAAGTGTTGGATAGCGTAGAAGTTACAAATAACATACTTATAAATAAATTAATTTTTCAAAATAATTAATTAATTATTAAATAACTCTAAACTATTTACCAATAACAATAAATAATAATTAAAAACATAATTACCAATAGAAAATTTATTAACAATAAATTAATAATAAATACCAATAGATAATAATTAATAAATATTAATTACTAAATAATAAATATTGAACAATAAAATATTTTTAATAACAAAAAACATATAAAGTATTAAAACTTAATTACCAATTAACTAATATTAAACAATTAAATGCTTTTTTATACCAATAATAATAATAATTAAACATTAATTATCAATTAATAGATAAGTCTTAATATATTAATTAAATTTATCAATAAATAATATTTAATAATATTTAATTACCAATTAATAATAAAACAACAATAAATTAATTTTTAGAACCAAAAAATTGTAATTTGAAAAAATTACCTATTAATAATTAATATCCAATAAATGTATGATCAATACCCAAAAATAAATTTAATAATTACTTATTTCGATTTCAATTACTTCCAAAAGTATTCCCCTATAAACGCACAACACACTCCAATGATAAAATAATACACTTAACATAATGATCAATTAATTAATTAATAAAATGAATAACTAATTAATAATAATTAATTACTAATTAATAATAATTGATTACCAATTATCAATTAATTAACAATAATATAATTATTAATACCAATTAATTAAAATAAATTATAAGTTAATTACATTTAAATTACATGATGATCAATTAATGAAGTAATAAAAACTAATCACCAATTAATAAAAATTAATGACCAATTATTAATTAAGGGGCCCATTACGATGTCGGGCGGAAGCACTACCGCCGTGCTGGCGGATGCAAAAAACACCAGTTACCGTCCGCACGCAGCAGTCCACACGCCCGCCCGATTACGATGCGAAAAGTCAGCCAAACACCGCCGGCAAGCCAGCGACACCGTCCGCCATCAAAGTGCGCCCGTACACGTAGCGGCGCAGCCCAATTGACACACACCGTCCGACGAAACACGTACCGCCCGGCGTACAAATTACGATGCCGCAAACAAACGGATCCCACGGCTAAGAGACACCGTACGTCAAACCGAAGCGGTAACACGAACGCCGAGCACGGACACCGAAGAAGCGGCTCCCCCGAGCATGAATCCAGCACTGCAGGCCCTCCCCATGCTCTATCTGATGCACCACCAAGGACGCAACGTACCGCGAAGACGCAGGTAGGCACACACACAACAAGTGCACGCAAACAGCGCACACAGTGCAAGGGCGGAAAAAGCGGACAACCCCCACCCCCGCGTGTACACGACACATCCACCATTGCATCCACATATGACACACAGGCCAAATTGTAACATCTCGTAACACATGTGTACACACCACCTGGGACTAGGAACCAACGACCCCGTCACGGCCCCAAAGCGGCGATGACGCTGCCACACATGCGCACAACGCAGAGGCCAACCGCAGCGCCATGCATGCGTCGCACACAGACACAGGGACACAACCAAGCAGCACACACACCAGCCCCACCCCGAACGCACATGACACGTGACAGGCCTGCCACAGACATGTCCCCAACGCCCAATTCACGGTCAACACCCAACGTCACACAACCGACGCACACATGTCAGTGAAGTCACGCAACAGCAGGACACACCCCAGTGTAACAAACATGGTGAAGCACACAGCGGCGGCAACACCAACCAGGAGAAGCAGGGCCCCTTCGGGAAGAGGAATGCCAGTACCACACTGAAACACCCATACCACCCTGCACACATGAACAAGACATACAAAACGGAACACCAAAGAGCCCGGGGACCGACAACAGGTGGCCCAAGAATAACATCCACACACAAGGCCCAACGCAGAGCGGAAAGGCAGCCTGCCGCCCACACAAGGGAGAGCAGACAGCACTGAATGACCTTCCATTCCAACTCCGAAACCACAGCCCTACGAAAGAAGCCGGTGAATACAGCCATTGTCCAAAAAAAGACCAACACAGGCATGCAGAGGAGACCGACCACAGGGCAGATAGCGCATATCACCGAAGAACACTACAGACGGGAAAGAAAAAGAAAACACTCCCCCATGTCGGCCCCATGCAAGTTATCTGGAAGGAGTCACACATCACTGACCTTGAACAGTCTGAGAAGCATGTGGGATGAGGGCCCGTGTCCTCCGCACAAGCCAACAGAACACAAGTCCTGTCTCCCTACGACTACACAGAGCTCACAGCAACCTCGGAGCGTGCACATTGCAGACTGCACACACAGCCGGAGCACGCCACCACAACGCACCGCTGCAAAATGGCACTCTCAACACACCTACCCAACTACGCCGGACAGGTCAAGCTGTACAAACACAACCTGACACAGATATTGGGATGCGAACCCCTGTCCCTGCTGAACGTAAGTTACCGACTGACTTACCGCATCACATTGTTCAGCTGCGTCATACCCGTCTTCTACTGTCGGAGGTGTCCCTTCCACCATCCTGTGGAGTTGTGTCTCTCCAACGCGGCATGTCTAAAGGCGGACCTGCTACAACTATTCCTCCCTCTGGACGCACACGACAGGGCCTGTTCAGCCTATGGGGGCATGGCGTATGTGGCGAACATCGGACCCGCACTGCAATGGGACCACTGTGCCTCCACACGACGGATCATCGAGCACAGCTACATCGAATGTCACCCAGCATGCCCCATCATGCTCCTCCAAGGGACAACTTACGAACAACACCTTGACAGCCACCATCCGCTACATTGGCTGGCAAACATGTATACCACCAATGACATGGAAGCCCTGCTGGACGGCATCGCATACCTGACAACCTGTCAATTCGTCGGACCCCGACGCAAGTCCCCCAATTGACCTATGATGTCCAACCCCGCACCCATGCTTAGCTTCCGCACGGACTGGCCAGTCACCACCACAACAGCCATACCAAACGACCGGCAACTGTTACCACACCATCAACGACATCGCCATGACATCGGATATGACCGGGACATGCACACTGTTCCCCATCACATCCAGGAACACCGCATGCATCGTGGGAGGCAGTGGCATGGGGTCTGTGTATCGCACCCACATGGACGGAACTGCACGAACAACCAGGACACGACATGGATCCAGCGCCCATGGACACACACACCGCTCAGTGGACATGAATAGGTCGCCTGGAGTCTGTGGGTGCTGCACCCCTCCCACCCCCGCCCCGGGAATCCCATACCAGGACCTTTGCATGGACGACAAGTGCATACAACAACAACACGACCCCAGTGACTGTGACATGTCCAGTAACCACCACATTGCAACAACAAGTGGCACGCCGCTGCATGCACGCAAGCCCATGCCCTGATGTCATCTCACATGCACGCGTGCATGAGGAACAACCGCAGCAAACCTGTCACATGGAACTGAGATGGACTGTGCCCATGATGCCAAGCGGTCTGGTAGGCTACTTGTATACCGTCTGTGTCAAAGTCCGCAGCTCCGCAGCTATACGTAAATGTACATTAGCACAGCCTTGGCCAAGCAGATGTAACTCTGAAGCCCACATCCCACATGCAACAGCTAATCACATGTAACCCTACACCCTATCCCATTTGTAATCATGCTCAGTATATCCTCAACATGTATTCCGCTGCCAGTAGTGTCCACTATACTGCATCACAGAGGACAGAAGACTCAATATAATGTTTGAAACCAAAACTGTCTCCGCTGATTCAATACACAAGTACGAATGAGAGAGGATGAGAGTATGTGAAGTACACGGCAGTCGTGACATGACCATGTAGTCCACTGGCATTGGATGTCAACGCAAATGAGTAGCACAACTGTGGAAGACACACATGTGTCGTGTGAAGTCGTATGGATGCAGTGCTCAGGTGGGTGGGTGTGACGGGTAGATGCGCACATGCCAAGTTGGAGCACGCCGTGTTGGGAGGGGTCATGAACAGTACACCACCGCTTCCCTGGGCATTGTGAGAGGACACCTGTCGGGGGGGAAGTGAACACGTGTGTGCACAGCAGCCGGGCACACGAACAATGCGGTACCAGGCGCACACGTCAGCCCACCCTCTGTGGACAAGCTGGATCCTGTTGTGCGCCCGCCATGCCCCTTGACAAGGCACACACAGCCCCAGTTGACCAGGTGTAACCCCAACATAGTCAATCCGCACAGGCGATACAGGGCACGGGATGGCAGTGGAGCATGGTGTGTGAGAGGTCTCCTCGCGCTCCTCCTGGTCATATCACGCAGGCAATAGAACCTCAACGTGTAGCATGGCACAAGTCAAATGGAAGTGTAGGGGGGACGCACCACAGCACGAGCAGCACTGACGTCACGGGAGGTGGCTCGCACCATCCCATCCATTTCCCATTATTCCAACCACGCCACATGCCATTGCGACAAAGTGCAAGCGCGTGCGCCACCACCCCCGAGCCCTCCCCAGAGAGGCCAAAGAGTGAATGTGTGGGCCATCAGCTACAGACGGACGTGGCCTGGCCACAAGGGCAGCCACAGCCTCTGGGTGTCGCAGGTGGCGGATCCGGAAGGCGAAGACTGTGATGCATAGTCCATGCAGGCCGGGTCTCCATTTGGGGCACCACGCAGGTGGACGGCGTCCCGCCACACATCATACCCTGAGACAGCCCACTCGTGCAACTGGACCCACACATACACTCCTTGCCCTCTCTGGTGCGAGCTTGGGGCTGCCTGTGCAAGCGCTAGCCTCGCAGGTGCACATGCATATTGGGGGAGCGAGGGGAGGACATGAGGGCTGGGGCGAAGATGACTGTATCACTGTCAGTGAGTACAAGGGATGACCCAGATGTGGACAGGAAGAGACGTGTCCCGTGTGTACTGCAACTAGTCGCCAATCCAACTACCCCCCCATGTCCGGAATGTAAGCCCGCACCTAGGCCTGCCCATCCGCCACATCGAATATACCACCAGCACAACAACCTTCCCATTCGAAACACTGACTGGGGGTGGCGACCAGTGAACAATCATGTGTAGCCTACCCACGCGTACATGTGGGCCCTCCATGATCCATGTCACCTGCGGCAAAGTCATGACATGCGCAATGAGGGAAGTGAGGAGAGCTGTCCGCCCCACGCACAGAAGGTGCATCAGCTCCACAGACCCATCAGCGAGTCCAGCAGGGGTCACATGTGCAGGGGCAGCTGTGCCTGGTGTGAAGGCACATGCATATAGACAGCACATCGACCAATGTGTAGTCTGCCCACATCTACAGTCCATCATCATGTGGACATAGGAATTGAACACAGGGCAACACATCTGAGTGGGTGCACCCACCGTGACCAACAATGCGCAATCATCGACGTACCCGCCCTGTGCATGGCCCCCCACCCAACGGAGGCACATCCAGTGCCACCATCCCACACACACAAGCCTTCCACGAAACATGCTGTGTCCAATGGTCAGTACAGAGTCAGCGCCCATCTGGTGGATCCTGAACAGGAGACACATGCACACACATGCCAGCTCCCACTATGTATGTCTGCCACCTGGCATGTGCAATGTAACCTCTCACCTGTGACGTGTGTCTGCAAGCACACAGCCGTTTTGGCATGGGGCTGTCAATGTGGACACCTGTCAATGTTTCGGGAGGTGTGATCCGTACAGTGCTGTACATAGGGTGCAGTGCTGACACCTACTACTGTCTCATATCCCCTCGTGCCACAGGTCCCACTTGTTTTGGCCGCTCAGCCTGTGCCCACATCGTCGTCGTCGTGTGCCATACTCATCCAGCCTCGGAAGCAGTGCCATGCTCAGCAGACATTCATGTTGCCGTGGCGTTGCCGCTTGACGAATATGCAGTCAGTCGCCATCAGCACGCCCCGCAAGTCATTGGGGCCTAGATCCCCATGTGCATGCTCATGGCAGTGGTTTGTATCACTAGCCATTGCCATTGGTGGGAGACCTGTGTAAGTGTATTGTGGCCGTGCCGTCCCTGCTTGACAGCTGGGCTGTGACTCATGTGCTTGCTCAGTCATGTCAGTGATGTGAATGCGAAATTGCTATGTGTTGTGTTGCTTTGACATGTGTCCACTGCCATCTTCCCTAGGCGGAGACCGAACATTGACCGCCCATACCAATTGCTGGCGGACATGGATGATACTGAGGTCATAAGGAAGTTTCGGCTGGACAGGCCAACCCTGCATCGACTGTGTGCCATGTTGGAACCCCATCTCCGTCCCCGCAGGGTGTATCCGACAGCATTCACCCCCACGGCTAAGGTGATGGACGCCATGCATTTCTTCGCCACTGGGTCATTCCAGCACACAGTGGGCAGTGGAGGAGGGATGTCCCAGCCCATGTTCAGCAAGGTGCTGAGGGATGTACTGGCAGCCATGATGCTGTACCGAAACAGGTACATCAGATTCCCCAGGGCTCGTGAATTGGCGGCAGTGAAGGGTGCATTCTATGCCCTTGGCAGGATCCCACACGTCGTTGGTGCCATTGATTGCACACATGTTGGCCTTGTTCCACCACAGGCCACTGAGCACCTGTACCGCAACAGGAAGCACACGCACTCCCTGAATGTGCAAGTGGTGTGCCTTGCGGACATGGTGATAACCCACGTGTGTGCAAAGTTCCCAGGCTCGGCCCATGACGCACACATAATGCGCAACAGCATCTTGCCACGACTGATGTCCAATCTGCAACAGGATCGTGGCTGTATTGTCGGTGAGTATGTGGAGTGGTGTAGCGTGCTGGCTGTGCGATGCTGTCCCCGGTCCAGTTGGAATAGCAACGGTTCTCTGTGTCCCTCACACCCAGGTGACTCTGCGTACCCGAATGGGGCATGGCTGCTCAGTCCATTGAGAAATCCTCGCACCCCAGCAGACGTTCGCTACAATGAGGCACATGGGAGGACCAGACGTGTGGTCGAGCGTACCTTTGGCCTCCTCAAGTCCAGGTTCAGGTGCCTGGACCGCACCGGGGTGCGCTGGCGTACTCCCCACAGAAGGTGTGCCAGATAGTGGTGGCGTGCTGCATGCTGCACAATCTGGCCATTCGGAAGCAGATCCCCCTCATCGTGGATGACGGAGATCAACCAGGGCCCCAGCCCGCAGACCAGGACAGCTCGAGTGAGGAGGACAGCGGAGAGGATGAAGCTGGGAATGTGCGTCAGCAGCTCATCGCCCGCTACTTCACTTGACGGTGAGTGTCCATGTACGACGGCTGATGTGGCTGTATCTGTGCAGGTGTGTGTGTGCTGTGTCAGGGTGGCCTTTTGTTCACTGCGTGCTGTGTGTCAACGCTCCATGGCCAGGTTAGTATGCCACTGTTGGTGGCTGTGGCATTGTGCCCTATTGCTCTGTGCGATGTGTGTACATTGCTTGTAGTTGTTGACATGTACTGTGTGATGGGTGTGTGACACACTCATTGAATGTGCTCCTGTTCTGTCTCCCACCCCTAGGTCCCTACAGGCCCTCCGGTTCCATTGCCATGCCACGCATCAGGTGCCGTTCCGCTCAAGGTGGCCGTTGTATTCCGTACAATTAAAACACAGGGCACAGACAGCAGTTTGTGGAAGAGGTGCATTTATTTCAAACTGTGACATGTGATTGTGTGTAAGGTGATGACAAACGTGGTGCGTGCAGTGACAATGAGCTGTTGGTCATGGCTGCGTGATGCTCAGGGTGTACCCACTGGTTCTATGTCCATAGTCCAACACACACATGCCATCCAGATGGCTGTGTGGAGTGGGATCATAGTCCAAGTCAATGCAGTGGGTGGTCAAGGAAGGCTGGCTGGCTGCCTCACTTGCGTCTGGAGCGTGCGAAGTCCTCCCGGGAGATCTGTTTCCACTTCGGACGGCCCCTTCCACGTTTGCGAGGGGGGGTGCCTGCTTGCGACCTACTGGTGGTTGAGGTGTGCTCACTGGCTGTGGACGCAGGGGAACTGGACACTGCTGCTCGACCCTGCGCCCCGGCAGGTGGTGGCGGAGGGGGAGCTGCTGTCCCTGGCTGTGACCTCACCGCCACCACCAGCTGGCCCATGAGGTCCACGAGTTGGCCCATACGGGCGTCCATGGACCTCAGCACCCCCAGCACCTCACGCGTGTCTGTAGCAGACCTGGCCCATTGTCCTTGGGCCTCTTCATAGGCCCCAAGGACCCTGGCAATTTGAGGCAGGGCATGGTTCCCAGGGGAGACTGGCGTTTCCCTGACCCTGCTCCTCCTACCAGTCCTGCTGCCACCGGCCTGCCCACTATCCACATTGCTCACCACGGTCCTCGCCCTGGCTCCCAGGGTGGATCCAGTGGGCCGGGCCACCACCTGCGCTGGTGCTGGGGCCAGCGAAGACGTGGTAGCGGTTGCGGCAGTGGTAGTGGCCGCAATGACCGTGGGTGTGGCCGCAATGACCGTGGGTGTGTCCGCAATGACCGTGGGTGTGTCCGCAATGACCATGGGTGTGGCCGCAACGACAGTGGCTGCAGGGGGCTGTGAATGTACAACAGCCCTGGATGATGGGTTGGTGGGTAGGTGGGGGCCTGGGGAGCGGCTGGGCCCTGCCACACCGGATGGGCCTGCTGGGTGGTCCGTGTCCGAGGAGGAGGACAGATCCTCCACATCCGTGTGTCCTTGTTGGGGGCTTGCAGGCTGGCTGTGCTGGCTGCTGTCTCCATCCCCAGCATCCAGCAGTTCGTCACCTGTGGGGAGAATGAGATTTGTTAATGTGTTGCACCTGGCGAAGTATGTATTTGTTGTCTGACATTCACAGTTCGTGCAATCTCGTACATGGGTTTCCCGGAGGCGTGTGTGTGGCTGTACCATTTGTAGTTGTGTGTGCTTGGCAATGGGACTGTGTGCTGTGCACATGTGGCATGGGACGGATTGGCCATGCCGATGGGTGTGTTGCTGTGCTCCTACTTATTGTGACTCTGGTGTATGCGGGCTCCTGGCCCATCCTGGGTCTGGTTTGTACTTTGCTTTTGGGGTTCAAATGGGACGCTTAGGAACGCATATGGCAACATGGGGGCCATGCCCCAGAAACGCATTTGGGATGGAATATGCTCTTGGGCTACATGCTGGGAGCCATGGGTGCCGAACGTGACATGTGTTGTGGCAGCATGACAGTGCATGGTCTGAGGTGTGTGCATGCCTGACATACCCTGCATATTTGCTGTCTGTTGTGATTACTGGACATGGCATTGGACGCATCGTTATGAGTGTGTGATGGTTGTGTGCCACCCGACGTATTGCAGTTGTCCCATCTCCTTGGTGTGCGTGCTGCCCTGTGCCATGTGCATCACTGCAGTGCTCGGGGGGTGTGGCCCATGTTGTGTGTTGTTGCTCACAGTGTGGCGTGCGCTTCATTGACTTCTGGCACATGGTTGGTCATGGGCATGTATCTTAGCGTGACTGCTGTATGTGTGGCAGCTGTTCGGATGACATGCCTTTCATGAGACTGGGGCTGACGGATGGGATGGATGGTATGTTGTATGTGCATGGTGTGTCTGTGTGTTTGATGGGTTCAGTGGTGTTCGTGTGCATTTATGTTGTTCCGCTCTGTTGCGTCTAGTGTTGTTTGTCTTACATAGGCGTAGTTGTGGGGTGTGTGGTTGACAGGCAGTAGGGGCTACATGGACAGGACTTCAATGGTGTTTCGGTTGTGTGTGATGGGTTGCACAGTGGCTGCCGTGTGGTACTATATTCAGTGTGGCTTGTGCATGCAGACGTGGCTCCTTGGGTGTTGCTGTGTCTGTGATGGGTCATGTGGGGTGTGAGTCTGTGGTTCATGTCCGTGTGCACATTGTTCACTTGTTCGTGACAGTGGGCGGTGCTGCGTGTTCGTCTGCTACGTGACATGTCCCATGTGTTGGTCGTGTTACGGTCCTCATGCCTCCAGTAATCCAGCCCTGTCCAGTTTCCCACCTGCTGGTTGTTCGGGCGTGCACTGTCCTGGATGCCACATGGTTCTCCGCGGGGGGTGCTCCATGTTGCCGGTCTGTGGGGGGGGGGGCGGTGTTGTGGGTCGTGGTGATGGCTGGACACCCACTGACACCGATTGTTGTGGACCGTGATGTCTACCTTTCGGCTGTCGGTGTGCACTGCGGTGGCTGACACGTGGCTGTGGGGTGTGGGGGATGCTCCTCCTTGCTGTGCTGTGGGACTAGGGGCCTGGTGTGTGTTGTACTTGAGCTGTCCACCCTCCCACCCACTGCACTTTGTGTTCCTGCCACTTACCTGTTACTTGTCGGTTAGTGCAGCTATGGCGGACACATGGGTGTGGTGGGTGCTCGTTGTGGCGCTTCTGGCATACTTGGGGACCCCTTGGTGGTTACGTGGCTGGCTGAGTGTACACATGCACCCACGTATCTTTCAGTTGTTAGGTTTGGGCTGTGTGTGGTGGTGTCTGTTGCATGTGTGTGTGATGTGTTGTGTATTGTGTGCTGGACATGGGGGTGTTTGTCCCTGGGAGCTGTGGCATGGTGGTAGGGAATGTGAGTACATAGCGGTGTGCTGGTATACATTAGTTTGTACTTACCAGCCTCCACTCCCCCTGGTAATCCGGTGAGGATCTCCGGATGGATGATGACTCGCACCTTCTCCTCCCACGCTTTGAAGGTCTTGAAAAGCGCGGGATTCCCTCCGCCAGTGACGGCAGCCAGCTCTCTGTTTTTGCTCTCCTTCTTCTTGACCAGGCTTTTGACGTCATTCCACCGTTTGTTTATTTCTCCTCTGTTCCTGGGCAGGGTCCCGACTGCATTGACCTGGTCTACGATCCGGTTCCACATTCTGTTTCTGGTGGCTAGTGGTGTGTGCTGGACCAGGTTTCCATAGATTTGTGGGTGCACCTTGATGATCTCGTCGACCATGACCGTCAGCTCAATGGGCGTGAACTTGGGCATTCTTTGTGGTGCCATGGTGTTTGTGGTGCTGGTGCGGTGTGTGTTGTGTAATGTGCAGGGGGTTTGTGGTGCCGGTGTTTGGTGGTGGTGGTGGTGGTGGTGGTTGTGATGTGTGCGTTTCTGTGGTGTGCTGCTGTCCTTGCTGTGTCACTGTGTCCTCTCCTCTCCTCTCTGCTTTGCAATGTTGCAAGGGGTTGTGGTCTGTGGGAGTGCTGCTTTTGTACTTACCTATGTGGGTGTGTCCTCATGGTCTGTTGTTTTCAGGTGTGTTGTGTCTGGTGTTCTGGCCTTTGTAGTTTTTGTTTGTCCAGGGGGGTGTTTTCGGGATGTGTACTGTGCTTGTGTATTTGTGCGTGCCTTGCTGTGTGGACTTGTTGGCCATGTTGTGTGCGATTGTTTTTGTCAGCAGATGGTTTCTGTGCAGGGACGTGGCCGCCATGGCTTCTGCCGTGTCAATTTTCATCGGCGTTGTTTGCGCTGGCGGGCGGTATATTTGTAGTTTTCCCGCGCTCATGGCGGTGCGATCGTAATTTCACGTGCGGTGTGTCGGCCGTGAGGGTGGGCGGTTTTGTGTTGTCGTGCGTGTTTCCGTCCGTGGCGGGCAGTTTGACTCCGACTCGGACGAGGGCGGGCGGTATCTTGTGTGATTTTTCCGCCGATGGCGGTTTTCGGTTTGTGTCATCGTAATGGCGTGGTCGGTGTTCAGACGGTGTGTGCGGGCGGATTTTTGCCGCTTTCATGCGTGGCGGATTTT
Organism: Calotriton arnoldi; assembly: GCA_963921515.1. Lineage (NCBI taxonomy): Eukaryota > Metazoa > Chordata > Amphibia > Caudata > Salamandridae > Calotriton > Calotriton arnoldi. The sequence continues at coordinate 491,147 of CAWUFW010008315.1, forward strand.
TTTACGCCGGGTATCGTAATGGGCCTTTAATTAACAATTATATAATTATCAATAACAATTAATTAAAATAAATTATAACTTAATTACAATTAAATTACTTCCCACCCTATTCCCCTATAAACCCACAACCCGCTACAGTACAAAAAAAATAAATTACTTAAAATGTTTTTTTATTAACATATACAAATTGTAAACATATATTTTTAAACAAGTAGAACACTTAACAAAAACACATATAACACATAACATAACAAAATACATAACAATAATACAAATTTCGATATTAGTAACATCGATATTAAAAAATTCGATATTACTTACCTTAGGGTCGATATTCTGTCCATCGATATTCTGTCCCTTCGATATTCTGTCCCTCCGATATTTTAACTTCGATATTTTTGTATATCGATATATTATTTTTGATATATTGTCTGCTCACCATCTTTAGCGCCAGGGTACCCGTAGGGTGTGTGTCGCGCTCTATAAATGTTATATACAATACAATACAATACAATACAATACACTTCTTAACCTATTGTATTCTGTAACACAACTACTATCAGCACTAACTTTCTTTTCATCAAAATTAACCAAAAACAACCCAGACAATATTCTAACCCACAACAATGCTACATATGACATACCTTCTTTAAATGCAATGCTTCCAATATTAATACAAGCTGCATCTACACCTAAACCTTGTGATTCAGTGATAGTTACAGCATATGCTAGAGAGACAGGGAGATGCTTGTGATGAACATATAAATCTTTCACTAGCAAGACATGTACAACACATTGACCAATTTGTTTGATGCCAGTATTCTGATCGCATTTTATAGCCAAGAATTCAATCTCATTCTGATTTGGAAAATTAATAGAATCAATAACTTTACCCATTACACCATTTACTAATCCTCCTCAACATTTAAATTACGCTGCAACAGTTTTTACACACATGTAAACACTCCTCTAATCCATCAGTCTTAGATACAGATTTTTCTAATAAATCTAGTTGTCCTTAAAGTTTTTAGTTTTAGCACTATTGTGACTCCCTGGTGTTCTATTTTGCTAATAGATGATAATTCCCAAAAAGTCTTTCTTCTCCAATTTCAGCAATTCTTCATTAAAATTGGCACACTCTTGAAGTGTAAGCATTAAAAAAACTATTGATTTTCATTGACTGTGGGGTGTTGAACTTTGACTACTTTGTGAACTATCCTAAGCTATCACTGCAGCAACTGTTTCTTCTTGCTGAATCTCATCTCTTAACATTTGCATATAATTTTGGAGACTGAACATCTTTTACAGTATTAAATAAATCTTACTAGCAATCATACCCTCCAAGTCTTTCGGATTCTGCATGCCAAGGTTTGAAAAGTTGAAGAATTGCCACATAGAAAAACTCTCTTTTCTCTTGAGTTTGGCAATTAAGTTTCCTGTGGTTAATGAAATTTTCTTTTGCAAGTTTCACTAAACAACCATCACATCCAAGAACAGCAAATTTCCCTTCATCTATGTTTTCTTTTACATGACTTCTGTATCTGAGGTACTAAAGAATTTCATATAGGCACATGTTTTATGAGTGTACAATTCTTCTTGGGTAGTATGTATCCAACATTTTTGTTTTTTCTATATCTGTACTTTCCTGGTCAAACTCCATTAGATACTGAATTTCTGGGAAAGACTTTAACACTCTATTTCACGTGCATGTTAGTCCTAGACTTACCCAAACAATTCCCCTAGACTTTGAGAATAAACTGGTCAAGCTCAACCTGTGACAACATTCATAAGATTCCCATCTCCCTATGGTATAGCATTTTTAAACTAAAGTGGTACAACTTTATTGTTTAACTCTTTTCTGCAAAAATCTCTCGCCACATCTCTTTCATTTCAGTCTTCTCCGATTTTTTAATTTAGGAATTCACATAACAAGCAACAGCAATGGAGTAGTCTGCAGCAAATTGTATGTCCATATTTGCATTCCACATTTTCAAAACTACAGCATTATAATCATTAATGAACTTGGAAGCCTCTGTTCTTCTAATGTATCTATGTATTTTCAGTTATTTCCATTTTATTGTATGTCTAACTGCAGATAAGAGGCTGTTGAATCTTCCTTGTGAAATATTCAGTTGTGGAAACCCAAATGTCCTCAATGTTTGAGTTTGTCTCTCTTAAAAATTCAAGCAAGTCATCCCATTCATATTAAGCAGAACTAAGAGTAACAGACCAAGTTGGCGCACCCAGGTTTCTCAGCACGGATTTCAGTTCCCCATGTCGCCGATACCAATACTCGTTGGTGTCAGGTTGGCACGTCATCAAATTAATTAAATTGTATTCTACGTTTTCATCTTTTTGTTGTACTTTATCAACAAATACTTTGAAGATAAACACCTGTCTTCAACATATGATTCTCAGCAATAGAAAGTCCAGACAATTAACTTTCAAATAAAAGATGGAATATATACGGAATACATTGATGAAATAGTCATGTTAAGCGGTATTCAGCTGCTGGTATCTGTACAGCACGGTCATCATAGCGGCCTCCTGCTTTAGTAAGAAACAGTTGGTGAAAACAGTAACAGTAAACTTTTTTCCATATACTTAAGGGAGCTCCTCTTGCTTGTTTCATTTGAAACAGCTCAATAGCATCACCAATGATTTCTTTACAATGCAGGGGATGGATGCTGTAATGTTTATAAATTTGTTCATATCTCGATTAATCCACTTTTTCAAACTGTCCACTGGATACTAATGTCTAAATCTCTAAACAAATTACATTTTCAGCAACATCAACATTTCTATGGTAAATATTATTTTTGGCCAGGTATAGTTTTGTTTTCTTAACCTTATTAACATCTACTAAATCTTGCCATATTTTTCTACTCTTTGGTGTCCATTACGATACCGGGCGGTAAAAAATCCGTCATCCACCATAGCGGTAAAAATCCGCCCGCCTACTCCGTCTGAATACCGACCGAGCAATTACGATGCCGCGAAGCGAACACCGCCCGCGGCGGAAAAAAACCCCAAAATACCGCCCGATCATGTCCGATTCTAAGTCCACCCGTCCGCCACTGACACAAATACGCACGACAACCAAAAACCGCCCGCCCTGACGATCGAGACACCGCCCGTGAAATTAGGATCGCTCCGACATAAGCGCGGTAAATACACAAATACACCGCCCGCCATCTTAAACAACAGAGATGGAAATGGACACGGCGGAAGCCCTGGCGGCCACGTCCCTGCACAGAAACCATCCGCGGACCCAAACAAACACACACAACATGGCCAACAAGTCCACACAGCAAGCCACGCACAAATACACAAACACAGTACACATCCCAAAAAAACACCCCCCCCTGGACAAACAAATAAACTACAAATCCCAGAACACCAGCCACAACACACCTGAAAACAACAGACCATCATGACACATCCACATAGGTAAGCACAAAAGCAGCCCCTTCACAGACCACAATCCCTTGCAACACTACAAAGCCAAGAAGAGAGGAGAGAACACAGCGACACAGCAAGGACAGCAGCACACCACAGCAGCACACCACAGATACGCACCCATCACACCCACCACCACCAGCACCAGCACCAGCACCACCAAACACCAGCACCACAAATGACCTGCACATCACACACCACACACACACACACCGCACCAGCACCACAAACACCAAACCACACACCATGGCAGCACACAGAATGCCAAAGTTCACTTCAACTGAGCTGACGGTCATGGTCGAAGAGATCATCAAGGTGCACCCACAAATCTTTGGCAACCAGGTCCAACAGACAACAGTAGCCACCAGAAATCGGATGTGGAGCAGGATCGTAGACCAGGTCAATGCAGTAGGGAACGTGCCACGCAACCGAGGCGAAATCACCAAGAGGTGGCACGATATGAAAAGGGAGGTCAAGAAGAAGGAGGCCAAGAATCGGCAGCTGGCTGACAGGACTGGCGGAGGTAATCCCGCGCTTTTCAAGACCTTCAAGGCGTGGGAGGAGAAGGTGCGAGGCATCATACATCCGGAGAGTCTCACCGGAATACCAGGGGGAGTGGAGGCTGGTAAGTACAAACAAATGTATACCAGCACACCGCTATGTACTCACATGCACTACCACTATGCCATAGCTCCGAGGGACAAACACCCCCATGTCCAGTACACAATACACAAGACATCAACCACACATGCAACAGACACTACCACACACTCAGCCCAAACCGACCAACTAACAAAACCATGGAGGCATGTGTACAGTCAGCCAGCACCGCAACTCCCACCAGGTCCCCTTGTACTCCAAAAGTGCCAGAAGGAGCACTCACCACACCCACACCCATGTGTCAGCCATAGCTGCAGTAACCGACAAGTAACAGGTAAGTAGCCGGAACACAAAGTCAGTGGGTGGGAGGGGGGACAGCTGAAGTACAACACACACCAGGCCCCTAGTCCTACAGCGCAGCAAGGTGGAGCACACCCCACACCCATGTGTCAGCCACTGCAGTGCACACCTTCAGCTGACAGGTAGATATCTCACCCTACATGGAGGGGTTTCTGTGGGTGGTAAGCCAGCACCACAACTCACAACACCGCCCCCACTCCCACAGACCAGCAACATGGAGCACCCCACCCTCCCATAACCATGTGGCATCCATTGCATTGTGCACTCAAAAACAACCTGTAGGTGGAAAACTGTACAGGGCGGGGTGTCTGTAGGCATGAGGACTGTATTACGACTAACACATGGGACATGTCACGTAGCAGAGGAACACGCAGCACTGCTCCCTGTCACAATCATGTGACCAATGTGCACACGGACATGTATTACAGAGTCATACCCCACATGAGCCATCACAAACACAGCAACACCTAAGGAGCCACGTCTGCATGCACAAGTCCCACTGGTGCACAGACCCACACAGCGGGCACTGTGTCACTCATCACACACATCAGCAACACCATCGAAGTCTTGTCCATGTAGTCCTTACTGCCTGTTACCCACACATCGTACAACAACGCCCATGTAAGTCCAACCTGCCTAGAAGTAACAGCGTGGGACCACAATAATGCACATACACACCACTGGACCCATGAAACACACAGGCACACAATGCACATTCAACATATCATCCATCTCATCTGTCAGCCCCTGTGTCATGAAAGGTATGTCATCCGAACAGCTGGCCCTCATACAGTAGTCATGCAAAGATACCTGCCCATGACAAATAATGTGCCTGCAGTGACTGAAGCGCACGTCACACTGTGATTAACAACATACATAATATAGTCAACACCCCAAGAGCACTGCATTGATGCACATGGCCGAGGGTAGCACGCACACCAAGGAATTGGCACATCTGCAATACGTCGTGTGGCACACAACCATCACTCACTCACAACAATGCTTCCAATGTAATGTCCATAAATGATACCAGTCAGCAGATATGCCGGGTATGTTAGACATACACACACCTTTGTTTCTGCACTGTCATGTTGCCAAAACACATGTCCCGTTCTGCACCCATATGTCACAGTATGTACCCCAAAACCATATTTCACCTCAAAAGCGTTGAGGGGGCTGTACCCCCTTTTCCCATCTGCGTATCTAAGCGTTCCATTTGAACCCCTAAACCATATTCCACCTCAAAAGCGTTGAGGGGCTGTACCCCCTTTTCCCATCTGCGTTTCTAAGCGTTCCATTTGAAGCCCTAAACCATATTTCACCTCAAAAGCGTTGAGGGGGCTGTACCCCCTTTTCCCATCTGCATGTCGAAGCGTTCCATTTGAACCCCAAAACAATATTTCACCTCAATATCGTCGATGGGTCTGGAGCCCGCATACACCCGAGCCACAAAATGTAGGAGTATAGCAACACACACCCATCGGCATTGCTAATCCGTCCCATGCCACATGTTCACATCACACAGTTCCATTGCCTTGCCCACGCATACACACATCGTACATCCACACACACGCCACTGGGAAACCTGTGCATGACAGTGCATGAACTGTGAATGTCAGACAACCAATACATACTTTGCTAGGTGCAACACATTAACCTATCTCATCCTCCCCACAGGTGCCGAACTGCTGGATGCTGGAGAGGGAGACAGCAGCCAGCACAGCCAGTCCGCAAGCCCCCGACCCGGACTCACGGATGTAGAGGAGCTGGACACCTCCTCGGACGTGGACCACCCAGCAGGCTCATCTGGTGTGGCAGGGCACAACCACTCCCCAGGGCCCCTCCTACCCACCAACCCATCACCCAGGGCTGCTGACCAGTCACAGACCCCTGCTGCCACGGTCGTTGTGGCCACCACCACCGCCGCAACCACCACCACCGCCGCAACCACCACCACCACCGCAACCACCACCACCACGTCATCCCTGGCCACAGCCCCAGCGCAAGGGGTGGCCTGGCCGTCGGGGTTCACCCTGGGAGCCAGACCGAGGACCGTGGTGAGCAATGTGGCTAGTGGGCAGGTTGGTGGCAGCAGTACTGGTAGGAGGAGCAGGGTCAGGCCAACGCCATCTGTGCCTGGGAGCCAAGCCCAGCCGCAAATCGACAGAGTCCTTTGTGGCCTATGAAGCGGCCCAAGGAGAATGGGCCAGGTCGGCTAGCGACACGCGGGAGGTCCTTGGGGTGTTCAGGTCCATGGACGCCCATATGGGCCAATTCGTGGCCCTCATGGGCCAGCTGGTGGTGGTGGTGAGGGCACAAGCAAGGCCAGCAACACCACCTCCGCCACCACCTGCTGTGGCGCAGGGTCGTGCAGCATCGCGTTCCCCTGCGTCCACAGCGAGTGAGCACTCCTCAGCCACCACCAGCAGCCCACCAACACACCCCCCCCTTCCAAACGTGGAAGGGGCCGTCCGAAGAGGAAACAGGTGTCCAGAGAGGACTTCGCACGCACCAAAAGACAGTGAGTCAGCCAGTTACCTTGACCACCTACTGCATTGACTTGTAATACGATCCTACCCCACACTGCCATGTGAATGGCATGTGTCTGTTGGACTGTGGACATAGGACTAAATGGGTACACCTTGAGCATCACGCAGCCATGACCGTCAACTCATAGTCACTGCACGCACCACTTTTGTCAACACCTTGCACACAATAACATGTCACCGCTGAAAATAAATACACCTTGATCACAATCTGCTGTCTGTGCCCTGTGTTTATTCAATGATGTGCAACCGCCACCATGAGCAGAAATGCATCTGCTGTGTGGTATGTCGATGGGACAGGAGAGGCTGCAGGGACCTAGGGGTGAAAAACAGAACAAGAGTACATTCAATGAGTGTGTCACACACTCATCACACAGTACTTGTCACCAACTTCAGGCAATGTACACACATCTCACAGAGCAACAGGGCACAATGCTACAGCCACTGTCAGTGGCATACTAACCTGGACATGGACCATTGACACACAGCACTCAGTGAACAAAAGGCCTCCGTGACAGAGCACACATACACCTGCACAACTACAGCTACTTCAGCCGTCGTAAATGGACACTCACCGTCAAGTGAAGGAGCGGGCGATGAGCTGCTGACGCACATTCACAGCTTCCTCCTCTCCACTGTCCTCGTCACTGGACCCGTCCTGGTCTGCAGGCTGGGGCCCTGGATGATCACCGTCATCCACTATTAGGGGGATCTGCTTGCGAATAGCCAGATTGTGCAGCATGCAGCAAGCCACTACTATCTGGCACACCTTCTGTGGGGAGTACGCCAGCGCGCCCCGGTGCGGTCCAGGCATCTGAACCTGGACTTGAGGAGGCCAAAGGTCCGCTCCAACACACGTCTGGTCTTCCCATGTGCCTCATTGTAGCGCTCATCAGCTGGGGTCCGAGGATTACGTAATGGGCTGAGCAGCCAAGGCCCATTCGGATAAGCAGAGTACCCTGGGTGTGAGGAATACCGAGATTAGTTGCAATTCCAACTGTCCCCAAGACAGCATCGCACAACAGCCACGCTACACGAGTACACATACTCACCAACAATCCAAGCATGGTCCGGTTGCAGATTGGTCATCAGACGTGGTAGGATGCTGTTGCGCATGATGTGCGAGTCATGGGCCGATCCTGGAAACTTCGCACACACGTGTGTAATGACCATGTCCGCAAGGCACACCACTTGCACATTCAGGGAGTGGGTGTGCTTCCTATTCCGATAAATGTGCTCCAGGGCCTGTGGTGCTACAAGGCCAATATGGGTGCAATCTATTGCACCAACAACGTGGGGGATCCGTCCAAGGGCATAGAAATCACCCTTCACTGCCGCCAATTCACGAGCCCTGGGGAATCGTATGTACCTGTTCCTGTACAGCATCATAGCTGACAGTACATCACGTAGCACCATGCTGAACATGGGCTGGGACATCCCACTTCCACTGCCCACTGTGTGTTGGAATGACCCAGTGGCGAAGAAATGTAGCCATCATCTTAGCCGTGGGGGTAAATGCAGTCGGATACACCCTGTGAGGACGGAGGTGGGGTTCCAACAAGGCACATAGGCGATGCAGGGTGGGTCGGTCCAGTCAGAATTTCCGGATTACCTCCACGTCCTCCATGTCTGACAGCAATTGGTAGGGGCGATGTATGTTTGGTCTCCTCCTAGGGAAGATGGAAGTGGACACATGTCAAAGCAACATGCCACATGGCATTTCCACAAACACAAAACAAAAATGACTGACCAAGCAATTGAATCACAGAACAGCTGACAAGTAGGGACAGCACAGCCACAATACACTTACACAGGTCCCCTTACCAATAGCAATGAGCAGTGACACAAACCATTGCTATCAGCATGCACATAGGGATTTAGGCCTTAACAACTTGTAAGGCATGACGATGATATCAGACTGCATATTTGGGAAGCGGAAACACCACGGCAATATAACTAGCTGCTGTGCCTGACACATCATCCGCGGCTGGGTGAGTATGGCACACACCAACAACGCAATGGACACAGGCTGAGCGGCAAAAACAAGTGGGTCCTGTTGCACGAGGGGATATGAGACAGTCATTGATGTCCCTACTTCACCCTATGTACAGCACTGTACGGATCACACCTCCAAAACACATTGACAGGTGTACACATTGACAGCTCCATGACAACACAGCTGTGTGATTGCAAATACACATCACAAGTGACACGTAACGTAGCACGTGCCAAGTGGGAGATGTGCATAGTGAAAGATGGCATGTGTGTGCATATGCATGTCCCATGCTCCCATGCCAATGTGTACATGATGATGTGCCAACAGACATGTGGAGGCTGAGCACTGGCCGTCCCTGCCCATGTGCACAGCATGTTGTGGCCCTGTCCAGTGTGGACCTGCCCCCACACACAAGTCATGGCCACACCTGCAGATGCATTGCACACATCATACTGTGTAGTGCACATGGCATCAGCGGACTGTACCCGCCATGGGCCAGGCCCTTACGGCCAACTCCAATGGCCCTCGCGGTTGCACCCTGCGTGTCCCGCAATGGAGGAAAGCGTCACGGGCCAGCTGGGAGGAGGCCATCATCTGCAATTTAAGCAGGCAGACACGGTACACCAATTGCAGCGGCTTGGCCCCACTGAAACTGCACCAGGGGCTATATGACTGTGGGAGTGAGACCGGCATTACCACAGCTACCAGGGACTGCAGCCTGGTATCCCTCAACAACACCTGCTGCTGCCACCTGTCCACCTTCACGTCGATGATGCTGAGGATATGTCCAGGTCCACTCACCAGCGAGGAGCTGGAGATCCTGGATTCCGAGCTCCACGCACACTGCACTTGGCTATTCCTTGCGAAAGTTGTGTGTGAGAGACAACTGCAGTGTGTGTGTGAGTGCATGTGGGGGACACACATGTCGTCGATCCGCAGCACTATGAGTCAGAGCCGGTGGGGTTCAAACATGCACTGCTCACCATGCTGACTGCAGGTGGCAGGGGTATGTGAGCTCTCGGGCGCTTTGACATGTCTGTCCCTCCCGAGTGGTGGTTAGTGGCACTGAATGTGACCTCCGTTGCGGGGTGGGCCATGCACAGGGCGAGTACGTTGATTGTTGCGCAGTGTTGGTCACAGTGGGTACACCCACACAGATGTGTTGTCTTGTGATCTTTTGCTAGGTCCGCCTGACAATGGACAGTAGATGTGGGCAGACTACACATTGCTCGATGTGCTGTCTATATGCATGTGCCTTCACACCAGGCACAGCTACCCCTGCACATGTGACCCCTGCTGCCCTCAGTGCTGGGTCTGTTGAGCTGATGCGCCATCTGTGCGTGGGGCAGACAGCTCTCCTCACTTCCGTCATTGCCCATGACATCACTTTGCCGCAGGTGACATGGATCATGGAGGGCCCACTTGTACGCGTGGGTGGACTACACAAGACTGTCCGATGGTTGTCACACCCAGTCAGTGCTTCGAATGGGAAGGATGTGGTGCTGGTACTCATTTTTATGTGTCAAGTGGGCGGGTCTAGGTGCGGGGCTACATGCAAGACATGGGAAGTTCATCGGCTTATCTACTAGTTGCAATACACACGAGACACGTCTTTTTATGACCACATCAGGGTCACTCCTTAAACTAACTGGAAGTCAGACAGTCATATTTTACCCTGTCCTCATGGCCTCCCCTCGCTCACCCAAATATGCGTTTGCACCTGAGAAGCCAGCGCATGCACAAGCAGCTCCAAGCTCGCCCCAGAGAGGCCAAGGAGTGTATGTGAAGATCTGGCTCCACGAACGGACAGCGGACAGCTACGCCGCCCACAAGAGCGCCACCCGCAGTCACCATCACCTCATCAGATCCGCCAAAAGGGCCTCACTCAAAGACCGCCTAGACAACAACGCACACAACTGCAAAGAGCTCTTCAACATCGTGAAGGAACTCTCCAACCCCAGCTCCAACACCAACGACATCCAGCCGTCGCGAGACCTGTGCGACTCACTGGCCACCTTCTTCCACCGCAAAATTGCCGACATCCACGACAGCTTCAACACCACGACCGCCCCGGCAACCACCGAGACCACTGCCCCCACAACCACCAACCGCCTGCTCTCCTGGACCAACATCAACGACGAGGACACCAGCGAGATCATGAACACCATCCACTCCGGTTCACCGCTAGACCCGTGCCCTCACCACATCTTCAACAAAGCCAGTACAGCCATCGCGCCCCATCTCCGGAAAATAATCAACATCTCCTTCGAGACAGCAACCTTCCCGGAAAGCTGGAAGCACGCCGAGATCACCGCCTTACTCAAGAAACCCAAGGCAGACCCCAAGGACCTCAAGAACGTCCGACCCATCTCTCTGCTCCCATTCCCCGCGAAGGTCACCGAGAAAATCGTCAACAAACAACTGACCCGCTACCTCGAGGAGAACAACATCCTGGACCCTTCCCAGTCCGGCTTCCGCAGCAACCACAGCACCGAAACCGCCCTCATCGCCGCCACCGATGACATCAGGACCCTGCTAGACAACGGAGAAACAGCAGCCCTCATCCTCCTGGACCTATCAGCCGCCTTCGACACGGTCTGCCACCACACACTACGAACACGCCTTCACGACGCCGGGATCCAAGAGAAGGCCCTGGACTGGACCACATCCTTCCTTTCCGGCAGAACACAAAGCGTCCGCCTCGCCCCTTCCGATCCAAGGCCACCAAGATCATCTGCGGCGTACCCCAAGGCTCCTCCCTCAGCCCAACGCTGTTCAACATCTACATGGCACCCCTCGCTCACGTCGCCCGACAGCACAACCTCAACATCATCTCCTACGCCGACGACACCCAGCTGATCCTCTCCTCACCAAAGACCCTCACACCGCCAAAGCCCACCTCCACGAAGGAATGAAGGCCGTCGCCGAATGGATGAGGACCAGCCGCCTGAAGCTGAACTCGGACAAGACGGAGGTCCTCATCCTTGGTTCCAACCCTTCAGCCTGGGATGACTCCTGGTGGCCAACATCACTGGGAACAGCCCCGCCACCCACCGACCACGTACGCAACCTAGGGGTCATCCTCGACCCCACCCTCTCCATGACTAAGCAGGTCAACGCCGTTTCCTCATCCTGCTTCAACATCCTCCGAATGCTCCGCAGGATCTTCAAGTGGATCCCCACCGAAACAAGAAAAACAGTCACCCAGGCCCTAGTCACCAGCAGGCTGGACTACGGAAACGCCCTCTACGCAGGAACGATGGCTAAGCTCCTGAGACAGCTGCAACGCATCCAGAACGCCTCTGCACGTCTTATCCTCGACATCCCCCGACGCAGCCACATCACACCCCACCTGAGAGACCTGCACTGGCTCCCTGTCAACAAGAGGATAACCTTCAAGCTCCTCACCCACGCACACAAAGCACTCCACAACTCCGGACCAGCCTACCTCAACAGACGACTCAGCTTCTACACCCCCACCCGCCAGCTCCGCTCGACCAGCCTCGCCCTCGCCACAGTCCCCCGCATCCGGAAAACGACCGCCGGCGGCAGATCCTTCTCCCACCTCGCCGCCAAGACCTGGAACACCCTCCCCACCAACCTCCTACAGACCCAAGACCTACTGGCCTTCAGAAGACTCCTCAAGACCTGGCTCTTCGATCAGTAGCAGCACCACCCCCCTCTTCCCCCAGCGCCTTGAGACCCTCGCGGGTAGGTAGTGCGCTTAATAAGTGACATGATTGATTGATTGATTGATTGATTGATTATGTGTGGGTCCAGTTGAACAAGTGGTCTGTCTCGCGGTATAATAAGTGGCGGGACGCCGTACACCTGCGTGGTGCCCCGACTCGAGACCCGGGCAACATTGACAATGCATGACAGGCTCCGCAGTCCGGATACACCACCTGCAACACACAGAGGCTGTAGCTGCTCTAGCGGCCCAGGCCGCATCCAACTGGAGCTCATGGACCCACACATTCACTCTTTGGCCTCTCTGGGGCGAGCTTGGAGCTGCTTGTGCACGCACTGGCTTCTCTGTTGCAATGGCATGTAACGTGTGTGGGAAAATAGGCAATGAGTGAGATGGTGCGAGCCACCTTCCGTGACTTCACTCCTGCTCGTGATGTGTGCGTCACCCCACTACTTCCATTTGACTTGTGCCATACTACATATTGAGGATGTGTTGCCTGCGTGATGTGACCAGGAGGAGCACGCCATGACCTCTCACCCACCATGCTCCACTGCCATCCCGTGCCCTGGATTGCCTGTGCAGGTGGACAATGTTGGGGATACACCTGGTCGACAGGGGATGTGAGTGCCTTGGCAAGGGCCTGGCGGACGCACAGCAGTATCCAGCATGTCCACAGAGGGTGGGCTGACGTCTACACCTGATGCAGCATTGATCGTGTGCCCGCCTGTTGTGCACACACAAGTTCACATTCATCCCCAGACAGGTGGTCTTTACAAATTCCCAGGAGAGCGGTAATGTACTGCTCCGGAATCCTCCCAACACAGCGTGTTTCAACATTGCATGTGCGCACCTACACATCATATGGAAACAGGCTTGTATTTTGCCTCTTCTAAAAAAAGCTAATTTGAATTCAACTGACCCTGCCAATTATCGACCTATCGCAAGACTTCCTTTGCCTGCAAAGATAATTGAGAAAATTTTAAATGCAGAACTCTCTACCTTTATTGCGGACAGCCAAGTTTTAGATCATAGCCAGTTCGGTTTTAGAGCCAATCATAGTACGGAAACGGCTTTGATTAAAACCACGGAAGAAATTCGATCCTCTTTGGATTGCGGTGGGTCAGCAGTTCTTATACTGCTGGACCTATCCGCAGCATTTGATACTGTTGACCATGCTCTTCTGGTCCAGCGACTAAAAACAATAGGGATAGGAGGAGCAGCCCTCTCCCTGTTGACATCTTTTTTATCAGAAAGATCCCAATCTGTCCACCTAGGCAAATTTAAGTCGGCACCTTTTATACTGCTGTGCGGGGTCCCCCAGGGCTCATCGTTGAGCCCTACGCTTTTTAACATTTACGTGGCAGAATTGGCACCATTGATTAGAAGTTTTAATTTGATCCCTACCACCTACGCCGATGATACCCAGTTGGTAATCTCGACAATAGATAAGGATATTAATCATTCTCAAAAACTTCACGATTGTATGATTAAGTTAAGTAGCTGGATGAGCAATCACTGCTTGAAATTGAACTCAAGCAAGACGGAAGTGATCATGTTTGGTAATCTCTTTCCACCTTGGTCCCCTGAGTGGTGGCCAGACAATCTTGGCCCCCACCTTCACCTGTAATTAAAGCTAAAAATCTTGGAGTTATTATAGACGACAAACTGAGCCTGAAACCCCAAGTGTCCACAGTGGTGTCTTCCACATACTTCATGATTAAAACCTTAAAAAAAATACTTCCTTTTATTCCTAAAGAATCGAGAAAGACAGTGGTGACCTCTCTAGTCTTATCAAAACTTGACTATTGCAATGGCCTTTATATTAACATTCAATCCTCTCTCCTTAGAAAATTGCAAATGGTACAAAATGCTGCAGCAAGACTCATATTGGACATCCCCAAGTATCAGTCAGTTGCGAAAGGGATTCAGGACCTGCATTGGCTGCCAGTCGGTCAGCGGGTAAAATTTAAGGCGCTTTGTATCGCTCACAAGGCCCTTCACAAAGAAGGTCCGAAATTTCTATGGGACCTTTTCAGGTGGTATTCCCCAAATAGATCTTTACGATCGGCAAATTTAAATGTGATGCCTACTGTCAGAATTTAAAAAACGAATTGGGGTGGGAGGAGCTTTAGTTACAATACCATAAAGGAATGGAACTCCCTCCCATTTTATCTTAGGAAAATTCCCTCCCTCCTGGAGTTCAGAAAGCAACTAAAGACATGGCTCTTTTAGGATCAGTGGTTTGTAACGTAAAATGGAGACCGGAAGCGCCAAGACACCTAAGGGTATATGTGCGCTATACAAGTCATAATAACATAACATAACATCACACCCACCCACCTGAGCCAAGCGTAACTCCCGCTTCACATGACACATGTGTGTCTTCCACAGTTGTGCTACTCATTTACGTTGACATCCAATGACAGTGGACTACATGGTCATCTCACGACTGCCGTGTACTTCACACACTCTCATCCTCTCTCCTTCGTACTCGTGGAATGAATAAGCAGAGACACATATTTACTTCAAGCCATGTATTAGGACTTATGTCCTCTGTGATGCAGTATAGTGGACACTACTGGCAGCGAAATGCATGTGGAGGATATACTCAGCATGATTACACATAGCATAGGGTGTAGGGGTACATGTGATTAGTTGTTGTCTGTGGGATGTGGGCTTCAGAGTTACAACTGCTTAGCCGTTGCTGTGCTAATGTACATTTGCTAATTACTGTGGAGCTGCTGACTTTGACACAGACAGTATACATTTTGCCTACCAGACCGCTTGACATCATGGGCACAGTACATCTCAGTTCCATGTTACAGGTTTGCTGCTATAGTTACTCATACACACGTGCGTGAGGGGTGTCATCAGGGCATGGGCCTACGTGCATGCAACGGCGTCCCACTTGTTGCAATGTGGTGGCTACTGGACATGACACAGTCACTGGGGTCATGTTGTTGGGGGATGCACTTGTTGTCCATGCAAAGTCCTGGCACGGAAGTTCAGAGGGAGGTGAGGTGACAGCTCTCACATACTACAGCCGACCGATTACTGTCCACTGACCGGTGCATATGTTCATGGGCGCAGGATACATATTATGGCATAGTTGTACGTGCAGTGATGTCCATGTGGTTGCCATACACAAATCCCATGCCTCTGCCTCCCCTGTTCATGCAGAGTTACTGGATGTGATGAGGAACAGAGTGCATGTCCCGAAAATATCCGATATCATGGCAGTGTAGTTAATGGTGTGGTGTTAGTTGCAGGTTGTATGGTATAGTTGTTGTACTGGTAACTGCTCAGTCCGTGCGGAGCCAAGCATGGGTACGGTGTAGGACATCATTGTTCAATTGGGGGTATTGCGTCGGGGTCCGACGAATTGACAGGTTGTCAGGTATGCGATACCTTCCAGCAGGGCTTCCATGGCATTGGTGGTATACATGGATGCCATCCAATGCAGCGGATGGTGGCTGTCAAGGTGTTGGTCGTAAGTTGTCCCTTGTAGGAGCCTGATGGGACATGTTGGATGACATTCGATGAAACTGTGATCCAGAATACGTCGTGTGGAGGCACAGTGGTCCCATTGCAGTGTGGGTCCGATTGCAGCCACATACGCCATGCCCCCATAGGCTGAACAGATCCTGTCGTGGACGTCCAGGGGGTTGAACAGTTGTACCAGGTCCGCCATTGGACATGCCGGGTTGGAGAGACATAAATCCACAGGACAGTGGAAGGGACACCTCCGACAGTAGAAGACGGGGATGACGCAGCTGAACAATGCGATGCGGTAAGTTAGTCGGTAAGTTACGTTCAGCAGAGCCAGATTTTCACATCACAATATCTGTATCAGGTTATGTTTGTACACCTTCATCTGTCCGGCGTAGTTGGGTAGGTGTGGTGCAAGTGCCATTTTGCTGCAGGGCGATGTGATGGCGTGCTCCGGCTGTCTGTGCAGTCTGCAGAGTGCAACCTCCGACGTTGCTGGGAATTCTGTGATGGTCGTAGGGAGGCAGGACTTGGGTTATAGTAGCTTGTGCGGAGGACACGGGCCCTCATCCCACATGCTTCTATGAATGGTCAAGGTCAGTGGTGTCTGACTCCTTCCAGATAACTTGCATGTGAACCACATGGGGGAGTGGTATTATTTCTTTTTTCCGTTCGAAATATTCTTTTTGTGTTATGCGCTATCTGCCCAGTGGACGGTTCCCTCTGCATGCCTGTGTTGGGCTTTTTTTGGGGATAATGACTGTATTGTCCTGCTTGAATAGTTGAGCTGTGGTTTCGGTGTGGGTATGGAAGGCCATTCAGTGCTATCTCCTCTCCCTTGTGTGGGCGGCACGCTGCGTTTCCGCTATACGTTGGGCCTTGTGTGTGGGTGTTATAATTGGAGCCACCTGTTGTCGGTCCCCGGGATCTTTGATGTTACGTATTGCATGTCTTGGTATTGGGTGCAGGGTTGTATCGGTGTTTCTGTGTGGTACTGGCGTACCTTTTGCCGACGGGGTCCATATTCTGCTGGGTGATATTGCCGCCGCTGTGTGCTTCGCCATGTTTTGCACACAGGGGTGTGTCCTAATTTGGCGTGACATCACTGACATGTTCGGGTCAGTTGTGTGACGTCAGGTTGGCAACAGTGAATTGCCGGTTGGGGACATGACTGTGGCAGGACTGTCACGTGACATGTGCATTCAGGGTGGGGCTGGTGTGTGGTGTTTGTTGTGCCCTGTGTTGTTTGTGTGCGGCGCATACATGGCGCTGTCGTTGGGCTCTGCGTTGTGCGCATGTGTGGCTGCGTCTTCGCCGCTGCGCTGCGGGGCCGTGACGGGGACGTTAGTTGCTGGGCCCAGGTAGTGTGTGCCCGGTTGTTACGAGTTGTTTCAATTTGCCCGGTGTGACATTTGTGGGTGCAGTGGCGGATGTGTCGTGTACACGCAGGGGTGTCTGGGGGGTGGCCATGTACAGTTCTTCCGCCCTTGCACTGTGTGCGGTGTTTGCGTGCCCTTGTTGTGTATCTGCCTACCTGCGTCTCCGCGGTGCGTTGACTCCTAGGTTCTGCATCAGGTAGAGCATGGGGAGGGCCTGCAGTGCTGGATTCATGCTCGGGGGTCCGCCTCTTTGGTGTCCGTACTCAGCGATCGAGTTTCCGCCTTGCTTTCTCGTGCAGTGTCTCTTAGCCGTGGGAGCTGTTTGTTTGCGGCATCGTAATTTGTACGCCAGGCGGTACGTGATTTCGTCGGACGGTGTGTGTCCATTGGGCCGCGCCGCTACGTGAACGGGCGCACTTTGATGGCGGACGGCTTCGCGGGCTTACGGGCGGTGTTTGGCTGACTTTTCACATCCTAATTGGGCGGGCGTGTGGGCCGCGGCGGGCGGACGGTAACTGGTGGTTTTTACATCCGACAGCACGGCGGTGGTGCTACCGCCCGACATCCTAATGGGCCCCTTTGTTGGAACACCATTTACTAAATTAATAAGAGGTTCTTCAATAGCTTTATTTATCCTATAGTTCTATATTCTGCTTAAAATCTAAAGGTAAATACACAACTCTTTCTTTTAGCCTTTTCTGGAGTTCAGTTGGAGGTAATTTTCCTGTCTTTGGCTCCATATGAACTATGGCTTGGAATTGATGAAAAGACTGTATTTGAATGTATTCGTAAACATTTAATACTTTAAGCTCTTCTGGAACAGACACCAATTCTAACTTACTGCATATAGCTCTAGCTGACATTTTATTATTCTCTAACTTTTCAAAGCAGTACTTATATATAATCTGCTGTGTGGACAAATCACATCTTTCCTCAACAAATAAATATGCACCAAATTATTGAAACTTATCATTGTTCTCTTTTTCAGCTTTAGAGTATAAAACAACATTAGGAGTTGATGGGGCATATTATCAATGAGATGCGATAATTATCGCAAATCGCGCTTAGCGCGATTTACTCTATCGCTGGATTACATCGCCGTGTTAGCGACGTATTATCAACGTTTTGCTAACAGGCGATGTAATTCCAGCGATAGAGGCCGAATCACAGGAATAGCGCATGAAATCCAGCGATGATTTCACAGCGCTAAGGAGAGGCTTGCTGATAGGGGAGTGTGGACCGAACCTGGCAATCCACCTCCCATTATCAGTATGCCTAAGTCACTTTTAAAGCAGGCGTTACATTCCTGCGATAACCGCGGTTAGCGCGGTTATTTTTATCTCTTCGCGGGTCTGCTGCATGGCTTGCTAATATCGCGAAGCCGTGTTAGCGAGGATTCCCATGTTGTTTATCTCAGGAACGCCTACTTTGCATGTCATTAGCGATATTGATCGCTGACATGCAAAGTCGCAAGGAAACACGCGCTAACGCTTGTTAGCGTGTCCTTGATGATATTGAGATATTAAAATCGCCGCTTTTTCGGCGCTATGTGCCGAAAAAGCGGCGATATTTCTCTTGATAATATGCCCCTGTATTTTTTAGTGAGTGGTTCGACAACAAATACAAACACAGTTTGGTTTCTTAGACCAAACTGTGTTAAACCTTGCAATCTGTTGTACAGTTTTCAGTACTAATTTCTATATCCTGTTCTTTAACACCTCCAGTAACCAACTACACATATTTCCTAGACTCCTCTTCTGGACCAAACAACCAAAACTGAATATCATCACAAACGTTTGCTTCCTCTATTCATCTTTCCTAAACATAAGGCAGGAGTTTTTATATAGTAAATCCTTCTGACCAAAGTTCGTATTTTGGAGTGGTGGACAGCTAACATTGTGAAATGATGAAAACTGCTCCTACAAACATTCTCACTTTGCTTAGATCTAATTCTTGCAAAATTTAAATTTTCTGTTTGAGACTTCTGGATGGATACTCATGTATAAAAATGTTTAATATATCAATTGACTCTTGGCGAATACTGCAAATAGTGCTGAAGCTCCATTTGTACAGTGATGCCTGTGTAAGCCTACCTTGCACTTCTTCAGCTTCCACTTTCTCAACATTCCTAGGAACCATCTCCTCTTTTGCAGCAGGAATATCATATTTTACTTCATAACAACAACCAGTAAAATCAACTGCATCCACTAGTGTGTTCTCTTGCAAATAGCTTTCTTCATTAAAATAAGCTTCTGTACTAGAGGTATGCTTCCATTCACCTTTAAAAAAATTCAAAGATTAGTTTTATTAATCAGCCATTTTCTAAGAGTTTTTTTCTTCATACACAATACTGTTTGTCTAGTGCCTTTATTCTATTCAATATTAATATAAATACTTTCCTCTTCAGATCAAATGCTTTCTCAACAACACTCTCAATCTGTTGGTTTTGCTTAAGAGCAGCACTTCTCCTCTTATACTGTTTCACCCTTTTCACCAAATGTTATATTACTCTAGTCCACAACATTTTAGCTCTTAACTCCTTAAACTGTTTCAGTCTATGTGACAAAGTCTCTGTTTTCTTAGAGCATGTTCTACTTTCAGAAAGACGCACTCCTTGCTTTTTTCCACTTGATGTGTGAACTCCATTTTTAGACAAGACTGTTGTCACATTTTGCAATTTACGGCATATTTTTCAGAGAAATGACTTAGTACTCTTACCAGCTTCTCTTTTTTCCTCTGCACATTCTCCACATTATTTGTTTGTCCGTCTCACTTTTAACTTGATAATAATGTTTTCTCTGTTTCTTTCTTGTTTCTGTTTTGTCAGGCATTGTAGATTTTGTTCTTTTTCAAAACTGTATATCTGGAAAAGTAATAAAGAATACATTATGGTCAAGATTGAATCATGTAAATATTAATTCAGTAAGTGACTAATTTATTTATGAAACTATAGAACAAATTAATAGAGGGTGTGACAGTCTCTGTATGAGTATATAAATGGGTATAAGGGTATCTGTGTAGATATCTGAGAGGTTGTGAGAGGATATGTGTATTATGTGAATATGAATGCTTATGACTCTGTCTGTATAGGTATGTGACAGATTCTAACAGTCTATGAATGTGCATGTGAGACAGTGAAAGTAATTGTATGGATATGTAAGTGAATATAAGGATCTCTACATGGGTATCTGAGACTGTGTGGGAGTCTTTGTATGGGTATGTCAATTCTTCTGACACTGTCTATATGGCTATACAAGTCTACTATGCATATGTCAAAGGCTATGAGAGTCTTTGTATGGATATGTCAATAGCTATAAAGGTGTCTATATAGCTATAGCAGAGAATATGACAGTGTCTATATGAGTATGTAAAAGGGTGTGGGAGTCTGTCTATGGGCATGTGAATGAGTGTCAAACAGTCTGTATAGGTAGATCCATAAGAACAAAGAAGGACTGAATAGGTATGTGACAGACTGGGACAGTCTACATATAGGTATATGAGAGAGTGTGAGAGTCTCCTCTCTATGGCTATACAACATAATGTAAGTGTGTCTGTATCAGTATGTGAATGGCAATACCAGTGTCTGTATGGCTATGTGACAGGATGTAACAGTATATCCATGAGTATGTAAATGAGTATCACACTGCCTGCATAACTATACCAATGAGAATAAAGCAGTTCTGCAAGAGTATCTAAAAGGATGTCAGACTCTCTGAAAGAGTATGACAAAGGTTCTTGCAGTTTATTCATAGCTATGTCAGTGGATGTAAGGGTCTCTGTATGGATATGTGAGAGGGTGTGAGAGTCTCTGTATGAGTATGTGAATACTTATGACACTATCTGTATAGGTATCTGGAATAGTGTGACAGTATCTTTAGAGGTATATGAAAGGGTGTAAGAGTTTCTGTATTGGTATATAAATGGATGTAACAGAGTCTATATGGTATATGAAAGCATCTAAGAGTCTTTGAATAGGTATGAAATGGGTATCAGACTATCTGTATAGTTCTCTGGATGGGAATAAATGATGTATCAATGCATATGTAACAGGGTGTGATAGTATGTATGGGTATCTGAGAGTGTGTGAGACTCTTTCTGAGGGTATGACACAGGATATTAAAGTCTGTGTATCAGTATGTGAAAGAGTATAACAGTGTCTCTAACTATGTGAGAGGGTGTAAGAGTATCTGTATGAGTATGTGAATGTATCTTTCACTGCCTGTAAAAATATATGAACGGCAAAAAAGGGGATCTGAATGAATATGGGAAAGAGTGTCAAAGTTTGTTTATAGCTAAACAAATGGGTGTAAGGGTGTCTATATGCAGATATGGCAGAGTGTGAGAGGTATGTGAATAGGTTTAAGGGTGCCTTATTGGGTATATGACCGGGTCTGACAGTATATGAATAGGTATATAAGAGTGTGCGAGAGTCTGTCTATGAGGATATGAATGGGTATAACAGTGTCTACATGGGTATGTGAGAGGGTGTCAGAGTCTTTGCAAAGGTATCAGACAGGATGTCAGAGTCTCTGTATCAGTATGTGAAAGAGTATAACGGTGCCTGCATGCATACGTGAGAGAATGTAAAAGTGTGGGTATGAGTATGTGAATGAGTGTCAAACTGTCTGTATAAGTATGTGAATGGGTATAAAGGACGGCTGAAAGAGTAAGAGAAAGGTTCTTGCAGATTATGCATTGCTATCTCAATGGATATAAGGGTGTCTGTATGGATATGTGAGAGTGTCTGTAGGCATATGTTAATGGTTATGATAGTATTTGTATGGTTATTTGAGAGGATGTATCAGTCTATGTATGCATACGTGAGAGGGTCTGAGTTTCTGTATACTTTTGTGAATGGGTATAAGGCTTTCTACATAAGTATCTGACAGGATATCAGTCACTGTATGGGTATGCAAATGGTTATGACATTATTTATACTGTGTAACTCTGTATGGGCATGTGAATGGGTATCCAACTGTCTGTATGGGTATGTGGATGGAAATAAAAGAGGTCTGAATGTGTATGTGGCAGGCTGTGACAGTGTATATATGGGTCTGTGAGAGGGTGTGAGGGCCTCTCAATAGGTATATGAGAGGATGTCAGAGTCTCCTTCACAATATGTGAATGGGTATAACAATGTCTGTATAAGTATGTGAATGGGAATAAAGGATCTCTGAATGAGTATGAGAAACGATGCACACATTGGCTTCCTTCTCACTATCTAAATCTATGCATCACTGTACCCTTTCATCTGTTACTTTATGCATAGCTATATCATGTGTGAAAACTAAATAGAGTTACCCACACCTTTCTCTCTTAGCAAAAATTATCAGTGTGAACCAGCTCATCTTAATCCACATATCTCTATATATTTTATTGCATAACTGCACACACAATAAAATGCCTTAATATCTCACAACATACATTAGCATTTCGCTCCTTGTATCACTCCCTACATTGATGTATACCTCTGTTTTGTTTCTCTTCACCACCTTTTATTCATGGTTCCTCACCAGTACATTTTATTTTATCATCTGCTCACTTTCAACATTTCTTTTTAGTTTTCTCAAACATCCTGCTCACTTTTATCCACGCTAACTCCTTCGGTAACAATTATCTTTTTGTTATGCTATATCTTAATTCACATACCTGTTAAATATAAATGTTGGTCAATATTTCTCTTTTTCGGTATCAGGATCTCAAACTTGTCGCAGGAAAGGACATTAAAAACCAAGCAGAAGAATGGTAAACCACTCTCATACAAGGTAACCATAAATGGAACCCTATTCAACTTTGCTTTTAAGGTTACAGAGGCTGCAATCAAATAGAATCACTGCTTTCCTTTCATCTCATTTCCTTTTTCCCATACTCTTGCAGTTCTGTGTCCACAACAGTCTCTACAGCAGCATACTAACTCATAAACCCAAGACAGCAGGTGTGGTTGACTGTATGCAAATTCAAACATATCCCACATAGCCAATCAGACATATACTTAGTTTAACTTTATACCACAATCTAGTTTTTCACACTACCATAATTACAGCATCCAATCAAATGTGGGCTTTTAAATTGTATTTTCTAGGTCTCTTCTAACTGCCTTCATTTTGAAAACTGCCTCATTCAGCTACAGACTTCTTCAGCCTTCTCATGTGTGCTATTGCTCCATCCTTCAAAATGGTTAGAGTATGGGTTGTAGGCCATAGCTTTGTGTTCTGGGCAAGAGAGTTTGCTAGAAAGAGTGGGATTGACACAGACCTGGGCTTATCTAATGTGAACATTAGTTGGTTTGGCCAGAGAGGGTTAAAATGACAACAATTTGTTCCATTGGTTGAAAACATTATGGATTCCCAACATCCAGACCTCATAATTGTGCACTGTGGTGGCAATGACCTAGTCACACTGACTGGGGTGAGACTGGAAATCCTAATGAAGAATTCCTTTGAACAATTAATGCAACTTTTTCCTCACACTGCCTTGGTGTTTCCTAACATACACCAGAAGCAGAAATGGAAGTGATCATCTAAATTTTGTCCACAGATAGAGAAATCCAGGAAACATGTTAATAAAACTCTTTCAGCATTCCTCAAAGACCATAACATTGGCTCTGTCTACAAAAATAACCTGTATTTCAACATGCATGGAATATACAGGAGAGATGGTGTTCACTTCACGGACAAATGCAACAGAGTATTTCTCAGCAACTTGAAACTCTGCAATCGCTTGTATATGTAGTCATTATACACACACAATGGCTCTTCCAAGAGCCACCCTATGTCCCAAACAGTTGTTATTTTTACCTGTATACCCTTTTTGTTTTAATTTATCAAATCCATGGATACATTGCGATTTTGCAAACCAAGAGCACACATTCAATGCAAAACAGCATATGTAATATTTCTAGTAGGCAGTTGTGACTGGATCTCACAGTGGGTATAAGAGAGTCTACATGGATATGATTTAAGGTGAATACGTGTCTCAATGTATTTATTTTATTTATAAAGTTTTATATAGCGCGAACGTGACCCACGAGGGTATCAGAGCGCTTTACAGTATAAGAAGAAATATAGAATATATGAATAACAAACATAGAGGACCATGATAATGTAGGACGTTGTACAAAAGATAGTTAATGAACATTAGGTGATTGTGCTAGCAAACATAAATATTATAGCCTCTATTGATACACAGTGGATATAAAATGTATAGATGACCAAGGGGACCCACAGCCAACTAAGATTTTACAATGCATACAATTATTGAGCAAAGAGGGCTGTGCTAAAAGTCATACATGCAGTCCATCTGAGATAGGCAATGGTATTCGGCTCTTAAAGATGACTCAGTGACCTCCAATAATTAAAACTTAGGGCATGAATTTGTTCATTAGTAGTCTTTTTACTTCCTTTTTGAATGCGGTAAAGGAAGTGATTCCACGCACTAGTGGAGGTAAAGAGTTCCAGATCTTTGGTGCAATCCCTGAGAAAGCTCTACAACCAGTTCTCCTTTTATGGAAGGATTGAGGTTTCAGAAGGAAAGTGCTTGCACTTCGTAGTTGTCTGCAGCCTCCCGATCTTTCCAGCTTTAGAGCCAAATAGCTGGGTGTATTGTTGTGAATTGCTTTGTGTGTCATGCAGGCCACTTTAAGGTGTATTCTTGCCTCATAAGGCAACCAATTCAGTGCTTTCAGAGTTGGTGAGATGTGACTATTTCTTTTGGTTCCTGATACCAGTCTAGCCGCAGCATTCAGTGCTGCTCTCAGCGGAGCCAACTTGTATTTGGGGAGACCACAGAGGGTGGTGCTTCCATAGTCTATTCTTGGTAGCACTAGGGCTTGTACTGCCATTTTTAGATCTGCCTGAGGGAGGAAGGGTTTGAGTTTTCTTAATATACTCATCTTATGATTGGCTCCCATGGTGGCAATAGAGATGTGCGACTGCATATTCAGATGTTTGTCTATGGAGATTCCTAGGGATTTTGCGGAGTCAATGATGAGGGGGACACAGTCAAAGGAGGTTAGGTGTTTTAACCATAGGTCTAGCTTTGGTGTGTGGCTTGGTGGCGAGATGAGAATGAATTCCATTTTTTTGGTATTCAACATGAGGTGGTTGTTAGTGAGCCAACTTTGCGTGTTCAGAAGAATAGTGTTGAGGGCAATGAAGTCATCTGGAGAGGTGATTTTCAGATACAACCGGGTGTCATCCGCGTACAGGTGATATAGAATGATCACTGATTTCAGTGCGTTCGCCAAAGGCTCCATTAGGAGGTTGAAAAGAATGGGTGATAAGGCAGATCCCTGCGGAACACCAAGTGTGACCAAAGAAGGTTGCGAGAGTGAATTCTTCATCTTGATTCTTTGAGTTCTGTTATTCAGGAAGGAGGAGAACCATTGCAGCACTGTGCCCGAGAGGCCCATCCTACGTTCCAATAGGGACAGAAGGTTGTCATGCTTGACCGTATCGAAGGCGGAGGACAGATCAAGAAGGATCAGTAGGCATGATTCATTGCGGTCAAGCATTTTTAGTATATCATCCATAATGTGTGTGAGTGCCGATTCTGTGCTGTGATCCTCGCCGGAAGCCCGATTGGTGACTGTCTAGGAGGTTGTAGTTCTCAATGTGGTTGCATAATTGAATTTGTACACATTTCTCCAATAGTTTCGCCAAAGTGGGGATGTTGGTTATAGGACGGTAGTTGTTTAGATCAGATGGAGAGGCGTCAGCTTTCTTTAGTATAGGTGTGACCTGCCCTATTTTAAGGCAGTCCGGAATGACTCCTTGACTCAGGGAGGCGTTTACAATTTTCGCCCATAATGGTAGGATAGATGTTTTTAAAACTTTGAACAGGGCAGGAGGTAGGGGGTCAGAGAAATGATTAGAGGGGTTGATTGCTTGAAGAGTGTTGTCAATAATTTGTTGAGAGATTGGCGAGAAGGTGTGCCAAGAGGCGATGTTTTTTGTGACTTCCCCTGGATTATTAATATGTACTTTGAATAGAGCGCCCCATTTAGGATCTTGGACCATAGGTTGCGGGAGGGCCATCTTGGATTGGATGTTTAGCTCGATGGTCATAGTCTTTTCGTGAAAGAAGTTGGCAAGCACGTCACAGGTAGGTGTGGCCAGGTTATTTAATTCCCTAGAGTTAGTTGTATCGCATGATTGATGCTTGACGATTTCAAAAAGTTTTTTAGGCCGGTTGATAGCTTGGTTCAACTGAGTTCTGAAAAAGTCTGCTTTTGCCTTAAGAATCATCCTATTGTAGGAGTTCCTTAACCTTCTAAGGTGCTCAAGGTTATCAGTGGTAGGAGCAGATTTCCATAGACGCTCTGCAACTCTTAGTTGTCTACGCTCCGAGTTCAGGCCATCATTGAACCAAGGTTTGGAAATCTTAGAGGAGACATTTTTTTCCTGGAGGGGTGCTATAGAGTCCAGGGTTTCGAGTAACGTGGCGTTGTAGAAGGTTGTGAGGTCATGTACATCAGACATGTCCGTCATGAGGGTCAGAGCGGAGTTGCAACGGTTTACCAAGGAGATGGGGTTGATATTTCGTAAGTTCCGTTTCCATTGCCTCGTTTTTTGGGTTGGCCCCTTTTATGAGTAACTTCAATATTGATGGAGAAGAGGATGCAATAATGATCAGACCAATCGCATGGGGTGATGGATTCTAGTAGGACGATGTTTGATTTTGCAATGATGAGGTCCAATGTCTCTCCCTTGTTATGCGTTGGGCTGTCACAGAATTGAGTTAGATCATGCTCTGACAGAAACTCTTTAAGACAGCCTACAATATGATCGTTTGCATTGTTCCAATGGAGGTTGAAGTCACCCAAGAATATTTGAGGAACTAGTGAGTTGGCGTTGGATGCCATGATCTCCAATATCTCGTCGATACAAGTCAAATTATCACCTGGGGGGTGGTAGAATATGTGTAGCTTGCTGGCGATGCATCCGAGATGTTAATGCATAGATAATCACAGGAGGATAGCCCGATGGAGTCCGCTTGCTTGACTGATATTGAGTTACGATAAATGCAGGCTACCCCTCCCCCTAGTTTCCCGATTCTATCAAGTCGGATTAGATCATGGGAAGGAGGAACCAGTAAGTCGAGAATGGGTGAGGAGGAGTTATTCAACCAAGTTTCAGTGAGGACCATAATGTCTAAATCGTTATCTATGATGAGATTGAATATATCAGTCGCATGTTTGCTAGCAGATCTGCAATTAATGAGCCCACACTTCAACTTGTTAATCGAATGGTTTAAGGTAATCTGTTCTAAGTTGATATTTGTGAGGTTATCTCTATTTACATATCTGTTATTGAGTGTCGGTTCTCTGAGGGGATTGGTTACAATGGTTTGAATAGTGTCATAATGGGGCTTACTATTGTCAGTATCCCGGGCATAGGACGTGAGGAGGTCGTCTATGTCTCTGTCTGATAATTCATCGCTTGATCTCCTAGGCCATGAAGGGGGGGGTAAACTACCCAGATTAGTGTTTAAGGGGAGTGTGGACTTGGAAATGCGTCTGCTAGATTGGACGTTGCTTTGGTTATACTGACTAGTGTTGTCGGGGTGAGCATTTGTGGGAATGTAGTTTCTCATTTGGCGACTGATTTGATTCACGGTGTCATTGGTGGCTATGTGTAAGTTAAGAAGATCTTTTGTGATAATAGAAAGGTTATGCATCTCATCCTTAATATGGGATAGGTCAGTAGCTAGCTCGTTAAGTTGATTGATCCAGGTGGAATTAGGAAAGTAGGAAGCGGGTGTGGGCGTATGATCGGTTATGGAGGACGATCCGCATGTAGAGTCATTATGCATGGTCTCCAATTGCTTGGGGAAATCTACCTTATGTATGGATGTATGATCCATTATGGAGGGTGAACCGTCAGTAGGTTCTGTATGCAGGATCATGTTCTCCATTTGCTTGGGGATGATTTCAATTGGGGTCAATGCAGGAAGCTGGACCGGGAGGATTAATATGGGATCTACGTCCATTGGTGGAGTGGTATAAAGGCTAGGCAACCGGATGGAGGGCGAGCCGCCAGTATGTTCTATATGCAAGATCACGTTCTCCATTTGCTTGGGGATAACTTCAATAAGGGTCAATGCGTGAGGCTGAGGCGGAAAGTTTAATGTGGGATCCAGGTCCATGGGTGGAGTGGAATAGGGGCTAGGCAATCTGATGGGGGCATCCACATGAAGTTGAGGAGAGGTCACTGGGTTCTGTGATTGGATGGGCGAGATGGGTGTACCGGGTGTAAGGGTTCCTTCAGATATCGAGGAGGACAGTGGGTGAGGGGGATCTAAGCGATCCATTTGACTGAAGGAGGGAGGAGGAGGGCGGTGTTGGAGGCATCCCAATTGGTGCCATCCCGCGAGGAGGGCAAGGATAACGATGGTGCGTCAGCCATGATGAGATCGGAGGCAAAGACTAACCTTGTCTCTTCTGGTCTGGGGGGTCCCAGAGTGGACTTGACCAATCGGACTAGGTGGTGGTGATTATTGGTGGTTTCATCACTGCTGAGGATAGTGGCTGAGTACAACCCTATCACGCCTGGGCCAAGGGACCCATATGTATTTGTGTCAGACGTATCTGGGGGGCTGGACATACTGACAGGAGCGACATTTGTCAGATTGGGAGAGTTTGATGTGGTATTTTGAAGAAGAGTAGTTAGGTGGACCTCTAAATCCTGAAGATGCGGGGGTGCAGTGAGTGTGCTATTCTTACTGTTAACTGCTCTCTTGAGAATAGGGAAGAGCCTGTCAAAGATATCGAGATAATCGTTAGAGGCTTGTATAAGAATATTACCATTGTTGTAGATAGTAATGGTGGCATTCCCTGGGTAAAAGTCTGAGGCGGTAACCGACAATTTGAGGGCATGCGGGGATTTCTTCGTTATGGAAATTCGGAGCATAGCGTAGAAGGTATTTCTCCATTGGGCATGTTTTTTCGTGTGGAAGATAAGGTCGTTGGCAATGATGCCTTTGTTAGAGCAGAAATAAGTGTCTAAAACAAGAGTCTCAGGATGATTTATCATAAGCCGGTGTTTGAATTTCTTTGTCGCATTTTTGGAGAGGTTGGGTGGGTAGAGAATGGTGTAGGCATTGTGGCCTGCAGGTTCCAGGTCTCTGGCCATTTTCTTTTTTTTTTTTTTTACCACTCACTCACTCCTACCAACTCACATCAATGGGGTATATTTAATCTAATAAATGATTTAAAATGTGTCCAACCAGTATATTTAGAGAGCAACTCAGTGAGTATGATAAGAAGAGGAGAAAGGGGTGTCAGTTCTTCCTCATATACGTCAGGCTATGTCCACTCAAAGTTCTCCCTCACTCTAACGCTGCATTGGAGTCCCCTTTATTTCTTTTTCCTTTAAAAATATTCAAGTCCTAGTCCAGACACTTAGACCTGTTTCAATATTAATAACAGTGTGGTAGAGAGGCCCGCTTTATTTGCTGTCTCGAGCAAGCGCCATTTTAAGGACAGTCAGCTTGAGAGAAGTCCTGTTTCACTGTTTATTAACAGTGTGGATGTGTCTCAAGCAAGGCGCCATTTTGAGGTCAGGCGTCCAGCTCTAAAGCTCTATGCCGATTCGCAGGACCTCCTTGAAGGAATGCAAACCTCTTCCCCCAAAGATTTAACTTAGCCCCTCTCCTCCTGCAGAAGGCCAGAGGATCAGGCCAGAGAAACCAACACAGGGTCACGAAGGAGGGGCAGACAAGAAGGAGAGATGGGCAAGCTGGGAAATGGCGCCCATCCCACACGACCACCGGAGGAGATCACCTCCGCAACACAAGAAATCCAACCAGCTCCGCGATCCGACATCCGATGCTGGCAAGGCGATGTGTGCAAACCACTCTCCTGCCGCTCCCGCCTCCCGTGGGATCCCTGAGCAGATCCGATGCAATGCGCAGCATTCATATACTCCCCGCTGCCGCGTGTGGAGTGAGTCAGTCAGCGGGTGGAGAATACGACAATCAGCGGCCGGTCAGAGGATAAACGGTGACTGCCCGCCGGTCCGCCCTCAGGAAAAAACTGCTCGTTCGAGTCCGAGACACAGAGACTGACCGCTGCCATTTCTGCATTTCGAAATTGATCACAAAGCCTGGCAGCTATCAGTCTGCCTCACAGGACCCACCTGCAATCCATCACCATGAGGATACGCGTCGAGACCCGGCATTGCACCAACACTGATGGATCCAGCTAGCAAGACCGAGATGGGCAATTTTTGAGCAGCTCTGGAGTCGGGCCGACCAGGTCGAGTGGCTGCAGGTCGGGGTCGCCACCGTGATCAGACCAGCACTTCAGGTGAGTTGCCGTCCCATCCCTATTCGTAGTGCATCCGTGGAGTCACCCAGTAGAAACATGAAGTCTAGGCAGGCGGCAGGCCAGTGTTGGTGTGGTTTATGCAGGGATATCTACCAAAAAGGTGATCCCAGAAACCTGGAGCTCCTGCGTGAGGCTCCTACACAGTGGCCATCTTCATTGAGTGGATGTATATTTTGCTTGTTGTAGCTGTGTCAGTTTTAGTTTACCACTAGATGAGAGACTCTGTACATTACTAGGTGAGTACCTATATGGCTATGTCAGTGGCTTAAAAAATAGTTTTAAAGCTGCAATTGTGGATGTGAACGTCTCTGCAAGGGTTTGTGAATAAGTGTGTCAGTATCTGCATGGGTATAACAATGGATGTGAGACGGCCTGTATATGAGTAGGTGTGAAAGTCTCTGTATCTAAGAGTTTCAGTATAGGTTTGTGAAAGGCTGTAATAGTGTCTGCATAAGTATAAAAGTGGGTATCACACAGTCTCTATAGGTATGTGACTGGGTATAAAAGTCTTTCTATGGATATAACTGTGTGAATGAGAGTCTTTGTATGGGTTTGTGAATGGATATAACAGTGTCTATAAGATATCTAAATGGTTGTGACAGTGTTCGAATGGGTATGTAACTGGATGTAAAACTTTCTATATAGATGTAAGTGTGGATGTGACAGTTTCTGCATGGGTTTCTGAATGAGTGTAACAATGTCTGCATAGATGTAAGACTGGGCGTGAGAGGGTCTTTATGGGTATGTGACTGGGTGGGAGAATCTCTGTGTGGATGTAATTGTGCATGTGAGAGTCTCTGTATGGGTTTGTGAATGGATGTAACAGTGTCTATAAGATATAGGAATGGGTGTGACAGTGTATGTATGGGTATACGTTTTTGGTGTAAAAGTATATATATAGGTATAAACCTGGTCTGACAGTTTCTGTATGGGTTTGTGAATGGTTGTAACAGTGTCTGCATAGGTGTTAAGCCTGGGCGGTCAACTCTACTCCGCAGAGTTTGCAGAGTTTTTTGTATTCCGCGGAGCTCGCGGAGGTCCGAATAACTCCGCTCCGTGTAGAATAGCGGAGTATTTACCTCGCTCACCAGTGGTAAGTTAACGAGCTTGAGTGAGGAAAATTCAATGCTAGATCACTTCCCAATGACATTTCTCAACACGAGCGGTCGCAGATGGTCGCTACTGCTTTCGTTGAGAAACCTTCCGTTCGCATTGAGGAAGCTGTTGCTCGATTAGAACTTCTACTCGCGTGGCAGAAAGAAGCAGCACCGTCTTGCACTATGCGAGATGCGGTTTGTGCTGCTTTTACAGCGCAAGACAAACACCCGGCACTAAAAATTAGTGTGAATTGCACGAGGTAACCCACTCCCACGCTCGTGGAACTCAACGTAGCTTGGCAGGGTTTTTTCATCACTCAACTCGGCCCAGGCTTAATAGGTGTAAGAGTGGGTGTGATTAGGTCTGCATGGGTATGTGAGTGGGTGTCAATGTCTCTGTATGGATGTAAGAGTGGATGTCAAAAGTCTCTAAATGGGTTTATGGATGGGTGTAACAGTGTTTGTATGATATCTGACTGGGTTTGACAGTGTCTGTATAGGTATATGAGTGGACGTAAAAGTGTCTACATAGGTGTAACTGTGGGTGTTAGAGTCTCTGTATGGGTTTGTGAATTGGTTTGACAGTGTCTGTATGGGTGTAAGAGTGGATGTGAGAGTCTGTATGGGTGTGTGAGTGGGTATAGCAGTATCTGTATGGGTATATGAGTAGCTCTGAGAGGAAGTGAGACTATAAATATATATATATATTTTTTTCAGCCGCGCAAAATCTGTGGATCCGCCGCAGAGTTACACAGGGTCCCACGCTGAGCCCAGCGAGAGATCTGAGGATTTCGCAAGTGCCAAAAAGAAACATTTATTTCTCATATCTTACCTCAGGATACATGCTCAGCCCTCTTTTACAACATGTACAAGGGTCCAGGAGACATCTCACCTGACCCCTTAATCAATTTGCAAACACATTTTCAACCCAAAGACAGTTTTCCCGACAAACAAAATGGCAGCCACAACTTTTCTGTGAAGGTGTGCCAGCTAATCTGCACCTTTTTGTATGAACGTAATAATGAATTCAGACAGGTGATGAAATAGTGGAGCATGAATGAGGAATGCGTAGTGCGTTCATCAGATAAAGGAAGGGAATGTAGTCCTGTGGGACAAAAGTCTGTACATGAAAGAAGCATATTCTCAGCTTAATGACAGTGAATGTTACATGTGTATTTCCAGAGTTGAGTATAAACGAGAGAAAAATGATTTTCATATGCAACTAATAGAAACTCTTACTTAACTGGGATGAATGGAACTTCCTGAAAAAAAACAGAACCCAAAGTGGCAGCGTTCTATCTCATCCCCAAAATACATAAAAATAAGACTAAGCCACCAGGGAGACCAATAGTTGCTGCCATTGACAATCTGTTTTGAAACACATCTCTCTATATAGACCATTTCCAACAGCCACTGGTACAAAACCTCCCATCTTACTTGAAAGACACAACAGCATTTTTAAAGAGAATCTTTGATGTGGTGTTGGAGGATGAAATGTTAATGATGTCAATAGATGTGACATCACTTTCTACAAGTATAAGACACAGAGATGGTCTTAAAGCCACACAACACTTCCTGAGAGCAAAGGCAATAAAATATTACAAACATAATTAAAAGAGTTTACAAATGATAGAATGGTGTTTGAGCAGGAACACCTTCTTGTTCAATGGTGAGCTTTTTCAACAGCAAAGGGGTACTTCAATGGGTACCTGCTTCGCCCCCATGTTTGCTAATTAGCAGATGGGCTGGTGGGAGGAGAAGGTGCCTAATGGACCAGACCTAGAAGAGTGGACAGAACAGATATTTCAATGGGTGCATTACAGGGAGATGAGATCACAGCCAGAGAGTTCGTAGAAGCAATAAACCTGAACACCTTGAATTCAGGCTTCATAAGTGAAATAAAAAATACACAAATGAATTTCCTAGATGTACAGATTATTGTAAAGAATTCAAGATTGACTACTACAATGTTCAGGAAGCCCACTTCAGGGAACACTATACTGCACGCAAAAAGCTTCCACCCATATACACTTAAGAATAACATCCTGTTTGGAGAGTTACTAAGGGCACAACTCATTTGCAGCAATGAAGATCATTCCAAAAACACGAAAGAGAGTATGTTGAGAAGGTTGGAGCAGAGAGGGTATGCCAAATCTACACTAAGGGAGGCACAGAGAAAGGTCTCGAAACTAAAATGGGAAGATATACTAGTTTCAGAAAAGATTGGCAAAAAGAAGTCCAGTGGCCAGCAGGAAGTAAGATTTATTACAACTTATTATAATGACAAACACCGAATGCTAAGAAAAACATTAGTAAAATACTGGCAGTTAATTAAAAAATACTCTATTATAGGAAACAACAAAAAGGCCACAAATATCATATAGGAAGGCTACATCATTAAGCGACCTACTAGTGAACAGTGAAGTATCCTCTTCCATACACACTTGTCTGAAACCCTAGCCGGGTTTAAATAAATGATCTCAAAACTCCATTTCACAAAACAATAAAAGTGAAGAAAAACTTAAAATTAAAAACAGAATATGCGGAATATGCCCTGTTGTGTCCCTGCCCTAAATGGTATGTGAGAGGCACAATTTTACCAGTGCACAAATGAATCCTACAACACCTCAGAAAAATAAAAAACAATGATAACACCTACCCACTGCAATACAGTGTGATAGATTGCATGCATGAAAAAAACAAGAGAGAGTGACAGAGAAAACGAGCTCAGAAGATTAAAGTCAAGATATTTCCTAGAGATGGATTGTAAGGAGCCATTGTTGTTGAACATAGACAATGAGCTTTCTGGGCATCTGTAACCCCAAAGAGTGCAATAGCTAGCAGCCAGCTCATAAGACCATTTTAAGAAAAGTTTACTGTTGTTTTTATTTGAAGGTTTTAATGAATGGTATGTTCACTTTCTATTTTTACAGGATGACAAGGTTGTATGCATAACATTTGAGAAGTCCAGTAGCGGCAAATGTAAAGACTGCTTCTACTGTAGACTCGCAGCAACAGGACTGGTTTGGCCAGTTTATTGTTTTTGTACTTCAGGGTTGATAATGATGAAATTGAATTGATGAAAATAGTGTTATTAACAAAAAAGGAGAAAAGATGAGGTTATTAGATGCCAAAGGTTGAACAGCAAAAACCCACTGGAGTGTCATTGGTGAAAAAAGAATGCCCACTAGAGCAGAATATTTTGTACACTAAAAGTGAAGCTTGACCAGCTTATTGCATTTGTACTTTTGAGTTAATATCAATGAATTTGAATCAATGAAAGTATTGTTATTGACAAAAATTGAGTTTCTTCGATGAGAAGGGTTCAATATTGCTACTGGTGGCGAGAGAAAATCCACTAGGGTGGAATAAATTTTAAACATCAAGAATGCATTGACCCTAAATACATTGCAAGAAGATTTAAAATACAATGAAGTAACACAAAAGATGAAATCATTCGTAAAATAATATGAGGTAATATTATTAGATAGAATTTGAACTTATGAAGAAAGAAATGGAAAAATACTGATAATAATTTTTGCAGAAGTTGTCACAGCATGAGTATTAATGTACTGACAGCCACTCTAATATGGTGACCGAATGTAATGCATTTCCTTGTCTGCCTTTAATGTTTACATACTATGGTTAAAAATGGTGATTGAGAGAATGGTCAATGATGTTACTACGATGCAGAGAAGCACCAAAACGCGTTGACGTTACAGAGTTCCACCTAAAGGCAGGTGAATATACATGAATTACTAACTTGCACCGAAGTGCATGTGCATATGTAAATATATATATACATATATATATATATATATATATATTTTTTTTTTTTTCTTTCTTTCAAACGAAACTGCACAACACATACAGAATTCTTGAAATCTAAAACAGATGCATTTAACAGACTAAGAGAACGAGGGTATCAAGAAAGAGTGTTGAAGGGAGCGGAAAGGAAAGCAGAACAACTAGAAAGAAAGAATCTGATATTTGGAGAAAGAGAATCTTTAGGACAGGGAAAAGAGAAGAAAGGAGAAATAAGGATGATAACTGAATATTCAGCCCAGTCCTCAGAGAT
Source organism: Calotriton arnoldi (assembly GCA_963921515.1). NCBI lineage: Eukaryota > Metazoa > Chordata > Amphibia > Caudata > Salamandridae > Calotriton > Calotriton arnoldi. Next base: position 527,169 of record CAWUFW010008315.1, read on the forward strand.
TTTTCAAATCTTTCGGAGGAATTGGAAGATTTTGAAATCAGACACTATTATAGGGCCACATATACCGAAGAACCCCTGATAACTTACAGGAGAGGTTCGGCCCTAAAAGACCAACTAGTGAGGAGTCACTTTTCTAAAAATCCCAAAAGGAAAGACACTGTGACAGGGTTTTATCCATGCATGAATTGTAAGGCATGTAAGAACTGCAAAAAGGTCAAGGAATTTAACATCCCAGGCAGAACAACGAAAAGAAAAATCAATAAACTAATGAACTGCAATACTGATTTTGCAGTATATTGTTTGACCTGCCCATGTGAGTTAAGTTATGTGGGGAGCACCATCCATCCCACTAAAAAAAGGGTTCTAGAGCACATGCGTGCTATAAAGAACCGGGATGCCACGTATCCAGTGGCCCGCCACTTTCAAGACCATCATAAATCCAATCAGAATCTCTTAAAGTTTTTGTTGCATTGATCAGGTCCCCAAAGATGAAAGGGGTGGGGACAGAGTAAGGAAACTTAGGAGATTGGAATCGAAATATATAATTGAATTACAAACGAAAAGTCCGGCAGGCTTGAATAATGAAGAAGAATTATGGATTCATATTCCTTGAAGTTTGTAAAGGAAGTTTTGTAAATATGTACTATAGGAAGGACAGGAAGTACTTTTGCACTGTAATTATATTAGCACATATAGGGGTTATGAATTTCAGAATGCTTATGTACTATGAATTAAGTATAAGCCATTGAAAAATTTATGATTCATCAAAATGTCGATGGATTGTGATGCATTGAATTTTTGATTGGAGTACCTGTGAAAATAAGCCCATTCAGGGCATAATAACAGGAATACTAAATCTATCATTTTCGATTTCACCAACATGAATTGAGGAATTATACATAACTCATAATATCTATTATACCACTCGTGGCTAGATTGTATAAAATTATGTATACATGATGTGAATAGTTGTACATAGAATGAACACCACAAAAAAAAACGTTCAACAAACGAATGTAAATATAAAACAGTAGGTCTTATAATTTAATTGTTGAATAATATGGTTAATTAGACATCTTAAGATGGCCGCTGTTTGAACCTAAGATTTGTGATGATTTACAATAACCCCTTGTCGCTTTCTATGCATAACCCGGATGAACTGCTTTTTCCTTTTCTATGTCGATGATTTTATATTTTTTTTAAAAGAGAAAGTAATGTTTACCCTACCGACATTGACGAAGGCGTGTAGCCGAAACGCGTCTGTCGGGTGTGTTTGTTTGTGTGTGGCTTCAATAAATTAAGATAAATAACCCATCAGTGTGCGCCTCGTGTACGGCCCTCGAAGGGGCCATCAAGGAGGAATTGAGTTCGCGTCTCACCAACGCGGAGGATTGCACCCGTGTCGTGAGAGAAGCAGCGGGTGGACGTATGGCAAAATTAGATATTGCTGCTGGCTCCGTCACACGTTCCCATTTGCAAATTTAGCAGACTCCAGCTGGGGAAGACGAATTAAGAGAAGGGAAAGACAACGCGACGCCGTGGAGGAGAAACGCCGGAGGTTACGAGTCGGAGGACCCGGTACTCGGCAGGAACCCCTCTGTAAGCGAAGTTACCTTCTTGACATTTTCGCAATATGAATGCAAGTGATAGACACGTTGATGGGAGAATCTAGAGACACTGTGCAAGCCACACCACGGAATAAGGGAAACTGAGCATGTTTACAGACCGGGAAAGGGAGGAAGCAGCAGAGAGCATTTTTTGCAAAAGTACGCGCAATTTGAATATTGAATCACAAGCAAGTGCGGGAGTACAAACGAAATCGAATAGTTTGAAATCATTATATAACAAGTTGGAGAAAACATACGAAAAGGAAATGAGAAAGTGGTGGGAGGCCACCTCCCTACAACGATACCTTGATGCCAATCGAATACCTAGGGGACTTAGAATTTACACAACCCCCTCGTATGAGAACCCAGACCCTTCGCTCTTGCAGGAATGGTCGGAGTACACGCACAAGTCCTCTACAGGCATGGTAAAAATACTTATCAAATATGCGTGGAGTGACAGACAGAAGTTATTGGATGAGATTAAAATCATTGAAGCTGAAATAGCTTTGGACAAAGACATCAAACTGAAGGAGGAATTACAGCAACGAATGAAAAAACGCTTAACGGATTACGAAAGTGTAATCAAGCACCGCAAGCAAACTAAGTATCTTTGGGACGAGGAGGATTACGAATCCGGAAGAATCCTAACTTTTGCTAAGAAATTTGAAGGCCCTAGGAAACAATTGATGCAACAAAAAACACAGGAGGTTTCCTCTAGAGATACATCAGAGTCAGAGGTGGAAACATCGGAGGGAGAACTAACGGTGCGACAAGAGAAAGAAGTGATACCGACTTTTTTTCAAGAATATCAGCTAATAAAGCAGGTGAAACAACGACCAGCTGCAAGAACTCATCCACCTCAGAGAGGAAGAGGAAACGGAAGACCAGAATGGGCAAGAAGGGAGAAAGCAGCAGTTTCAGAACAGATGACAACACGGAGCAAACGTGGAGGGAAGAAAAAGTGATCAAGAGGCAAACAATCGTGAACTTATCTAAAAGACAATTGACACCAGAGGAGGAAAGAGTGCTTGAGCTGGGTCTCACTTTCTGTCCCACGGCGCAATTTGATTATGCGAACGTGCGCATTGACTTATATAAGTATATAAGGAAGATGAAATTAATGAAACTGCACCTCCTACGCCCAACAAAATCCAATCCTCTATCAGGATCTGTACAGGTAGAAGAAAATATTCTAACTGGAGTTGACATTGAAACTATACAGGTGTTGAGAGAGTTGGAATCCGAAGGAAACATCATAAGCCAAATCGACACAATGAAAATTCTAGAAGAAGCAGGAATAACGCAAGTGGGAGCGGTTAGCAACATGAAGATTAAATCACATGTCATTCCTCAAATGGCACATGATGCAATTGATACCTTCCATGATATGATCATAGGTGAACTTAAGGAACTACAAGCTAAAGGTCCTAACCTTAAAAAGGATAACATCTCGAAGAACCAATGGAAGGCAATCATGGACCTGAAGAATGATGATGAACTAATCATAAAACCCTCAGATAAAGGAGGAAATGTTGTACTGATGGACAAGAAACAGTATCAGAGGGAAGCGTGGAGACAATTGTCCAATGAAGACTGCTATAAAATAGTCACTCGGAGTGTATATGAGAACAGTATTAGTGAGTTCCATAGAATCCTGACTAAGTGGAGGGATAAAGGAATATTGGGAGATGTGGATTTCAGATCATTTATTGTGAGACACCGGAAATTCCAACATTTTACCATTTACACAAAGTACACAAGTGTAATAAAAATCCACCGGGAAGACCAATTGTTTCCTCGTTGAATAGTCTGTTGGAAAATGCCTCTATATACATAGATTGTTTTTTAAATCCACTAGTTAAAGATTTGAGCTCCTATGTGAAGGACACAAAGGACTTTTTACGGATTGTTTCCAATATTCAATGGGAATCAGACATGCTGTTAATAACTCTAGACGTAACAAGTCTATATACAAGTATAGAACATGAAAAAGGATTGAGAGCGTTGGAGTTCTTTTTAAAGAAACGAAATGCAAAATTTCTTGAACACAATCTTATGCTTGTAGAGCTAACGTCCTTTGTTTAAAGAATAATATTTTCCTATTTGCAGGGGAGATGTACCATCAGGAGCAAGGAACTGCGATAGGCACGTGCTTCGCCCCCAGTTACGCGAATTTATTCGTGGGCTGGTGGGAGAAGCACGTGGCCTGGGCAGGAAATAATGAGAAGTGGCTAGAAAACATTGTGTTGTGGTCCCGCTATATAGATGACCTCTTCATCATTTGGAAGGGGACACGGGAGGATGCGGTGATCTATATAGCGGCCCTCAATCACAACAGATGTAATTTGACATTTACTGAATGCATCAGTGATACACAAGTACCCTATTTAGACTTACTAGTCTATATAGAAGATAATAACATACAGACCACACTCTATCGGAAGCCCACGGCTGGGAACAGCACTTTACATGCGGATAGTTTCCATCCTAATAATGTGATCAGTGGCGTTCCATATGGGGAACTTGTGAGAATCAAACGAAACTGCACAACACATACAGAATTCTTGAAATCTAAAACAGATGCATTTAACAGACTAAGAGAACGAGGGTATCAAGAAAGAGTGTTGAAGGGAACGGAAAGGAAAGCAGAACAACTAGAAAGAAAGAATCTGATATTTGGAGAAAGAGCATCTTTAGGACAGGGAAAAGAGAAGAAAGGAGAAATAAGGATGATAACTGAATATTCAGCCCAGTCCTCAGAGATTTTTCAAATCTTTCGGAGGAATTGGAAGATTTTGAAATCAGACACTATTATAGGGCCACATATACCGAAGAACCCCTGATAACTTACAGGAGAGGTTCGGCCCTAAAAGACCAACTAGTGAGGAGTCACTTTTCTAAAAATCCCAAAAGGAAAGACACTGTGACAGGGTTTTATCCATGCATGAATTGTAAGGCATGTAAGAACTGCAAAAAGGTCAAGGAATTTAACATCCCAGGCAGAACAACGAAAAGAAAAATCAATAAACTAATGAACTGCAATACTGATTTTGCAGTATATTGTTTGACCTGCCCATGTGAGTTAAGTTATGTGGGGAGCACCATCCATCCCACTAAAAAAGGGTTCTAGAGCACATGCGTGCTATAAAGAACCGGGATGCCACGTATCCAGTGGCCCGCCACTTTCAAGACCATCATAAATCCAATCAGAATCTCTTAAAGTTTTTTTGCATTGATCAGGTCCCCAAAGATGAAAGGGGTGGGGACAGAGTAAGGAAACTTAGGAGATTGGAATCGAAATATATAATTGAATTACAAACGAAAAGTCCGGCAGGCTTGAATAATGAAGAAGAATTATGGATTCATATTCCTTGAAGTTTGTAAAGGAAGTTTTGTAAATATGTACTAAAGGAAGGACAGGAAGTACTTTTGCACTGTAATTATATTAGCACATATAGGGGTTATGAATTTCAGAATGCTTATGTACTATGAATTAAGTATAAGCCATTGAATAATTTATGATTCGTCAAAATGTCGATGGATTGTGATGCATTGAATTTTTGATTGGAGTACCTGTGAAAATAAGCCCATTCAGGGCATAATAACAGGAATACTAAATCTATAATTTGTGATTTCACCAACATGAATTGAGGAATTATACATAACTCATAATATCTATTATACCACTCGTGGCTAGATTGTATAAAATTATGTATACATGATGTGAATAGTTGTACATAGGATGAACACCACAAAGAAAACGTTCAACAAACGAATGTAAATATAAAACAGTAGGTCTTATAATTTAATTGTTGAATAATATGGTTAATTAGACATCTTAAGATGGCCGCTGTTTGAACCTAAGATTTGTGATGATTTACAATAACCCCTTGTCGCTTTCTATGCATAACCCGGATGAACTGCTTTTTCCTTTTCTATGTCGATGATTTTATATTTTTTTTAAAAGAGAAAGTAATGTTTACCCTACCGACATTGACGAAGGCGTGTAGCCGAAACGCGTCTGTCGGGTGTGTTTGTTTGTGTGTGGCTTCAATAAATTAAGATAAATAACCCATCAGTGTGCGCCTCGTGTACGGCCCTCGAAGGGGCCATCAAGGAGGAATATATATATATATATATATATTCACTGAAAAAACCATAGGTTTTAGGGACAGTTATAGTTACTTGGACATTGCACTCATAAAAAACCCGTGAAATTCCCCCGTTATAGTTAGTTCAGCTAACTATAACTCGCGCCCGCAATGCACTGCTGATGACGTCACATATTACATCACTCATGACATGGTCAGTGACATCACTGATGACATCACTGATGACATCACTGATGACATCTCAAATGACATCACTGATGACATCATCCAGTGACTGTGTGTTTCTGTAAAGTTTAAATATTTTTAATATATATAGGAAAAGACGTATTGAAGAATGAGTGGGTCTGTAAGTGTCTGTATGGATGATTTAGTAGGTGCGTGACTGACTCTATAAGTGAGTGATTTAACGTATCTTACTGAATGCATGGGTTAGTGACTAAACTGGGTGAATGTCTGTATCCGTCTGTCTGTTGCTGTGTAAGTGGCTGCATGGGTTTGTGAATAGCTACATGAGTGTCTATATGAGTTATTGATTGGTTGTCTGAGTATCTGTATGGGTGCCTGAGTGTTTGTGTGGGTGGGGTGTGTGCGACTCTGTGCATAGATGTGTGAGTGGGTGATTCACTGGGTGGATGGTTTCAAGAGTGCATCTGTGATAAACTGTATGGGTGGGTAAGTGTGTGTAAGAGTGTGTTAGTGAGTGAATGTATGTCCCAGTGGTACATGTGTGAGTAACTACATATGTGAAAGGCAGTATATATGTGTGTTGGAGTATATAAATAGCTATAAGCGAGAGTGAGTGATTGTGATAGTGGCTGTATGGATGAGTGTGTGCTTGTATCAGTGATTGTATAAGAGCGTAGCAATGTGCTAGTATTTGTATGATTAAGTGAGCTGGTGTGTGTATAACTGTATAGGTGAGTAAATGGCAGTGTGTTTAATTATTTGCATGACTGACTAGGTGTGTGAGTACCTCTATGGATGAGTGGCGGTGTTTGAGTGTCTATATAGGAGTAAGAGTGCATATGATAGTCCTGTACTGAGTGACCATAAGTATGAGTGACTGTACGGGTGAGTGAGTGGATGTGTGTGTGTAGACCTAAGAATCAGTGAGTGGGTATGTAGTTATTGGTGTTGGAGTGTCTATGGTTTTGCGAATGGCAGTCTGTAATTTAGAGTGGGTGTATCAAAGGTTATATTAGGGTGTGAGGAGGTGCATCAGATTATCACGTGGATGATGTCATCAGTGATGTCATTTGAGATGTCATCAGTGATGTCATCAGTGATGTCACTGACCATGTCATGAGTGATGTAATATGTGACGTCATCAGCAGTGCATTGCGAGGCGCGAGTTATAGTTAGCTGAACTAACTATAACGGGGGAATTTCACGGGTTTTTTACGAGTGCAATGTCCAAGTAACTATAACTGTCCCTAAAACCTATGGTTTTTTCAGTGAATTTCAAAGGTTTTTTAAATGCTAATTTGTAACTATAACGTGTCTGAAACCTATGGTTTTTTCAGTGAATTTCAAAGGTTTTTAAAATGCTAATTTCTAACTATAACGTGCCTGAAACCTACGGTTTTTTCAGTGAATTCCAAAGGTTTTGTAAATGACAATTTTTAAAAGTATTAATTGTTATATTAATTTTTTTCATACTGATTTACTACATATTTAGAAACAATTTTTTTTTACATATTTTATTTTTTAAATTACATTGTAATTACATTATACATTACATTACAAAAATACTTTCTCAGAATGAATTACTTTAGTTTAAATACTTTGCACATAGGCAATAGACTTTTAAGTACAGTAGTTACAGTTGTTGCAATGGGCAACACATTTTCAAACACAATGCAACATTCAGCTCAATGTGAATTTCTAGTTAAATGCAATTAGTTACTTTATGGATTACTTTTCTAACCACAGGACTGGATCCTAGATTCAGTCCTGGGACATCTCCTGTAAACAGTTGAGTAAAAGCGTTTTGGTTACAGTACTGATTTTTAAGGAATATTATTGTATTTTAAAAGTTGACAGAAACTTTTTCTCATATAGTCACCAATGTTATCCTATGGAAGGAAATTCACTTAGCAGGTAAAAACTGTTATCGTTACTTTTTCTTACTCAGTGTTGGATCCTGGATCCAGCACTGGTGCATCTCCTGTAAACAGTTGAAAGAATGCGTTTAAGTCATACAGGCGATTTTTAAGGAATATTTGTAGTTTGTAAAAATCAACACTTTGAAACTTTTTGCTGAAAACCAGACAATGGATTCCTATGGAAGAATATATAAGTTACTGGTAAGTATGGTTAAAATTACTTTTCAGGATTAGTACTGGGCTGAAAGATGCAGCACTGAGGTCTCTCCTGATAACAGGTGAGTAAATCGGAATTCGTATTTCGGCTGATTTTAGATGAATATTTTAAAGTTCCAAAACTCCACACTTAGAAGAATTTCCAAGTGAAACCAGTCAATGTTAGCCTATGGAAGGAAATTCAAGTTACTGGTAAGTTCGGTTAAAATTACTTTTCAGGACCAGTACTGGGCTGAAAGATACAGCACTGAGGTCTCTCCTGATAACAGGTGAGTAAATCAGAATTCGTATTTCGGCTGATTTTAGAGGAATATTTGTATGTTTCAAAAATCAACACTTAGAAACTTTTTCAGCAAAAAGCAGGCAATGATATCCTATGCAAGGAAATTCAAGTTACTAGTAAGTACGGTTAAAATTACTTTTCAGGACCAGTACTGGGCTGAAAGATAGAGCACTGAGGTCTCTCCTTATAACAGGTGAGTAAATCGGAATTCGTATTTCGGCTGATTTTAGAGGAATATTTGTATGTTTCAAAAATCAACACAGAAACTTTTTCAGCAAAAAGCAGGCAATGATATCCTATGGAAGGAAATTCAAGTTACTGGTAAGTACGGTTAAAATTACTTTTCAGGACCAGTACTGGGCTGAAAGATGCAGCACTGAGGTCTCTCCTTATAACAGGTGAGTAAATCGGAATTCATATTTCGGATGATTTTAGAAGAATATTTGCACAATGGTGAAGGAAGGGGGCGGGGCCTGAGGTGACATCTGTGCAAACGCGCCCCGTGGCGCGTTTTAAGGTGGGGGATTAAGTCCCCTTGAATCCTGAGGGTCCCTAGGGGCCAACTAGCCCACCAGGAACCTCCAATATGCGCTAGGCGGCTGCGTTGCAGAGACGTGTAGAGAGGCCACACCCCTTTTTACACCTCTCTGCAACGCAGCTCTGTGGCGCTTTCTGGATGTACCTGTTGGGCTAGTTGGCCCCCAGGGACCCTCAGGATTGAAGGGATTTAATTCCCCATCTTAAAACGCGCCACGGGCCTGTTTGCACACATGTCACCTGAAGCCCCGCCCCCTCCCTTCACCACTGTGCAAACACGCCCCGTGGCGCGTTTTAAGTTGGGGGATTAAGTCCCCTTGAATCCTGAGGGTCCCCGGAGTCCAACTAGCCCACCATATACCTCCAAAAGCGCCACAGAGCTGCGTTGCAGAGAGGTGTAAAAGGGGCGTGGCCTCTGTACACCTCTCTGCAAGGCAGCCCCTGGCGCATACTGGAGGTTCCTGGTGGGCTAGTTGGCCCCCAGGGACCCCCAGTATTCAAGGGGAATTTGTTCCCCTCTGCAAACGCGCCAGGGGGCGCGTTTGCAGAGTGGTGAAGGAAGGGGCGGGCCTGCGGGCCCGATCGTTTTTTTTTTTTTTTTTTTTTGTCGCCTGAAGGGGGATGTGTGGCCCCCTTCCTTTTTCCTGTTTTTGGGCCCTGGGGACCCCATCCCCCAGGGCCTTACCCCTTTTTTTGTAATTAAAATTTTAAAAAAACGGGAAGGGTGCCGCGTGGCCCCCTTCCCTGGGCCTGTATTGGCCCCGGGGACCCCATCCCCCGGGGCATGGCCTCTATTTTTAATTTTATTCTTTGGAGGGGGGCTGTGTGGCCCCCTCCTCTGGCCATTTAAGGCCCCGGGGACCCCATCCCCCGGGGCCGGCCATACCCTTTTTTTTATTTTTTTTAAACTTTGGGGAGGGGGCTGCGTGGCCCCCTCCCGGGCCACTACTTGCCCCGGGGACCCCATCCCCGGGGCCTGGCCTCTCGTTGGGGACTGTGGGGGGTCCCCAAGCCCCCACAGTCCCGCCGGCTCCCCGTGTCCTACGGGAGCCGGCATTGCTTTACACATGGGGAGCTGCTAAGATGCAGCTCCCCATGTGGAAAGCTATCGGCTTGGATATTGGAAGAGAGAGCAGGTTTCCTGCTCTCTCTTCCAATATCCAAAGCAGTTTGCAATGACAGGACGGGAGCCGCGAGGCAGAAGAGCCCTCCCGCACCATTTTTTCAATAAAGCCCCGGGGGGTGGCGGTCCCCGGGGCTTGGGGGGCCCTTTGAGGCCCCCCACACATAAAATTAACCCCCCCCACCATGCCCCCGGGACCTGCCGATTTTTAAAAAAATGTTTGTTTGTTTTTTTGCCCAGGGGGTCCTTGTGGGACCCCCTGAGCAAACCTAGGGGGTCAGGGTGTTTCTACCCTGCCCCCTTTGTGCGCTTTGCGCACTTGTTTCTGTCCCTCGGTTCTACCGAGGGACAAAATGGCTGCCAGCACTTCCTGATTTGGAGTGTTGACAGCCAATTAGCATGCAGCTCGTGATCGGGAGGGTGCGCGAATCCGACGCGGCCATAGATATCACTATCTTTTTACTTTTGATTTTCTCAGCAACTACTGAACGGATTTACACCATTTAACAAAAAGGGTTCTTTCTGAACCAAGAACTACCTCTTTGCCAAATTTGGTGTAATTCCGTTCAGCAGTTCGGGCTGTAGCCGTGTCTAAAGTTTCCTATGGAAAATTGCATGGGGAAAATGCGTTTTGGGACCCCCCTTTTTTCTCGGCCCCCGCTTGACGAATCCCCCCGAGACTTTCAGGGTAGGAGCGGACCTGAGCGGGCCATAAAGTTTGAAAATTTTGCGAAGATACTTCAACCGGCAAGAGAGTTATTTCAAATAGAATGTCGCGGATTTCCTATGGATAATAGGTTGTAACTATAACTATCTACTGGCGACCGCCAGTAGATAATATATATATATATATATATTCACTGAAAAAAATAGAGGTTTCAGGGACGTTATAGTTAGAAATTAGCATTTAAAAAACCTTAGAAATTCACTGAAAAAACCACAGGTTTCAGGGACGTTATAGTTAGTTGGACATTTCACTCATACAAAACCAAAGAAATTTGGCCGTTATAGGTAGTTGAGCTAACTATAACTCGCGCCTCTGCAATGCACTGCTGATGACGTCACATATTACATCATTAATGATATGGTCAATGACATCACTGATGACATCTCAAATGACATCACTGATGACATCATCCAGTGACTGTGTGTTTCTGTAAAGTTTAAATATGTTTTATATATATATATATATATGGCAAGGTGTATTAAAGAATGAGTGGGTGTATAAGTGTCTGAATGGATGATTTAATAGGTGCATGACTTACTGTATAAGTGAGTGATTAAACCTGTCTTACTGAATGCATGGGTTAGTGACTAAACTGTGTGAATGTCTGTATCAGTCTGTCAGTTGGTATGTAAGTGGCTGCATGGGTTGGTGAGTAGCTACATGAATGTCTATATGGGTTATTGATTGGTTGTCTGAGTATGTGTATGGGTGCCTGAGGGTCAGTGTGAGTGGGTGGTGTGTGACTCTGTGCATAGATGTATGAGCGGGTGATTCACTGGGTGTATGGGTTCAAGAGTGCATCTCTGAAGGGCTGTATGGGTGGGTGAGTGTGTGTATGGGTGTGTTGGTGAGTGAATGGATATCTCAGTGGTACATGTGTGAGTAACTATATATGTGAAAGACAGTATATGTGAGTGTTGGAGTATATATATGACTATATGTGAGAGTGAGTTATTGTGAGAGTGGCTGAATGGATGAGTGTGTGCTTGTGTCAGTGATTGTAGCAGAGAGTAAGTATGTGTTAGTATCTGTATGAATAAGTGAGGTGGTGTATGTATAACTGTATAGGTGAGTAAATGGGAGTGTGATTGATTCTTTGCATGACTGACTAGGTGTGTGAGTAACTCAATGGATGAGTGGCGGTGTGTGAGGTGTCTGTATAGATGTATGAGTACATATGATAGTGCTGTATTGATGAGTGACTGCATGTATGAGTGACTGTATGGGTGAATGAGTGGATGTGTGTGTAGACCTAGGAATCAGTGAGTGGGTATGTAGTAACTGGTACTGGTGTGTCTATGGTTTCCAAAATGGTAGTATGTATTTTGGAGTGGGTGTATCAAAGGCTATTTTAGGGTGTGAGGAGGTGCATCAGATTATCACGTGGATGATGTCATCAGTGATGTCATCAGTGATGTCATTTGAGATGTCATCAGTGATGTCATCAGTTATGTCACTGACCATGTCATGAATGATGTAATATGTGACATCATCAGCAGTGCATTGCGGGGGCACGAGTTATTGTTAGCTCAAATAAGTATAACGGCTGAATTTCTCTGGTTTTGTATGAGTGAAATGTCCAACTAACTATAACGTCCCTGAAACCTGTGGTTTTTTCAGTGAATTTCTAAGGTTTTTTAAATACTAATTCCTAACTATGCCTACAGAGGTAGGACATATGCAGAATGAGGAAGAAAGGCGCAGAAAGAAGCAAGAGAAATGCAGAAAGAGGCAACAGTAGTCCAGAAAGAGGAAGAAAGGTGCAGAAAGAAGCAAGACATATGCAGAAAGAACCAACAGAGGTGCAGAAAGAGGCCTTGTTGCAAAGTCATCCTGTGCCCTGGGCACCCCCAACTTCTTGCTGACTGGTACTGGTGGTAACTGCCTCTGACTGACCCTGGGCTCTGCCTAACAAGGCCCGGAGCCAGTGCTATGCTGAAAGACGCTTAGAATACAGTGAAAACACTTACATACACTAGGGTACACTGTGGGTTTACGTACCCCTGTGATTGGCATGACCTCCCCTGTAAGGCCCTAGTACATAATAGGGCAGGGGGATTAAAACTACCTCTAAATCCCTAGCATATAATAGGGCATGGCAGTTTACAGGCCAGCAGCCCTTTCCTGCACTTGCATGTGTGCACTGCTGAGCCTGAGGTCAGTTTAAAAGTAGCCCTGTGTGTGCAGAAAGAGGCAAGAGAGGTGCAGAAAGAGGCAAGAGAGGTGCAGAAAGAGGGAAGAAGGGTGCAGAAAGAGGCAAGTGGGGTGCAGAAAGAAGCAAGAGAGGTGTAGACTGAAGCAAGAGAAGTGCAGAAAGAAACAACAAAGGTGCAGAATGAAGCAATGACAGTGCAGAAAGAAGCAAGAGCAGTGCAGAAAGAGGCAAGAGGGGTGCAGAAAGAGGCAAGAGAAGTGCAGAAAGAAGCAAAAGAGGTACAGAAAGAGGCAAGAGGGGTGCAGAAAGAGGCAAGAGCAGTGCAGAAAGAACCAAGGTATGTGCAGGAAAAGGGAAGAAGGGTGCAGAAAGAGGCATGAGGGGCACAGAAAGAGGCAAGAGGAGTGCAGAAGGAAGCAACAGAGCTGCAGAAAGAGGCAAGAAAAGTGCAGAAAGATGCAAGAGAGTTGCAGAAACAGGCAAAAGAGGTATACAAAGAGGAAACAAGGGTGCACACAGAGGCAAGAGAGGTACAGAAAGTACCAACAGAGGTGCAGAAAGAGGGAAGAGGGGTGCAGAAATGTATAAGAGAGTAGCAGATAGAAGCAAGAGCAGTGCAGAAAGAACCAACAGAGGTGCAGAAAGAGGCAAGAGGAGTGCAGGAAGAGGCAAGAGAAGTGCAGAACAAAGCAAAAGAGGTGCAGAAAGAGGCAAGAAGGGTGCAGCAAGTGGCAAGAGAGGAGCAGAAAGAGGCAAGAGAGGTGCACACATAGGCACAAGGGTGCAGAAATATGCAAGAGAGTTGCAGAAAGAAGCAAGAGAAGTAGACAGAAGCAACAGAGGTACAGAAAGAGGCAAGAGGGGTGCACACAGAGGCACAAGGGTGCAGAAATATGCAAGAGAGTTGCAGAAAGAAGCAAGAGAAGTACAGACAGAAGCAACAGAGGTACAGAAAGAGGCAAGAGGGGTGCAGAAAGAAGCAAGAGAAATGCAGAAAGAAGCAAGAGAACTGCAGAAAGAGGTTAGAGAATTGCTGAAAGAAGCAACAGAGGTGTAGAAAGAAGCAAGAGAAGTGCAGAAAGAGGCAAGTGAGGTACAGAAAGAGGCAAGAGAGGTGCGTAAAATGGCAAGAGAACTGCAGAAAGAGGCAAGAGGGATGCAAAAAAGGGAAGAAGGGTGCAGAAAGAAGCAAGAGGTGCAGACAGAGGCAAGACAATTGCTGAAAGAGACAACAGGAGTGCAGAAAGAAGCAAGTGAGGTGCATAAAGAGGCAAAAGAAGTGCAGAAAAAAGCAACAGAGGTGCAGAAGGAGGCAAGAGAACTGCAGAAAGAGGCAAAAAAGTTTCAGAAACAGGCAAAAGAGGTACAGAAAGAGGGAACAGGGGTGTAGAAAGAAGCAAGAGAGGTGGATAAATAGGGAAGAGGGGTGCAGAATTAGGCAAGAGGGATGCAGAAATTTGCAAAAGATGTGCAGAAAGAAGCAAGAGCAGTGCAGTAAGAACCAACAGGGATACAAAAACAGGCAAGAGGGGTGCAGAAAGAGGTAGGAGAGGTGCAGAAAAAGGTAGGAGAGGTGAAGAAAGAGGCAACAGAGGTGCAGAAGGAGGCAAGAGAACTGCACAAAGAGGCAAGAGAGTTGCAGAAACAGACCAAAGAGGTGCAGAAAGGGGGAACAGGGGTGTAGACAGAGCCAAGAGAATTGCAGAAAGAGGGAAGAGGGGTGCAGAAAGAGGCAAGAGAAATGTAGACAGAAGCAAGAGCAGTGCAGAATGAAGCAACAGAGGTGCAGAAAGAGGCAAGAGGGGTGCAGAAGATGAGAGAGAAGTACAGAAAGAGGCAAGAGCATTGCAGAAAGAACCAAGAGATGTGCAGAAAGAGGCAAGAGGGGTACAGAAAGAGGCAAGAGCAGTGCAGAAAGAACCAACAGAGGTGCAGAAAGAGGCAAGAGGGGTACAGAAAGAAGCAAGAAAAGTGTATAAAGAAGCAAAAAAGGTGCAGAAAGAGGCAAGAGTACTGCAGAAAAAGGCAAGAGAGGTGCAGAAAGAGGCAGGAGAGGTGCACAAAGAGTCAAAAGGGATACAGAAACAGGCAAGAGGGGTGCAGAAAGAAGCAAGAGAAGTGCAGAAAGAAGCAACAGAGGTGCTGAAAGACGTAAGAGGGGTACAGAAAGAGGCAATAGAAGTGTAGAAAGTAGCAACAGAGGTGCCGTAAGAGGCAAGAGAAGTGAAGAAACAGGCAAGAAAGGTGCAGAAAGAGGGAACAGGGGTGTATAAAGAGTTAAGAGGGATACATACATTTGTAAGAGAGGTGCAGAAAGAAGCAAGAGCAGTGCAGAAAGAAGCAAGAGAAGTGCAGAAAGAAGCAAGAGAGGTGGAGAAGTAGGGAAGAGGGGAGCAGAAATTTACAAAAGGGGTGCAGAAAGAAGCAAGTACAGTGCAGAAAGAACTAACAGAGGTGCAAAAAGAGGCAAGAGGGTTGCAGAAGGAGGTAGAAGAGGTGCACAAGGAGGCAAGAGGGGTGCAGAAAGAGGCAAGAGAGGTGTAGAAAATGACAAGAGAACTGCAGAAAGAGGCAAGAGGGATGCAAAAAAAGGAATACGTGTGCAGAAAGAAGCAAGAGGGGTACAGAAAGAGGCAAAAGAAGTGCAGAAAGAAGCAACAGAGATGCAGAAGGAGGCAAGAGAACTGCAGAAAGAGGCAAGAAAGTTGCATAAACTGGCAAAAGAGGTGCAGAAATAGGGAACAGGGGTGCAGACATAGGCAAGAGAGGTACAGAAAGTGGGAAGAGGGGTGCAGAAAAAGGCAAGAGGGGTGAAGAAATTTGCAAGAGAGGTGCAGAAAGAAGCAAGAGCAGTGCAAAAGAACCAACAGAAGTGCAGAAAGAGGCAAGAGGGGTGCAGAAAGAGGCAAGAAAAGTGCAGAAAGAAGGAACAGAGGTGCACAAACAGGCAACTGGGGTACAGAAAGATGGAAGAGAGGTGTAGAAAGAGGCAAGAGAGTTGCACAAAGAGGGAAGAAGGGTGCAGAAAGAGGCAAGAGGGGTGCAGAAAGAAGTAACAGAGGTGCAGAAAGAAGCAAGAGAAGTACAGAAAGAAGCAACAGAGGTGCAGAAAGTGGCAAGAGGGGTGCAGAAAGAGGCAAGAGAAGTGCAGAAAGAAGCAACAGTGGTGCAGAAAGAGGCAAGAGAAGTGCAGAAAGAGGCAAGAGAGGTACAGAAACAGGCAGTAGAGGTGCAGAAAGAGGGAACAGGGGTACAGAAAGATGCAAAAGAGGTGCAGAAAGAGGGAAGAAGGGTGCAGAAAGAGGCAAGAGGAGTACAGAAAGAAGCAAGTGAGGTGCAGAAAGAGGCAACAGAGATGCAGAAAGAGGCAAGAGAGGTGCAGAAAGTGCAAGAGATGAGCAGAACGAAGCAAAAGAGGTGCATAAAAAGAAAGAAAGGTGCAGAAAGAAGCAACAGAAATGCAGAAAGAGGCAAGAGAGGCGCAGAAAGAAGCAAGAGTGGTTTATACACCATTAGTACCAATTTAATACCCACATTTAACAATAACTAACAGGTGACCATTCTAGGTTTGCAAAGAGCCTTCCACCACGCTGTAACACTTGTCGCTGCATTTTTGGTAACGTTTGAGCCATTTAACTAGAAACAAGTTTTTTTTTGTTCAAATCTGCAGATTATGCAGTAGATGATGGATTATGTGGCAAATGCGGAAAATGTATAATTGTGCAAAAGTTGGTGCAGCCAAACAGTCGCATAATTCCAGTGGCCCTGCTTATACCTCTGACTAGTTCCAGAAGTGCTCCTCAGTGGTTCCTTCTTTTTTTTGTCTCATTGAGTTTATAGTTTAGCTTCTATGGAAATGAGGAAGACTAAACCTGAGGTTACAACTCCATAACACAGACTATCATACCACACAATTACTCTCCATAACACATAATCCCACTCTACATAATTCCTATACACTAAATACCACATAAGTTCTATCCACATAATTTCACTGCACAACATACCACATAATTCCACTACACACAACCTACACCCACTCCACTCAAAGAAAATTAATAAAACACTTTTACATTTACAACGCCAATAGCTCTAACTCTCGCAAATGCGAAACCTATTACATTGCAAATGCTTCTTCAACTGGTAGTCGCGTTTGCAGAGTGGTGGAGGAAGGGGGCTGGGCCTCCAACCAGCGCTCAGGAATTCCACTGCGAAGGACTTACAGGAGGTACCAGGAGGGCTTCTTGGCCCCCAAAGTCCCTCAGGAGTAAAGTGGACTTCATTCCCCAACCCGTAGTGTGCCAGGAGGCGCATTTGCAGAGTGAAGGAGAAAGGGAGGGCTTGGCCCCCGAAGACCTCTTAGCAATCCCACTGTGTGGGAATTACTGGAGGTAACAGGAGGGGTAGTTGGCCCCCAAGGACAAACTTGGGGGCCAACTACCCCTCCTATTACCTCCAGTAAGTCCCTCACAGCAGCATTGGTAAGTACTCATAGCAGGCCACGCCCCCTATGACCACCAGTCTGCAAACGCGCTACCTGGCGCGCTCTTCGATAGGGATTAAAGTCCCCTTCGCTGCTGGGGATGCTTAGGGGCCAACCAGCCTACTTGATACCTCTAGTAAGCCCCAAATAGTGGGATTGCTGAGAGGTGGACACAGGCAACGCCCCCTTTCTCCACCACTCAGCAAACGCGCCTCCTGGCACGCTCTTGGTTAGGGGATGAAGTCCTCTTGCCTCCTGAGGGTCCCTGGGGGCCAACTAGTCCTCCTGTTATCTCTAGTAAGCCCCACACAGCTGGATTGCTGAGAGTGGTCCGAGGCCATGCCCCCTTTTCACACCCCTCTGCAAACGCGCCTCCTGGCGCACTGCTGCTCGGGGATGAAGTCCACTTTAGTCCTGAGGTCCTTAGGACACACGCATTTTTATATAAATAAGCCCCGGGGAGGAGGCGGTCCACGGGGCTGCAGGGGGGCTGCGTACCTCCCACACATTATGGATGAAGCCCCAGGGAGGTAGCGGTATCCGGGGCTGCACCCGGGGGCTTAAAAAAACAAAGCGTGGGAGGCCGTGCTTCGTTTTTTAACTTTTTTTCAGCCGGATTCGCGCACACAGCGCGAATTCTGCCAATTTAAAAAAAAAATGCTTTTTTGGGCCCTGGGGGTCCTTCTGGGATTCCCTGAGCAGGCCTAGGGGGTCAGGGTGTTTCTACCCTGCCCCCTTTTCTTGTTTTTTATCCTCTTTTTAACTGATTTCTTGTGACTCGGTTTTACTGAGTCACAAGATGGGTGCCAACACTTCTTGGTTTGGAGTGTTGGCAACGAATGTATGATTATACAACGCATGCATTCACATTGCATGCTATTAGATTGCTGTTTTTACCACGCAAGTCCTTACAATGACTTTTGTTGGAGGGCGCTGGACTTAGGAGTAGTTACATTTACTATTCCAACTCCAGCCTACGTACAGTAGGGAAGGTGTTGGATAGTAAATTAAACTATTCCTTGTCCTATAGCGCCCTCCAGCGCAAGTCGTTGTAACGACTTGCGTTGTAAAGACCGCGATCTAATTGCATGCGATGTAATGCATGCGTAGTAAAGGTTGTTTCCCGTTGGCAACCAATCAGAATGAAGCTCATGCTCGGGAGGGTTCGCGAATCCTCCTCGGCCCGCAGATATCAATATTATTATTTTTTGAATTTCTCAGCAACTACTGATCGGATTTACACCATTTAAAAAAAGCACGCTTTCTGACCCAAGACCTACCTTTTTGCCAAATTTGGTGTAATTCCGTTCTGCAGTTTGGGCTGTAGCTTTGTCTAAAGTTCCTATGGAAATTAACATGGAGAAAACGCGTTTTGGGACCCCCTTTTTTCTCGGCCCCCACTTGACGAATCACCCCGAAACTTTCAAGACAGGAGCTGACGTGAGCGAACCATAATTTTTCAAAAGTTCGCGAAGATTTGTCAAACAGCGCTAAAGATATTGGCAAAAGAAAAAACGCTTTTTGAATAGAAACAAGGTCCTAACTATAACTTTATATATATTCCAAACGAGTTTCACATTCCTACCTCCAGGGACGTGCAAACAAGCCCACCAGTCATCCTCAGTGATAATCCTTTTATTCGGCAACATGTTAGTATTCGCATAACGTGTTTCGACTCGGATGAGTTTTAATCATATGAATAGGAAGATGGTCATTCATTGGTCTCTTTTTAAACAAATCTGTAAACCGCGATGAGGGACAAAGTCAGATATTTTAATGGAAAAAAGACGATCTTAAAATAAAGAGGTAATCAACTCTCAAATTTCGAATAATACTTGAAGTCCGTAAGTATTTTCTGAAACTTGGTGCACTGTTCAATCAGCTACAATTTACCTATTTTGCACCTCCAAGTAGGACTCACTGTACGTACTTCATGCTTTTTTGAGAGTTCAAGACCACATTACCCATAATGCTTCACTCCTTCACTGTGTGTCAAAGTCCCATTCCATCGCCAGTTTCAACATCATTGTAACTCGATGTTACTCACAATAACATAGCCTCAATGTGCCTTCAAAGGATACAATTCCGCATGTGGCTGAGTTTAATGGCATTGTGGTACTGTCCAAAGCAGTGGCACTCTATAGATGAAACCATGATATTGATCGATTTCACACTCCTTTATCTTCAATTGAATTCACTTTGGGACGTTGTGCAAGGGTTCCTACCCCTACAAATCCTGGCTGTTGTTTTTTAAAAGGTTTTCCAATATCCATCAGGGGGCCTCCTAGCTATATATATATATATATATATATATCTCGCCAAAAGTTCCTCTCTGCCAATCTTCGGCAGAACCAGCAGGCACGGACCTCAACCACACTCACAGAAAGGCATCAAATCGAAGTCTCGTGGAGAAAGCAGTGTAGTTTAATGGAAAATAAACCACAGAATTACACAGGCATAGTGCCTGCCATGACGCGTTTCGCTCGTCAAAGCAAGCTTGATCACATGATACTCCTCAATTCCTAGGAAACACGTTTAAAAACCCAAAACGTGCACAATTGACTATTAAAACAACAGTGTCAAGTTAATAAACAAGGAAAACAGACTGGGAGACAACTCGGTAGCAGCAGAGTATTAAATGTAAATATAGACCTCGATGCATAATTCTTCACAATAGCAGATCATAGACCTATGAGCAGAATATAAATACTATATAAATATAAATATCAGACAGTGCTGTAATACTAAAATTAATAATAAATACATAGAGCTCGGTCACAATTAAAAATTGCAAGTGCATTGTATAAATATGAAGAACAATGAAATAAATTCTCGCTTGGTCTTACTAAAGTCTAATTCTATACAAATAAATAAATAAATATCATACTGAGTGTGCAAATAGGCAATTAATAAACATAGTAAATATGAATATTAGGTTAAAAATAGCTGACGGGAAATAGAGTGAGCCTAGACCACCACCCAAATGGGTCCATCTTATATCAGTGGTAGGACAGAATATAAATAAATCCTGACGCTCACTATAGCCTGTAATAAAACAATGCGCAGTAGCAGAGTACTGTACAATGCAAGTGCCAAAGACTATATAGCATACAGCAACTAGTAAATAAAAGTAGTTGCTGCTGAGAATAATTATCATATTCCCGAACTAACGCCATCTAGCCATATGTCTATTTGATGAAAATGCCATATCCAGTCTGTAAACTAGAAACATAGTGCAAAATGTGACTAAAAAGTGCAAAATAGTGCTGTGCAATTTACAATCTCGATAGCAGCATAAAACAAATCATTTAAGCCTAAATGATTATAAAGTGCAAGTGCCAAAGATATTATATAGTTCACAGAAAACCCATAAAAACATTATTGAATCTTGATTGACATAAGAAAGAGCATTAAAACCCACTAAAATTCAGTATGGCTGTGGGGAAGACTTTAGACGCACTCAATCGCAATTCAGAGGTTTATCAACCTGCCACAAAGGGAAGGAAATAGATATTTCAGAAAAGATTCAGAAAGGATGTTTAAGATTGTCGTCCAACTAGAGGAAATTGTGCAAATCCTCACTCATATTCAGGCCATTAGGCATACATGTATCGAGAGCTAAGATGAAGTGAGATTCACGTTGACAAAGCAATTTCTTACGGTTCCCACCCCGTCCGGGTATGGGAACAGCTCCCAATACCGTATATTCCAGATCTTTTAACTTATTGTGATGTACTAATTTAAAATGCCTAGCGACTGGATAGATAGAGTCAGAATTTACTATTGCCCGCACATGCTGTAGAATACGCTTATGCACAGGGAGTTTAGTACTCCCTATGTACTCTAAACCACAGGTGCATCTAGGTTTGTAAATGCAAATTCTGTTCGACAGGTAAGATGTTCCTTGATTTCTATTTCCTTCTCACTGAAAGCTGTCATATAGTGGGTTGCATTTGTAGCAAAAGTGCAGGCACGGCATGAATTACATTTGTAAAAACCCATTTTTTAAGCCAAGTGCTTTTTTGTATTACTTCCGGCATAGGCTTCACTAAGGCATCCCTCATAGAGGGTGCCCTTCTAAATGTAATGGAAGGCAGAGTGGGCAGGATGGGACCCAGAGTGATGTCAGTGAGTATTATAGGCCATTCTGAATAAATAATCCTGCACAGTTTTTGTTCTTGTTGACTGAAGGTAGTAATCAGTCGAATAGTGTGTTTTTCCTCTTGTGGACTTTCATTTGTGGTGCTACTATGTTTAGGCAACAGAAGTGCTTCTCTAGATAGATTGTTTGCTTTTGTCAGTGCTTGGATCAAGTGAGATCTCTTGTATCCTCGATCCAAAAAACGACAAAGTGCTTCCTGCTGACATTCATTAGAGACTTTATCCAGACTACAAATTCAGCGAATCCGCACAAATTCGCCGTATGGTATGCTTTTGATCAGATGGCGTGGGTGTGAACTATCAGCGTGTAAGATAGAGTTTCCCGCAGTGGATTTGCGGTGAAGCTTAGTGTGTATTTTCTCTTTACTGATATATACTAAAACATCAAGAAACTCTACACTTACATTGTCAATTTTCACAGTAAATTTCAAATTGAGTTCGTTGGAGTTGATAGTTTCAACAAATTCCATTGCTGCCTCCTTAGTACCGTTCCAAATT
This sequence comes from Calotriton arnoldi, assembly GCA_963921515.1. Taxonomy (NCBI): domain Eukaryota; kingdom Metazoa; phylum Chordata; class Amphibia; order Caudata; family Salamandridae; genus Calotriton; species Calotriton arnoldi. The sequence goes on from CAWUFW010008315.1 coordinate 549,176, forward strand.
AGACAAACATCATTGATGTAACGCCAATAATGTACAATGTGCTTGTACCAGTCTATGTGTGTGGGCATGAGGACACACCTCTCCCACCAGCCAACATGCAAACATGCATAGCTGGGGGAGAAGCATGCCCCCATAGCCACACCCCTCAACTGCTGGTATATATCCTGATGAAATACAAAAAAATTATTTAACAAGCACAGTTCAATCATTTCCAAAATCATACAGTTGTGGTCTTTCATGTTAATGTCTCTGTTCTCTAAAAAGTACTTAGTAGCAGCTATACCATTCACGTGGTTGATACTAGTGTATAACGACTCTATGTCCATAACCACTAAAAAGTAGTTAGGTTGCCATTCCACGTCATTAATCTTTAATAAAAAGTCTGTGGTGTCCTTTATATATGATGGCAACGTTTTTACATAATTTGATAAATTCTCACTCATACTTTTCTGGGCAGAAATGATTGGACGTCCTGGTATAGGTGTAATTTTATGAACTTTCGGCAGAAAGTACAACATAGGAGTCACTGGATGTTCCACATTTAGGAAATTGAATTCATTTTTAGTCAATAAACCATTTCTTTTCCAATGATGAAGTCGTTTGCGCAACACATCGTGAGCTGTTCGCATTTCCAGTTTAGTTGATTTTTTATAACAACTTCCATCAGATAAATGGTGCTCAGCTTCCGCCATATATTGACTTCTTGACCACAACACTGTGTTGCCACCTTTATCAGACTTGTTTATAATTAGGTCATGATTCTTTTGGAGTTTTTTAATCAGAACATGATATTGGATGTTTCTGTAATTAATCCGTTGATGAGTCGCTAGCACAGTTCTATTCAAACTTTTCTATTCAGCAATGACTCTGTCACTAAAAACATCCACTGCATCCTTCGGCATCATAGGAAGAAATATAGATGCAGGGCAAAATGGGCTTGGTGCAGCTTTGTTAGTATTGATACCCAAAGCGGTTGATGTAAGTTGTGAACCTGTATTGGGAGTCTCTGAAGATAATGAATGTAATAGCTGTAAATTAGGTATATCTTTAACTTGAAGAATCCCATCCATAATAGCAGTATCAGAGGGTGCACCAGCAGGTGATGTGGGGGATTTATTCAACTGGAAATATTTGATAAGTTTGATTTTTCGAATAAATTTGAAAACATCAATCCTAGTTGAATTATAAGAAAATTGGTTAATCGGACAATATGACAGCGCCAAGTACAAGGAGAGTTTCAGCCTTTGTTAGAATAATGTCCGTAAGATTGATGACAGTGTTATTGTTTGCATTACTTATCATTTCAAGTTCCTTCGTAAATTCCCTCTCATAGTAGGCTTTGCGATGTTTGCCCCTCCTCTCCCTCCTGCGTTGGTTAGTTGTTCCCCTTGCTTCTGTTGAGGTTTGCGGGGGCGCAAGGTGTACCTCCGGTCCTCGCTGATAAAATTCAGTTCCTCTCCTGGGGTGAAGTTGCTAGGCCCCATTGCAGAGGCCCCAGAGATACCAGCTCGTCCTTCGTCTGAATCGCTATTGGATGTTAGAGAGACCGTATCAGATTCCACATCGCTGGCTCTGATATCACCTGTGTCATTACTTTGTTTAGTGCCCGAAACATTACTAGTTGAAGCTTGTCTTTTTTAATTATCGTACTTACGAGCGAACGTAAAGATTTTTCCAGTAGCGTAATCGTTCTGATCACGTGCAAATTTATAAACTTTACGTTCTTTGATGGATTCTTCGTGCTTTTTGATGCGAACATCAATATCTACACGCCCGTTAGTAATCAAGTCTGTCTGTCCTGTGGCATCCAACAGACCATTGATACGGTCTATTTCAATCAGCAGTGCGTTGCGGTCACTCTCAGCATATTTTATAAGAATATGGCTCATGTTCATTGATGCCTGCAGGTTATTCTCTGCCCATTCCTGCAACATTAATGGGTTAGGGTTTTCAAATGTAGGTGCAATAAGCACACGTAGGCCCCTTGGCACACGATTGGCATCTCGATACTTTTCTAGGGATTTTTTCTCCCACCATTTTGATAATTCATTTTTTAATAATTTCTCTAAAGTTCTAAGTAAAGATCTCACGTCTTTGTTACTGTTGTCTTTAGCGGGAGCTCTCTGCTCATTACTGACAGTCGGTAAATTCTGGAACAGGGCCTCCGCCGCTAGTTCCCTATCTTGAAGCGCATCATTGGAAAACATAGTGGATAGAAAATCTTTACACAACTGCTGCTCCAAACAGTTACTTTCACTGAGGTGAATCCCGTAACCCGTTGATATGATGTGATACAAAGACCAATGGACGATCTCCTTACCGGTGCTACTCTTGCAGCTCTCGAGGTCCTCCGACCAGAAAGATTCCGCAGATCCACGCCGTCGGGAGATAATATCCATTTCAAATGTCGGTAAGGGCAACGGGGGGCACAGCAATAATTAAACTCCTCTGGAGTAAAACCCAGTACGCCACGGCGCAGTCGGCTGATCAACTGCTGTGCCTCAGTAAAACGGGAGGGTCCGTGAATCCGGAATCAGCCTGCTGATATATATATATATTCCAATCAAAACCGCTCACTTCACTGTTCAAAGCAGGCACCAGCAACACGGGATCTGGGAGAAGTGTTTAATTAGGCAAGAATAGTCGTAGGACAATGCGTTTCGGTGGACACAGCCACCTTGATCACATATATATAAATATATACAAATAAAACACTATGTAAATAATTAAAAATTACATTGCAATCATTAATAATAAAAAAGTAAAACAATTAACAAACAGATGTATAACCTAAATAAAACTATAATAAAAATACAATTAATACCAAACAAACAAATTAAAATAAAAAATTATTTAATTTTATAAATAATTTAAAAATCATTAGAATGCAAATTAAAATAATGTTAGTATTACCAATCTTAACTAAACATTAGTGGAAGGGAAAATATCAGATTTTTCTAATGCCAAGAAATCAATAAAAGCACTGCTGGAATCATGCTCCAACCAACGTAAACAAATGGCGACAGGTGAAGCAATGCCATTACCATCCAATAAATGTCAGTGTTTTCTCCACGGTGCATGGTAAAATCTGTGGTGGTTATCGTGAAACATAAGCATTTCATTTTTTAAAGTGGCTTGCGAAGAGAAGGATTATTTTAGTTTAAAAAAAAAAGAAAAATAATCTTCACTTTTAGATTTGATTTGGAAATGTATCACAATTATTTATATATATATATATATGTTAAAACATAAACAATACAATTAACACAAAATAATCTTTCTCTGCTGGGAGTAACAGAGACATGCTGTCTTCTAACAAATTCTAATGTGCTCCTAGCCCCCATTATTAACTTTGGTGGCCCTGCAATGTGACACTGCTATGATTCCTGTAGGATGCTCTCTTTTGGTATTGGGATGTATAGGAGCAGCATCAGATTCATTCACCCTGACACTCCATCAATCAAGCAATCAATCAGGGAATTGTAAGCGCGCTACTTACCCGTGAGGGTCTCAAGGCGCTGAGGGGGGGGGGGGTGCTGCTCCGTTCAGCCGAAAAGCCAGGTCTTGAGAGTCTTCCTGAAGGTGTTCAGGGAGGGGGCGCGTCTGATGTCTGTCGGTAGCTCATTCCAGGTCTAGGCTGTGATGTGGGAGAACGATCTTCTGCCTGATCTGGCTCTGTGGATGCACAGGGTTTCAGCCAGTGCGAGGTTTGATGATCGCAGGTTTCTTTTGAGTACGTGGAAGTTTATTCTGTGGTTGAGGTATTTGGGTCCGTTGTTGTGCAGGCATTTGTAGGCATGAGTGAGGATTTTGAAGGTGACTCTCTTCTCCAAGGGGAGCCAGTGGAGTCGCCGCAGGTGTTGGCTGATGTGTTCGTGCCGGGGGATGCCGAGGACGAGTCTGGCCACAGTGTTCTGTATTGTTTGCAGTTTGCGGAGTAGGGACTTGTTGATGCCGGCGTAGAGTGCGTTGCCATAGTCGAGTTTGCTGGTGATGAGTGCGTGGGTGACTGTTTTCCTCGATTCGGGGGGGATCCGTTTGAAGGTCTTTCAGAGGATGCGGAGGGTGTTGAAGCAGCTGGAGGTGACGGCGTTGACCTGTTGGTTCATGGAGAGTGATGAATCGAGTACGATGCCGAGGTTCTTGGTGTGGTCTGAGGGGGTAGGTGGGCTTCCGAGGGCGGTGGGCCACCATGTGTTGTCCCATGCTGAAGGGGTGGTTCCAAGGACGAGGACTTCTGTCTTCTCAGGGTTGAGTTTTAGGCAGCTGTTGGTCATCCAGACTGCCACTTCTTGCATTCCTCTCTGGAAGTTGAGTTTTGCAGTGGTGGGGTCTTTGGTGAGGGAGAGGATGAGCTGGGTGTCGTCGGCGTAGGATACGATGTTGAGGCCATGTTGTCAGACGATGTTTGCGAGGGGGGCCATGTAGATGTTGAAGAGGGTCGGGCTCATAGATGACCCCTGTGGGACTCCGCAGGTGATGTCCGTGGGGGCAGATAGGAAGGGCGGCAGTCTGATCCTTTGGCTTCTTCCGGTGAGGAACGAGCGGATCCAGTATAGGGCAGTTCGTTGTATGCCGGCGTCGTGTAGTCTGGTGATTAGTGTGTGGTGAGAGACGGTGTTGAAGGCTGCAGACAGGACGAGGAGGATGAGGGCCGAGGAGTGGCCCAGGTCCAGGAGGGTGCGGATGTCGTCTGTGGCGGCGAGAAGGGCGGTCTCGGTGCTGTGGTTGCCTCGGAATCCGGATTGGGACGGGTCGAGGACGGTGTGCTCTTCGATGAATTGTGTCAGTTTCCTGTTGACTGTTTTCTCTGCCACTTTGGCTGCGAAAGGGAGAAGTGAGATGGGCCGGTAGTTTTTGAGGTCTGTGGGGTTGGCCGTGGGCTTCTAAAGCAGGGGCCTGACGTCGGCGCGCTTCCAGTCGTCTGGGAAGGTGCCTATTTTGAAGGTGGTGTTGATGGTGCGTTGCAGCTGGGGCGCGATGGTGTCTGCGTCTGTGGTAGATGTGCGGGGGCAGGGGTCAGTGGGGGCCCCTGAGTTATGTTATGTTATGTTAACAGGTATTTATTAAACTCACGGCTACTCCTGGGAGTGTCCCGGCACTCAAGGCAAAGACCCGCACCACTGAGCCAAAGTACTCCAATCTAAGGCTGCTGTTGGAATAACCAAGTTTTTAATTTCCTTCTGAATGTGAGGAGATCTTGGGATTGCCTCAGTGCGAGTGGCAGGCCATTCCAGAGGCGAGAGGCCACCACTTGGAAAGATCTGCCACCCCTCTGAGAGAGCAGGACTCGTGGGGTAATGATCAGTGACTGGGCGGACGACCTCAGAGTTCGACACGGAATATAGTGCTGCAGTCTTTCCCCAAGATATGGGGCACCTATTTTATGAAAGGCCTTAAAGACCAGCACTAGTGATTTAAAGGCAATCCGTTTCCTAATTGGTAGCCAATGCAGGGAGGCCAGGAGGGGTGTAGAGTGAGTTCTCGGCCCTACCAAAAGAATGGCTCTGGTTGCCACATTTTGGATCACCTGGAGGCGGCCAAGTAAAAATTCAGGAAGGCCAAGATACAGGGCATTGGCCACAGCGGTGTCCATGGTCGTCATTGGTGTCCATTCAGTGATGGTGGGCTGGCTGGTGTCTTGGGGGGCCGGGGGGCTTTCTGAGGTGTCTTGTGGGTGGTCGGTGAAGTTGTCGTAGAGTGTTCTGATCTTGAGGTGGAAGTAGGTTCCGAGCTTGTCGCAGAGGTCTTGGGACGGGGTGATGTATGCGGCTTCGCAGCGTGGGTTGGTGAATTCCTGGATGATGTTGAAGAGTTCCTTGGAGTTGGTGGAGTTGGTGAGGATTTTGTTGTGGATGAAGTTCCTTTTGGTCGTTCTGATTTGGCTGTGGTTGTCCGTCATGGCATCCGTGTAGGTGGAGTATCTGTTGGTTGTCTTGGTATTCCTCCAGTTCTTTTCCAGGTGTCTTGGAGGTCGGTGGTGAACCAGGTGGCTTTTCTGGGGCATTGTCTGCCGGGGTTGCGTAGAGGGGCGAGCTCGTCTGCGCAGTTGGAGATCCAGGTGTGGAGTTCTCTGGCTGCGGCGTTGGCGTCGGATGCCAGGGTGTGGTTGTCTCAGGGTGGAGTTGAGTTGCTCATCTGTGACCTTGCTCCAGTTCCTTCGAGGCGGGCATGGGGCTGGTTTGGATGCTTTGGGTTTATCGACGGTGAAGTGGACGCAGTGGTGGTCGGTCCAAGGTGGTTGCATTGTGCGGCTGAAGTGAACGTTGTTTCCTGCAGCGAAGATGGGGTTGAGGGTGTGGTGTTTTGACGAGTTGGTTGAGTCTGATGTTGGCGAGGTTGTCATGAAGGATGGTGGAGTTGGGGTCGCTGGGGTTGTCAAGGTGGAAATTGAGGTCTCCAATGAGTATGTAGTTCGTTGATGCGATGGCGTGGGGTGCGATGAAGTCCGTGATGGTGGTGGCGAAGGGTGTCCGGGGGCCTTGTAGATGAGTGTCCCACGGAATGTGGTCTTAGGGCTGGTCTTGATCTGGAAATGCTGGTGTTCGGTGGAGGGGAAGGTTTTGCTGGAGGTGGAGAGGCAGAGGGTGCTTTTGTGGACTATGGCGAGGCCTCCTCCTGGGTGGTTGGGGCGGTCCTTCCTCTGGATCTTGTAGCCATCCGGGATGGCGGTGTTGATGTCGGGGGCGGAGGCGGCATTGGTCCAGGTCTCTGTGAAGAAGGCGACGTCGGCGATAGCAGGTTCCAGAATTCTACGGCGTGTTTGTGTATGGAGCGCATGTTGAGGAGGATGCAGCTGAGGGTGTCGTTGGTGCTGGTGTTGGTGGTGTTGAGGGTCGGGGTGGTGGTGAAGGTCCGGTGGCATTGGAGACAGGAGAACTGGCCATGGGTCGTGTTCAGCGAGGCCTGCTGGCAGTCTGTGTGTCTTCCAGGGTTGAGTGCGAGGAGGGTGTTGGTGTCGTAGCGATGGATGGTTGGGGATCCAGGGTTCCTGGCTCTGGTCGCGGTCGGGTCGCGGACGGGCACAGATGGGCTTGCCTTAGGCGCGCCTTCGGCGCACCAGCAGCGCGACCGCGCAGCGGCCGCCATTAAGAAGGGGAGGGGGAGGGACTTGCAGCTGGGAGGCGGGAGCAAGGGCGGATGGGGGGAGAGGTTTCAGCTGGAACACGACAGAAAAATAGAAGGGCGCAGCAAAAGCGGGGAGACAGAGAGACAGAGATTTAAAAAATCAGCAGCAGAATTACAGAAAATAAAACAGTAGCAGAATTACAGAAAATAAAACAGCAACAGAATTACAGACTTTACAGAATTACAAAACAAAACGGGAGGAATTAAAATATCAGGGGGAACAGCGTTAAAAGTGACAACAGTAGGGGCGACGATGCAAGGAGAGCAAAAGAAATACCGGCAAGCAAGGGGCAATGCAGCAATGGGCACCAGCCAGGTGCGGTCTCGAACCCAGCCTGGGAGGGACCATAGGCAGAGCACGGCATGGCAGAGCTGCTGGGGAAGAGCAGATCTATGACCGAGGGTCAGTGTTCTTGCTCCATGCACCAGGACCTTACTGTGCATGGACACCACACTTTGTGGGCAGTCACAGTGTCATGGAGGCTCCAAGCAGGCAGGGTTTTGTCCCACTGTATACATCCATACTTCTTTGCTGCTTGTCAGTGCTTGATCCTTGCAGACTCATAGGCAAAGGGACACCACAATTACTGAATTGCTAATTGGTACGCCGACTAAAAATGTTTTTATTTTTTTAGTTTTCAAAAACCTTTATTGAACATTAAGGCATGTTACACATTACAAATTCCAACAAAGGTCATGGCATCCATTACACTTACAGATATGATTGACACAGCTAGAAGTATTTTATCCGGAGTGCCCCAAGCCCATCATTGCAGAAGGGAAAAATAAAGCCCTTATGACAACATTGTGTGCAGGTAATCCATCAAGCGTTAAGGATCAGTCTAGTTGGGCCATTCTCCGCAATCTAAGGGTCAGTGGTGGGAGAGCTGGCAGTGGGTTCATCAGGCTTGGCCAACCGGTGAAGGTAAGAATTGAGCAGACCCCATATATCCGGAGGTCTGTTCACCACAGGCATCAGGTCCCAGAATTCACCTAGGAGCGACTGGCAATAGGCAGCATCGGCCAACCAATGTTTGGCAAGCGGGGCCGGCCTGCGGCCCCAATGTATTGCCACCTGACAAGCACTAGGGTCTTTGACATGCCCCAGAAGGCACAGGAGTGGGTCAGGGACTATGTGTTCCAGAGTGATGTCGCTGATTGTGGTGCACACCTCTACCCAAAAGCTGGAGACCTTAGGGCATGGGAATGAGGGGATGTTGGCAAGCTGCATTGAGGGCGCAAAAAGTTCTTTGGTGCTAGTGTACCGGCGGAGTCCATCCCAGGCCCAGCGCACACATTCCACTGTGTCGACCTTGTCACAGGGGGTCCTGTGCCGCAAATACAGCGCAGTTTGCCGTGGCCAAGGATAGGCTAGGTCTGCCTGAACCGCCATGTGAGGCTGAAAGGGCGTTGGATGGATCCAAAAATAGAGAAAGCTGGCTTGGGCACACAGCGCCGGGAGCCTAAAATTGGGAGCTCCCATTCTGCCGCAAGCCAGTGGCAATGTCAAAAGTTCATAGGCGATGCAAGGCTGGCGTCCGGCCCAGATCAATGTGATGATGGCTGAGTGTATCCTTTTAAAAAATTGTGATGAAAGTGGAATAGGAATATTTAAAAATAGATTAAAAAAATTCGGGAGCACGACCATCTTAGCGATTACGGTGCGCCCGGTGAGTGAGAGGGGGAGTTTTTGCCAAGATTGTATTTTAGATTTGAGCCAGTCCATAGCTTTACCGAGTTGGACCCCACAGCTCATCCACATCTCTACTCAAGCAGACGCCCAAGTATCTGGTGGGGCCCGACGCCAAGACAAATGTGTAGTCGGTTGGGAACGGCTTGGTAGCATCCGTGAGGGGGAAAAGGATGGATTTGCTCCAGTTGACCTGCACCCCAGAGAGGCAGCGGAAGTGGATCACCTCCCTTGTCATGGGAGCCAGGTTCTCCTGTGGCTCACAGATGTATATCGTGACATCGTCAGCGTACATAGAAGTCAGTAGGGCGCGAAACGAAAAGCCAATGCCCCGGTAAGTGTGGTGCTGGCACAGGTGCGCCACCAGCGGCTCCATCACAACGGTGAATAACATAGGGGACAGGGGGCATCCCTGCCTGGTGCCAATTGTAATTGCTATGGGGTCGGTAACTTGCCCGTTTATCCTGATGCGCTCTGTCCGGAGTGTGTGGGGGTGAATGGTTCGTCCAGATACTCGCGGTGCCCATTGCTAAGCCATAAGAGCTCGATCGAATCAAAATATTGATCCAGGATTTCCCTGGGCGCAGGCACGCCCGCAGTATACAGTTGGGCGTAGAAGGCGGAAATCCTGGCAATGATGTCACCCGGGGAGGCAGTCCTATCTGCAGCCTTGTTGCTAAGAGCAGTGATATAGGAGAATATGTGTGGTTGACGGCAAGGATCACATAGCAACCTTCTGTGTCAATGAAGGAGTGGGTGCCATGCCAGGGAAGGCCCTTTCTAAAGTGGATAGTGACACTGCATGCATAATTGGAGTAAAAGTCAGTGTAGGATTCCCCCCAGTGATGGGAACGTAATATGGGTGAGGTGGCAGGAAGGAGGTGCGTCTCCTGAAGAAAGCAAACGTCCACATTGATAAATGCCGCATGCATGGAGGCCATCCCGGACTTGTCGACCTGAGCTCCGGCCTCCACCTAGTGAAACCCGTCACCATCCTGTGCTCCTGCAGACATTACCCTGCATTCCTGGACGCTATCGGGCCACCTTATTCTACTGGCTGGCGTGGGAATCTTACCCGGGGCGTGGAGGGGCAGCAGCCGCCCAGGCCGAAGCTGAGGTGTGTTTCCTGGCCGTGGCAGCACACGCAAAGCTCCCGGAGAGCAGGCAAGTGCCTACATCCATGCGGGCGCTGGAGTGTCTGCCTCCGAGGCGCTGAGCCTAGCTGGGCTTCCTGGCCCGATCACCCTCGTGACTGAGAGGGAGGGGAGTTTAGTGGACCTAGCGGGGCGTTGATCTGGCGGAGCAAGCCTGGCAGCCGACCGGCAGCCCTGAGGCCTGAATGCGGTGTTTATGCGCTGGGCCTGCTGGGGCCTCACTGCGGGTGCTTGAGCCTGGCGGGAGACCTGACTTTGTGGCACAGATCCGCCTGCCCTGAGCGTCCTCCTCCTTCCACAAGATGGAGCCCAGCATGACCTCAAGATCAGCCCGGGGATCCAGCATGCTGCTTCCGCCCACCACCACCCGGCCTTCTACCCCTTCGGCCATCTCCACCTCTACCTCGGGGATCCCTACAGACCCAAGGCCACCACCCGTAAGTGCAGCACCACCTGAACGCCTGGCTGAACGACAGCAAGAATTTCATGCTCTGTAAATATATAATATATAAATGTCCCACCCTAATTGAATTTTTAAAATGTAATCTTGAGTGAATTTGCAACTTGTATATATGTAACTCTAACCACTAGTATCTGTAGTAGACGTAAGTACTTACTACCATTATTATGTGAATTTAGAGTTTTTCTGTTTGTATCTTTTCCTTGAGTGAATTTGCAACTTGTATATATGCAACTCTAACCACTAGTATCTGTAGTAGACGTAAGTACTTACTACCATTATTATGTGAATTTAGAGTTTTTCTGTTTGTATCTTTTATGTAACTCATGTACTCCGAAGTCCTTATGTAATGTAACTGGTTCTTTTGTGAAGTGCTCTGACACCTTTGGGTAAAGTTTGCGCTATATAAAATTGCATTAAATAAATTGTGTCTGATGAGGTATGCATGCATGAGGCGCCCTTTCCGACCATCATTTAGGCCCCTAATGTTCCATGTCAAAAAGGTGGTGTCAGTCATGCAGCGGCCATAGAGGGACAGTGCTGTGGCGCTCGTGGTCAGTGGACCAGTGAACAGAATCAGTGTCACAGGGAGTGGAACATTGTGGGATGAATGCGAGCAGTAACATGCCAGGAACCGTACAAAAACGACAACAAAACAAACCCCCAGGAACAGGGTGCCCGAGGCGGAGCCCTGGAGTTAAAACCCAAATCCTCCCACCTCCCACTCCAACACCCTAAATAGGTTGAGATTCTAAACCACCCCCACCCAGGGAGCCCAAACTTGGAACGGTTAATGCAGGTGTGGGAATTATCCCTTCGGGGTGCGAGGGCTCAGCCAAGTACCACTTGCCATTCAGGCAAGGTGGCCAAGCGTTGTAGGCCTCAAAGGGAGGCAGGTTTGGGACAACACATACAACCATGTGCAGGCATCCTGCTGCGAATACGATAAGCGTGTCATATATAGAATGTCTTGTGGCCCTACAACATTGAATTTAGCATGAGAGGATTAAAACGTAGTTGAGAACTGCGGGGAAAAGCAATAGCAGGTAAGCTCAAATAGTAATATACATTGATCATTGCAGTGTACAGGGTGCACGAAGCGCGTGCCGGGCGTCAAGTATTACTATGAGACGAGGCCAAGTATGCCAGGGATCAGTCATTGTCACTCAGGCGACTGTCCTCAGAGAGAGTGTGGCGATTCCGCCGGGAAGACTTTTGTAGCTGCTTAGCAAAGTTGAGGGCAGCCTTTGGGTCAGTGTAAAATTTTGGCTTCTCCCCTGAGTCGATGCTTGGTCTTGAGGGGTACAGCATGGCATAAGTGATGTGGAGTTGCTGTAAAATACACTTAACAGGAAGAAAGTCTCTGCGGGCCACCTGGACGGACAAGGTGAAGTCAGGATAGAAAGATAGGAGGTTGCCTTGGTGCTTAATCTCCCCCATCTCCCGGGCCCTGCGAAGGATAGAGTCGTGGACGCGGTAATTCAGCAAGCGAGCGATGATGGGCCGCGGACCAAGAGATCTGTGGGCCCGCTCGATGATGAAGTGTTCGGACAGGACAGAGCCAAAGAGGTCACTAAACAAGGATTCGAGGTAATCCTCCATTCTTCCAGCCGCAGTGGACTCATGCAGGCCAACTACTCAAATATTGTTCCTTAGGGAGTGCGCCTCTAAGTCTTTGTTCTTGGCGCGTATAATTTCAAGAATTTTATCCATTTTGAGGAGCTTCTGCGAACCCACGGCACCGGTGTCCTCGGCATTTGAGATTCTTGATTCGAGCTGGACAAAGCGGGCGTCATGGGAATCCACCCTCTGCTTGACCTGGTCTAGGCGTGATGTGAGGTGGTCTATTTTGGCATCAATCAATTTTAGACTTGATTTTACCTCCAGAAGAATGGTTCGGAGGCTGTCGTCCTGCTCATCGGAGAGGTCAGTCTGGGTGGATTGTTCTCCTGCGTCAGGGGGCAGCTCACCGCCCTTGCTCGTCCCCCGCCCCGCGAAGTTGATCTTGGGCTGCCTTGTGTCCGTTTTCCCCATGTTAAGCTTGTGGTGTGATGGGGAGGTTGAGTCACCAGGGGAGCCTGCAGGTGCTCAGTATGGCCCACAGCTGTGAGGAAGAGCAGGCCAGGACTGGCTCCGGGGAAGTGGTATGGCTGCTCCAAACAAGACTGGCACAAATCGTAGATGAACCACGGGGGAAGCGTGGAGGGGGAAAGAGGTCAGCAGCCACAGCATGAAGGATGTCGGCGGGGTCCCTCAGTCCACCAGAGGTGTGGGGGATGTAGGGCAGGCCAGGCAGTCGAGGGTTCCCGTTGGCCACCACACAGCAGGCCGTTGCCTTTGATTTCAATGAGGTGAAGCGGGGTAGGCTGTGTCCAGGCCAGCAGAGCGTCCAGCGAGTTAATGGAGGGCAGGCAGGCAGGCAACAGAGGGCAGGCTGGCAAAGGGGGGATGGCCCTCGAGACTGATCCCTACAGCCCGCGAGCAGTCGCAGAAGCAGGCCAGAGTCGCAGCAGGGCCAGGGTGCCCAGAGCAGGAGTCGCCACTGCGCGGACCAAGATGGCTGCCGGTGTAGGTAATGACCAGCCCCCAGCCCCGAACAGCAACCAGGGGGAGCAGGCCACCGGGGCAGGGCAGAAAAGTAGGCCGGGCGGTCAGCTGAGAGGTGCCCTGGTCACGCCAGTGTCTCACCTGGGATGTCTCAGGTATCAGGCCCAGCATCGCCACATCCCGGCAACCGGGCTCTCCCCAGCAGGTAATCACCATGTTGTCGCAGGTAGGATAAGGTCTAAGCGTGCGGCTGGTCTGGGTCAAGGCCCCGAGCTGGGTCCAGGCCCCAGGGTAATCTTGGCCGCCGCCTTGCTTGTAGTCACGGCGCCAGCAGCTTCAGCAGGCCGAGGCGAGGAAGGAAAGCCAGCCGGTGGTCGGCATGCAGGCATCAGGGCCATGCCGCGGCCTCACCCAGGGCACTTCTGGACTCCAGGCCCAGCGCCACCTCAGCCCACCAGCTCCAGCCATCCCTGGAGGCAGTCCCTTTGTCTCTGCAGGCCGAATGGGGTCTGTACGCGGGGCCAAGCCAGGCCTGGAGGAAGTTGGGGCCTCCTCCTCCCACCATCAGCAGGTCGGGGCCACCAGGCGAGCACCGCCACAGCCGCACAGGCAGGTTGGCCCCAGGAATCCCGCAGTTCCAGGCAGGGCATGGGGGGTCATCCAGGAACCCCCGGTAACATCAGCAGGAGAGGTCTCGCGGAGTGGGCCCGACCAGCCCAGACTTCAAGCCTCCAGAGAGGGTGCAGGCGGCCCGGCCCGCGCGCAGGATCAGCTCGGGCCAAAAGTCTTTTAAAGCCCCCGGGGGCTACAGTGAAGGTGCAGGATGCCTGCTATCGTGGTGCAAGACCAGGATCCTCCCTCTGATGGCGGATAATTACGGATTTCTCGGGCTCGGCCGGCAGAGCTCGCTCAGCGCGCAGCCATCTTGCCGCTGGCGAGAGCACGCCCGCACCGACTGAAAATGTGAATGAAACAGTGCCAGTGTCTGAAAGGGGCAGACACAAAGCATCTTTATATGTTATTATTTATGTATTTGTTCTACTATTTATTTCACATGGCCCTGCATGTAGCCAAAGCTATGATAATACAGAAACGTCAATCACTATTATGCTTGAAGATTTTATTTCCTTTAAGAAAGGTTGATGGTTGGGATGATTGAAAAAAGTAGACTTGTTAGCAATTCAGGAATTTTAGAGACTAGGTATGATGAATGGAATGCAAATTTTGTATGACATCATAGTGGATGCTAAGAGGGTGGGGTCTATACAATATGATCTGTAATCCAGACAAAGGCCTTTAAATGTTACTATACTTGCGATGGGCAGTCAAAAGCAGTGAATTCAAAGTAGATGTAAAATAATCCAGTTACAAATGTATAAATTAAATTTGACTCCCAGCTTAAATGCATTCAAGTTGCTATAAGGAATACATCTGAAATACCAATTATACCAGACAGGAAGATCTTTATCTGCCATTGTAACTGGAGAAAATACCAATTTCAAGGCATCCTTCAGAAAGCTGTAAGAGTAGGTTTGATGACAAAACATATGCAAATTGGTTTTCTACATATTTTCCCATATCACCATATTTATAGATTTATCTGATGTTGGAATGTGTTTTGGTCTGCTAATGAAAGCCTTTTTGGTTGCAATGGAAAGTAACAAAACAAAGCAAAACACATGTAAATCTTCTAGTGTGCCTAAGTGTAGATCTGCACATTGTTGGTATCCACAATTTCACAGTGTCAGTTTAAAGTGTAGACTTACATGTCTCCATCCGCTGATGTAGGTGGAGATCACCGCCACAGTTGACATGGTGATCCACCACCACCTGTTTTAAGGAGAAAGTGAAGATCACACTGGAATACTAAAAGTTCTAGGCTAATAGGCTGTTTCTGACACTGGGACAGACAATGAAATGATGGGCCCGATTGCTGGATTATGATGTTGCGGTTGGAGCTCTGCGGGCGGTGGGAAAGACCACGGCCTCCGACAGATTTGGAGGTCCCTTCGGGGTGGTGGTCGGACAGGTAATCCCTGAATGGTGGCGGGGCCTGCACAGGCATCGCCGTTGGGATTACGATGTCCCTTTCCCTCTGCCTTTTCATGGTGGTCTGACTGCCATGAAAAGGAAGATGGGAGCGAGTTTGGGGGGCCCGAGCAGGGCCCTTTTCCCCCCTGGGCCACTGCTATGGGCCCCAGGGAGCACCTGTGGTGCCCCTTAAAACATCCATGTGCCCTGTGCCGTGCACCACTTGCTTCTAAACACGCCTTTTTGCATTGAGGCTTGTGCTGCGGCCATTTTCCGGGCCAAAGTACTAGCCTCAGTGAAAAAAAGTCCTGTTTCTAACCACCTACACGGTGGTCAGATCATATTTCGGAGGTCGGGACGGCTGCCTACTTGACCTCCACCATAATCAGCCCCTATATCACCTAACACAGTAATTGAAAATCTTTTCTGTATTTTTCTAGAATGATACACATTTATCCAGATTGAAGGCAGTATGTCATATAGAGGACGACAAGATGATGTAAGGCTGGCCCAATGGCTCTTCATCACAGTGGACCAGAGATGGTGAGCTGATGGAGTCCACCTAGAAGGTTAAGCTTCAGCCTCTCCACCTCTCCCTCATTATGGTCCTTTTGGATGTGTGCTACTGGGTGTGTGCTAATAACTTTCAGTTTGAGGGACTACCTCATCTCTTTGTGAAATGTGTGGACCACCCCCTGCATGAGCAGGGATGTCATGTAACGTATTCCTCCCACCGTATAGTCTCTGCTGTCCTCCGCTGCTTACCAATGGCTTCCACAAGTCGCTGCTGCACTGTTACACTGGCTGGTACGATTGTTGTATGGTTTCACAGTGCCCAGGTTTGCCTCTCTGGTAGAGGTACAATCTCTGGATTTCTGGGCCATCTCTCCACTACCATAGCCCCACCACAAGCAATGACAGCCTGACACTCTCCTTCCACCACTGCTGACACAGATCCAGGTGGTTCAGTGGAGCTTGCTGTTGTCAGCAACTTAGTGCCCTCTACTACTGCATCACAGCAACACCATTGATCTCTACAGAAGGAGCTTGGAATTACTTCTCCACACTCTGGGGCAATCATAGAGAATGCCTGATTAGTGCAATACTCTTAATGCTATTTAGCTGCAAGGAGTTTGCCTGGCCAATACCAAAGTGAGTTAAAAATGTTGCCTAACAACTTGAGCCATAAAGATGTTGACAACATTGCTGTTGCAAGCATGCCTGGTTCTAAACATAGGACCAATTACCCAACTACGCTTACAGTGCCTAAAGACACTACAAAAGATTTAGATGCACGTTAGAAAACCATCTCACCCCCTGCAGTCAAAGGTAAAGAAGAAGAAAGTAGTTTGAGCCTGGGGGCTTCCCCTATAAGCCCTCTTAATTCTAAGTATTGCATTCTCTGACACATTTATTTTGCCATTAACTATATAAACCAGCACCCCAGTAAAGGTTAGGCAGACCCATCAGACATATTTAAGGGACCAAAAAGGTCTGATTCTGCAAACATGGCAAAGTCAATGCCGGAGATGAACAATGCTGCAAACAAACACTGTTTCTATCCCGCTAGGAGTGTCCCGAGGTTCTTGTGCTTACTTTGGTTATTCCCATTATAGAGATTAGCGATACCGGACCGAGCTCTGTATTATAATTTTAAGTAACCATCTGCTCCGTAGAATTCTAAGGGTCTGATGCACAAAAATAAACTTCCATTTTTGTGGAAATTTAATCTTGTTTTAGTATTCGCAAACTATGAGTTAATAGTAAATTTACTACTACGGAGATTCTGCAATTGGGTCAGAAAACTCAAAACATAAAAAATAGGCATGTCCTATCTTTTTTATGTGCTGAATTCTCTGCCACAAACGTGGAGTCTCCGCTGTAATACACTTAGGGGCCGATTACCATCTTGCTAGGAAAGGATTCCTACCGACCCGGTCCCGGAATGCTTTCCAAATGGCCTGACTGCAAGCTGACTGATCGAGCAAAAACGATGCAATGCCCATGAATTCCAACCGAATCTTCCGGATCGCAATGTGTCCAGCTGCATCATCGGGAAACAAGCCCAAAGCAACCAATTTGTTTGGAAACTTTGTAGAATAACAGTACTGGTAGGTGTTGGAAACGGGGTTACCGATTCCGGCACAGTAGCATGGCGCAAGGCGGAAAGGCACCCGAAGGCAATGTGTAAGGCAGTTGTGCAGCACACACTCACTTTGACTCAGTAATGCGGACGCAATAATGTGACACCACACCAGGCCTGTGTATTAAAAACAAGTTCTTTTATATAAATCAATGCAGCATCAGAAGAGGCAGATTAATTCAGGTCAACATTTAAATTCATTGCAGTACTCAACTGGTGCGTAATTTCATTAAAGCACCATAGCTCATCAACATTGTAGGCCACTAAAAGGCCGCTGGAATCATCGCCTAAACGTAGCACCAATAATGATCACAGGGTGCAAGAATAAAACATGGGCCTAAAATATGCAGTTCACCTCATGAATATTCAATCACTTGTAAATAGGCATTTTACATTACATTTCAAACAGGGCCTGCGTTAATCTAGGCGCACCCACATTCAGTACAGTGGGCGTCGCAACTCCGGTACACCCGCAACATAAAACACTTCAACTCTTGGCGGTGTGCACTTCAGCTCAATTCAGTTAAGCACCTTTACACTAGGCAAAGACATTTCATTAGCGCTGATCTGCATTAGGCCTAAACAGTGATTAAAGCAGGCGTAACAATTAGGCTAGTGAACAGCTTTAGGGAACCCCTCAACATGTCCTTTTCTCTGGGGCTTCCCTGTCAATTAGGGCTTCTTTGTTCTCAGGGGCTGCTTAGGGGTTAAATCAGGCTAGGCCCACTCCTCTCCGGGGCCTCGCCTCATGAGTATAATTACTGGGGGCTTCCCCCTTTCCAAAGAGCGAGTCACTGTTGGCCCCCGGCCCCCAGGGGCGTTTCTATGGCACTAGGGGCCTCCTGGGCTCACCTGTGCACGTTTCGTTGGTCGCTCCTCGCAGCGACTGGTTTCCTCCCGGGCCGGCCCGTGTTTGGCAGGGCTGGGCCCGGACTGGGTTCTGCGGCCTTCCGGCCGGAATCGCGGGATGTTGGGGGGCCGGTATCACTCTCCTCCGGCCCCCGTGATCAGCAGGGTAATGCGGGGAAGGGAGCGGGAGCCGGCAGTCCTCTCCGGCCGGCTTCCCGCCTCCCTCTGCCTACGCGGCGTTCTTCTCCGGCCTCCGTCGGCGTTGGGGGCGCGTCGGAGCCGGCGCCCAATCACAGTGCGGCCTTTCCCGGGGGCGCGGCCGATGACGCGGTCGGCGTCCCCGGTCGCGTAGTGACGGCGTCGGTGGGGGCTGAGGCCTCGATACTTCTCCTGGGCCACGGTGGTGATTTCTAGGCTTCAACTTCTTCGGCGGGGCTCCCGGGCCCGGCGGTGACCTTTGGGGCCGCTTCTCTGGCTTCGGTGAGGGCGCGGACGGCGCACCTCACCACCAAGGCCTCGGAGAGGCCACGCTCGCCTCCACAGCTCTCCACACGTGGCGGCGGCCGCCCGGACAGATTCCAGCCACGAGGTCAGTGGCTCGGGGGCAATTCCTCCCACGTGGAGGTACAGCGCGGGGCGCGCTGGCAGCAGGCTGGCAGGGGGGGCTGACACAGAAGGGCGTTGGGCAGCCCAGCAGCAGCTAGGAGTGGATGGGGGGAAGGTCTAGCGCTTCAGGGCACGGCGCTTTACCTGGTGATCCCCAGTTTGGCAGTTCAGGTTTCTGGCCTTGCTGGTCTGTCAGGCCTTGTAAGTGCAGGTTACTTGCGGCAGTTCTTGGTTGGTTGCTTCTTGAGGGTTTCTCCTTATGGGGGAGGGAATGAGTTGGTGGTTCTTGGGGTGCTGGATGGTACTTCCCAGCATGCTGAAGATGGTTCCCTGGGTCCCCTCACGCTGGGCAAGGTCAGTGGGTGGTGGGCGTTCCTCAGCTAACTTATTACAGCAGTGCCTTAGCCCTGTCAGTAGCAGTAGTGTCGGTCTCCCCCCTAGGCCCTACAGCCTGTACTCCGGCAGAGGTTCTCCCAGGATCAGTGGTGCCCCAACTGACTAAAAGATTTCCCTCCAAACCTCTTATACCCCAAGGTCAGGTGACCCTCCTAAAGGCGGCAAAACATAACTCCTCCCACAGCCCGGAAGGTTCTGGAACCTTCTACCATGTCTGGCTATGTGGCCCAGAGGCGGGACGGGATGGATAATGTATCCCTATGTCCCAGCCTTACCCTGGCTACTAGTATGTGTATGTGTGCAAGGCCACTCTGCAGTAGCAGGGGCCTGTGGCAGCCATCTTGGGTGAGAGAGCACCTGCACCTCAGCACTTGTTGGCAGTGGTAAGGCGCCCGGAGACCTAGGTCCAGTAAACATACGGTGGCAAAAATGAGGCGCAAAAGGAAAAAAAACAGGGTAAGACCACCCTAGGGCTGACAGGTCTAACACGCGTCCCCCCAGCCGAAAGAGGGGAGAGCTTCCCAACCTCTAGGGAGTTCTCATCGCTAAGGCGGAAAACCGGGAGAGACCGTCAGCGTTGGCGTGGTCTACACTGGGTCGATGTTCCACCCGAAAGTCCATCCCCTGGAGGGAAATGGACCACCTCAACAATTTGGGGTTTTCGCCTCTCATCTGCATGAGCCAGCGAAGGGGTCTGTGGTCGGTCTGGATCAGGAAGTGACAACCAAAAAGGTATGGTCTCAACTTCTTTACAGCCCAAACCACGGCAAAGGCTTCTTTTCGATGGTACTCCACCGCTGTTCCCGGGGAGTAGTCTTCGGGAAATGAAGGCCACTGGCTGGTCTTGGCCATCGTCATTCAGCTGCGAGAGCACAGCTCCTATGCCATGCTCAGAAGCGTCTGTCTGCACGATAAATTCCCGTCCAAAGTCTGGAGTCCTGAGCACCGGTGCGGTGCACATCTCACGTTTGAGGGTCTCAAAGGCTTCCTGGCAGGCAGCCGTCCAGATGACTCTGCGTGGCTGCTTCTTCGAAGTCAACTCCGTCAAAGGGCCCACAATGGTTCCATATCCCTTGACGAACCGGCGGTAGTATCCCGTGAGGCCGAGAAAAGCCCGGACCTCTGTTTGAGTCTTGGGGGGCTCCCAGGCCAAGATGGTCTCGATCTTGGCTTGGAGGGGTTGCACCTTACCCCCGCCCACCAGATGTCCCAGGTACACGACAGATCCCTGTCCAATCTGGCACTTGCTGGCCTTGATGGTTAGACCAGCCCGTTGCAGAGCCTGTAGCACCTCCTGGAGATGCTCCAGATGGTCCTCCCAGCTGCTACTGAAGACAGCTATGTCATCCAGGTAGGCAGCAGAGAAGGCCTCTAGGCCAGACAGCACCTGGTTCACCAACCGCTGGAAAGTGGCTAGAGCATTTTTCAACCCGAAGGGCATCACCCGAAATTGAAAGTGGCCCTCGGGGGTGGAGAACGCAGTCTTCTCCTTGCTCCTTCCGCCATGGCGATCTGCCAATAGCCTGACGTCAAATCGATGGTACTCAGATACCGGGCTGCTCCCAGCCGGTCAATGAGCTCATCCGCCCGAGGGATCGGGTGAGCGTCGGTCTTGGTTACTGAGTTGAGTCCGCGGTAATCCACACAGAACCGAAGTTCTGGGGTGGTGCCCGGTGGGGCCGCTTTCGGCACCAACACCACCGGTCTAGCCCAAGAGCTACTGGAAGGCTCAATCACCCCCAGTTCTAGCATCTTGGTAACCTCACCCTGGATACTAGCCTTGACCTTATCGGACAGCCGGTAAGACTTGGTTTTTACTGGCGGACTGTCCCCTGTGTCCACATCATGGGTACACAGGTGCGTGATCCCAGGCGTGAGGGAGAACAACGAGGCATACTGCCCCAAGACCTGGCGGCAGTCCCTCTGTTGCTCTGGGGTCAAGGATGGGGCGAGGACCACTCCTCTACCGAGCCATCCTTCTCATGGGCCGCCAGAAGGTCTGGAAGAGGCTCACTCTCCTCCTCCTCACTTCCATCTGTTATCATCAGGAGAGTGAGCTCTGAACGCTCCTGGTGTGGCTTCAGGCGGTTGACGTGGAACACCCTGTGGGGTTGACAGGGGGTCTTCACATCGACGACATAAGTGGTCTGGCCTCTCCTTTCCAAGATCTCAAACGGTCCAGTCCACCGGTCCTGGAGGGCGCTAAGCTCTCCTGGCTCCATGACCCACACCTTCTGTCCAGCATCCAACTCTACCGTCCGAGCGTTCCGGTCATACCATTTCTTCATGACGGCCTGACTAGCCTCTAGGTTGTCCGAGGCTTCCTTCCACAGCTTGGCCACTTGGCTGCGGAATGCCAGCATATAGCTGACCACATCACGGGGAAGCTTCGAGGAAGACTTCTCCCACCCCTCCTTGACAAGACTGAGGGGCCCCCGAACGGGGTGGCCATAGAGCAGCTCAAAGGGGCTGAAACCGACCACCTTCTGCGGCACCTCTCGGTAGGAGAAGAGCAGACAGGGTAAGAGGACGTCCCACTTCCTTCTCAAGTCCTCGGGTAGGCTCCGGATCATCCCCTTCAAGGTCTTATTGAAACGCTCCACGAGCCCGTTTGTCTGGGGGTGGTAAGGAGTGGAGAACCGGTAGGTCACTCCACACTCCTTCCACATGGCCTGCATGTAGGCCGACATGAAATTCGTGCCCCTGTCTGACACCACGACCTTGGGGAATCCCACTCGGGTAAAAATCCCCATCAGGGCCCGCGCCACCACCGGTGCAGTGATGGTCCTCAGAGGGATTGCCTCTGGGTACCGGGTGGCGTGGTCCACCAACACCAAGATGAACCTGTGTCCCGAAGAAGTCGGCGGGTCCAACGGCCCGACAATGTCAATCCCTACCCGCTCAAAAGGGGTACCGACAACCGGGAGAGGTTCCAGAGGGACCTTCACTTTAGTCCCTGTCTTGCCGCTCGCCTGGCAAGTGGTGCAGGTCTTGCAGAAAGTGTCAGAGGTGACGCGCATCCTGGGCCAGTAAAAATGTGGGACCAAACGCGCAAACGTCTTGTCCTGGCCCAGGTGTCCTGCTAGGGGTATCTTGTGTGCCAACTCTAGCAGAAATGCTTGGTAGCATTGGGGGACCACTACGGCCCTTGATGACCCATGCACCGGAGCCTTAGGCTCACTGTAGAGGAGACCAGCCTCCCAGTAGACATGGTAGTTACCAGTCTCTGTTCCAGTTGCTTGGGCTTCGGCCTGCTGCCGCACGCCTTCAAGCGTAGGGCACTCCTTCTGCGCCCGGCAGAATTCCTCCCGAGTAGGCCCTCCTTCCACCTGCCACTCTGCAGGGGTCGGCAGGTCCCCCACGGGAACACCATCCACCTCAGCGGACTCCGGGGTCACCTCTGCGGGCTCCCCATCCATCTCACTGGGTGTTTCCTCCTGGACATCTCCTCGTCCAGCAGTGGGCTGGGCCATTATTTCAGGCTCCAACCCGGGCTGAGTTCCTTGTCGGGCAGCCATGGACCGCGTGACGACGCAAGTCCATCCTGGTAATCCCAACATCTCAGCATGGGCATTGAACTCTACCTCCCTCCAGGCAGTATGTTCCAAGTCGTTTCCCAGCAGACAGTAAACTGGCATGGCAGGGCTCACCGCAACCTTCAACAGGCCTGAGACTCCTCCCCACTCAAAGGGAACTTGGGCCACGGGGTAATGACCCAGGCTATTATCAGCCATAACAACCGGGTGGAATACCTCAGGAATCACCTGCTCTGGGGACACCAGCTGACGTCTTACCATCGTCATGCTGGCACCAGTGTCCCTCAGAGCCTCCACCTCCTCCCCGTTCACCAGGACCCTCTGCCGATACTTGGCAGTGTTCGAGTGTACCTGAACCCGTGGGATGATCTCTCTATCCCCCAGGGAAACTAAGGTCAAGCCTGTCCACTCACCTCCCCTACCTAGGGACAACTCCTCCCCAAGCGCTACACTGGCCACCCCGGGGCTCTTACCTCCTGTGGGGGCTGGGGTTCTCTTGCGACACTGGGGATCCCCCTTGTAGTGTCCAACCTCCCCACACTCGTAGCACCGGACAGTTCTGGGCTGCTGACTCCTGTCAGGGTAAGTGGGTTTCTGGAATCCAGATTGGGATGGGGAACCTACCCCTCTCCCAGGCGGTCTATTTTGGGGGCCTTTAAAGAACTCCCTCCTTTTATCTCCCCCCTCTTTCTTCTGGGGGAACCCCTGTCAACCAATCGGGGGGTCCGCCCCGGCTCCCTTGTGGGACACCCGAGTGCTGACCCACGTGTCTGCCTCCTCCGCAAGCTCCCGTGGATTGGTCAGCTTGCGGTCCACCAAGTACTGGCGCAGCTCCGGAAAACATTTCTCTAGGAGGTGCTCTCTCAAGAACAGGTCGTACAGCCCTTTGTAATCATCAATGTTGCTGCCACGCACCCAACCCTCCAATGCCTTCCAGGCATAATCAAAAAAATCCACCCAGTTCTGTGTGGGAAGCTTGTGGCTGTTGCGGAACTTTTGGCGGTACTTCTCTGGGGTGAGGCCAAACTTCTTAAGCAGGGCCTCCTTCATGATAGGGTAGTTCGTCTGATCCCCCTTGTCCAAGGTCAAAAGTGTGTCCCTTACTAGTGGAGGTATGTACCTGTAGAGACCTCCCCCCAGTAGCTCTCAGGAACCCTATGGGCCACCAAAGACACCTCGTACGCCGCCAACCACTTATCGATGTCATCTCCCACACTAAAACTGGTTATCACCTCTCTAGGTAGATAGAACTTGGGCTCCTGGGGAACCCCAGCAGGTACGCTGCCACCATTCAACTTGCCCTGCATCTCCATCTGCAAGGCTCGGAGCTCTAATTCTTTGAGGCTAAGCTCATGCGCAAGCTTCCTTTCTTCCATGGCTAGCCTTGCGTGTTCTCACTCCCTATCCATCCTAGCAAGTTCTAACGTCAATTGCCTCTCCTCCCTCCTGTCCTCAAATTCCTCTGCAGACAAACTCCCCCCTGACGCACTACTGCCTGACCTGGAACGTCTTCCTGGCAACACATTCTCGCTAATGTCAATGTGCAGTAGGTCCAGTTCTCCTGGGTCGTCTGCCTCCCTCTGCTCCTCGTCCCCTCTTCCCCCCGGGTGGGCCATTACCCATGCCCTCAAAGCTTTCTGAAGCTCCTCTTTCCTGGCGCCTCGCTTGACGGACACCCCCCTCTCTAGACAGAACTCCTTGAGCTGTGTCACGGTATACCTTTCTAGGTTGGCCAACTCAAACTTCATCCTGCTAGGTGGGGCCCCAGACAATTTAGAGAAAGGGTTCTAGACTGTAGGTAGCAGGTCTAACGCAGGAATGTACACAATCAGGCAATCACAAAATAATTCTTAGCACTTGCATTTATATAGGTGTCCAATTGCGGCGCACACTGAGTCCCTGTGGGGTGCTGCATAAACACCAGTCCTTATCCCACCGCTGAACACCAATGTTGGAAACGGGGTTACCGATTCCGGCACGGTAGCATGGCGCGAGGCGGAAAGGCACCCGAAGGCAATGTGTAAGGCAGTAGTGCAGCACACACTCACTTTGACTCAGTAATGCGGATGCAATAATGTGACACCACACCAGGCCTGTGTATTAAAAACAAGTTCTTTTATATAAATCAATGCAGCATCAGATGAGGCAGATTAATTCAGGTCAACATTTAAATTCATTGCAGTACTCAACTGGTGCGTAATTTCATTAAAGCACCATAGCTCATCAACATTGTAGGCCACTAAAAGGCAGCAGGAATCATCGCCTAAACGTAGCACCAATAGTGATCACAGGGTGCAAGAATAAAACATGGGCCTAAAACATGCAGTTCACCTCATGAATATTCAATCACTTGTAAATAGGCATTTTACATTACATTTCAAACAGGGCCTGCGTTAATCTAGGCGCACCCACATTCAGTACAGTGGGCGTCGCAACTCCGGTACACCCGCAACATAAAACACTTCAACTCTTGGCGGTGTACACTTCAGCTCAATTCAATTAAGCACCTTTACACTAGGCAAAGACATTTCATTAGCGCTGATCTGCATTAGGCCTAAACAGTGATTAAAGCAGGCGTAACAATTAGGCTAGTGAACAGCTTTAGGGAACCCCTCAACATGTCCTTTTCTCTGGGGCTTCCCTGTCAATTAGGGCTTCTTTGTTCTCAGGGGCTGCTTAGGGGTTAAATCAGGCTAGACCCACTCCTCTCCGGGGCCTCGCCTCGTGAGTATAATTACTGGGGGCTTCCCCCTTTCCAAAGAGCGAGTCACTGTTGGCCCCCGGCCCCCAGGGGCGTTTTTATGGCCCTAGGGGCCTCCTGGGCTCACCTGTGCACGTTTCATTGGTCGCTCCTCGCAGCAACTGGTTTCCTCCCGGGCCGGCCCGTGTTTGGCAGGACTGGGCCCAGACTGGGTTCTGCGGCCTTCCGGCCGGAATCGCAGGACGTTGGGGGGCCGGTATCACTCTCCTCCGGCCCCCGTGATCAGCAGGGTAATGCGGGGAAGGGAGCGGGAGCCGGCAGTCCTCTCCGGCCGGCTTCCCGCCTCCCTCTGCCTACGCGGCGTTCTTCTCCGGCCTCCCTCGGCATTGGGGGCGCGTCGGAGCCGGCGCCCAATCACAGTGCGGCCTTTCCCGGGGGCGCGGCCGATGATGCGGTCGGCGTCCCCGGTCGCGTAGTGACGGCGTCAGTGGGGGCTGAGGCCTTGATACTTCTCCTGGGCCGCGGTGGTGATTTCTAGGCTGCAACTTCTTCGGTTGGGCTCCCGGGCCCGGCGGTGACCTTTGTGGCCGCTTCTCTGGCTTCGGTGAGGGCGCGGACGGCGCACCTCACCACCAAGGCCTCGGAGAGGCCACGCTCGCCTCCACAGCTCTCCACACGTGGCGGCGGCCGCCCGGACAGATTCCAGCCACGAGGTCAGTGGCTCGGGGGCAATTCCTCCCACGTGGAGGTACAGTGCGGGGCGCGCTGGCAGCAGGCTGGCAGGGGGGGGCTGACACAGAAGGGCGTTGGGCAGCCCAGCAGCAGCTAGGAGTGGATGGGGGTGAAGGTCTAGCGCTTCAGGGCACGGCGCTTTACCTGGTGATCCCCAGTTTGGCAGTTCAGGTTTCTGGCCTTGCTGGTCTGTCATGGCCTTGTAAGTGCAGGTTACTTGCGGCAGTTCTTGGTTGGTTGCTTCTTGGGGGTTTCTCCTTAAGGGGGAGGGAATGAGTTGGTGGTTCTTGGGGTGCTGGATGGTACTTCCCAGCATGCTGAAGATGGTTCCCTGGGTCCCCTCACGCTGGGCAAGGTCAGTGGGTGGTGGGCGTTCCTCAGCTAACTTATTACAGCAGTGCCTTAGCCCTGTCAGTAGCAGTAGTGTAGGTCTCCCCCTAGGCCCTACAGCCTGTACTCCGGCAGAGGTTCTCCCAGGATCAGTCGTGCCCCAACTGACTAAAAGATTTCCCTCCAAACCTCTTATACCCCGAGGTCAGGTGACCCTCCTAAAGGCGGCAAAACATAACTCCTCCCACAGCCCGGAAGGTTCTGGAACCTTCTACCATGTCTGGCTATGTGGCCCAGAGGCGGGACGGGATGGATACTGTATCCCTATGTCCCAGCCTGACCCTGGCTACTAGTATGTGTATGTGTGCAAGGCCACTCTGCAGTAGCAGGGGCCTGTGGCAGCCATCTTGGGTGAGAGAGCACCTGCACCTCAGCACTGGTTGGCAGTGGTAAGGCGCCCGGAGACCTAGGTCCAGTAAAAATACGGTGGCAAAAATGAGGCGCAAAAGGAAAAAAAACAGGGTAAGACCACCCTAGGGCTGACAGGTCTAACAGTAGGAATTAGACTCGGTTAACCCCGCGAACAGATGACAATGCATCCAAAGCGGTTACTGGACCGTGTCTGTTTGTGTCACAAATGCCAAGTGGAAAATAACAAAAATAACACAAATAAGCATTACCAACAGCAAAACAAAAAAAAATGGCCACACCCACCAATCAACCTATATAAAGGACCATACACATCACCATGATCTTTTGCTCAAACAGAACTGCTGCCAGGTATCAGGAGTCTGTCTACATTCACTGCTCTTTGCCTCTCTGCCTCACACATACTCACACTTCACCCACCTCACAACTTGTACAGATTTTATTGTAAAATAAATCTTCAAAACACACTCTTTTTCATACTCACACTCACCCTTATCTTCACAGTCACCCTCACATTCACCCTCACCCCCATTGTGGCCCCAAGGAAGAAGCAAAGGTTCACAGATAAGGAGGTGGAAGTGCTTGTAGATGAAATACTCAGAGTAGAGCCACAGTTATTTGGCAACCAAGTCCAACAGAACCCCCTGTCCCAGAGAAATAGGATGTGGGAGAGGATAGTCGACAAGATGAACGCTCGAGCACCTTGCCTGTGCACAATGGATGACATCAGGAACAGGTACTATGATGTGCGAAGTAGGTTAAAAAAACTGATGGCCAGAGAACACGCTCAGAGCCAGCAGACTGGTGGTGGCCCTCCTGCATCACCCGTGCACTTCACTTCCTGGGAGGAAAAGGTGTGTGCCATACTTCTGCCGGAGTCCGTCCATTGAATACCAGTAGCAAGCGATTCTGATGAGTACCTACTTAACATGCCACTAATGTTACCAATTACACATCCACAGATATCACTGTCAAGGATACTGTTATACAAATGACTGTTATCAAATTTACTAAATTCTAGAGTACATTTCCATGTGTTGTGTATGCCATATTGACAAACCATACACCTGCAATGGAATAGAACATTTAACAACTTCCAAACATGTACAAACGTCTTATAAACTCACTGAAAGGCTTTGTGCTCCAAACACAAGTCATCAGCATCAGCCATCATGCCAGCACATGTTCACTCACTCACAGGAAATCTGAATCACAGGAAAGATGGTTGGGATGGCTGGGAAGGTGGGTGTGGGCACAGGCATGATGGGAGTTGTAGTCACAGCAAACACTCCTCCTCCCACACAGCCCAACAGGCCCACCTGGAACCATGCTTTCCTGACACTGAATGGAAAGGTACTGGCCGGGGTGTCAGCCATTTTGTCTGTACTTTTCCACTCACCATCAGGGACAGCATGGTTCCAGGTGTGCTGTTTGAGCTGGGTGGCAAGGTGTGTGTGGGTCAGGACCTGATGGTAGATGTAGTCAGTGCAAATCCTTCTCCTCCCACATAGCCCACAAGCCCACCAGGAACCATGCTTACCTGATAGTGAGTCAAAATGTACTGATAAAATGGCTGTTAACCCTGGGCAAAGTACTACGCTACGCTCGCGTAGTTTGAGAAGTTTGCGCTACTTCGCACAACGCGAATTGCACGTAGCACAGTGCAAACACGCGTAGCGTAGCGTAGTGCAGCGGTCATTTTTTGCTTGCTCGCGGTCCTCAACGTCAAGTTGGCGACCGCGAGCAAGCAAAATGACATCCCGGCGAGACTTTTTCCACGTTCGCGATCAGCAACATCAAGTTGCCGATCGCGAGCGTGGAAAATAAACCTCCCGGCGAGATTCTCAATGTGGGGAGGTCAGGTTTCTCATTGCGAGTGGTCTCGTATGCTCGCGACCGCTCGCGATGAGAAACTACCAGTCCGCGTTGAGAAAGCTGCCGCTCGAGTGAAAATCTACTCGAGCGGCAGTAAAAGACAGCTCGCACGGTGCAAGATGCCGTTTTCAATGATTGCACAGTGCGGACAAGCATCCGGCACTGTGCAATCATTGCGAACAGTGCACTACGCAGTTCACGTAGTGCTACGCGTAGCTCGCGTAGTGCGAACTGCCCTTTGCATAGCTTCGCGTAGCGCTACTTCGCGAACTACGCCCAGGCTTAATGGCTGTCATTTTATGTGCTCAATTCTCTGCCACAAACGTGGAGTCTGCACTGTAATACACTTAAGGGCTGACTACGGTCTCGCTAGGAAAGTATTCCTACCGACCCGGTCCTGGAATGCTTTCCAAACGACCCGACTGCAAGCTGACTGATCGACCAAAAACAATGCGCTGCCCATGAATTCCAACCGAGTCTTCCGGAACGTAATGTGTCCAGCTGCATCATCGCATAACAAGCCCAAAGAAACCGATTTGTTCGGAAACGTCGTAGAATAACAGTACTGGTAGGAATTAGACTCGGTTAACCCCGCGAACAGATGATAATGCATCCAAAGCGGTTACTGGACCGTATCTGTTTGTGTCACAAATGCCAAGTGGAAAATAACAAAAATAACACAAATAAGCATTACCAACAGCAAAAAAAAAAATTGCCACACACACCCACCAATCAACCTATATAAAGGACCAAACACATTACCATGATCTTATGCTCAAACAGAACTGCTGCCAGGTATCAGGAGTCTGTCTACATTCACTGCTCTTTGCCTCCGTGCCTCACACATACTCACACTTCACCCACCTCACAACTTGTACAGATTTTATTGTAAAAAAAATCTTCAAAACACACTCTTTTTCATACTCACACTCACCCTTACCTTCACAGTCACCCTCACATTCACCCTCACCCCCATTGTGGCCCCAAGGAAGAAGCAAAGGTTCACAGATAAGGGGTTGGAAGTGCTTGTAGATGAAATACTCAGAGTAGAGCCACAGTTATTTGGCAACAAAGTCCAACAGAACCCCCTGTCGCAGAGAAATAGGATGTGGGAGAGGATAGTCGACAAGATGAACGCTCGAGCACCTTGCCTGTGCACAATAGATGACATCAGGAACATGTACTATGATGTGCGAAGTAGGTTAAAAAAACTGATGGCCAGAGAACACGCCCAGAGCCAGCAGACTGGTGGTGGCTCTCCTGCATCACCCGTGCACTTCACTTCCTGAGAGGAGAAGGTGCGTGCCATACTTCCACCGGAGTCCGTCCATGGAATACCAGCAGCAAGAGATTCTGGTGAGTTCTTACTTAACATGCCACTAATGGTACCAATTACACATCCACAAATATCACTGTCAAGGATACTGTTATACAAATGACTGTTATCAAATTTACTAAATTCTAGAGTACATTTCCATGTGATGTGTATACCATATTGACAAACCATACACCTGCAATGGAATAGAACATTTAGGACTGGTGTTCTGGACCACTTGGCCCTGCTGGGAGTTGTGGACAAATAGGCAACAGTCATCAGTGTCACACCGCTTGCAATTACATTCCCACTCACTGTCAGGGAAGCTGAGTTACAGATAGGCTTTTTGTGCTGTATGGGAAGGTGTGTGGGGGACAAGGCCTGGTGGGAGTTGTAGCCATTGCAAATACTCATCCACACACCCCGGTCAGAGAAGTCCTCTGGCTCTATGTTCACCTCACAGTGAGGGGAAGTGTACTGGCATGGGTGCTGACACTGGGGCATGGTGTTCAACTTGAAGCTAAATCCCATCAAGGCCCTATGCACAAAACACCATGCAACAGTGCTAGCCATCTTGCTAGTACACTTCCGTTCACTGTCAGATAGCAATAGGCACAGATGACCTGCTTTGACTGCGTGGGGGTAGGAGTGTTTGCCCTGACTACATCTCCCATCAGGATCTGTCCTACACACACCATCCTACACATCCCAAATAGCTTACCTGAGACTCTGCTTCCCTGGCAGTGAGTAGAAAAGTACTGGCAAGATGGCTGACACTGGGGACTGGTGTAAGGAGCACAAGGCCTTGTTGGGAGTGGGGCTCAAAGAAAACACAAGGCGTCAGCGTCAGCCCTTTTGCCAGCACACGTTCACTCACTCACAGGAAATCTGAATCACAGGAAGGATGGTTGGGATGGCTGGGAAGGTGGGTGTGGGCACAGGCATGATGGGAGTTGTAGTCACAGCAAACACTCCTCCTCATACACAGCCCAACAAGCCCACCTGGAACCATGCTTTCCTGACACTGAGTGGAAAAGTACTGGCAAGATGGCTTTGCCCACAACTTCCATCAAGGCCTTGTGCTCCTCACACCAGTCCCCAGTGTCAGCCATCACCAACAGCACAACAGGAACTAAGCTTACCCATAGTGTGTCCAAATTTACTAGCAGGATGCATGACAATGGACACTGGTCTCTGGCTTTCCCTCAACTACCAACAGGGCCTTGTGCTACAAAC
This sequence comes from Calotriton arnoldi, assembly GCA_963921515.1. Lineage (NCBI taxonomy): Eukaryota > Metazoa > Chordata > Amphibia > Caudata > Salamandridae > Calotriton > Calotriton arnoldi. Next base: position 580,334 of record CAWUFW010008315.1, read on the forward strand.
ACCAGGCACTAGTGTCAGCCAGCTATGTCAGTATATATCCACTCAATCTCAGGAAACCATAGTTCCAGGTGTGCTGTTGTGCACGGTGGAAAGAGTGTGTATAGTACAAGGCCTGAAGGGAGATCTGGACATTGAAACACTCCTCCTCAGACACCGCCCTACAGGCCAACAATGAACCATGATTACCTGACAGTGAGTGCAAATGTTACGAAAAAATGCCTGAGACTGGGGACAGGTGTTTGGAGCACAAGACCATGACGGTACTTGTTGTAAAGTTAGACACAATTACACAGTGTCAGGCATCCTGCAGGTACGTTCTGACACACTGTGAGGTAAGCATAAATCCTGTTGGGCTGTTTGCGCTGGGCCGGAAAGTGTATGTAGGACATGGCATGATGGGAGACAGAGTCAGTGAAAACACTCCTCATACAACACCAACTGAACAGCTTATCTGGGACTATGGCTAAATGACAGTGAGGTGATGTGTACTAGCAAGAGCAAAAACAACAGTTGATGGACAGAATGCAGAACAATGTCATACATTCACCCGAGTACAGAGATCTGGGCCTAAATCCATCGTTTTTTTGCTCACCATGCCATTCCAGTTTGAACCCAGCCATATGCAAATCAGTCTAGATCCTGTGCCTCATGGGAACAGTCCAGCCCGAACTGCCAAGCCAGGTCCTCCCTGGATTGGAAACAAGCATCCTAGGACCGGTTTCGAGGTTTCATGCCTCTTCAGCAAGGATAGCTTGGTTCCAGTGGCATGGAGAGCATGGGACCCACGTCTGGGCATACCCATCCCACTCGGGGTGACAAATGCAGAAACAACAGTTGATGGACAGAATGCAGAACAATGTCATACGTTCACCCCAGTACAGAGATCTGGGCCTACATCCATCGTTTTTTTGCTCACCATGCCATTCCAGTTTGAACCCAGCCATATGCAAATCAGTCTTGACCCTGTGCCTCATGGGAACAGTCCAGCCCGAACTGCCAAGCCAGGTCCTCCCTGGATTGGAAACAAGCATCCTAGGACCAGTTTCGGGGTTTCACCCCTCTTCAGCTAGGATAGCCTGGTTCCAGTGGCATGGAGAGCACAGGACCCACGTCTGGGCATACCCGTCCCACTCGGGGTGACAAATGCAAAAATAACAGTTGATGGACAGAATGCAGAACAATGTCATACATTCACCCCAGTACAGAGATCTGGGCCTAAATCCATTGTTTTTTTGCTCACCATGCCATTCCAGTTTGAACCTAGCCATATGCAAATCAGTCTTGACCCTGTGCCTCATGGGAACAGTCCAGCCCGAACTGCCAAGCCAGGTCCTCCCTGGATTGGAAACAAGCATCCTAGGACCGGTTTCGGGGTTTCACCCCTCTTCAGCCAGGATAGCTTGGTTCCAGTGGCATGGAGAGAACATGACCCACGTCTGGGCATACCCGTCCCACTCGGGGTGACAAATGCAAAAACAACAGTTGATGGACAGAATGCAGAACAATGTCATACATTCACCCCAGTACAGAGATCTGGACCTAAATCCATCATTTTTTTGCTTACCATGCCATTCCAGTTTCAACCCAGCCATATGCAAATCAGTCTTGACCCTGTCCCTCATGGGAACAGTCCAGCCCGAACTGCCAAGCCAGGTCCTCCCTGGATTGGAAACAAGCATCCTAGGACCAGTTTTGGGGTTTCACCCCTCTTCAGCCAGGATAGCTTGGTTCCAGTGGCATGGAGAGCACGGGACCCACGTCTGGGCATACCCGTGCCACTCAGGGTGACAAATGCAAAAACAACAGTTGATGGACAGAATGCAGAACAATGTCATACATTCACCCCAGTACAGTGATCTGGGCCTAAATCCATCGTTTTTTGCTTACCATGCCATTCTAGTTTGAACCCAGCCATATGCAAATCAGTCTTGACCCTGTGCCTCATGGGAACAGTCCAGCCCGAACTGCCAAGCCAGGTCCTCCTGGATTGGAAACAAGCATCCTAGGACCGGTTTTGGGGTTTCACCCTCTTCAGCCAGGATAGCTTGGTTCCAGTGGCATGGAGAGCACGGGTCCCACGTCTGGGCATACCCGTCCCACCCGGGGGTGACAAATGCAAAAACAACAGTTGATGGACAGAATGCAGAACAATGTCATACATTCACCCCAGTACAGAGATCTGGGCCTAAATCCATCGTTATTTTGCTCACCATGCCATTCCAGTTTGAACCCAGCCATATGCAAATCAGTCTTGACCCTGAAACTCATGGGAACAGTCCAGCCCGAACTGCCAAGCCAGGTCCTCCCTGGACTGGAAACAAGCATCCTAGGACCGGTTTCGGGGTTTCACCCCTCTTCAGCCAGGATAGCTTGGTTCCAGTGGCATGGAGAGCACGGGACCAACGTATGGGCATACCCGTCCCACTCGGGGTGACAAATACAAAAACAACAGTTGATGGACAGAATGCAGAACAATGTCATACATTCACCCCAGTACAGAGATCTGGGCCTAAATCCATCATTTTTTTTCTCACCATGCCATTCCAGTTTGAACCCAGCCATATGCAAATCAGTCTTGACCCTGTGCCTCATGGGAACAGTCCACCCCGAACTGCCAAGCCAGGTCCTCCCTGGATTGGAAACAAGCATCCTAGGACCGGTTTCGGGGTTTCACCCCTCTTCACCCAGGAAAGCCTGGTTCCAGTGGCATGGAGAGCACAGGACCCACGTCTGGGCATACCCGTCCCACTCGGGGTGACAAATGCAAAAACAACAGTTGATGGACAGAATGCATAACAATGTCATACATTCACCCCAGTACAGAGATCTGGGCCTAAATCCATCGTTTTTTTGCTCACAATGCTATTACAGTTTGAACCCAGTCATATGCAAATCATTCTTGACCCTGTGCCTCATGGGAACAGTCAAGCCCGAACTGCCAAGCCAGGTCCTCCCTGGATTGGAAACAGGCATCCTTGGACCGGTTTTGGGGTTTCACCCCTCTTCAGCCAGGATAGCTTGTTTCCAGTGGCATGGAGAGCACAGGACTCACGTCTGGGCATACCCGTCCCACTCGGGGGGACAAATGCAAAAACAACAGTTGATGGACAGAATGCAGAACAATGTCATACATTCACCCCAGTACAGATATCTGGGCCTAAATCCATCGTTTTTTTGCTTACCATGCAATTCCAGTTTGAACCCAGTCATATGCAAATCAGTCTTGACCCTGTGCCTCATGGGAACAGTCCAGCCCGAACTGCCAAGACAGGTCCTCCCTGGATTACAAACAAGCATCCTAGGACCAGTTTCAGGGTTTCACCCCTCTTCAGCCAGGATAGAGTGGTTCCAGTGGCATGGAGAACACGGGACCCACGTCTGGGCATACCCGTCCCACTCGGGGTGACAAATGTAAAAACAACAGTTGATGGACAGAATGCAGAACAATGTCATGCATTCACCGCAGTACAGAGATCTGGGCCTAAATCCATCGTTTTTTTGCTCACCATGCCATTCCAGTTTGAACCCAGCCATATGCAAATCAGTCTTGACCCTGAAACTCATGGGAACAATCCAGCCCGAACTGCCAAGCCAGGTCCTCCCTGGACTGGAAACAAGCATCCTAGGACCGGTTTCGGGGTTTCACCACTCTTCAGCCAGGATAGCTTGGTTCCAGTGGCATGGAGAGCACGGGACCAACGTCTGGGCATACCCGCCCCACTCGGGGTGACAAATACAAAAACAACAGTTGATGGACAGAATGCAGAACAATGTCATACATTCACCCCAGTACAGAGATCTGGGCCTAAATCCATCATTTATTTGCTCACCATGCGATTCCAGTTTGAACCCAGCCATATGCAAATCAGTCTTGACCCTGTGCCTCATGGGAACAGTCCAGCCCGAACTGCCAAGCCAGGTCCTCCCTGGATTGGAAACAAGCATCCTAGTACCGGTTTGGGGGTTTCACCCCTCTTCAGCCAGGATAGCCTGGTTCCAGTGGCATGGAGAGCACGGGACCCACGTCTGGGCATACCTGTCCCACCCGGGGTGACAAATGCAAAAACAACAGTTGATGGACAGAATGCAGAACAATGTCATACATTCACCCCAGTACAGAGATCTGGGCCTAAATCCATCGTTTTTTTGCTCACCATGCCATTCCAGTTTGAACCCAGCCACATGCAAATCAGTCTTGACCCTGTGCCTCATGGAAACAGTCCAGCCCGAACTGCCAAGCCAGGTACTCCCTGGATTGGAAACAAGCACCCTTGGACCAGATTCGGGGTTTTACCCCTCTTCAGCCAGGATAGCTTGGTTCTAGTGGCATGGAGAGCACGGGACCCACGTCTGGGCATACCCGTCCCACTCTGGGTGACAAATTCAAAAACAACAGTTGATGGACAGAATGCAGAACAATGTCATACATTCACCCCAGTACAGATATCTGGGCCTAAATCCATCGTTTTTTTGCTTACCATGCAATTCCAGTTTGAACCCAGTCATATGCAAATCAGTCTTGACCCTGTGCCTCATGGGAACAGTCCAGCCCGAACTGCCAAGACAGGTCCTCCCTGGATTACAAACAAGCATCCTAGGACCAGTTTCAGGGTTTCACCCCTCTTCAGCCAGGATAGAGTGGTTCCAGTGGCATGGAGAGCACGGGACCCACGTCTGGGCATACCCGTCCCACTCGGGGTGACAAATGCAAAAACAACAGTTGATGGACAGAATGCAGAACAATGTCATACATTCACCGCAGTACAGAGATCTGGGCCTAAATCCATCGTTTTCTTGCTCACCATGCCATTCCAGTCTGAACCCAGCCATATGCAAATCAGTCTTGACACTGTGCCTCATGGGAACAGTCCAGCCCGAACTGCCAAGCCAGGTCCTCCCTGGATTGGAAACAAGCATCCTAGGACCGGTTTTGAAGTTTCACCCCTCTTCAGCCAGGATAGCTTGGTTCCAGTGGCATGGAGAGCACAGGACCCACGTCTGGGCATACCCGTGCCACTCAGGGTGACAAATGCAAAAACAACAGTTGATGGACAGAATGCAGAACAATGTCATACATTCACCCCAGTACAGTGATCTGGGCCTAAATCCATCGTTTTTTTGCTTACCATGCCATTCTAGTTTGAACCCAGCCATATGCAAATCAGTCTTGACCCTGTGCCTCATGGGAACAGTCCAGCCCGAACTGCCAAGCCAGGTCCTGGCTGGATTGGAAACAAGCATCCTAGGACCAGTTTTGGGGTTTCACCCCTCTTCAGCCAGGATAGCTTGGTTCCAGTGGCAATGGAGAGCACGGGACCCACGTCTGGGCATACCCGTCCCACCCGGGGGTGACAAATGCAAAAACAACAGTTGATGGACAGAATGCAGAACAATGTCATACATTCACCCCAGTACAGATATCTGGGCCTAAATCCATTGTTTTTTTGCTCACCATGCCTTTCCAGTTTGAACCCAGCCATATGCAAATCAGTCTTGACCCTGAAACTCATGGGAACAGTCCAGCCCGAACTGCCAAGCCAGGTCCTCCCTGGACTGGAAACAAGCATCCTAGGACCGGTTTCGGGGTTTCACCCCTCTTCAGCCAGGATAGCTTGGTTCCAGTGGCATGGAGAGCACGGGACCAACGTCTGGGCATACCCGTCCCACTAGGGGTGACATATACAAAAACAACAGTTGATGGACAGAATGTAGAACAATGTCATACATTCACCCCAGTACAGAGATCTGGGCCTAAATCCATCATTTTTTTGCTCACCATGCCATTCCAGTTTGAATCCAGCCATATGCAAATCAGTCTTGACCCTGTGCCTCATGGGAACAGTCCAGCCCGAACTGCCAAGCCAGGTCCTCCCTGGATTGGAAACAAGCATCCTAGGACCGGTTTCGGGGTTTCACCCCTCTTCAGCCAGGATAGCCTGGTTCCAGTGGCATGGAGAGCACGGGACCCACGTCTGGGCATACCCGTCCCACTCGGGGTGACAAATGCAAAAACAACAGTTGATGGACAGAATGCATAACAATGTCATACATTCACCCCAGTACAGAGATCTGGGCCTAAATCCATCGTTTTTTTGCTCACAATGCTATTACAGTTTGAACCCAGTCATATGCAAATCATTCTTGACCCTGTGCCTCATGGGAACAGTCAAGCCCGAACTGCCAAGCCAGGTCCTCCCTGGATTGGAAACAAGCATCCTTGGACCGGTTTTGGGGTTTCAACCCTCTTCAGCCAGGATAGCTTGGTTCCAGTGGCATGGAGAGCACAGGACTCACGTCTGGGCATACCCGTCCCACTCGGGGGGACAAATGCAAAAACAACAGTTGATGGACAGAATGCAGAACAATGTCATACATTCACCCCAGTACAGATATCTGGGCCTAAATCCGTCGTTTTTTTGCTTACCATGCAATTCCAGTTTGAACCCAGTCATATGCACATCAGTCTTCACCCTGTGCCTCATGGGAACAGTCCAGCCCGAACTGCCAAGACAGGTCCTCCCTGGATTACAAACAAGCATCCTAGGACCAGTTTCAGGGTTTCACCCCTCTTCAGCCAGGATAGAGTGGTTCCAGTGGCATGGAGAGCACAGGACCCACATCTGGGCATACCCGTCCCACCCGGGGGTGACAAATGCAAAAACAACAGTTGATGGACAGAATGCAGAACAATGTCATACATTCACCCCAGTACAGAGATCTGGGCCTAAATCCATCGTTTTCTTGCTCACCATGCCATTCCAGTTTGAACCCAGCCATATGCAAATCAGTCTTGACACTGTGCCTCATGGGAACAGTCCAGCCCGAACTGCCAAGCCAGGTCCTCCCTGGATTGGAAACAAGCATCCTAGGACCGGTTTTGAAGTTTCACCCCTCTTCAGCCAGGATAGCTTGGTTCCAGTGGCATGGAGAGCACGGGACCAACGTCTGGGCATACCCGTCCCACTCGGGGTGACAAATACAAAAACAACAGTTGATGGACAGAATGCAGAACAATGTCATACATTCACCCCAGCACAGAGATCTGGGCCTAAATCCATCATTTATTTGCTCACCATGCGATTCCAGTTTGAACCCAGCCATATGCAAATCAGTCTTGACCCTGTGCCTCATGGGAACAGTCCAGCCCGAACTGCCAAGCCAGGTCCTCCCTGGATTGGAAACAAGCATCCTAGTACCGGTTTCGGGGTTTCACCCCTCTTCAGCCAGGATAGCCTGGTTCCAGTGGCATGGAGAGCACGGGACCCACGTCTGGGCATACCTGTCCCACTCGGGGTGACAAATGCAAAAACAACAGTTGATGGCCAGAATGCAGAACAATGTCATACATTCACCGCAGTACAGAGATCTGGGCCTAAATCCATCGTTTTTTTGCTCACCATGCCATTCCAGTTTGAACCCAGCCATATGCAAATCAGTCTTGACCCTGTGCCTCATGGGAACAGTCCAGCCCGAACTGCCAAGCCAGGTCCTCCCTGGATTGGAAACAAGCATCCTAGGACCGGTTTTGGGGTTTCACCCCTCTTCAGCCAGGATAGCTTGGTTCCAGTGGCATGGAGAGCACGGGACCCACGTCTGGGCATACCCGTCCCACTCGGGGTGACAAATGCAAAAACAACAGTTGATGGACAGAATGCAGAACAATGTCATACATTCACCCCAGTACAGAGATCTGGTCCTAAATCCATCGTTTTTTTGCTCACCATGCCATTCCAGTTTGAACCCAGCCATATGCAAATCAGTCTTGACCCTGAAACTCATGGGAACAGTCCAGCCCGAACTGCCAAGCCAGGTCCTCGCTGGACTGGAAACAAGCATCCTAGGACCGGTTTCGGGGTTTCACCCCTCTTCAGCCAGGATAGCTTGGTTCCAGTGGCATGGAGAGCACAGGACCAACGTCTGGGCATACCCGTCCCACTCGGAGTAACAAATACAAAAACAACAGTTGATGGACAGAATGCAGAACAATGTCATACATTCACCCCAGTACAGAGATCTGGGCCTAAATCCATCATTTTTGCTCACCATGCCATTTTAGTTTGAACCCAGCCATATGCAAATCAGTCTTGACCCTGTGCCTCATGGGAACAGTCCAGCCCGAACTGCCAAGCCAGGTCCTCCCTGGATTACAAACAAGCATCCTAGGGCCAGTTTCAGGGTTTCACCCCTCTTCAGCCAGGATAGAGTGGTTCCAGTGGCATGGAGAGCACGGGACCCACGTCTGGGCATACCCGTCCCACTCGGGGTGACAAATGCAAAAACAACAGTTGATGGACAGAATGCAGAACAATGTCATACATTCACCAGAGTACAGAAATCTGGGCCTAAATCCATCGTTTTCTTGCTCACCATGCCATTCCAGTTTGAACCCAGCCATATGCAAATCAGTCTTGACACTGTGCCTCATGGGAACAGTCCAGCCCGAACTGCCAAGCCAGGTCCTCCCTGGATTGGAAACAAGCATCCTAGGACCGGTTTTGAAGTTTCACCCCTCTTCAGCCAGGATAGCTTGGTTCCAGTGGCATGGAGAGCACAGGACCCACGTCTGGGCATACCCGTCCCACTCGGGGTGACAAATGCAAAAACAACAGTTGATGGACAGAATGCAGAACAATGTCATGCATTCACCCCAGTACAGAGATCTGGGCCTAAATCCATCGTTTTTTTGCTCACCATGCCATTCCAGTTTGAACCCAGCCATATGCAAATCAGTCTTGACCCTGTGCCTCATGGGAACAGTCCAGCCTGAACTGCCAAGCCAGGTCCTCCCTGGACTGGAAACAAGCATCCTAGGACCGGTTTCGGGGTTTCACCCCTCTTCAGCCAGGATAGCCTGGTTCCAGTGGCATGGAGAGCACGGGACCCACGTCAGGGCATACCTGTCCCACTCGGGGTGACAAATGCAAAAACAACAGTTGATGGACAGAATGCAGAACAATGTCATACATTCACCCCAGTACAGAGATCTGGGCCTAAATCCATCGTTTTTTGCTCACCATGCCATTCCAGTTTGAACCCAGCCATATGCAAATCAGTCTTGACCCTGTGCCTCATGGAAACAGTCCAGCCCGAACTGCCAAGCCAGGTCCTCCCTGGATTGGAAACAAGCATCCTAGGACCAGATTCGGGGTTTTACCCCTCTTCAGCCAGGATAGCTTGGTTCTAGTGGCATGGAGAGCACGGGACCCACGTCTGGGCATACCCGTCCCACTCGGGGTGACAAATGCAAAAACAACAGTTGATGGACAGAATGCAGAACAATGTCATGCATTCACCCCAGTACAGAGATCTGGGCCTAAATCCATCGTTTTTTGCTCACCATGCCATTCCAGTTTGAACCCAGCCATATGCAAATCAGTCTTGACCCTATGCCTCATGGAAACAGTCCAGCCCGAACTGCCAAGCCAGGTCCTCCCTGGATTGGAAACAAGCATCCTAGGACCAGATTCGGGTTTCACCCCTCTTCAGCCAGGATAGCTTGGTTCCAGTGGCATGGAGAGCACGGGACTCACGTCTGGGCATACCCGTCCCACTCGGGGTGACAAATGCAAAAACAACAGTTTATGGACAGAATGCAGAAAAATGACATACATTCACCCCAGTACAGATATCTGGGCCTAAATCCATAGTTTTTTTGCTCACCATGCCATTCCAGTTTGAACCCAGCCATATGCAAATCAGTCTTGACCCTGTGCCTCATGGGAACAGTCCAGCCCGAACTGCCAAGCCAGGTCCTCCCTGGATTGGAAACAAGCATCCTAGGACCGGTTTTGGGGTTTCACCCTCTTCAGCCAGGATAGCTTGGTTCCAGTGGCATGGAGAGCTCGGGACCCACGTCTGGGCATACCCGTCCCACTCGGGGTGACAAATGCAAAAACAACAGTTGATGGACAGAATGCAGAACAATGTCATACATTCACCCCAGTACAGAGATCTGGGCCTAAATCCATCGTTTTTTTGCTCACCATGCCATTCCAGTTTGAACCCAGCCATATGCAAATCAGTCTTGACCCTGTGCCTCATGGGAACAGTCCAGCCCGAACTGCCAAGACAGGTCCTCCCTGGATTACAAACAAGCATCCTAGGACCAGTTTCAGGGTTTCACCCCTCTTCAGCCAGGATAGCGTGGTTCCAGTGGCATGGAGAGCACGGGACCCACGTCTGGGCATACCCGTCCCACTCGGGGTGACAAATGCAAAAACAACAGTTGATGGACAGAATGCAGAACAATGTCATACATTCACCGCAATACAGAGATCTGGGCCTAAATCCATCGTTTTTTTGCTCACCATGCCATTCCAGTTTGAACCCAGCCATATGCAAATCAGTCTTGACCCTGTGCCTCATGGGAACAGTCCAGCCCGAACTGCCAAGCCAGGTCCTCCCTGGATTGGAAACAAGCATCTTAGGACCTGTTTTGGGATTTCACCCCTCTTCAGCCAGGATAGCCTGGTTCCAGTGGCATGGAGAGCACAGGACCCACGTCTGGGCATACCCGTCCCACTCGGGGTGACAAATGCAAAAACAAAAGTTGATGGACAGAATGCAGAACAATGTCATACATTCACCCCAGTACAAAGATCTGGGCCTAAATCCATCGTTTTTTGCTCACCATGCCATTCCAGTTTGAACCCAGCCATATGCAAATCAGTCTTGACCCTGTGCCTCATGGGAACAGTCGAGCCCGAACTGCCAAGCCAGGTCCTCCCTGGATTGGAAACAAGCATCCTAGGACCGGTTTTGGGGTTTCACCCCTCTTCAGCCAGGATAGCTTGGTTCCAGTGGCATGGAGAGCACGGGACCCACGTCTGGGCATACCCGTCCCACTCAGGGTGACAAATGCAAAAACAACAGTTGATGGACAGAATGCAGAACAATGTCATACATTCACCCCAGTACAGTGATCTGGGCCTAAATCCATCGTTTTTTTGCTTACCATGCCATTCTAGTTTGAACCCAGCCATATGCAAATCAGTCTTGACCCTGTGCCTCATGGGAACAGTCCAGCCCGAACTGCCAAGCCAGGTCCTCCCTGGATTGGAAACAAGCATCCTAGGACCGGTTTGGGGTTTCACCCTCTTCAGCCAGGATAGCTTGGTTCCAGTGGCATGGAGAGCACAGGACCCACGTCTGGGCATACCCGTCCAACTCGGGGTGACAAATGCAAAAACAACAGTTGATGGACAGAATGCAGAACAATGTCATACATTCACCGCAATACAGAGATCTGGGCCTAAATCCATCGTTTTTTTGCTCACCATGCCATTCCAGTTTGAACCCAGTCATATGCAAATCAGTCTTGACCCTGTGCCTCATGGGAACAGTCCAGCCCGAACTGCCAAGACAGGTCCTCCCTGTATTACAAACAAGCATCCTAGGACCAGTTTCAGGGTTTCACCCCTCTTCAGCCAGGATAGAGTGGTTCCAGTGGCATGGAGAGCACGGGACCCACGTCTGGGCATACCCGTCCCACTCGGGGTGACAAATGCAAAAACAACAGTTGATGGACAGAATGCAGAACAATGTCATACATTCACCAGAGTACAGAAATCTGGGCCTAAATCCATCGTTTTCTTGCTCACCATGCCATTCCAGTTTGAACCCAGCCATATGCAAATCAGTCTTGACACTGTGCCTCATGGGAACAGTCCAGCCCGAACTGCCAAGCCAGGTCCTCCCTGGATTGGAAACAAGCATCCTAGGACCAGATTCGGGGTTTTACCCCTCTTCAGCCAGGATAGCTTGGTTCTAGTGGCATGGAGAGCACGGGACCCACGTCTGGGCATACCCGTCCCACTCGGGGTGACAAATGCAAAAACAACAGTTGATGGACAGAATGCAGAACAATGTCATGCATTCACCCCAGTACAGAGATCTGGGCCTAAATCCATCGTTTTTGCTCACCATGCCATTCCAGTTTGAACCCAGCCATATGCAAATCAGTCTTGACCCTATGCCTCATGGAAACAGTCCAGCCCGAACTGCCAAGCCAGGTCCTCCCTGGATTGGAAACAAGCATCCTAGGACCAGATTCGGGTTTCACCCTCTTCAGCCAGGATAGCTTGGTTCCAGTGGCATGGAGAGCACGGGACTCACGTCTGGGCATACCCGTCCCACTCGGGGTGACAAATGCAAAAACAACAGTTGATGGACAGAATGCAGAAAAATGACATACATTCACCCCAGTACAGATATCTGGGCCTAAATCCATAGTTTTTTTGCTCACCATGCCATTCCAGTTTGAACCCAGCCATATGCAAATCAGTCTTGACCCTGTGCCTCATGGGAACAGTCCAGCCCGAACTGCCAAGCCAGGTCCTCCCTGGATTGGAAACAAGCATCCTAGGACCGGTTTTGGGGTTTCACCCTCTTCAGCCAGGATAGCTTGGTTCCAGTGGCATGGAGAGCTCGGGACCCACGTCTGGGCATACCCGTCCCACTCGGGGTGACAAATGCAAAAACAACAGTTGATGGACAGAATGCAGAACAATGTCATACATTCACCCCAGTACAGAGATCTGGGCCTAAATCCATCGTTTTTTTGCTCACCATGCCATTCCAGTTTGAACCCAGCCATATGCAAATCAGTCTTGACCCTGTGCCTCATGGGAACAGTCCAGCCCGAACTGCCAAGACAGGTCCTCCCTGGATTACAAACAAGCATCCTAGGACCAGTTTCAGGGTTTCACCCCTCTTCAGCCAGGATAGCGTGGTTCCAGTGGCATGGAGAGCACGGGACCCACGTCTGGGCATACCCGTCCCACTCGGGGTGACAAATGCAAAAACAACAGTTGATGGACAGAATGCAGAACAATGTCATACATTCACCGCAATACAGAGATCTGGGCCTAAATCCATCGTTTTTGCTCACCATGCCATTCCAGTTTGAACCCAGCCATATGCAAATCAGTCTTGACCCTGTGCCTCATGGGAACAGTCCAGCCCGAACTGCCAAGCCAGGTCCTCCCTGGATTGGAAACAAGCATCTTAGGACCTGTTTTGGGATTTCACCCCTCTTCAGCCAGGATAGCCTGGTTCCAGTGGCATGGAGAGCACAGGACCCACGTCTGGGCATACCCGTCCCACTCGGGGTGACAAATGCAAAAACAAAAGTTGATGGACAGAATGCAGAACAATGTCATACATTCACCCCAGTACAAAGATCTGGGCCTAAATCCATCGTTTTTTTGCTCACCATGCCATTCCAGTTTGAACCCAGCCATATGCAAATCAGTCTTGACCCTGTGCCTCATGGGAACAGTCCAGCCCGAACTGCCAAGCCAGGTCCTCCCTGGATTGGAAACAAGCATCCTAGGACCAGATTCGGGGTTTTACCCCTCTTCAGCCAGGATAGCTTGGTTCTAGTGGCATGGAGAGCACGGGACCCACGTCTGGGCATACCCGTCCCACTCGGGGTGACAAATGCAAAAACAACAGTTGATGGACAGAATGCAGAACAATGTCATGCATTCACCCCAGTACAGAGATCTGGGCCTAAATCCATCGTTTTTTGCTCACCATGCCATTCCAGTTTGAACCCAGCCATATGCAAATCAGTCTTGACCCTATGCCTCATGGAAACAGTCCAGCCCGAACTGCCAAGCCAGGTCCTCCCTGGATTGGAAACAAGCATCCTAGGACCAGATTCGGGGTTTCACCCCTCTTCAGCCAGGATAGCTTGGTTCCAGTGGCATGGAGAGCACGGGACTCACGTCTGGGCATACCCGTCCCACTCGGGGTGACAAATGCAAAAACAACAGTTGATGGACAGAATGCAGAAAAATGACATACATTCACCCCAGTACAGATATCTGGGCCTAAATCCATAGTTTTTTTGCTCACCATGCCATTCCAGTTTGAACCCAGCCATATGCAAATCAGTCTTGACCCTGTGCCTCATGGGAACAGTCCAGCCCGAACTGCCAAGCCAGGTCCTCCCTGGATTGGAAACAAGCATCCTAGGACCGGTTTTGGGGTTTCACCCCTCTTCAGCCAGGATAGCTTGGTTCCAGTGGCATGGAGAGCTCGGGACCCACGTCTGGGCATACCCGTCCCACTCGGGGTGACAAATGCAAAAACAACAGTTGATGGACAGAATGCAGAACAATGTCATACATTCACCCCAGTACAGAGATCTGGGCCTAAATCCATCGTTTTTTTGCTCACCATGCCATTCCAGTTTGAACCCAGCCATATGCAAATCAGTCTTGACCCTGTGCCTCATGGGAACAGTCCAGCCCGAACTGCCAAGACAGGTCCTCCCTGGATTACAAACAAGCATCCTAGGACCAGTTTCAGGGTTTCACCCCTCTTCAGCCAGGATAGCGTGGTTCCAGTGGCATGGAGAGCACGGGACCCACGTCTGGGCATACCCGTCCCACTCGGGGTGACAAATGCAAAAACAACAGTTGATGGACAGAATGCAGAACAATGTCATACATTCACCGCAATACAGAGATCTGGGCCTAAATCCATCGTTTTTTTGCTCACCATGCCATTCCAGTTTGAACCCAGCCATATGCAAATCAGTCTTGACCCTGTGCCTCATGGGAACAGTCCAGCCCGAACTGCCAAGCCAGGTCCTCCCTGGATTGGAAACAAGCATCTTAGGACCTGTTTTGGGATTTCACCCTCTTCAGCCAGGATAGCCTGGTTCCAGTGGCATGGAGAGCACAGGACCCACGTCTGGGCATACCCGTCCCACTCGGGGTGACAAATGCAAAAACAAAAGTTGATGGACAGAATGCAGAACAATGTCATACATTCACCCCAGTACAAAGATCTGGGCCTAAATCCATCGTTTTTTTGCTCACCATGCCATTCCAGTTTGAACCCAGCCATATGCAAATCAGTCTTGACCCTGTGCCTCATGGGAACAGTCGAGCCCGAACTGCCAAGCCAGGTCCTCCCTGGATTGGAAACAAGCATCCTAGGACCGGTTTTGGGGTTTCACCCCTCTTCAGCCAGGATAGCTTGGTTCCAGTGGCATGGAGAGCACGGGACCCACGTCTGGGCATACCCGTCCCACTCAGGGTGACAAATGCAAAAACAACAGTTGATGGACAGAATGCAGAACAATGTCATACATTCACCCCAGTACAGTGATCTGGGCCTAAATCCATCGTTTTTTTGCTTACCATGCCATTCTAGTTTGAACCCAGCCATATGCAAATCAGTCTTGACCCTGTGCCTCATGGGAACAGTCCAGCCCGAACTGCCAAGCCAGGTCCTCCCTGGATTGGAAACAAGCATCCTAGGACCGGTTTGGGGGTTTCACCCCTCTTCAGCCAGGATAGCTTGGTTCCAGTGGCATGGAGAGCACAGGACCCACGTCTGGGCATACCCGTCCAACTCGGGGTGACAAATGCAAAAACAACAGTTGATGGACAGAATGCAGAACAATGTCATACATTCACCGCAATACAGAGATCTGGGCCTAAATCCATCGTTTTTTGCTCACCATGCCATTCCAGTTTGAACCCAGTCATATGCAAATCAGTCTTGACCCTGTGCCTCATGGGAACAGTCCAGCCCGAACTGCCAAGACAGGTCCTCCCTGTATTACAAACAAGCATCCTAGGACCAGTTTCAGGGTTTCACCCCTCTTCAGCCAGGATAGCGTGGTTCCAGTGGCATGGAGAGCACGGGACCCACGTCTGGGCATACCCGTCCCACTCGGGGTGACAAATGCAAAAACAACAGTTGATGGACAGAATGCAGAACAATTTCATACATTCACCGCAGTACAGAGATCTGGGCCTTAATCCATCGGTTTTTTGCTCACCATGCCATTCCAGTTTGAACCCAGCCATATGCAAATCAGTCTTGACCCTGTGCCTCATGGGAACAGTCCAGCCCGAACTGCCAAGCCAGGTCCTCCCTGGATTGGAAACAAGCATCCTAGGACCGGTTTCGGGGTTTCACCCCTCTTCAGCCAGGATAGCTTGGTTCCAGTGGCATGGAGAGCACGGGACACACGTCTGGGCATACCCGTCCCACTCGTGGTGACAAATGCAAAAACAACAGTTGATGCTCAGAATGCAGAACAATGTCATACCTTCACCCCAGTACAGAGATCTGGGCCTAAATCCATCGTTTTTTTGCTCACCATGCCATTCTAGTTTGAACCCAGCCATATGCAAATCAGTCTTGACCCTGTGCCTCATGGGAACAGTCCAGCCCGTACTGCCAAGCCAGGTCCTCCCTGGATTGGAAACAAGCATCCTAGGACCGGTTTCGGGGTTTCACCCCTCTTCAGCCAGGATAGCTTGGTTCCAGTGGCATGGAGAGCACGGGACCCACGTCTGGGCATACCCGTCCCACTCGGGGTGACAAATGCAAAAACAACAGTTGATGGATAGAATGCAGAACAATGTTGTACATTCACCCCAGTACAGAGATCTGGGCCTAAATCCATCGTTTTTTTGCTCACCATGCCATTCCAGTTTGAATCCAGCCATATGCAAATCAGTCTTGACCCTGTGCCCCATGGGAACAGTCCAGCCCGAACTGCCAAGCCAGGTCCTCCCTGGATTGGAAACAAGCATCCTAGGACCGGTTTCGGGGTTTCACCCCTCTTCAGCCAGGATAGCTTGGTTCCAGTGGCATGGAGAGCACGGGACCCACGTCTGGGCATACCCGTCCCACTCGGGGTGACAAATGCAAAAACAACAGTTGATGGACAGAATGCAGAACAATGTCATGCATTCACCCCAGTACAGAGATCTGGGCCTAAATCCATAGTTTTTTTGCTCACCATGCCATTCCAGTTTGAATCCAGCCATATGCAAATCAGTCTTGACACTGTGCCTCATGGGAACAGTCCAGCCCGAACTGCCAAGCCAGGTCCTCCCTGGATTGGAAACAAGCATCCTAGGACCGGTTTTGAAGTTTCACCCCTCTTCAGCCAGGATAGCTTGGTTCCAGTGGCATGGAGAGCACGGGACCCACGTCTGGGCATACCCGTCCCACTCGGGGTGACAAATGCAAAAACAACAGTTGATGGACAGAATGCAGAACAATGTCATGCATTCACCCCAGTACAGAGATCTGGGCCTAAACCCATCGTTTTTTTGCTCACCATGCCATTCCAGTTTGAACCCAGTCATATGCAAATCAGTCTTGACCCTGTGCCTCATGGGAACAGTTCAGCCCGAACTGCCAAGACAGGTCCTCCCTGGATTACAAACAAGCATCCTAGGACCAGTTTCAGGGTTTCACCCCTCTCCAGCCAGGATAGCGTAGTTCCAGTGGCATGGAGAGCACGGGACCCACGTTTGGGCATACCCGTCCCACTCGGGGTGACAAATGCAAAAACAACAGTTGATGGACAGAATGCAGAACAATGTCATACATTCACCGCAGTACAGAGATCTGGGCCTAAATCCATCGGTTTTTTGCTCACCATGCCATTCCAGTTTGAACCCAGCCATATGCAAATCAGTCTTGACCCTGTGCCTCATGGGAACAGTCCAGCCCGAACTGCCAAGCCAGGTCCTCCCTGGATTGGAAACAAGCATCCTAGGACCGGTTTTGAAGTTTCACCCCTCTTCAGCCAGGATAGCTTGGTTCCAGTGGCATGGAGAGCACGGGACCCACGTCTGGGCATACCCGTCCCACTCGGGGTGACAAATGCAAAAACAACAGTTGATGGACAGAATGCAGAACAATGTCATGCATTCACCCCAGTACAGAGATCTGGGCCTAAACCCATCGTTTTTGCTCACCATGCCATTCCAGTTTGAACCCAGTCATATGCAAATCAGTCTTGACCCTGTGCCTCATGGGAACAGTTCAGCCCGAACTGCCAAGACAGGTCCTCCCTGGATTACAAACAAGCATCCTAGGACCAGTTTCAGGGTTTCACCCCTCTCCAGCCAGGATAGCGTAGTTCCAGTGGCATGGAGAGCACGGGACCCGCGTTTGGGCATACCCGTCCCACTCGGGGTGACAAATGCAAAAACAACAGTTGATGGACAGAATGCAGAACAATGTCATACATTCACCGCAGTACAGAGATCTGGGCCTAAATCCATCGGTTTTTTGCTCACCATGCCATTCCAGTTTGAACCCAGCCATATGCAAATCAGTCTTGACCCTGTGCCTCATGGGAACAGTCCAGCCCGAACTGCCAAGCCAGGTCCTCCCTGGATTGGAAACAAGCATCCTAGGACCGGTTTTGGGGTTTCACCCCTCTTCAGCCAGGATAGCTTGGTTCCAGTGGCATGGAGAGCACGGGACCCACGTCTGGGCATACCCGTCCCACTCGGGGTGACAAATGCAAAAACAACAGTTGATGGACAGAATGCAGAACAATGTCATACATTCACCCCAGTACAGAGATCTGGGCCTAAATCCATCGTTTTTTTACTCACCATGCCATTCCACTTTGAACCCAGCCATATGCAAATCAGTCTTGACCCTGAAACTCATGGGAACAGTCCAGCCCGAACTGCCAAGCCAGGTCCTCCCTGTATTGGAAACAAGCATCCTAGGACCGGTTTCGGGGTTTCACCCCTCTTCATCCAGGATAGCTTGGTTCCAGTGGCATGGAGAGCACGGGACCAACGTCTGGGCATACCCGTCCCACTCGGAGTGACAAATACAAAAACAACAGTTGATGGACAGAATGCAGAACAATGTCATACATTCACCCCAGTACAGAGATCTGGGCCTAAATCCATCATTTTTTGCTCACCATGCCATTCCAGTTTGAACCCAGCCATATGCAAATCAGTCTTGACCCTGTGCCTCATGGGAACAGTCCAGCCCGAACTGCCAAGCCAGGTCCTCCCTGGATTGGAAACAAGCATCCTAGGACCGGTTTCGGGGTTTCACCCCTCTTCAGCCAGGATAGCCTGGTTCCAGTGGTATGGAGAGCACGGGAACCACGTCTGGGCATACCCGTCCCACTCGAGGTTGACAAATGCAAAAACAACAGTTGATGCACAGAATGCAAAACAATGTCATACATTCACCCCAGTACAGAGATCTGGGCCTAAATCCATAGTTTTTTTGCTCACCATGCCATTCCAGTTTGAATCCAGCCATATGCAAATCAGTCTTGACCCTGTGCCTCTTGGGAACAGTCCAGCCCGAACTGCCAAGCCAGGTCCTCCCTGGATTGGAAACAAGCATCCTAGGACCGGATTCAGGGTTTCACCCCTCTTCAGCCAGGATAGCTTGGTTCCAGTGGCATGGAGAGCACGGGACCCACGTCTGGGCATACCCGTCCCACTCGTTGTGACAAGTGCAAAAACAACAGTTGATGGTCAGAATGCAGAACAATGCCATACATTCACCCCAGTACAGAGATCTGGGCCTAAATCCATCGTTTTTTTGCTCACCATGCCATTCCAGTTTGAACCCAGCCATATGCAAATCAGTCTTGACCCTGTGCCTCATGGGAACAGTCCAGCCCGAACTGCCAAGCCAGGTCCTCTCTGGATTGGAAACAAGCATCCTAGGACCGGTTTCGGGGTTTCACCCCTCTTCAGCCAGGATAGCTTGGTTCCAGTGGCATGGAGAGCACGGGACCCACGTCTGGGCATACCCGTCCCACTCGGGTGACAAATGCAAAAACAACAGTTGATGGACAGTGTGAGAAGTTGGCCTGGCATATGCTGTCCACTAATTATAGTGGGCACCTT